>CM075301.1:7499695-8109147 GCA_037672795.1 Lagerstroemia speciosa | reverse complement strand
CATCCATTGCAGGTATATGGATGATTTAAACAATATGCTTTTTATGCTGTAGAAACTACTAGCAGCTAGAGATGGTAAGTGACCTCAACAGCATGTGATAGTCATCATGTCTAGATGGCAGCAGCCCATCAGAAAGAAGTGCGTGTCGAAATGCATCAACAGCCTGCAGCTCCTTGATATCCCGAATATCCTCTATCGAAACAGGACTGAGCAGGTTCTCGCTCTTTCGACGGCTCTTCTTCTTGAGGGGAGCGCTAAATTTGGTGGACGCACTAAGGGCTTTCTTCTTGAGATTCCCAATCTTTGTCTTACGGTCATCCTCTGAAGTCTCAAAATCTGACTTGCGTTCCTTTCGTTGTTCATCGTGACTGGAGAATCCCTCAAAGCCTTCAACAGAATGTCAAAGTTTCAGTCGACTTCGTCAAGGTAAGTTTCAGATGCCAAATGTCTTGGTCTAATTTTAGCAACTAATTGCTACATTTGCAGCCAACATATTGAAGGTTAGCAGCAAGTTGGTACAACTCAAGCAGAGTTTCATATTAACAAGATGAATAATGGCATGATCAGATATCTTCTATGTCCAAGTATATGAATTGCTCTACAGCGACTTGTTCATCACAGAGTTCTGCAAACAGGGGCGCTGATAAACCGCTTTGATGCCGGAAGCACCTCAATTTCAAAGCAGAAAAATATCAAAGAGGAAAGCAGAATGAAATATCTAGAGCAAGAAGATGGATAAACGTTGCATCTTCTTTACAGTATACAAAAGATTCAACGTCCCAAATTCAAAAGAAATTAAAACTCAACAATTGGATTATCGTGAAAATGAAGAAACACACGAGAAGTTGAAACCAAAAGCTCTAGCAATCACGAAATCACATCCACAGAGCACGGAGACACGGCACGTAACGATTCCTCACACTGTTGAAACCAGAACAAAGCAAGGAGAAACGAACTCCAGAAAACGCGCTCGCGCACACACTCAGAGCAACGAAAATAGACATGAAGAGCCAGTAACGAACGGAATCACTCACACGGCCGAGCGAACCTATCGACGGGGCCAGACATGATCGACTACTGCCTGAAGACTCCTCGAGAGCTGGTGGTCGATGAACCGATCAAGGAGAACGGGGGGAATGCGTTGGCTGCACTCAAAAGTCAAAAGGAGCGTTAGAGTGTCTTCAGTCCCACGCCACTCGTGAGCTGGAGGGGAGGATTGGGCCGCAGGAATAAAGTGTGTGTGGGTGTGAGAGAGAGAGAGAGAGAGAGAGAGAGAGAGAGAGGAGTGAGAGTTAAGAATGACAGCAAGCGGGAGCTCTGTAACGCCTAAGCCGCGAGCGAGACGGCAACCGACGGTGAGAGAGACAGTGTGGAGGACGACGGCACCGGCTGGGGGTGATGACCTCGGCAAGAAAATGCGGGAGTTCAACGTTTTTATATTACGTTACATGGGCCCCACCTGACTCTGAATTTTTCCTGCACCCGGCGCATGAACCTTTGTGACGGCCGGTCTCTGGGGCCTCTCCTTGGGTGGACGTGCCTGGGAGAATGTTCCTACATTTCAATTTTCCCGGGAGATGGTACGTTGCTCGGCTTGTCTGCTTATTTTTCAAAAAAGATTTTCAAATTTCCTCTCTTCTCCTTCCTTTCAAAATTTAATATCTTTTTGTTAAGAATGTACACGAGTTCGTTTGAAATATCACTAGTGACTGACCCGTGTTACTCACAGTAAATATCGTCGAAAACAATTGAAAATGATAAAAACGATATTATGCGTGAATTAAGCAAATCAACCGAACTGTCTCGTTCCCACATACTTGTAAAGAAATCCACACACATTTTAAGCGAAAAAATCGTTTTAAAGAAAAAAATAGCAACTGCAGCATGTGAATACTTAAGTGAAAGAAACTGGAAAAGAATTATCTGTAGAAGTTGAAACAAAGTACCTGCAGCAAGTGAGAAAACAATCAAGTACTTAGTAGTAGTTGTAAAATAGAATCAATCTAAGGGTAATTTTGGAACCAAAAGAGAGTAAAATTTCTCACTCTCATTTCAAGTAACAGAGATGTAACGTAGAAGACAAGTAACAAACTGTAGGTTAAAACTAGATTATTTAGTGACAAATAAATGTTATGGCAGTAAAATAGTCATAAATAAAAATCTTACAAGAGAATAATAAACCAATAAAAAAAAGCTAAAAAAAGAGGAATTTCTCCCCTCCATACATCAATCTGAAAAATGGATGAGACAATTTTCCATGAAAAATATTCATTTTCTATAATAGTAAGCACATTTTTTTGTGGGAAGATGTATGCTTATAAATAACTTATTATTTTATTAATAATAATAATAATAATAATAATGATGCATAAAACATTTTCACTAATAAAAATCTAATCGAACGAGACTCTCAATTCAAGATCTCTATTTAAGCTTGAGAGTATCATCACACCAAACCATAATAGTGTTATAGGCCCCCTCGAGCTCGATCAGAATGATTAGCAGGCAATCAATTGCTCGGATTTCTTTAAAGAACAAACTAATTACCACTGGCAATCCTTATCATGATTGTCTTAACATGCTAGGCTTGGCACAATGATTCACACAACCTACCTATTCATATTTGGTAGCCTGGCCCCTTCAAGTTCTATAGCGGTTTCTCCGCCGGACCACCGACAAACCACCTCCCCACATGGTTGCTCCCCTTGAACTGGACCCCGGCAAGCTTCAGAACGGGTAGGAAAGGAGAGGAGCAGAGCAACCAAAACCGACTACCAGCAAGCTTCGTCAGGCAGCCCGAAACGCATAACAGACCTCTGTCTATCAATATCATATATTCAGAAATAAACAGTTCTGCAGTACAATGACAGTGGAGAGATTTGTCTATACATATGTATTCACAAACTTGCCACGCACGTGTGTCTATATATATATATATATATATGTATGTATATAGTGCAGGAGTGGTAGACATGACTGGTAGCAGAGCATCCTCGTGGGCTTCAAAGAATTGTCCTTTTATGTACAGTTTCAGCTAAAGTGGAACTGGAAAGAGAAGACCAGTAACTTGTTAGCTCAAGGGGCAGGCGAGCTTTGATAACGGTAGCATGAAAAAAGGACAGCGAGGCTTAGCATTGTACATGTCATGTGAAGTTTCTCTTGGCGCGGAATTGGCTCAGTTTGTCCCTCCATTGAGCTGCAATGGCAGAGAATGAGGTTTTCTCGAATCAATTCAAAGACCAACATGCTGCCATGAGAAGAAAGCAGATATACTTTGCTTGAAGATTGGTTCGAGATAATCAAACAGTCGATCCACCAAATACAAATATCGATATATCTCAAATAAAGTTTATGTAACTTTTCATGTTCATGATACTCTTTCCATCTAATCTTGAGGACAAACTTGCATTTGCATAACTCAGTAAAAGCTCATTTCCATGATAGATTAGACTAAACAATGAGCAAATCACTCATTTTCAACAGATTATACATTGCAAGAACTTTGATTCACGCAGCACAAACAACGACCAGAGGGTGATGATACAACCGACCGAATTATTCATATTGCATACCAGCGTGACAATGAGAACAAAGTTCCATTCTAACTTCAGGATAGTAAGAAAGCATGATAAGTAAGAAGAAAAAGCTTGTCAAGGTGACATACCAGCATCTTTGTACCGTTCTCAACAACAGCTATCAACATATTGCGCAGGAGATCAAACTCCTTTGTCTCGATGCATGGCTGGCCACTAGGCCTGAAACAATTAATTTTTAGTCAAATTATTATATCAAGCAACAGCTGCCAACAAACTGACAAGCAATATTATTAAACTATTCACTAGATTTAAGTTGCCCACTCTATGATAGATCACACCCATTGACCCAGCAACGGACTTACTCCGCTCAAAGGCACAGTGAGATGCAGATCAAGACAAGCAATAATGCTTACCTGTCAAGCTCTGTGAATAACAAGCCATCTGATGCAGGGGGTTGAGCTGACAATTTTCCAGACTCAATGACCCTCATCCCATCACTGTAAGCCAAGTACTTGTTAACCTGTATAGGCACCTGAAATATGCAGAGAATTAATCAAAAATTTGATGACTTGATTGAGGTTCAGAAAAATGTAGTCTCCATCATCTGCAATGCAACATATTGAACATATGACTGAAGACCAAACCGACAAAGGGGTGAGATGAGAAGAAGGCATTTATCTTTAACGCGGTCCAGCAGATATAGTTTAAAAGCAGAAGCTGAATGCATCTGCTTTTACTCGGATTGTTTTCACAAGGCATTCACTTCCAAATCAGGACTTACCTTGCATCTCACTGCAATATTGATGGCATCAGAAGGACGAAGGTCGAAGCTGACACAATCGGTCGTATCACCCACCTGTGGTCACATCCAACTTTTTCGATGGTCAAATCCATCTTATGTCACTAAGCAGTGAACACCAGTATAACAAATACATGATTTACTAAAAATGAGAAAGAAATTTAGTTTCCCTCAGAGCGTTTCTCCTAAAATCATGAGAATTATCTGATCCCAATTGCAATGGAAAGTGTGATGCATTTTAACTGATATGAAATGCAATCTGTAGTAGTTTTTACCTTCGCAAGATACAGCTGAGCAAAGTAAGCCTCATGGACTCTTTTAGTAACTCTGACAAGTTTCACCTGTGGAGATGTACGAATTACAACTCACGAAATTGTTGATGTCCAATAACACAGTCAAGCAAATAATGGAGACATGAAAGTACCTCATATCCCATCTTGTCTACCATGTCTTTCACCACTTGATACAAAGTTGGTCTAGCCTAATACCACAAAAAGAGACCTTAAGCTGCCCAATCCACCAAGCATTACGAGAAAATATGATCGAGATAGGAAAGGGAGGACCAAACATACAATCTGAACATTGCGAACTGCAGCCAATAGCAAAACACTCGGCATTTCCACTGCAATCAAAGGACATACATGATATATATTGAACGGGAAAAATTGGCAGCACATAAATCATTCTTATCAACTGCAACAGGATGTACTCACAAACAATTATGGGAAGGAGGAGACCGGTCCCATCCTCCATCTTCAGCACTATTGCAGGATGTGGAGCATAATCCGGTAAATGTCCTCCCTGGGGGTTATTATGGACACATTTCAAATGCCGACCATCCCTCATTTTTATCATGAAACCATCTGCTCCACTCTTCACCTCAACTAAGAGATACCACAGTCGTACAAATAAATGAGCCAAGTTCTTTGAACGTAATAAATTATGATATTGCAAGACACTGAATATTGCGTCACCATTTACTTCTTCTAGCAATTGCATTGATGATACAGGCTCCCAGAGAACGATGAGCAGGGAATTAGCATACCTGCTTCAACAATACTGGAGTTGACATAATCTTCGTCATGTTCATTGAAATTTTCGGCCATACTTCCATTCCCATTTGATGATGAGCTGAAACTACATTGTGGTGCCTTGCACCTCCGAGCGATCAATTGCCTCATAACGTCAACATCAGTCCTCTGCCTAAAGAATCCTTTGCATCCCCACAATTCACTCCTGAAGATTTTAGGCTTCAAGAAAGGGCCATTCAGCAATACTGTGTACACTCCAGCCTGTTTAGCACGGATCGGGCAAATAACTGGTCCTTGCAGAGACCCCATACTACCTTCTTCAGAAACTGGCCAAACAAAACTTTTATTGATTTTCAAAAGCTTACTATGAATATAAAGATAAAAAATCAGCACCCATGCTATCAGCACCCACACCGGAGAAATTATCTTGGAAACATACTGGAGGAAATTATCATCCCAATAATGCGAATTCACAGGAGAAACAGATAAAACTAAGACTCATAAAGCAACGAAGGGACAGCTAACTCATGCAAACTACCCGATTTGGACAACTAGAGCACAAGGAAACAGATGGGAGCAGATATTACACCGCCAGAACGAGAAAGTCTTCAAATTATACCAGTTTTATCAGCAATTGTGAACCATGTAGAATTCCAGATTTTCTCGTATCTAACATCTGGAGCTTCAACTAATTCATAGATGCAATCAACGGGCAAGGAAATTCACCCGACTATCAACATCATAATTCATAAGTGCTACAGTTTCCCAGTAACTTATACATGTCAACAGACAATCAATCCGGTGATCGCAGAACAGGAGCAGCAATACACTTCTTACTGGAACAGACCGCCGATCTCGAGTTCCCGCCCAGAATAACACACCGGCACTTCGCTTACCGGCACTTCGCCGGGGGTCTGATCGGAGGACGGCGGGGCTAGGTGGCCGACGAACTGCGCAAGAGAAGCTGGGAGGAATCGGAATCGGAATCAGAATCGAGCAACGCAGGAAGGATGATTGGAGAGGAGAACAGGGGAGGCGAGAAGATAAGAAAGATTCTTCTTTTCTTCTGGCATTAGAGAGATGACACGGAGCGGAAGATATATTAAAAAAATGAGAGCAGTGGGGCTTCTGAAACGGATGACTTCAGCAGGCGTAGATGGTCTCTGCGTGTTAAATGACTTCTACGCCCCGCATTCAGGCGTTAATAGCATTTCTGCCTAAATGACTTCGGCAATCGGTAGTTTGATTGTTTTATATAAAATTAAATGGAGACAATGTAGTAGAAAAATTTTGTGTAAATATGTGAGAAAATAATAGCGGACAGGGGAGCAGTCCCACTGGTCGGGTTGCTCCAGGTTCGAATATCAGGATGAGCATTTCTCCATGAGTGGGAGCTTTATAACTGTCAAACTTGTTATATTCGTCTGATTTATCTTATACACATAATTTACGGGTTATTGCGTGTATCCCGAGGACGAGGTGTCGCAACCACCACTAATCGACAGGAAGGAGCTCGGATACATCGGTTATAAAAAAATGAGAAAATAATAGTAAATTTACCGTTGTACTTTTTTTTTTTAAAGTTTGAGGTGAAAATTTATCTAGCACTATTTAGGAAAGTAATTTTCAGAATAGCACCATATTGTAAAAAATTATATATATAACACCACTTTACATTCCCTTTTAATCACTTTTTCAAAAATTCTCACAACACCCTCCCCATTTTTACCCCAACTCTGCCTCCCTTCTCTCCCTCCCCGCCTCTTCTTCTTCTTCTTTTTGCAACACCGGCGCCCGACCGAGCGTCCCCGGAGATCGGCTCACCAACCCCAGACCGGGCGTCCCTGGCGACCTGCACACCGACACCTGACGCACGGCTCACGGCCCCCGATGCCCCGACGCCCCAACGCCGCTCGTCGCCCACGCTTGAGGTCGCCCGCGCCCGACATCGCTCGACGCCCGAGGTTCCCCGTCGGCCGAGGTTCCCTGTCGCCCGACGTCTCCTGGTGCCCGCAACAGTTCACGGTGTGCAGAGCGCCAGTGCTGCAGGCGACTGTCCACGTTGCGCCGGGTCCTGGCATCGATGCTACTGGCGCCGGTGCTGCAAGCGGCGGGCGACAGGCTATAGGAGGAGGAGGAGGAGGAAGAAGAAGAAGAAGAAAGGAGGAGGAGGAGGACACGACACTGAGGGAGATTGGGAGAGTGGGTGTAAGAAAGGGTAAATTTGACTTTTAACATAAACTGGTGCTATTTTTAAAAATTTTTATAAATTGGTGCTAATTTTGAAAGTTTGGTGGAGAGTTGTGCTATTCTCCACCATTAACTCTTTTTTTAATCTAATATATATTAACAATTAATTTTTATATGTTCACATATAGTTTAAAAATCTTAAAAAAAAGTCAAAACTCTCAAATATTTTCATATATTAATATAATATATGTAATAATGATAATTATTATAAATAATAATAAGATCATCCTTATTTTATTAATAAATGACTTACATTTGGTTCCTCCTTGGGATAAATATACGCCGCATCTGTTAAGGAATTCTTACAATCTAATGAGAGAACAACTTATTAATAAAAAAATATTTAAAATGGTGAATTTTAAATTATTTTTGTGAAACTATTTTAAAAGCACATATCAAGATGTGCCTCCAACTTTGTACAGAGAATGCACGTTAAACTTATAATTTCTAAAAAAGAAAATCACATGCTCTACATGTAGTTTTTTGCTTAAAACTAAAAATACATATTAAACGGTACCTTAAAATAAAATTTTTGTTAAAACAACTGCTTTTTTAAATATTCCTTCTAAAATTTAAGGTATTTTCACCTATTTCTCAATTTTCTTTTCTTGTGATAAATTTATGCTTCTCGTACATTTATGGTATTTTTCTCGTACATATTTGTCAGATAACTCCTTTTTCGAGGATGAAAAAAGCACGGTGGACAGATGTGCAATATCCCGAGGTCTCAAGGGTATTACTGAACTTCGAGGGATTGGTGGGACGCGAATTGACCATGATGCCCTTTCCCAGGAAGAACGGGGACAAAACCTGCCGGCGGCCGAAATTTTCAAGGCGCCCAGATGTTCGCCACGTGGGCTCTCATTCTCGCCGGTGCTTTGGATAAGGCCCCCCAAAATATCAACACAGCTTTCCCTGTTTCGTTTCTGAAGGTATGCCGGGCTTAGCGGCTAGCTCGAGAGGTTATACATATTTTCCTTTTGGATTATTTATTTATTTATTATACAAGAAAATTAAATAATAAATAAAGATAATTCAGTTAAATATATTTGTTTTATTTTATATATTTTGATATATTAACTGGGTGCCTCTTTTTATTTTTTTTTTGTTTTCTGGATTTTCCTCATCATTTTGAGGACTAGACCTGATAATTTTTAACACGATACGGTAACTCGACACAACACGACATGATACGAAGTTAGGCAGGTTCAAGTTGACGCTAAACGGGTTTTGTGTCTAAAGGAGTTGACCAATATAACCCTTTACATAAACGAGTTAAATCGGGTTGAACTCATGTAACCCGATATAATACTATTGAACCCGTTTAATTATATGTCTATGTCAAATCCATTAACCCATTTAAATATATTAAGTTATAATTACAATTATATCATACATATTTAGTTATATGAGTTAAACGTGTCATATCGTGTCAACCTGATTTTAAACGAGTCGTGTTCTTGTTTGATATTTCTAACTCTTTTATTAAATGAGTCGTATACGGATTGAGATATTTTAACACGCACCCGTTTAGATACGACAAGTATTGCTAGACTCAGTAAGGATAAAGATAGTTGCCGGTTTCACTTTTAAAATTTTAAAAATACTCTTGATAAATAAATCAATAACAATAATAAACATATAAAAAGTAAAATCACTTTTAAAATCATAATCACCACTGTCAACTCTCTAATTTTATTTTTTATACATGATAATTGTAAAATATAAAAATATAAAATAAAAAGTATTATTTAATAATCGACCACATACTTAACAATTTCATGCGCAGTAAGAGCACGCGTCCAGTTATAATCTTAAGAGTTGGGTTCAAAATCTTCGGACAAACTAGGCTCGTAATTGCTCCCTAGTGAATCAGTTAGACTTTTAAATACCGGTGTTATAGGCCTAGAGAAAGAAAACGGGGCACGTAATTTGATTAGATCACAGCCACGGAGACACGAGTTCTAGATTATCCGCGTAAACCAAGCTGTTAGCACGTCATTATTTAATTTATTGCCACGTGGTTAATTTATTGCCACGCGGTCAGTTGGTCTCCGCCTCTTAACATAACCGCTCGATAATATTTAAATGACGTTAACAAATAAAATTTAATTAATTTTATATTTATTTATTATTTTAAGGATTTTATATAAAATTTTAAGAATAATTAAATTTTACCAATCAGTATTATTATATAAATACCGTCACGTAATGACTCTATTACATAAAATGCTTATTAGTTGTTGCTCAGCTTGGTCTTAATTTAAGTTATAAAAATTGAAGTGGCGTGGCATCTCAATCCGCTATACTTCTAGGAAATCACAAAATTAATAAAATATCTAAACCGTAGAAATAGACCTCTTAGTGACAATTTAAAACGTGGGGTCAACCTAATGATGGGAAATGTGGAGAATTGCAGGGGTGGTTTTAAAAATTTATTAATTATTATATGTCAATTTTTTTTTTAAATTTTAAAGTGATGTTTTCAATCATAAATATCTCTCCGTTACACATATTAAGTCCATTGTGTCATATGTTGCTGATGTGCTACTGACGATGTTAAATTATCATTTTTTCGTTAATTTATCTGACGTAGCAGTAATATATTTATTTTGACATTTTTTTATCCTGTTTATTTTAGCAAGCTCTTTTTACCCGGCTCAACCGAGAGTGAATAAGGATTTTTCGAGTTGGGATTGCGATCTTTATTTTATTTTTAAATCAATTAGATCGATTTTCATCTAACTGAGTAGTTGGGCCGGGACACGAATCTCTAGTGTTGATTCTTTTAAATCTTAAAAATCACTCAAAATTTATTTATGATCCCATAAAAGATCCTTTTACATGTGCCATGTCATATATTTAACACAAAAAAGCCAACACATATGCCATGTCAGCAAACTAACTGCAAAATTAGAAGAATTAAAGGCATTAGTGACATGTAAAGCGACATTTTAATAGTAATTAACAAAATAAACTTTACATGTCTAACTGAACAAATATTTAAGACTGAAACGACCATTTTAAAATTTGAAGGACTAATTCATGAGAAATAACAAGTTTTAGGATGAAAACAAATTTATTTTCTTGAAAAATGAGGGATTTTTAAAATATTAGTAGACCAAATAGGAAAGTAAAATATCCCAAAAGAATCACAATCAGTGGGAAGATTTTATCCAATGATCACGAACTATTTGACAAACTAGACATGGAACAGCATTATGTTGGAAAATAAATAAATATGAAATATGGAAATGGATTTATATTATTAAATTTGTTTATTTATAACTTATTACAATTTAATTTATTTAAAATTCTTTAACTTATAGTAACAAGTAAAGGATTCTCAGTTTTATTAGTATATGATGCTAAATTTACCTTTTCAATATTATAATTTCAAATTATTCGTTTAAAAAATTTGACAAATTTTTGTTGCTAAATTTGTAGATATGGAGTTAGATGAGAGACTCTAACAAGTTAACAAAAGATTTTTACTATTAAGATCATAGATATAGTGTGAGAAAAAAAGGTTGAAATACTGGTTTATGCTTAATTTGGAAATAGAATGCATGCTATTAATATGTAAATTAGATCGACCAACCTAAGGTTGATTTGGCGGTTCTCTCACCAGACCCCCAAATGGATGATCCTAGGATCGATCCCCAAATTAGGATGATCGACAGAAATTTTTCCAGAGACCCCGGTCCGACGACAGATTAGTCTTGGGATGTGCTTCGGCTGATCCGGGGATATTGCATGGTTTAAACAAAAAAAATATAAATTAGATTGAGGGTAATAGTAAATAAAAAAGACAACAGACTTTCCAGAGTTTGCATATAATAGTATAAATATAGATTTAGTTTTTTTTTTCTGGGTTCATGATTTGACAAATATTAATTTGGCTAATAAAAATAAATTAGAATTAATACATAAAATTATTCTTAAAATCATAAGCATTCCTTAAAATAATCTTGTACTTTTTTGTTGCTTTTTACCAGTCTTCCTCGTTTTCTTTTTAAAATTTTTGTGTATTATTTTTCTTATTAACAGTAATAACTTAATAATAGTAAATTATGACTCAAAAAAACTATAAAATGTTATCTTAAGAATAAAGGCTGATAGAAAATCACAATTTTGGTAGTAATTACGAATGAAATGAGGTTAAAAATGTAAAACTAGCATACGTCGCATTAATTTATCCAGCGAAGCACTTGACACTGTTGGTGAACTTTTAGCCCATTGGGCCCGGCCCATGGGCCTTTTCAGGGAGGCAAAGCTGGCCCATCAGGCTAGCCCATGTCATATGTCATGTAGGCCCATTTTCAGAAAGCTAGGGCAATTCAATTGAACAACAAGGAGGAAGGCCCAATCCCCAAGCTCATCCAATGGCAATGAGTTCAATTTTTTTAATGACAAAAAAGAGGGAAATAGTAGCAGCGACCAAATCACCCCACTATATAATATTTGGGCTTTCGTTTTTAACAGCAAACATATCAAACGAAGCGAACAACTAATACTGGTTCTGTTAACATAATATCACTAAAGGTCAGTATTGTTCAAGTGGTCTGTGTCCACTAAGGCATAGGTCCAAATAGCCCCTTCTAATATGTGATCTCAACTTCACCAAATTGCATGATAGTGAGTTTTGGATCATTAAATTATAACCCATGTGGTATCAAATCCATATGAGTTGATGAAGAAGGTTTGATGCCAATTCTTATTAGAAAAAAAAAAGGACTTCATATTCAAGTATTATAAATAAAAAAATTTTGTGATTAGGTGGATTTACCTCTTGGCAGCCCATCGGACTTGAATATGATTCGTTTGTATCCACTGGAGTCCTAAGTCCTGGATACTTTGAAATGGAAGGGGAAATGGGAAATTTGTTCGTACTTCGAAATTTCATAGATCATAGTTGTATCATGCAAACAAATCTTTGTACGAATTCGTATGGACCAAATAGATCTTTCAGTTGGACATGTGAATAACATATGTTGCCTCCGACCCAACAAAAGCAACTGCGATTGTCGCGTTAAGTGGCTGATCGGCTGACAAGCCCGCTGACGTATGAGCCAATTTAGTGATATCGAGCGTTCAAAAGCCTGACACTCGATAGTGAGGACGGCATGTGACGGCTTGAGACAGTTGAGCATATAATATCCAATAAGCTCAGTAATAATGAGACAGTACAAGATTATGGTGAGTTCATAGCCGTCCTTGTTACCGTAAATAGATTGGGATCGGGAACGGGATTGAGAACACCTAACACGACATAATGGATGGCCTAGGTAAGGACACTAAGCTACCCTTGGAAAGGGCAAGTTAAATATGGGCGGCCCGCTGCAATTGGCAAAGTCGATGTGAGACATGCAAGGCAAGGGCACGAGACACAGCCCTTGCCTTCTTAGCTCTCCCTTCGGCTCCACCTCTGCCGATCCATTATGATCATCTTCTCTTAAACCCTGCTCATAAAAAGTGACAAATAAATCCATAAATTTCAGAAATCCTTACAAGAAAATATCACTAGAGATGCTCTTACTCCTTTTGATTTTTCTTCTATCCGAATGCGTGGGAATCTTATGTAAGGTAGACTGAGCACCTGCGATCAAACGTAGGGTCTTCTGATCAGAATATTGCAGCAAAAGAATCACGAAACCCGAATCGAACCGACAATAGGCCGGTTGCGAAAAGAGGGATGTTGATTCTGGCACTGTTTTCCGTCTAATGACCGCGATCGGATGGAACCGGTTTTCGTGTTCATGATTAATTTGCTCGTCCAAGGAGATCATGCCGTGGTAGGAAAACCCTAGAAAAGAAATGAAGGAAAACAATGCGGGTATGGAACCGTACCTCGACTTGGTCTTGGAGGAACTTAATGTGGCATATTGCTTCCGTGAGTACAGACGCCGTGTCCGTCTGCAAACAATTTCCCTAAGAAAATGTCACTTACCATAACTTGATGGTAAACCCGTGTTACACACGACATATCTTATGTTGATCGAATCAATCAAAGCGAAATCGGGTCGATGAAAACTATATAAAAATTTATCGATTTTCTCCGATCGCAAAATATTAATCGATCCATCACTCAATCACCTTCCCGTAAGGAGCTACCAACTGCTGCAGTGTTGCAATCCTCTCTCCCAATTTCTCCTTCCTCACCTGCAAATAATTGTCAAATTTATTACAATATTTTGCGATCGATTGTGATGTCATCGACCCTTAAAAATCCTAAAAGAAACCTTCAGTGGAGGGCAAGAAGCCAACTGATTCGATCGAGACTTCTTGAACTCGGGACGTGGCGACCTCAGCTCCATCGATCTGCTCGGTCCCTTCCCCTCCCTCGAGCCATTCCCGGAGGGTTGCGATCTCTTTGAAGTGCACAAATGTTCAGGTCAGATATACATTAGCTACTAATGAGAGAAAAAGTAAAAGAAAAGTGGAGACTTTAGTAGGAAATCAAGGAAAATAAATGGGGCCATTTCTGTCTAAGAAAAAATTCTACAGACTGCTGAGTAGGTGGAGAAAATGATTACGAGTTATTGGATTATTTTCTTTAGTTTGAATCGTCAATTGCGAGTCGTTGGATTGAGCTGCTGAATGATATAGTGACTGAATTGCAGAAGTTTTTTTTAAAGGAAAAACGGTCTTACCGTTCAAAAGAGATATGAAAATTATTAATTATTAATAAATTACGATCACCGACTAGATTCGATATATATTTTCTTCATGTAATACCTCAAATTAGAGCTTTGTGAATGAAAAAAAAAAAAAGAAGACTTTTATCTTTCATGGGCCGGCCAAGCTAGAACCTAAATTGATCGGGTTCGTTGAATTTTTGGACACGGTGCACAATTGCACAATGAAAAAAGAAAAAGAGGAGAGAAATGCTAATTAAGGCATACTGTATTATGAGAGCCCAAGGGAGACTTTGATGCTGGTAAATCTTGCTTCATGTAATGACCCCCAAGGCCAAAGCCATTCCAGCTCAACAGCGGAGCTCCGCTCAATAAGTCGATGATCGGAGAGTTCAGATTCGACCAGGAGCTCGGGGCCGCCACTGTCCATGGCATCCGGGTCAACCCGGAGTTCCTGCTGGGATGAATTGTCTGCGTGCATTTATCTGAGGGACTACGATGAGCAGTGTAGTAATGTCGTAGACCATCAGAAGAGTAAGGCAGCGATGTCTCGATGGTGTTTCTGCTGCGGCTCGCCGGCCGAAGCAGTGAATCCTCGGCTACGTAACTATCGATTGGCGCGGTGTTGATGGGGAAATCGAAGGATTCGGATGACTTAGAGGGCTGGCCGTTGAAGCACGAGCTGCTTCCGACATCATCGATGTTCATCATCATGCAGCTGCTCTGAGGAGGAGAATCAGGAGTAGGGCCGGTGCAGTACTGCATGATTGATTTGCTTGGGAGTTAATAGCTATCTGCCCGTGTGCATATATATATATATACATACATATATGTACAGTTTCTTCTTACCGTTAAAAGAAGGAGGTCGGTAAACCCGTAATAACACAGGGAAAAGAGAAGAATAAATGAGCAGTGGAGTCCGAAGCCGAGAACAAAAACCCGGAAATCTCGATCTCGGGTCTCGATCGATGTCACTGTGAAACTTGAACGGTGATTAGAATAAGACGCGATTGATGACTGAGGTGATTAATTTTATAGGGATTTTACAATGTAATTCTCTATTTGCTATTTTAATTTGATTTAATGTGTAAGATATTCAAACCATACTTTCTATATTTCTCTAGGGCTATTCAAACATGACAAAATTGCGTTCAATTATCGTAAGTACTATATTGGATCGTTCAGAAAATATATAATAGTCGTAAAATTTGACAAGTCTGGTAAAATAAAAATTTTACCAAATCACATTACCAAAATTTCAAGATCACATATCTGGTATTAGGGATATGCATGGATAACGGGTAGAACTAGAAATGGTAGAAATCTACCCAATAAGGTAGACCATTCGTAAATTCTAATGAAATTCCAGTTGGTTCAGATTGTACATTGAGAAACCAGCTCCAACCACAGGGTACCCAAAAAAGGTATATAAACAAGAACTTGTTCGTGTAATCGGTTTCAACCCGCCATAACTTTCTCGCTCGAACTTCAATTCTCTTGTTATTGCTTATTGGTACCATTCTTCTTTAACTCAATAAATTTTCATTTGACATTGTAATTATGCATATTCGATAAATTTATCGTACTCAAACTAAATTAAAATGATAAAAATCTACCATAACCTCGATTATTTTGCTGTAATTAAACATACAAAAGATATTAAAGTAATTATATATTCATAAAGTTACCGTGATGAGAAGAAAAAGAGAGGTGGATTCAAAATGGTACTCAAAATTGATTGCATAGTTCAAATTTAAGATAAGGTCTGATTCTGAAATTTATTAGAGTAATATTCTAATCCAAAATCTTGAAAATGGTCCTGCACAGATAATCTCCGAGTACAATGAGAATGTATGGTGTTAAAGACCTTAATCCCATGTCAGGATTTTGAACAGAGAAAATATACCTTAATCCCATGTGAGGATTTTAAATGGAGAAAATGACATCGAGAGTCATATATGTTTGTCGATTCTTGTAAGTGTATTCTAAATGTTTCAAAAAGTTAAATAAAATCTTATATATTATTTGCGTTATACCATCGAGTCATTTTCATCACCTACTGTTACTTTAAGCTGATATATATCAGAGTCATATCAGTTTAACATAACGGTAGATGACAAAAAGGACCCAATGTTGTAACGCGAAAAATATATATGACTTAATTTAACGCTTTTAAATATTTATGATTCACTTGTAAGAACAAATATATAGGATTCTCAATGTCTTTATCACATTTTAAATATTCCAAAGATTTTTATTGTGTTTGAGGTTGTGAGGTTAAATCCTCTATTACTTCTCCCGTGGGTAATAAGGACTTTACTCTAATTTTGCTACCATGTGAAATATAATTTGGAATAATGCACTCGGAATCGATCTCCTCTAACTTTATAATTGATATGAGAGGTATAGTGGGTTAATGATATAAATGTCTCAAAAATGTCTTCAGGTTTGTGACGGGACGGGTTTGTAGTCTTTAATGTGTATCCACCACTAGGTAGCAGCCTTTAACGCTTTGTTTGGATTGAGGTATTCGGAGGGATTCGGAAGGGAGGGATTTGGAAGGGTAGGATAATCTCTTATTTAAGTAAATTATTATAAGGGATTCGGGGGGATTCAGAGGGGTAGTATAATCTCTTGTTTGAGTAAATTATTAGGAGGAATTTGGAGGAATTCGTAATCCCTCTAAGTCTCTCCAAATCTCATTTTTTTAATTCCTCCGATTTAGAGGAATTTGGAGGGATAGTAAATTTTTAGACAAAAATATCCATTGTAACTTCTTAAAAAAACCTTGGTTACGTCATAATTCTGCATAATATAATTACACCATGCCTATCTTGTCTTACTCGACCACTACCAGGTCGTAACCACCGAGTCTTTCAAGACTATCATGAAATCATAACTTTATTTGAGTTTCAAGATTAGCATGAAACTACTGTGTCTCTCTTATATATTTCTTCTGTTGGATTGGTCTTCCAAATTAAAGGGTAAAATTGTCAAATTAACTTTTTTATCCCTCCAAATCTCTCCTCTAATAATAATATTCAAGCGAATAACTTGGAGGAATAAATTATCCCTCCAGATTCGTCCCCTCCAAATCCATCCAAATACCTCTAAATCCCTCCAAGTCCCTCAATCCAAACATAGTGTAAACTATTTCCTTGGTTCCTGCAACACAAGAGAGAGCTAAATCGGAGGTGGCGGTTCGATTTAGTCCTATAATATTCAAGTCAGTAAGTGCACAAAAAATAATACAAAGAAATAGAGTGTAAAGTTTTCGAAAAGTACAAGAAGTCGAAGGTTAATCTCTATTTATAAGGAAAGATGAGAAATAATCAAGTGTCGCTAGCCAATAAGAAGGTACTATGTGAGACGTGATCATAATGAGAAAGATTATTTGCAAAACGATTAGTTAGAAGTGCAAAGACTATTTTAACCTCATAATTATTTTATTCTTTATAAATAATAAATTTATAACCGAGTTTGAATTTTACATGAGAAATCCTCAAATTATATCAAAATGAACACAATCTCAACTCATTTGGCAATAATTGAGCTTCTTTACAGTCAAAGTTTGATCAGTTGACAGAAATCTCGATTGCAAGGCTTTGGAGATTATTATGACAAAAGTGTACGTGGAAAACTCTCCCTGTTTTTACTTTAAATTTTTGGATTACTTTTAAAAGGAGAGACTAGTAGTCACGGTCGAGCCACTCCCTCTCATGTCATGTTCGGACTTCCGTGTTCAATTGCGAATATATCAAACGAATTAGGTAACTAGCCCTCAACACTGACACTGTTAATATAACATACTAACAGAGGTCTAATACAACTTAAGAAATCGATGTCCGCCAACCCTCACATCTGAATAAATGACCTTTTCCTCCTTTTATCGTCTTCCCGCACACAATAAAGGACCAATTTTGCCCCCTTGATGGCCTTTTTCTCCTTTGCGTTCAAAAAGCCTTTTTCTTCATGTTTTTTTTCTTGGACAAAAGCTGTTCTTTCGTCATGAATCAAATCAAAAAATAAAAGGTGAGGGGGAAAGAAAAGAACAATAGCTTTAGTTTCATGCCTTTTTTGTACATCATAGGTCCATTGTCTTAAAAAAAAAGGAGAAAAGGAAGTACAGGATGTAGGAATAGTTCCATCGAAAGAAACAAGTCTTTTGTTGAATTACCCATTAAAAAAAAAAAGACGAGCAAGCTTTCTATATAACGGTGTCATCACGTGACACTACTTATAAAGTAACATTAATCAATGAATTTTTATTTATTTTAAAGATTTTTTTTATAAAACCCTAAAAATTAAAAGGCAGTCCTAAAAATAATTGAATTTTATCGATTGTTATTGCTACGTAATCACAATCACGTGATGGAGAGAATCTTCTTTATAAGGAGTATATCACATGACGATGCTTGCATGGTGTTACGAACCAATATGATTCAAACTATTTAAGATTTTTTAATAAAAACTCTAAAAATAAAAAAATAACTCTCGAAATAAGTAAATTGATATTAAGAAATTTTGTCGATTCTGATTGACCTTTATTCGAGTTGTGTCAGGCCCATTATGAGTAAAAATCTCCCGACCATTAGAAGAATGTGCGCTATTTCGGTGTAGGAACCTGCTTTTTCCTTCAGTGAATTTTGAATTTTTCCAATCACCAAACTCAAACATAAAAATTAATTAAAATAAGAGGTGATGAATTATTTAACTAAAAGATCCCCACTTCTTTTAAATTGTAATTATTAAATATTGCTTTCTTTATCGTTATAAGGGTATGGATTCATGTAAAATTTCTAAGGGCACCTTCTGTTCTTTGATAATTATTTTTTAAAAAGTTTTTTTAAAGATAATTGTTTTTTTTTCAAAAGCTTGTTCTACGATTAATTTCCTTGATCGTTATTGATGCATGACACGAGTACACATCACCACTTTGGGAGAAACTTAAGAGCATTCAAATCAAATGGTTGACCATCTAATCTCTTAATTAACTTCTGATATTTGAGCTTTATTATGAAAATATTCATGATCGATAGAGTTTTATTTTCTAATAAATTAATTTGAAATCATGATTGTGATTCTTAAAAAGAGGTGAAAATCTTGGATCCGAGAATCAAAGGCAAATACACTCGCAATGATCACCGCCGATTTACGATTAAGATTATGAGTTTCATTATTACTCGTAGGACATTCTTTGCTCAATCGCTCATTAGACCATTAACTCAACAAACTCTCTAGTTGAACGGATGTATCACGTGGTGATACTGACGTGGTGCATTTATCCAATTAGAATTTGATATATAATCAATACCAAAACAATTATCAAATCTTAAATATCCTAAAAACCCTAATAAATTATGAACATTAATTGCATGAATATATATACCATATCAGTATTATCACGTGATGATATATCCAATACAGCTGAGTCGTTCTTCAGTAACTCAACCATTTATCCTTATTTTCTCCATTTATAAACAAGGTCATGACATATAAGGCGACAGGAGGAAGTATAGAATATATTGGCAGAAGGAGAGTTACCAAAGAGAACTGTCTGTAGTTCTGTATCAAAAACGATGTTAATGATGACGTCGGTCTCCTTTTCTCACATCCATCTGTTCAAAGACCATGAAGATTCACAACCTCTCCATAGTTCTATATTGGTTTTATAGACAAACCCTTAATTTCATATCGAAAACAGTGTTAGTGACGCTGATCTCCTTTTCTCATATCCATCCGTTCAAAGACTATGAAGATTCACAACCTATTTATCTTATTTCTAAGTCGGCTTTATAGACGAAACCTTAATCATTTCCATATCAAGAACAACGTTAATGGTTCTGATCTCCTTGTTCGGTATCTATCTGTTTAAAGACCATGAAGATTCATAATCTACCCTTAGTTCTAGATCAAGAACAATGCTAATGAATTGATCCCCTTTTCCCATATCCATCCGTTTAAAGACCATGACGATTCACAACCTGTCAATAGTTCTAAGTCAGTTTTGCACAAAATTTGTAATAGACAAATAATCCTAGCCCTAGCTAGGGAGTGCTACTCATCAAAAAATATCTCCTAGGTGAGTTAAGGATCCATTTACAACACTTAAACAATACCGTATCCTGATCATAATTTGTTTACAGCACCGTGACACGCTACGAGTGAGTACCATGGTGGCCATATATAGCGCCATGGCGCCGTGACCGAATCACGGCCAAGGCATAGTACTACCAAGATTTTATCAAAGTTTCCGTGCGTTTATACATCTGGTCAAATAAGCAAAATCTGAATATCGGTCATGTTCCCCAAGTTGATTGCCCAGAAAGGAAGCCCTCACTTTAGCCACTCGACAGCTTTTCTCATCCTGATTGACAGGCAAAGATAAAGGAGATTCTAAAGGCACCACCCCTCCATGGGATTACATGCCTTTAAAATCCATCAGTCACATATCGTAACTGGACAAAATAGTAATCAAACTGAATTATTGTCTTTTCCCCCACGCTTCATGATCATGGCACGTGAATGTCCAATTTCATACTACCCAATATATACAAGTCAAATAGACCTGACCAATCCATGTTTGAGCCCGTTGTCCCACTAAGGTTAGTACTTTTCCAATCATAAGTTGTTTCCATGAGCAGAATCCAAGACCAAGATCTTGTTTAAGAGTAACCGGTGATGAACCACACCTAATTAAATGGATTATGTTACTTAAAGCTATTCTGGGTTGCCTATGTTTATTTAGGAATGATTCCATTGAAGTGTTTTGAATTTAGCTAATTGTAAGGGGTTCTTGTGCTTGCAAGCAGCTAGGATTGCGTCCATGTCCACACACATATGAGCTTAACAAAACAATGCTGAAACGAGAAAATGGTTCAGTACAGTGGCACAGCTCATGACCCACAAACAAGAGATTTCATATTCGGTTCTCACTGATGGGACTCTCCATATTCTTTTGTTTCCTATTTCTGCTTCAGATGACCACAAGCAAACTATATATGTGGGGCTCAGTCTCAACAACACCGGGGGATCGACCGGGGCAACATATAGGCGCATGTTGGGGCAAATTCCCCACGTCCTTAAAGTTCTAGCGGCAACAATATGATAATGTTTCATTGATAATGTTTCAATGAGCTCCTTCGTTAAATAAGTTCGATAAGAATCTTCTTTTATGGCCTAATAATGTAGTGTTGTTCATTTCAAATGCCCATTGAATTCAAATGCCCCAAAAAGGGCAAAAGAGAAGCCCTAGAAATAAGGCCTAACTCAAAGCAGGGGTTGATCTTAAAGAGATGTTTGCCCGAAGAAGACACAGCATCATAGAGCAAAGAATATATTCTTTCCCAAAGCTCCAAAGGGATGAAATGAGAAAAACCTCTTCCACATTGCACAGTGCTCATGTTCTTCTCTTTGCTTTTCATCCCCTCTCAAATATTATTTTATGATAAAGGTGGGTTATTTTGCCCGAGCCCATGAATGGTCCCATGGAGTAGTGAATCCATGTAAGTTTATGTGTAAGGTACACGTGCATATGGTCTTACCAAGGAGAAAGTGTATATAACAAGTATATCACGTGATAGCGTTTACCTGATATAATAAGACAATAAGATAAATTATTTCGACAATTTTTTATTTTTAGTATTTTATGAAAAAAATTAAAATACCTAAATTTTATAGACTTGTTGACACTATTTAAGTACGGTAATATGATATGCCCGTCGCACAGAAGACTTTGTACTCAGTAAGGACATCCACTCCCAAAATTAATATCATGATATCTAAACTCTTATTCATGTCCATTTGGTATGTAATATGTACTATGGGTAAGAGTCAATTCAAACTCAATGCTTACATATGCTCAACACGAAATTGACAATTATATATTTGATTGTAAAGATATATATATATATATATGTGTGTGTGTAAATGGACGGGTTAGGTCGTTCTTGTTTGAGGAAGTGGTCGGGGTTTGACTTTTCTAGACCGATTTTTAGCCTAAAAAATCATCCTGAAAATCATTTAGAAAAATGAAAAAAATCCAATATCGGTGTGATTTTTTTTTGGACAAATTTTTCGGACCCTTAATCTTTACTAGAACAACTTTTCACAATTTATCTAACACTACACTACCACAACTGAGCTCTTCATCAAAAAGCAATAAGAAGACAAACAAAATTGAGGACCATAGCTTGTTCATGTAAAAAGAATAACAGAAAAAAAAAAAAAAAACAAATAGCAAGGTGTCAGAGAGAGAGTAAAGTTACTGAGAGTATGAGTGCTAGTTAGAAGGTTAGATCAGAAACAAAAATAAATTAAAAAATATAGAATTATAAATTTAGCCCGTTCCAGGTCGGTCGATCTTTTCGGATCAGGGCCTGACTTTCGCAGAGTCAGTTTTCCTCCCATAAAACCATCCGAATCTAAGAAAGATAGTCTAGTATAGTTGGTACAGCTCTCGTCCAGTGACCTAGAGGTCCTAGATTCGATCTTACCTGTGGGATTTCCCGTGCCCTTTTACCCCCTTCATTCTACCATTTCTAGACCAATGCACCTCCCATGTACACTGAAAAAAAAAAAAAAAAAAAACCATCACGAATCTAATATTGAGCCCTAGAAATTTGGCTTTTTTCTGGTCAGTCCAAGTCGATTTCTTTGATTTTTCTGGTGCTGGGTCTCCGCTTACACCCCTGCATATATACATATATATTTATTTATTTTTAAAAACATTTTGTATGGTTTTTAACGAAGTGATAATTTTTCTATGATATTAGGAGCAGGAAGAAGAAGAACAGATTTAGACAGTAGAAGTAGAACAAAAGTTATGGGTTATTTCTGTAGGTGGGTTGTTGTTTTGAAAAGGATTTTCCTATCAGTCCTCTTTTTAATTCTTAAATAATAATTCAAATTTTAAAGTTTAAAAGATACATTTTAAAAAAAATAAAATAAAATTTAGAAGAATAAAAAATATATTTCTCTTAATCTGGTGTAATTATTTTCGAGCATTCAATTTATGCCAGCCATCAATCCTTGTAAGAATGAAAGTATTAGTTTTATGCACTTATAACTGATCATACGGACAATCCACATCTGACTCGTCTCCTGATATCTCTACCATTACGTGACTCCTTTAATTAGAGCCATGATCGATTCACCGAGATCGATTCCCACTGGCAGCTCCGAGGACGATTGCCACGCTAGACCTTACTCGATAAAGTCTATAAACACCCGAACCCTTCAGGGCTTGTTTGGATTGATGGTTATGAAGGTCTGTGGAGGTTGAGAGTTATGGAGGTTTTTGGAGGTGGAGGTTATAACCCTTCGTAAACATCCACAACCCTCCGGAATAGCCAAACAAGAGTTGAACTTGCACCTCTGTAAACATCCATAAACCTCCTATTACCCAAACAAGGGTTGTATTTGCACCTTCGTAACCCTCCTCTCCAAACAAGCCTAGGGTAATGTCAATCATTTTTCCCTCTCTGTTACTCTCTTTCTACTCTCTTACGATCTCTTCTCTGACTTAAGTATCGGATGGTCAATTCAGACTACCACACCCTAATTCGACCCTAGCTCTCCCAATTGTAAATTTTCCGATTCATATGATCCTAACTTAAAGAAACCTAAATTAGTTCTACAGTATATATTTAAATTGTATTATTTTTAAACTTTTCCCACATTTCCAACTTCATTCTTCTTTTTTTTTTTTTTCCCTCATTTCTTTCCTGCACTCTGAACCTTTCTAAATGACTTTAACAAATGAGCATGTCTATTTGTCAAGTAAATCCACTAATAATAATTATGATTTGTTATATCAATTTGTTTAGTATGCAATATTATAATTGATATTTATTCATTATTTTTTGATTTTCAAGTTCCTCCTCCTAAATAATTTACAAGAAAAAGGGAATCTGCCATTTTTTATTTTGTGAATAAGTTAAATTATAATATTTTGATTTATGAAATTCATATTTTTTATTTTATTTTACGGCAATATATTTTTGGCGTTTGACATTTTGGAGTGGAGTTAATGATGGAGCGCGCTTTTAATGGGCGGGCTGGACTCGTTCGATGGGCTTGCTGATAGTTAATGGGCAGTTTTCTAAATGATAATTAAATAAAATAAAAGGTAAAAAATAAAATTGACTTCTTGAACTAAATTCACAATAATTTTTTTAACGGTCCGGTTCGTTCATTTCAATTCAAACCGAACCAGTAGTGTTTAGCTGATTACATTATATTTATTTTATAAAAATTGAATAGCCGGTTAATCAAGATGTAAGAATGGGTTTTATATGATTAGGATATTGAAGTAAGATGAATACCCTTCAAACTCGATATTCTAAATCAAACTAAACCGGATATCTTATTTGATCATATTTGAGATGATTTCTCGAACCAAACCAGGCCATGAATATCCGTAATACTGATGGATTGGAGTGGTTTTAGCTAGGGGCATGCACGGTTCGGTTCGGTTCAAAAAACCGTTTTGAACCAAACTAAACCACATTTCCTATTAGATTCGGTTCGGGTCCGACTGTACAGGGGTCAAACCGTAACCATTTGAAGAAGAAAAAACCGAATTATTTAAAAGCGGTTGGAATGATTCGGTTAATCGGTTTTTATATAAATAAATAAAATTTACAATGCATAACACAATTGTTTTAGTTCGAAATTAATCTAACTGAACTATAAAAATTTAAGTAAAATATATATTTTAGTTTAAAATTATATATTTAAATTTTATTTTTGTTTTATTTAATTAACAATTAGAAAATGGTTAGGTTTGGTTAACCTCAATTAACCGAACCAACGACATTAGGTAATTAACCGAACCTCTTCTCAGAAAAAAATCAAACTATTAGCAAACTGATCTGAATGATTTGATTATTTTTGTTCGCTTCGGTTCAGCTTTTTAATTTTTTTGCTTAGCCCTAGTTTTAGCGAGTAGCTTTTGCAACCAAACCTTTTTTTTTTGGTCGCCAGCCACGGTATCCAAGCAGGCCCCACCAGCGGTGAGATGGCATCTTTCAGCCAACCATACTTGACTAATCCGTTGGTCGCCCCGGATCGCACGCCTGGCAATGGCGGGTGAGGCTCCCAAGAGGGTGTCTGCGTACGTGAGGTCTCGAACTCGAGACCTCCTTAAGCGGCACCGAGCTGCTTACCACTCGGCCCAACCTCCCTTGGTATTTTTGCAACCAAACCTAGCACCTGGGAAATGCGTAGGTATATTTAATAATTTTTGGACCACATAAACATCTATTACTGCTTTAAGTAAATTCACCACACATTTAGTATCACTTTTTCCATTCCAATTTTACCCATTGTGCATAAAAATTGAAATCTTTCAGACCCTTGGATTGAAATGAAATGGGGACAAGATTGAAAATTCCTCATGCATAATTGCCCACTTCGCGCCCCTTTTTTTTTCTCATATTTACAACTCCCATCTCCTTTCTTGCCACATTCGTTTTTCTTTCTCATAATTTTTTAAATCTCACATCTTGTTTCTCAATATTTTATCAATGATCCTTACATAAATTATTAATTCCAATTTCATTTCTACAATCTACTTTTGTAACTATTTATTTAAAAGTTTATAATCAAAAAATTAATTATATATAATTGCTAGAGATGTTTCTATTAATTTTTATTGGGATAACACACAGTGTGTAGCACGGGCAAGCGTCCAGTATTTAATAGTTTGAGGGGAGCTTTTTCTTTTTGGGTTAATAACTTAATTACACCTATACTTTGACCAAAATCTCACTTTTAATATGAACTTTTTCGCGTAACCAAGAAAAATAAGAACTATGATTTTTTTTCCTTTTAGCACGCCGTCAGTTTTTCCATCAAATCTAACGGAATTGTCCTACAGGACACGTTAATTACGTTTTCATGGCAAAGGGTGACAATATGGCCATGCCACGTCAAAGGCGCTAAAAAAATGTCGAGGTTATCGTTAAATACTCTTCATTAATTTAAAGTTATCAATGATAATTTTATAATTTTATATTTTTCTTTCCCTAAATGTCCGTGCAACTTTCCAGAACCTATATTATACCACAAGTTTCAAATACCCAGATGGAACATATTCTTCGGTTAAAAAATAAATTTTAAACATTAAAATCGACTAAATCGAGTAATTAACATGCGTTTAAATTAATGAAAAATAGTAAGGGGTAAACTCGACATTTTCTTAACTGGCTTTGACGCAGCATTGTCACATTAGTCGTCGTTTGTCACGAAATCGCAATTCACTTGCCATGTAGGAGAGTCCCATTAGTTTTGATGGAAAAACAAATGGCGTGCTAAATGGAACAAATATCTCATAGTTTATACTTTCCTAGATCACGTGAAAAAATTCCGGCTAAAAGTGAGAATTAAGTCAAAGTACATGTGCGATTAGATTATTTGTCATTTCTTTTTTCTTTTTAACAAAAAATTGAGAGATACAGTGCATTTTTATTAATAATATTACCCTTTTTTAATCTAACAAAAATTGTATCGTATTTAGAAGCACAATGAATATTGATCGAGATTCAAGCCAATGGACAAAATGTTGCACTTTACTCCCAAGTATTAACGAGGATGGATGTAAGATACAAACCGATAGGTACAAGATCCGCAGCGTAAGTATTAAGGATTAATGTCCCAAATTCAGACATAATGCAATTAAAGTTATTATATTTATAAAATAAAATTGTAATTCTTAAAAAAATTTAGTTTCCCCTTTCTTTCGATTCCCAAGAGAAAAAGGCGGTACGGTTGCAGTGTGACTAAGCATTCCTCGCTAACGTTAATCCAACCCTATACAGTGCTGGAACAAAATTCTATTGAAATTGACAGGGCTTGGTTGCAGAGAATAATATATTCATTTTTTCGTGTTGATGGGACGTAAAGCCGCAGTACCATTGGAATCCTTGATTTTCTCGAGATTTACATATCATTTCATGTGGGTCTATAAAGTTTGCCTAATGGCCACATCTACTAAGCAGCTAGTGGGACTGTCTGACTGGTTAACATATTACCTTATAATATATATATATATATATATATATGTTTTATTATAATAGTAATTTTCGGAGGAGCTGCTATTCATGACCAGTATGAATTGTTTAAATGGTACGACATCTTTTATTTTTTAAGTAAAATTCTATGTTAGAATTTTATAGATGGAGAAAATTTAAATTTGGAGAATTTTACTCTGATCCAGCTTGAATTCGGATTAGCCCGTACCCTTAGGGTTTGTAAGTACCAGGCTAGGTGATACGTATTGAAAAGAGATGTATCACGAATTTATAAATAAAAAGAAAGCATATGAGATACGAAACCCACTAATGTAACGCGAATTCAGAATCTCTTAATAATTCACGCCCTTGTCTGTTCCTATCCTAGGATTTCTTTCATTTAAGTGCCGTGATGTCTTGTCGATCGAATAAGAATTAATTTATTGAAGCATATTAATTGATACCTGCAAGTCCGTTGGGATCCTGATCAACCCAGATTTGATGCGGAATAATCCATTAATAGGTAAAGATCTTTATTTATTTATAGGGCTGGAATTTGAAATGTAATTTGAGAATGGGGCCAACTCATCCAAGCTAATCCTTGTTAGCAACAGTTTGATATGATTGACAAGCAGGCATTGGCCAGAATGTTTTTCACTTTTAAGGAGGAAATCCATCCTAATCTGAACCTTACCGGATTAACCAAATGCAACACAAACAAACCGGAATCATATGTACTTGATATTGACTAAATTGTTCAACCCGTGAATATCTCTTCTGGGAGTAAATATTCGGTGTGTATAATACGTAACGAGATCATTGCATAACTCAAATTTTAGATCCTGACACGTGTCAAGTTAAACCTCGATAATTGTGAGAATAATACACATGTCAAAATCTGAGAAAGTTTTATATAACAAACTCATGTGTATTACGCACTAAATATTTAGCATAATAATGGGGAATGAGGAAAAGATAAACAAACTGCTTTCGCATGATCTGTTGAGATATAAATCTCGTATCTGAGCATTCATGAGTTGAAATATAGTTTATAAGAGAGTCACTATCACCAACCTATCAATTTAAATTTTTTGGTTGGACATGAGATCAGTTTCTTGTAGATCGAAGTAGATATTTTGCACAATATCAGAAACTATAGTGTAGGCTCACATTCCGCCAAGCTCAAGCATAATGAGTACGGAATAGAAACACATGTTTCGATGTCAGTTATTAAAGATAGATATTTAAAGTGACGTAAGAAACCCAATCAACACAACATCCACAGGCCTCTGAGGATAAATGGTTATCGAACCCCTCCAATGATCTCTTCAAGCATATGTTACTCGGTAGGAGAAAGTTTTATATGTACAGGTGTCATCGCATGGGGAGAGTCTTGTGTGTAATGGATATACCAAATGGTAATGTTAACGTGGTATCATGAGCCAATATGATTCAGTTATTTTTAGAATTTTTTTTATAAAACCTAAAAAAAAACCCTAAAAGGAAAAACAAAATAATCCTAAAGATGGTCTTATTTGATTGGCTTGTGTCACCATTTTAGCACTGTCACGTGGTGTGTCTGTTGCATAAAAGACTTTCTCTACCGCACGGTAGTGCCTACGTGATATCATTAACTAATTAAATTAAGTCACATGTTTGGGAATTTATTATAAAACGTAAAAGGAAAGTTTTATTTTTTATAATAAAACCTAGTAAAAAAACAACCCTAAAATTATTTAATTTAATTGATTAGTATAACTATATAGGCACTACAAGGTTGTATACCCATTACATACAAGAGTCTCTAGCTCGGTAGGGCTGCCAAAGCAAACAAACATACCATTCACTTTCCATACCTATTTACCATTAAAAAAGAGAGCGAGAGATCATGTTAATTTTTTGGTAATAAGGAAGATCCATGAGTTTAGTAAAAGGATATATGAGATAAAAAGAATTCCCAATAGTTAAGTATCAATTAAATTTTTACATGACCCACGAGGGGTTGGATAAAACTCAAGCTAATAGGTTGGTGGTACAACTCTTTTATAAACTAAGATCGTTCCTATTTATTATCCATTGTATGATTTATTCTCAACACTTACCCTCACATGAAAACGTGTTCATACTTAATACATGCCTTTAAACACCTATCCCAAACAATTGACATCGAGTCGAGTATTTGTCTTCCGTACTCGGATAGGGCGGGTAATTGATCACGAGCTGGTTTTTTATTCAGTCTCGAGATTAACTAGGCACGAGTTCCACACTCAGGCCTGGTGCGGTATGAGCCAACATAATTGGCTGTGATACCAGGTCGAGTTATATATATAATTGTAAGCAGACCGGTGGCGGAGTAAGCGACTTGGGCCTAGAGGGGGTTGCCTGGTTCCCGAGTTTACGTCATGAAGGGACTGACATATATGTGGGTACAACTCAATAAGTTGGTGGTACATACTCTTTTATTAACCAGAATCGTTTGTATTTATTGTCTGATGTACAATTCATTCTCAACACTCACCCTCATATAATAACGTTTTCATACTTAACACGTACCTTTAAACGGTATAAAACTTACAACCTCTTAATTGCACAAGGACCGCTTCCTCTTGGTCATGTTGTTTTTTGATTTTATTTTAATTAGTGGATGAACATTGAATGCTCTCTGCCCGTTGAAATTGCTTAATCTTATTCAGACACTTTGCGTTAACACATTGGTTTTGCAGCACTACAAGCCCCTTGACAGGAGTTCCGATGGATGATGATGTCACTGCACATTATCATGAATTTGCCACTTGCTCTATTATTAGAACAATAATACAACATAATGCAATGTGGTTGGTGAATTTCCATTCTAGGCCAGTTGCATTAGTTTTGAAAGTTGATCGCATGGGATAAGCGCATGTGCGAGTGCTCGAACTCACTCTGATACCGTAATAGAATTTAAGATTAATGTGATGGTTTCTCATTAAAAAAAAAAAAGGCGACCTTATCAAATAACCCTAAGACTTTATTATCGATTGTTTAGTAGATTCGTTCCGAGGCATGAAGAGTCAAAAGGACAGCGTTTGAAATGCAAAGGATGAATCGTGAAGGTGTATCGTAGCATATCGAGTGCCATTTTCTCATTACTTTTGCTATTACTTCATTTTTTTCTCGAGTCAATTCATGACTACATCCTAAAGGGTCGGCTTGATGGTAAGGAGAATGTAAAGTGTTCTTTCTATACAGGATTCAAATCTCCTTGAGGCTAGTCTCTGCCTTCGTGTTTACCCTACTATGTGCGCCTGTAGACGTGAGTATATGACCATGAAAATTAGTTGGATGAAATCCGGATATCTCGTGACTCACACACGCACATCTGTCCAAAATCCAGTACTTAGAATTGCACTCAGGATTGATTTTGTGGTGGGCACTTGGGTGTCCCATTGCTTTCCAGAGGTAATCGAATGATAGTGGAAACATTAATGTGGAGGAGCTATGATGAGCTCAAGACGGATGCGATATGCCATCGAAGGCCGTCAATTACAATGATGTTCGAGTTCAGTATTCACGTCGGCGACTAAAATCGACCGATCGCATTATAAGTCTTCTAGATTCTTTAGCACGCATTGTTACTTGGTCCCCCGAAGCAAGAACACTACAGCAACGAAGAACCCACCAAGAGAGCAGCTGAGTCGACATCTCTATTTGACTTATAAGAGATTAAACTCATATTCAATCAAAAAGTCTAAATTGATAGATGCCGATACTCAACTATTTTTGTCATTTCACGATTTTCTTCGTTAACTTTCTGACTGACATGGGATTCTATCTTTCGAACCGGTTTCAGTCCATGACGGTTATGTTAAACCGGCTAGCATTAGCAAATCAGATCGAGTTATTGTCCATCAACCCACCTCAGCTTCTCCGACACGAAACCCATTTTCAGCACTGATCTCATCACCTTCTTCTTCTTCAGTACCTCCCATGTAGTACTCGAACCTCTTGGCCACGATCTCTGGCACAGAAACGAGCACCCTCACTGACTCCGGGTCACCGCACACCGGCAGGAACAGGCAGTAGATGTCGCTCGTCACTGGGCCCATGTAGATCGGCCTCCCTGTGCCGAAATCCAAGTCCTCTAGCCCGAGCCTCGACCACTGCGAGATCACGAAGCTCATGGTCATATCTGTCCTGGCCGTCCTGTCCTCCAACAGGTCGATCACCGACCGGACGTGGCCGTCAGTAATGGCCGACTTTGCTTGTTGCACCAACTTCACTCCGTTGGACAGATTAGTGTCGCAAAGATCACTCACCTATTAAAGTTTGTAGGAATTAGTTGCCAATATGCGATTCTCAACTTAATTGTATGGAAGTAGAGGTGGACCGCATTATATTTGAATTTTATTATTCAATAAAATGGGTGAAAAAAATTAACATGTAAATAAATGATCAAATAAGTCTTAATTGCACTTAATGTGTGGAGGACGTGATTTTTTAGTAAATTAAAAATAAAAATTAAGTATGGAGGAAAAAAAGTTTAGTTTTTTTATATGATGAAAAATCTAGAGAAAAAGTAGGAGAAAATGTACGTGAAATAAGTGAGAAAAATTTGAGAAAGCGAAAGAAGGAATCATGATAAATTATAATAAAATTAAAAATAAATTAAATATATTATAGTTAAAAAAAGTATGTAATTTGATATAAATTGATTGACTTTTTTTTTAAATCTATTTTTAAACTTTTCAGTTTTGATTTGAAATTAATCGTGGATCCCGTGGTCAATAACTCTAAAACCGTAACAAAAATACCCGACTTATGGTTAGTTGTTGAGTCCGAGCGTGGAACTCATGCGATTAAACCAGAGACTTGAGGAATAGTGTCTGGCTCGTGGTCAGCTATATAACCCAATAACGAAAGAGAAAACTTGTTTCATGACTAATGTGTCCCTCACCCGTGCACTGAAAAAAAAATGTTCGATAGAGGTCAGCTACTGGGGACACATATTTAAACGTATGCAATAAGTGTAAGTCACGATATCATGTGAGGGGGAATGTTGATGAACGAATCATATATCGGATAAATAATGAAAAAAGTCCGGTTTATAAAATGAATTGGCTTTCACAATACAAGTTTAGACTCTGAAGTGGATATATACTTTTTTTTTTTATTTCAGGTGAGTGGATAATTTGAGAAAGTGAGATAGTATAGATAGTAAGTGTATGATCTGAACGTTACCGTGGTCTGTGCACAGCCGAGCACGAACCCGTTGCCATAGAATCCCGGCTGAAGGTGCGGGTCGAGCCTCTGCCGGATGTTAACGGAGAAAAGGAGCTTGATGTAGATCGACGGCCCGAGCCCGAGTGCCCTGACCCAGGACCGCCACGTGTGCACAGCGAGCACCTCGAATGTCGTGCATTTCACGGACGGCACGCACCTTCTCCTGAGCCCGAGAACGTCCGAGGGCGCGAACGTCAGGGAGACCGGCACCAGGGGCTGGGTCTGGAGGTGGCGGTGGAGGTCTGCCGGGGGAGGGGCGTTTCCGTCATTTCCCGCGGGCCTGGGCGACCTGGTGTACTGGGGGTAGGCGAGCGGGATCTTGGGTGGGTCCCGCGGTCTCAGCACGTGGCGGCTATGGATTGGCTGGAGCTGGAGATGCGCGTGGGGCCGGGTGGCGGTGTGGGCCCAAGCCTGCAGGAACTGCGATGAGCCGATGCCGTCGCAGAGGCAGTGGCAGATGGCGGAGCATAGGACCATTCCCCCGCACTGGAGATTTGTGACCTGAGTGCGTTTTTGACAATTTATATTGTTAGCTAATTTTCTTTATCTACCTATACTATTATATACAAGAGGCTAAACCAAGAGGAGTTGGGCCGAGTGGTAAGCAGCTCGGTGCCGCTTAAGGAGGTCTCGAGTTCGAGACCTCACGTACGCAGACACCCCTCTTGGGAGCCTCACCCGCCATTGCCAGGCGTGCGACCCGGGGCGACCAACGGATTAGTCAAGTATGGTTGGCTGAAAGATGCCATCTCACCGCTGGTGGGGCCTGCTTGGATACCGTGGCTGGCGACAAAAAAAAAATATATATATATATATATATATATACAAGAGGCTAAGAGATTTAGAATTATTCTCCTTTTCTATATTTTTTTATCTAATTTAGATATTGAAATTTATGACATGCATATATTTTATAAAATATTTTAGATTAAGAGTTAAATAATAATTTTACTCATTTTTCTCATACTCCATATTTATGTTCTTAACAGTAAAAATCGTTCATTAACTGTTCAAATTCCTTCATATCACTTCATATCTACAATTTTAGTACTAAAAATATGTAACTTTTTTAAACAAATAATTTAAAATTATTCACTTGAGAAGATAAAATTGACACGGTATACTAATGATAATTGAGAGCACTCTACACACTGCTTCAAGTTAACAAATTTTAAATAAATTAAATTACAATATATTATATAAAAAAGCTATCTAATTATACAGTTTCATCACAATATTTCATATTTATTTATTTTTCTTTCCGTGCAATACACGAATTCATATCTAGTTATATATTATTTCATTTTATTACAAACTGAAATATCTAAAGATAAAATCATATGAATAGATAATACCTTTGGGATTTTAAAATGCTTTATTTTTATTTTATGTTTATTTATTTCTTAGCTTTGTCAGAGCAGATCGATCAGAACGACAGTTTTACTGTTACCTTGTATGCAAATAATGGGATAGAAAACCGAGGAACAAAATCTCACGTGTTGTGTCACTCTCTTGAAAACGAAGCTTCACTATTGCTTCTATTTCTCATTAATTCATTTTTATTTAAATTTTGCTTTTTGTTGTTTTGTCCTCAAACGTAGAATGTCCATAGCTTTGGACGCACAGTGAACCCAACTTCTCAATTATACTGCCATGAACACCACAACTGCACGGTCTACAGGCCATGATGCTAGTCGACACAGGCAACATGTCTTCTGATCCGGCTCACATGTCTCATCTCGGCCTTTTTTTTTTTTTAATTTGTACTATTGATATCTAGAAGTCTTCTAGCCCGGCTCACGTGTCTCATCCAGCCCCTTTCTTATATGTACTATTAGTATTCAAAAGTCACCCGGTCCAGCTCATATGTCTCATCTCGGCCCCCTCTTTTTTTATCTGCACTGTTGGTATCCAAAAGTTTTATAAGTCTCTGACTGATCTAGCTTGAGTCGAGTCGGTTCACTAAGGGTAAAACTCTCTCAGTATAAGTTTTATTCGTGGACTCAAACCCGAGACATTTGTTTTAGAGGACTGAGTGCCGAACCACTTGAACTAACTCATGCTAGCCACTATTTTTTTAGCATATGTACGATCGGTCACATGGACCCTCGTAACGAACTAGACTGACCCTATTCAATGGGGTCTCGGGGTTAAGATTAAGAGGTCGAGTGGGGCTAAAATAAGAACCGAGAAGTAAGAAGTGAGGGCGGAGATTAATCTAGACGTCCTATCGAAGGAGAGAGTCTTTTGTATAATGGGTATATCATATGACAGTGCTGATATAGTGTCACGAACTAATAGATTTAATTATTTTTAGAATTTTTTAAATAAAACTTAAAAGGAAAATAATAAACCCTAAAAGAAGAAAAACCCAAATATGACTTAATTTGATTTGCTCATGACACTGCATTATACTGTCACACAATATACCCGTCACATAAAACGCTTTCTCCTATCGAAGGCCCCAACCTTCTGATGATCCCTCTGTAACATTTACCCGTCTCCATCAAACTGAAACCGATTGAACCACGCTGGCTCCACGTGCCTCAGTTGGCAGATTCTTTCACCTTTTTCATCCGACTACCTGTTTCATATGCATCGATCTATTCCAATTCCTATCACTCGCCCACTTGAGAAAATCTTAAACGGTAGTATCTCACATTATATATGACAAGAAATTATGACTCGAATCGTTTTACTCGGCTGAAATTATGTCGGGTACGCAGGTGATTAGCACGGGAAGAGTGAAATCAAGGGGCAAGGATGGAACCACGAGCCAGGACCGATAGCCCCCTTTAAACTCGAGATTTCATTCTTTTTACTTTTCAGGGCTTAAATCCCTTGAGTTTTGTCCCCGTTGAACAATCTTTGAGAGATGCGGTACGGGAGTTTCTGATGGGAATCGTGCCCCGGTTCTCTTAACTTCCGACCGAAACAGATATCACTATATCAAAGCCCGTTTTTCCGGTTTCGTAATAATTTCATTCGAGGTTAAGTTAAAAGAACTATGATCTTCCTTCAGAATTTGAATGAAGTTGGTGATAAAGAGACCGACCTGAACAATGAGCGGCGGCGCGTTCAGGAAACTCTGGCCCTCCGGCCTATATAGGAGCTTCCTCCAGGACCTGTTCGGCCATCGGGAGAGCACCAGCAGCTCCTCCACCGTTAGGTCCGTGGAGGCCTCGGCGAACAAGGCACCTTCCCCGTTGCAGTCGACCTCGAGCTTGCTGTCATCTCCCTGGCAGCTCCGCCTCAGCCGGCCGGCGAGCGGGTAGTAGTCGACTAGCACTCTTGACAGGGACTGCTTCAGGGTCTCAACGGGGACGGCGGTCTTGAAGAGGTAGAGGTACTTGATGGAGAACCGGAGGAAGTGTTGGTCGTCGAGGTTGGAGAGGTAGAGGGAGCCGGCCGGGGTTGGGGCTGATGGCTGGATCAGGGACGGCTCTGCCGTGTAGGAGCAGTCTGGGAGCTCCGGGGACGGCGGAGGAAGAGTTGTTTTCATGGCTCGACGGCGGCGGAGGAGGGAGATGAGTATACAAAAGATAGAGAGAGAGGAGAGATTTGTAGAGAACGGCGGCCAATGGGGGTCGACTCAAGTGTGGGGATATCCTGAGGTGCCATGCTTAAATTTTTTGGGTGTCCACTGTCTAAATATCCTTTCAACTACAGATTATTCTAATTCGAGTCAGATCGATCTATTAAGAGATAAAATTTTATTTGCATGAGTTTTCTTCATTCATGAAAATTCGAACTCAAGAAACCTTAATTTAACAGGAATAAATGTCTTACTACTTGAATCAGCTCATGTTGATTGTCATGATTAAATTTTTTTACAATGCTTGGCGACCGTTTTTGTTTGAGTGTTGTTATATTATAGGAAATATTACAATTATGATAAGATTTTTTATTATCGTGTGTAATAGTAACTATACAGTCAATTTCTACTATGAAATGTCTGAGCTTTCATGTTCAGTTGTGAACATGTGGGATGAACTCAATAAGTAACACCACCAGAAGCCGACTATAGTTCAAAGAAATCGTTGTTCATCAAGGTTCAGGTTGAAAGAACCCCTTCTAGAGGATTTTGTATGATGGAATTTCGAATATATGATTTCCACCTAACTAGGCATCGTGCGGAAGAGTTTTTGGACCACTAGAATATCACCTTAAGTGGTAAAGTACAATAAAGTTTTAATTATGGTAAAATATTCTTGATTTATATGTATAATTTGAATTTATTGCATTTAACAAGTATATTAGATTATTTAAAAATATAATATTAATTATAAGGTTTGATAAGTTCGTGTATAATAATTATAAAACTTATTTAATCCAAATGTAAAATCTTGCATATAAATCTTATAAAATTTCAACCTATATAATATAAAATTATAATAAATTTTATAATAAAATATTATAATACGATATGTTAAGATTGAATTTTCAAGCATAAGCCACTTTTTCACTTTAAATAAAGGTCTTGGATTTGAATATTTATAGATTGAAAAAACTTATGCTGGGAGAGATTTACTCCCTAATGAACAGATCGAGTTTGAAATGGATTAGTTAGAAATCTAAAGGAATTCTATATATCAGTGGTGCACATCAAGAAAAAGAGAGATACGAAATATAATTCCCACTCTGTACAATGTCTATTGGGTGGCTCCAATGACAACTAAGTTCATTTATCATCTAGAGATCTCTAACTTGAATCTTTTAAGAAGAACGCAAGCAATGATTCTAATAACATCAATAAATTGGTCTTAATTTTAGCTGCATTTCATTTTAAAAGCAAAAGTCTCGTATAACAGGAAAATTGTACTATTGGTGCAAAACTTTTGGCGAATGTAACGTTTTAGTAAAAAATATTTTTTTGTAACTCTACACTACAAAACGTTTTTAAAATATAATATTTTGATATAAATCGTTAACTTTCTATTAAAACCATTAAGTTTTCTAATGTGGCAGCATGAAGTGGACGATAACTTAGTGTTATGTGGTAATTTAGCTGACGTGCTACTATAAGATAATTTTAAATTGTGTAAAAATAAAATAACAAAAATTAAAATCAAACATAATAATATAAAAATTTAAAATCTCTCCCCTTCCCCCCTCTCTCTCACTCCCGCTCCCCCCCTCACTCTTGCTCGCTCTCCCTCTCGCTCTTTCCCTCTCCCTCTCTCACGCTCGATCTTTCTTCTCGCTCTCTCTCTCTGCTTGACTCTTGATCGCTCTCGCTCTCTCACTTTCGATCTCTCTCGCTCTCTATCTCACACTCTCTCCCTCTCTCCCTTATTTCCATCTCACTCTGGCTCTCACTTGCTTGCGCTTTCTCTCCTCTTCTCTAGCATTTTCGCATTTTCCCTCGTGCTTTCTCGCTTTGTCACTCCCTACCTCTCCCTCTCCCTCTCCCTCTCCATCCTCTCCATATCCACTTGCACGTAAGTTTTTCACTTATTCTATCACACATCCATATGCACATATACATTATATATACATACAACACATTCCCCCTTTCTCCTCTTTCCTCTCAGTCCTGTCTGTCCCATTCGTAAAATAAAAATAAGAATGAGAGGGGGGGGGAGGGAGAGAACGAGGGAGAGAGAGTCAGATGGAGTGAGAGAGATCAAGAGGGAAAGGAAGAGAGCGAGGGGGAGAGGGAGATAGCGAGAAGGAGAAAGATCAAGAGTGAGGTGGATAGAGAGTTAGGAGAGAGACCGAGAGTGGAGAGGGAGAGGGAGAAAGAGTGAGGTAGGTGAAGGGGGAGGGGGGGAGAGAGATTTTAATTTTTATATTATTTTAGTTTATTAAGTTTAATTTTAATTTTAATTATTTTATTTTATTTTTGTATAATTTAAAATTATTTTGTGGAGATATGTAAGTCAAATTGTGGCAGAGCACGGAATCAACGTTCATGTCACGCTGCCACATAAGCAAACTTTACGGCGTTAATAAAAAGTTTCTGGTTTATATCAAAATATTATATTTTGATAACGTTTTGTAGTATGGAGTTACAAAAAAGGTTTTCATACAAAAACATTATATTCGTAAGAGGTTTTATACCAATAATGCAATTTTTCCCTCGTATAAACATCGAAAGATTTCAAATATCGGAAGATTTCGAATATTGGAAGATTTCCAATATCGGAAGATTTTGAGTTCATTTCGCGGGGATCTCGATTCATCCTCGACCATTGATTCGGTCCCTCCCAACACCTTCACAAATCTTGTTCCTACAAGATCATACGGCCGGTCGGATTTCAGAGGGTACGGTGAGATTCCACCCACGGGAGGGACACAAGTGTGCCTGCCCAGTTGCAACGACTAGCTCCCCCGGCAGCTCCGGGTCCATGCGCCTTGTTCTCACAAGGGGAGGCCCACTAGCCACAGGGTGCATGCACCTGGTCCACAGTAATAATCCTGTCCCTGAGGTTAAACATCGAAATATACTTTCGAAAGGGCCTTTCTTCCTTCTTTTTTCCTTTTTGTTTCGAAAGAGGAATTTTAAATGGATGATAGAAAAAAAAAAATAAAGGAATACGGTGAGTTGTATTTTACGTTTATGAAAATTAAATTCAAAATTTTTAAATTTTAAGTCGAGAATAATATTATTACATAAATTTACCCTTTTGCCCTTCTTTTTTACTTTCTGTTGCTACGCAGGGGAGAAAAAAAAAATGAGCATAAAGAGCAGCCGCCAGCGTGCACTATCGTTTTCGGTCACTTTTTCAAGTTAGCGCACGCCATAGAATTTGGGCATGATGATCTTCGTGACTTCGACACGAGCTTGGCAAGAATTGGATACCGAACCGACCATTGAAAATGCGGTGCTACTTCCCCGATTTACCCTAACTTATTGGGGATGACATGATCGATAGCATTCAGAGTTGGTTTCCCTAACCTTCACAGTCAATATTGCTTAGTTTTAGGAGCGCTTTTTTTACGACTTTGTATTGGGTAAATTTAGTTCAAAAAACCCAAAAAATCGACCATTCGACATAGGGTGCAAGAGAAAACTAAGGAAAATTTGGTAATGGAAATTGTGTAATATGTTATTAACTAACATTACACTTCTTATTCATAAATATTTACCCAAAAAAGGGGCATTTTTTCCCCTCTATCAGCATTTTTTTTCCTCAATTTAATGGAGCAAATATTCTCTTTACAAAAGTAAAAATTGTTCACTCCACCTGTTCTTTCAATCGGGTTCCATCATTCTCTCATAAAACCAACATAAAAATATCTAATTTATCCATAATATTGTATTTATTCTATAAATTTATTTTTTTTTATTATAAAAGAGATTTATATGTGTACAAAAGGTTCGCAACATGATGAAAAGATTTGCAAGAAATCCTATCGATGGAAATTGAATTGAAATCTCCTAATTCCATGTTAAAGATTGCACAAAAACGTATTTCTCACATACCCTTTTCGTTTGCTTCTATTTCATTTTCAAACGACATAGTAAAACATTTGTGTGCTAAGAGAATTGCGTAATTTTAAAGAATGAATCCCATATTAAATAAACGATAAAATGAATCATAATTTATAACTAGGTCGAATAAATAATAAATTAAAATATAAATTATAAGAGAATTCGGTATTACTATTTAATAAATTATGTACCCTTTAATTAAACTGTTGCAGGGCAGAGGATTCCTTGTGTGCTTATGAATTGCAGGGCTATTAGGTAGTTTCATGTGATGTTGTCCTCTATCCACTTTGCCAGTTCCATTGCATGGAATATATCAACTTTCAACTGCAAATACATTTGTTTACAGATAAGTGCAATGATACAGAATACCTCATCACTAAAGTATCCAACTTTCTGCCTGAGCTGACAATTTCAAATGGAAAAGATCTGATTCCAGTTGTCTATCTCAAATTAGTCAAAAGTTCTTGGCCAGCTAATCATTTTTCTTCTTTAATGACAATAAGGGCAATGGGTCTACAAGGATATGACAATTCCAAAAGGAAGAGTAGTAGCAGTGACGATTCCGCCAATCCTGCTACATGATATTCGAGTTTTCGTATTCAACCGCGAGCATAGTATATGAACTGAACGACTAACACTAACATTGACCCCGTCAACACAGCACCATCAATGACCTCGTGCAGTCCAAGAAGTCGGTATTCGCCAAAACTCAAGTTTAAAAGTCTCTTCAAGCCAATTTGTTTAGCAGGAGACTCAAACATGAGATCTCAACCTCTTCAGACCGTATGATAGTTTGCTTTGGACCATTAGATCATAAACGAGACGTATAACAGCACGTCGAATTTGGCACAATGTTAAGGATTACCTTACTCGGGCGCCGTGCAAAATATCATAGTGAGTCAACCGTGGACTCGACTCGTATTTACCCAAATGCCTAAACTTACTGAAGATGGTAGCAATGTAATAAAAAAAAGTCGAATATAAAACCACTTAATTTTAAATCGGAACTAATATCATTGTACTGCACTCTTCTTTCTCTTTAATTTGGGCCGACCGCCCTTTTTTATTTTCGGTTGCATAACTACTCCATAATTATTATTTTGAAAAAATGGAAAAGAGAAAAAATAAAAAAAAAAAAAGAAAAGTTGTCTTTTTTATAGGGAAAAAAAGGAACACAAGAGACAGCATCGAATTCTTTAGAGATATGAAAAACCTCAATGTCGTTATTAGTTGGATATCCCCCTCGCTTTCGGCCCTGCCATCTTTTATATTAATGAACAAATACTTCGTTGCTTACGATAAAGAAGGGAAAAAAAGTGTTATATCAGTGAAAAGATTGATTTGAAGTCCGGCTGTCAAATCATGAGCATGAACGTTACCCGACGAGGATGTGACGTAACTCGTATTACGCCGAAGAGTAACCCGCTATCGACAGTGTCAAGGTCTCCGACGGTCGGTAAGCGTTGGAGAACGAAGCTCCTCGTTGCGGGTCGGGTTTAAGCTCCTGCTATTCGACTTACACTCGATATGAGCTGATCTGTTCTCTTCTAGAAAGAATATGCCCTTCACACGTCTGAAAGAAATGCACAAGTGGATCAAGGTTCGGTTCGAGGCTAGTGGCTGTGGTAGCCCTCTGTCAAGGCCACTGGAGGCTACGAGAGCGCCCGGGAATCTCGATCGGGGGTCCAATGGCTCAGGGAAGCACCCCCAGCCACTTAATATTTTATTATATTAAAATTATTTTATGAACGTATCACGTCGGTAATTCTGAGGTGCAACGTCCGTATCAATTGCCATAACAATGAATCCTGACGGTATCGGTTGAAAATTGATTGCTTGTGAACGTTATTAATTATAGAGTCATTTTAAGTATTGATTATTCAGTTTGGATGTGATCTTTCTCTTCGTAGGCATGGCCTTACACTTCTCGATCTTAGCTAGTAACGAATGATGTCGTATCGGATGTTCCATCAGTATTTGAAGTGATCTAGAACTTCTTTTTTTTATATGGTCTTGAAGTTTGGTTGATTTGAAGTTCAAGAGTTTTTTTTTTTTTTGGGGTGAAGTTCAGAGCTTAAGCATAGAATACAATAAGACTTAAACAGCGCAGAGTTGAGGCATGATGCCCCCCAAAAGAATCACCAATCGGCAGTAAATGGAGCCCTGCAGGACAAGAGTTCAATGAATGGACGCCTAATGGAAAAGAGATAGCGTAATTTGTCAACCAGTCTGCACAGTCATTTCATTCTCTATAGGTATGCTGGATAATCACTGTCTATTTTTTTTTTGAGCAAGCCGCCTATATCTCAAGCCGCCTCTTCGGGACACCAAGGCACAAACCACCGCCTCCGAGTCCACTTCGAGTATGACACAACGGTGGCCCAAGTCCGGGGCCAACTTGAGCCCAAATTTAAAATGTTTACAAGTGATTTTGTTTTTGGAGAAATTACTAATAATTATGGCCATTGGCCAATATAATTTCCATAATTATTAATTAGAGTGGAGTATGGCTAACTAATTGAAAAAAAAAGAGAGTATATCATCAATTTGATCCTAGTGAGTCATTGGTTTGATTCTCAAAATTTTAAGACCATCAATTTGGTCCTCGCTATTTAATTCCGCTAGTCAATTTGATCTAGGCGTTATAACGTCATTTACGGACAGTGACAGCTATTTCTTTGGGTCACATGCCATATGACGTGTTATGAATAATTGAAATTAAATAATTTTATCAACTTATTGATTACCATGTAGCATGCCGCATTCACGCCAGCCTTCGTAAATAGCGTTATAATACCTTCACCAAATTGAATGACGAAATTAAATAGTGATGACCAAATTGATGGTTTTCAAATTTTGAGAATCAAATTGGTAGATCACTACAAATATGAGGACCAATTGATGATTTACTTAAAAAAAAATCCGCCTTCAACGGCGAGCAACTTTCGTCTTGTTTGTATGTCACGCGCACGTCCTCCATAATGAATATATTATATATCAGTATTTATATTATATCATGAACCAATAAATTCAATTGCTTTATGATTATTTTAAAAAATTATAATGATGATAAAAAAAAAACATACCTCTTCAAAAGAATTAAATTTTATTAATTTATGAAATTATAAATACGTTGTCGCGTGGTATGTCAATTATATATAAGATTTTCTCGACTGCCACACCACGTGGGCCTGGCGTCGCAACCAATAGAAATGCGCCATGTCATCTCAGGTCCACTTTGACCGGAAGAACGGAATCGGTTGAAAGTACATCCGTTACGGCATTGGTAAGCAACCCCAAGAACCCGCGCCTTGTTGGGAGGAAAGAATCATCATCCCTCGCGTCAGCAATTCCGCACTCACCCTTCCTCTTTTTTTTTTCCGGGCCGGAAATTGAGCAAAAGAAAGTTACAAAGCACATGAACGAGGCACGGTCATCCTATCGTATTGGCAAACAGCGGTGGATGAAACCCCGGATGATAAACGGCAAGCTTGTGAATCCCGAGGTCTCGGCGAAACGCTTGATTCGCGGGCCAATCGTACATAAATTTTCTTTATGGAGAGTGTTTCTCACAAAGACCAGCCCATTTCCATCTAAGAGGCGGAGGATGTCTGCTAGGAGTCTACTGAAACTAATTAGAAAAAATAATTTGATATTCTTTAAATTATATAAGATCTCGAGTTTAGATTTTTTTATAAAAAGAAGTCATAATTATGAGATTTTTATCTTTCGATGAGTAGACCAAACTCGAATCTGAATTAGCCGGAACTTATCGAACTTCTAAGTGTTATCTGAACTAGACATATTCGCACGCTTCTTTTCAGAAGATTTTTTTTTGCGACTGAGGAGAAAATTTATAATGGGTAAATCTTTATTTTGCAGTTCACTCCACTCGAATTTGAGTCGATCGTGATTTATCTATGCAAACCTATGAGAAATTTAGTGTCTTTTTTTTATTTTTTTATATTTATTTTTAATCTAATTTAAATATTAGAATCTATAATATATATATATATTTTATAAAATCCTCCAGATTATGAGTAATATAATAATTTCAGTCATTTTTCGCTCACTCCATATCTACGGTCTTAACATTAACTTTTTAGATTCTCTATTCTCACTCCATATCATTTAATATTTATAATTTTAATAGTGAAAATTTATCACTCTTTTGAATTATTTCTGCAATTTTCTTAATTGTTCCATACTATTCTCTTAATTATACAACTAGTATTCACGTTTTTAGAATGACTTCTTGCGATGTTCACAATTTCTATAAAACATCTACTTTATTCACCAGAAATTCTCATAATTACTCGTTCTACTTCATTTTTATTTGATTTGAACCCCTTATTTTTCATCTACACTAGCATCAAATTTTATTACTTTGATCATTATACTATTTCTTGGGTCATCTTAAATTTTTATATAACGTATAATTGATAATTTCGTCCGTAGAACTGGTCACACTCTAATTAGGTTAAATATCAGGCGGTACAAAAATTTTCATAATAATTCGACAATAAAATAATAAGAACTCACACTTTTCTTTTAACTCGAGATATTAATCTAAATAAGTCTCAAGTAATTTCTTTTAATGATGATCCATAACTATGTCCGAACCGACATTTAAAATAGGGCTAATTTCTCACATTTGATTTCGGAAGGGTAATTTTTTTATAACGAGGTGTTTATTCTCTCCGGATCATGAATAACCCACAAATCCATGAATCTAAGTAAGTTCAAGTGCAAAATACATATGTGGACGATCTCATCGAGAGTTACACGCTCAAGGGGAAATCAAACATCTGATGTCGTGAGTTTTCACTAGAGCCGTACACACGTCCTATTCACCTAAAATAACTCTTAGAGTGTGTGTGTATATATATATATATATATATAAAAGAGTAACTTATTAGTTCAATTAATGAAACCTATATCAAACCTTAGAAAATAAGAAAAACCGCTTGAGGTACATATATCTAATTGGTATAATTAAGCAGATAAGGCGCACATTGCCAAAGGAAGCTCTGTCGGATGTGATTTGGAAGAGTTTAAATTTACATTTCTTATATGTATTTGTATTAAAAAAATTTAAAAAAAGATATATTTGATCCTTAACCTTTCGCGTTTTTATCGTTTTCATCCTAAACATTTATTTTTTGTCATTCGCGTTCTTCACCTTTTGAGTTCTTGCTATTTTGATCATATTGTTATTTTTTCTATTCACAAAAAGTATATTCCATCCGAAAAAATATTATATTGTAAAAGAAATTTTCAACAAAAATATTTTTCAAAAAAAGTATATTTCATCCATGATTAAGGAAATATCGGTTACTAATTGGTGTCCCTTTTGAAATTAGAACTCATATTTTGATAGCCATCAATCAATTTTGAATTGGCAATGTGTCTTGATTTCGAAGGAGCTATATCTATCAGTAAAACTCTGCCAATGATTTTTCTTTTCGTTTGTTTTTCCCTTTTTTCTTTATTTTTTGAAAATTTTTTGGGTCAAGTATTCTTTTTTTTTTTTTATGGAAGATGTAACGGTAAAATTAAAATGGAAAAAAAACTCAAAAGGTTGCAGACGGAATGACAAAAAATGAAATGTTTAGGACGAAAAATGATAAAAACACAAAATGTTGAGGACTAAAAGTATCATTTACCCAAAAATTTACTACAAGTGCGCTCATCGAGTCCAAACTTAGAGGATACGGGTCCTACAAACTATATTGATTCTTTGGTGGTGCTACTTTGATGACACGTGATTGCACCGGTTATTCAATTCGACTGATACGTTCGTGATTAAACACGACATAGCGGGATGGCAGGGTTACCACCGATGTTGCCTTTACTAGTAAAAGAAAAGTGTATGAGCCAAATTCGGTGCAGTAACATGAAACCGGTTGAATTCGATCCTTATTTATAAGATTTTCCGTACCTCTTTACACCCATATCCCTTATGCAATACTATCAAGTAAGCTCGTGACAATCGTAAATAAATGTAATACGAATCAAGTCCAAACTTCCCAAAAACTTGTTATCTTTTTTTTTTGTTTGCACCATGCAGTATTTCCGATCCAGTCGAAGCGCATCTCGAGATTAATCTGCGGTCGGACCGGAGTTTCTGAGAAAATTCCGGTGGATAAATGATAATTCCAAAGACTACCGAGTTGCAACTTGAAAGAAACTTGCATAGGATAGCATCAACTCCTCAGAAAAAAAAAAGGGAAAATCAAAGTAAAATTAAGCATAAACTTGATAAGACCAATTCATCGTTTTGGCAGGAAGGTGTGGTTGAGGCTCGTCCCTATCACAACTACAACTCGTTTCATAGACTGTCATCGACAATCGCATCGAATGTCTTCTAGAAAATGAAACATGTTCACCGAAATAGTATACGTGCGTGGTGCGATGTACTGCATTTATAATCGAGAGAGTGGACCGATCACAATGAAAACTAGAAGAAGAAGTGATAGAGGATACTCAATCGAACTAATCTAGTTAAAATATAAAAGGTAAAAAATTCACTTCTCACTCATTTTTTCTTTTAGTAATAATAACATTTTCGACGTGTAATATTTATTATTAAAAAATTTAATTAGTTTTAATTAATTCCGGTACGAGAAGGATTAATTTACTGAGGGAAATATCTCAATCTGGAATTTTTTGGGTCCACAGAAGATAGACTTGGTACTCGGTGAAAAGATGTCTTCTCCACTCATTCACTTTTTTTCTTGGGTACTAGATATTTTATTTTTTTAAGACTTAGGAAACAAGGAAAAAAAAAAGAAAAAAGCACAAAAAAAATCCTCGGAAAGAAAGATATTTATACTAATCTTTTATAAATTTAATATCTTTATGGATTTTAATTTAATTATTAATAGTAAGAGTAATATATGATTTTCCTCACTGACTCCGTTGCCGGTCTAATCGCGACGAGACAACGAATATTTTCTCCCATCGATCCGGTCTTCTTCTTCTTCCTCCTCCCCTTATCGAGATCTGTCCCCTTATCAGACCCATTGATCTACTCGCTCGTCGAGGTCAGTTAAGCTAGGCTCAATTCGGATCCGGACGGCCCATGGATCCGGCCCTGTTCCGACGCCAATTCGAAGCTTCTACGCTGTAGAATTTCCACCGGGGATGCCATTTCCAGCTCCGATTCGACGCGGGAGCGCTTAGAGATCACGGACAAGGTTAAAACTTTTCAGATAATCGTCTTAGGTTTTGAGCTTATGTTTGGGGAATTAGCGATAGTACACGAGCCTTGAGCGAGTTGTTGGTTCCTTCTTTTCTTTGGCGGGGAATTTCGTTATTTTCGGAAATTTCGCAGGTTCCCCTTTTTCAAAATAGAAACTTTTTGGTCTTTTAGTTACTATTTCCAAAGATGTGGAAGATGGTGAGCTTGTACTAGTAGGAGATAGGTATATTCCAACACTGTGATTTCTAATTGCTAATTTAAGGATGTCCATCACTGTGAGCTTCTACGGTCCTTGTGTTCTGTAAAGAATGCTGCAGTAATACCTGTACTTGAAAAGTTTTAAGGATCTGATTGTGTTGTTTCATTGATCAGAGCTACTAATAGTTTCTCTTTGCCATGTATGAATGAATTACTAGCATCATTATGTATATATGCATGCCAAATTTTTCAGTGCGCAAGTTTCAAGATGGGTTTATGATAAATTGCAGGGAAATGGCGACACCAGTTGAGCCTCCAAACGGGATCCATATCAGCGGAAAGCATTACTTCTCCATGTGGCAGACCTTGTTCGAGATTGACACTAAGTATGTGCCCATCAAGCCCATTGGCCGTGGGGCCTATGGCATTGTCTGTTCATCGATCAACAGAGAGACCAACGAGAAAGTTGCGATTAAGAAGATACACAATGCCTTTGAGAATCGAGTGGATGCGCTGAGAACACTGCGTGAGATAAAGCTCCTCAGGCATCTCCGGCACGAGAATGTGATTTCTTTGAAAGATGTCATGATGCCTATCCACAAGAAGAGTTTCAAAGACGTGTACCTTGTGTATGAACTCATGGACACTGATCTTCATCAGATAATCAAGTCTTCTCAAGCACTTACTAATGACCACTGCCAATACTTCCTCTTCCAGGTACTTCATGTCGTGCCACTTGCTGTAATAATGTTATGCCACTCGGTTCAATATACTGACTGGTCTAAGTATGAATATTAAGTCTCTCTTCCCTAATTGTTGCCTCTGCACTGCTGCAAAATATTCATGTAGGGATTTGTCGGTGTCGTTATGGAGGTCACGTTTTAGTCCAACTGGGATCTGAGTTTGTTGTTGTCGTAGTCAGTCTTTCAAGTTTTCGTTTCTTTCAGATTTCATGACAAGCAAATCCTATTTCTAAAATATGTGCGTGCCTGTGTTTGTGCTGTTTTGAAGAGTAGAATGGTAAGGATGTGTACCCTTTCTTCAACTTTTGCAATGGAGAGTAGCATTTCATCATAGACATACCATATGAAAGATAATGAGACTGATGATTGTCACCACTTTTGGTCTTGAACATATCAAAATTGCTTTCTTTAGCCGCATAATTATGGTCTCGTTGAACTTTTCCCAGGGGCATCAGTAATGTAAGCATATATCTTTGTATCGAAAGCATAGTTTATTCTCTGAGGTGCTTGATGCAAATCATCAAGCTATACCCTGGAAACTGCGGGTTTACTTTTATTGTTAATTTTAATGGCTGAATTTCAACATTTCAAGCAGATGTTCTGACTTCTTTATTTACTGATTAAAATTATCAAAATGTAGTTGCTGCGAGGACTGAAGTACCTCCACTCAGCAAATATCCTCCACCGTGACCTTAAGCCGGGGAACCTTCTTATCAATGCAAATTGCGACCTAAAAATATGCGATTTTGGGCTGGCCCGAACAAGCAACGGCAATGGGCAATTCATGACTGAGTATGTGGTGACCCGCTGGTACCGGGCCCCGGAGCTTCTTCTCTGCTGCGACAATTACGGGACGTCGATTGATGTCTGGTCCGTGGGCTGCATCTTCGCGGAGCTCCTTGGACGAAAGCCCCTGTTTCCTGGCACGGAATGTCTTAACCAGCTAAAACTTATAATCAGCGTCCTAGGAAGCCAGAGAGAAGAGGACATCGAATTCATTGATAACCAGAAGGCAAGGAAGTATATCAAATCCCTTCCTTACTCGCCAGGAAGCCCTTTCTCCCGGCTCTACCCCAATGCCAATCCTCTGGCAATCGACCTGTTACAGAAGATGCTCATTTTTGATCCCACAAAGAGGATTGGTGTGACCGAGGCACTCCAGCATCCATACATGGCACCACTATACGATCCTGCCAGCAACCCCCCTGCTCAGGTCCCAATCGATCTGGACATTGACGAGGACCTCAGAGAAGACATGATAAGGGAGATGATGTGGGATGAGATGCTACATTACCATCCAGAGGTCATTGAAGCCCCCGGGCAGTTGTACTCCTCATAAAGTTCCTTGACTGCTGCTGAAAAAGCACCATAGGTACTTGCACTAAGTTCTTGTGTCAGTTTCTAATTTTTCTAGAGTCATCATAATGATTTCCAGTATATGCTGTTGTCAAGCATATGAATGCTTCTGCTCAATATGTAGAGTACCTGAGTTGCAAGTTCCGGTTCAAAGCCATGGGGTTAAGCTCGTAAGTTAAATGATAATCAACCCTGGGCTCTGTATGTAGATGTCGCTGCTGGTGTTGGCAAGGACAAAAACCAAGGACAAAAAATAACTAGTTTTTGTCATAAACCTATTAGAATTATGCAGAAGATGCTAATTAATGCCATCAGTTGAGTTTCTATGTGGTATGTATGCGCTTCTGGTTTAACTGGCATATTTCATTTGAATGACAGTACGAGAACCGTGGTTCATGATACATCTAATGGTCCAGAAAAGATCAATGATGCTTGTTGTCGGACCGCTCGTATTTTACACTAGAGAATCCACTGATGTTTTTCTTCTGGAATCTTATCACCCCTTGTTGTATCTGAGTTTTTAAGCTTGAAAAATAGAGGTATTGATTCTTCGAATGGTCAATTGTGAATCTTACTTGTCTATGCCTGAAATTCATCTTAAAGATCATGAAGGTCATTCTTATAACGTTTGACTGATTGAGTTGTGCATAGCTTGATTTCTGATCATAAATGCTGGCAAGAAAGGAAGCTAACCAGTACATGTCTGCAGTCAACATTATATCAGGTACATATAAATGCCTAGACTAGCAAGTTTGAAGAAATGGTGCTACATAAATTCTCTTCAGTGATCCAATCTCGCTATATGACATGAAGAATGGATCAAAATGAAGCAGATGAGCAAATTGATATGGTAGTCAACATCACTATATTGGAGCAGTTTTACGAATAGATTCTCCCAGTGACGTTGACTCCTCAAGATCACAATCCTGAGGAATATATATTTGCTCTCACATTGTCCCGAAAAAATTCTAGTAAAACTGTTCGTAAAACTGCTCCAATATAGTAATGTTTGTCCTTTGTGAGTGGTGCTGCATCCCTGGATCCCCAAATTAGGGCATCTAATTCCATTACCCAATTCTGAAGAAGAAATCTCTATTTCTCTAACTATTTAGAATTAGGAAAGAGATGCTTAACCTTGACCTGAGATTCGAACATGAAAAGAACATACTTTGTTCTGTTCACATCTCATTCCATCTCATGAAGAATGATGAAGACACTATCAGGCCAAATATAGAAATGGGCAAAAACCGTAAACCTGGGCAAACCCAAAAACTTGAGCCGACAGCTGATGATGTACAGCTCTCTTATATTCTTAGGAGCTTTTTTTTTTTTTTTTTTACTTATCAAGATTTTGACTTGAGATTATAACTCTCAACAGTAGACACATCCGTCTACTGGGTAACATTTGTGGCTCGAAGTATAGCTGAAGGTGCAAAGAGACCTGCAGTCAAATCGAGCCCTGTCCCGAGTCGACCTTCCAGTGCTTATGTTAGCAGCTGGCAGTGAGTGTGTAAGAACAAGAGGAGAAAAGTGAGCTAGAGAGTAGGAAAGAGTTTGATACCTGATCCTCGGGGTAGAGGTATTTATAGGATTACGGTTGACGTGATGCGGTTTCATTCGCGGTTATATGTGAAAATCTGCATTATGTAGTGCCACTTCAATATGAAGGCGTGCTCCTGACAGTGTGATCTGTCTCGAAGTCTCGGCGTGCGACTGTTCGATGCAACCCAAGTGGAGGACAGACATCAAACACCGGGGCGCCCGTCCTGGCTATCTGATAATGTTAACGACGGCATCGGTTGCGAGACCAACTTCAAGTCATGCAACTAGTAGAGTCAGACCGGCCAGGAGAGTTGAGTCCTCTTGCGCTACGTCTATATCATATAGCATTTGCGCAAGGTCATTTAGAAACTGCAATCGATTCGAAAAATCAGTTCTTCCATGCTAGGTTGTACGTGCCAACAAGGTTGATTCTTTTTCGGCCGAGACTAGAAAACACAACAGACCGAAGCAACGTGTTCTGATTATCTTGATTTCGTGACTAATTCAGTTACATACAAGATATTGATCTAGATTTGAATAACAAATCGAGGGAATAAAGAATATAGAAAATTATTTAAAAGGATTGAATGTAGAATAATACAATGCTTCCTTCCCGCCTCAGTCATCAGAGGTATCATTCCCACGTCAGTGCATGCGGGCTTGCACTGCTTGGCATCTAGTCCGTACGGAATATGCTCATCTTCCTTCCCGTTGAAAAGCTCCCCCAAAATTAAAAGTCAAATCACTTTTTGCCTTCTCTCTCTTGTGATCCTTTGTCTCTAAGATGACAGCACTCTCCTACCAATTTTGGCTCATCTCCCATCCACCACAATTCCAACATCCTCATATAATCCCATGATCGATGATCCAAAACCCACAATCTTCAATCACCTGAATTTCTCTCCGATCATATTATCCTTCTGTCATGCAGTTACCCAGATTGTCACTCTTATTAGGTTTAATCTCTATTTCATCGTGCCTTCTACCAGAACCATTTCAACCACCCTTTATGCGAGTTGGTTCCTCTTATCGCCCACGAGGGGCAGTCTTAGTGGTGGAGTTTTGGGAGATCTTCCAAAACTTCCTGAATTCAAATCTCCATATGCACATTCCTTGTGGGTGAGAGTTTTATAGCCCTCGAACTCGTCTGATTCGCTTATCTTACCCAATACACGTGGTTTGCAGGCTGTTGTGTCGCTAGTTGAACCTAGAAGGTCCTCGTATACCTCGGTTATCCAAAAAGAAAAATAGCACTCTCGTATCAATTTTGGCTCATCTCCCATCCACCACAATTCCAACATCCTCGTATCATCCCATGATTGATGATCCAAAACCCACAATCCTCAGTCATCTAAATTTCTCTCCGATCATATTATCCTTTTGTCATGCAGTTACTTGCACTATTACTTTCCTTAGGGCTAATCTCTGTTTCACTGTGCTTTCTCCCAAAACTGATTTCAAGCACCCTTTATGCAAGTTGGTTCCTCTTATCGCCCACAAGAGAGTTCTAGTGGTTGGGTTTTGGGAAGTCTTCCAAGACCTCTTGAATTCAAATCACCATATGCGCATTCATCGTGGGTGAGGGCTTTATGACCCTCGAACCCGTCTGTTTCGCCTGACTTACCCGACACCAGTGGCTTGGAGGCTATTGTGTGTGCCTCGAGGATGGGGTGTGTCGCAACCACCGCTAATCGAGCCCTAAAGATCCTCGGATACCTCGGTTATTAAAAAGAAAAAAACACTCTCCTATCAATTTTGGCTCATCTCCCATCCACCACAATTCCAACATCCTCATACCATCCCATGATCGACGATCCAACACCCACATTTGTCAATTATCTGAATTTTTCTTCATTCAGATCATCCTCTCGTTGCGCAGTTACCCTGACTATTACCCTCGTCAAGGTTAACCTCTGAAGAATTTTTAATTTTTTCCGACATCAATAGGAGCAAATCCAATCCATTGTTGGATAGGTCTCTCTAAGTATGATTTGATGGACGATAAGGTACATGAAATATAAGCTTACCACGAGAAAACCTCATATAATTTTATTTCACAATAACAGGGTGAGAATGCACTCTTTAAATTGTCCTATTTAATGATAAATATAACAATTATTCAGATAATTAACACTAAATTTATTTATTATAATTTGATTGGCACTTCCTTATATCATGTGACGAGATAGAATTACTAAGAACTTTTCATGTACCACACGTACGACAACCATATTACTTTTATTTGTCTCTAAACAGGTTACATGAGACTAAGAAATAGAAGGCAGGGAAGATTAAATGAGTATGGATTAAATGAGTGTGAAGTGTCCACCGTGAGAATTAAATTAAAATTCCTCAATTTACAATAAAAAATATTATTACCGTACCAAATTATATTTCCTAACAACTTTTTTACTTGGATGGATGAATTGAATAGACCCCCTAGGGAAACTGAGCAAGCTCTTTGAGATTTTTTTTTTGATAACCGAGATATCCAAGCGCATTCAGAGTCAAGCGAGCGGTGGTTACGATACCTCCTGCTCGAAGCACACGCAATAGCCCGTAAACCACGTGTGCCGAATAAATCAACCGAACTTGACGGGTTCGAGGACTGTAAAGCCCCACTCACGAGGAATGTACATCTGGGATTTGAGTCCAAAAGATCTTGAACGACCTCCCAAAGACCCCACAGCCAGGGCTGGGCAGCAAGCTTAAATAGGAGATAACAATCATAAGCACGTAAATAAACATAACAGTAAATCCAAATATAAAAGGACAATGTACAATTAAGGTAAATTTGTTACCGTGATCTTATTTTTAACATAAATTGAAAGATAATAAATTCAATAATAAGATATGAGATCTCTTGTAATTTTTATACTCTTCTTCATCGCACGTTTCTTGTATACAAAACTTAAACCAACTCATTTTAATAATAAATTATTAAAGATAGTTTTTTTTTCTATCTAAACCACTGATATTTAGAAATCTAACAGATCCTGACTAATTCAGGTCCAGCCGGGAGGGCTTACTAGGGGGTAAAGCTCTTTATTCACAATAGTCGAACACGATATCTTACTTAAAAGAAAGAAACGCCATACTATTTCAACCAGTCTACTTTGATAAGATATCTTTTTTTAACCATTTCACAGAGACCTCAAGAATAAGGAAACTAGAAAAAAAAAAAAAAAAAAGAGAGAAAATGGCACAAAAAATCCTCAAAAAGGAAGATATTTATATTAATCATTTATAAATTTAATATCTCTCTTGGGTTTTAATTTATTTTTTAATAGTAAGAGTAATGCATGATTTTCCTCACTTACTTCGTAGCCAGGCCTGATCGCGACGAGATAACGAATCTTTTCTTTCTACCGTCGATCCGGTCTCCTCCTCCTCCTACTCCTCCTCCTTCTTGAGATCTGTCCCTTAATCAGTACCGTTGATCTTTTCGCTCGCAAGATCAGTTAAGCTAGGATCCCGTCAGATTGGGACGGCCCATGGATCTGGCTCCGTTCCGGCCGTCAATTCGATCAACGCGTTACTGGCGGCTGAAAGCTTCAACGCTGTAGAATTTCCCACCGGGGATGCGATTTTCCAGCTCCAATTAGACGCGGAGTGAAGCTGGGGGGCCCGACACGCTCGAATTGTCCGTGAATTGGATGCTGCTTGAGTAGTGCACGATGCTGCACGTAATCGTTTTCGTCTTAAGTTTGGAGCTTATGTTTGGGGATTTAGCGATAGCATACGATCATTGAGTGAATTTGTTGGTTCTTTCTTCTCTTTGGTGCGGAATTTCGTTAAATTCGAAAATTTCGCAGGTTCCCCTTTTCAAAAATAGGAACTTTTTGGTCTTTTGCCGCAGAAGTTAATATTTTTAAAGATGTAGAATATGGTGAGCTTGTACTGTTGGGAAATGCATATATTCAATCACTGCCACTTCTAATTGCTAATTTCTCCTCTCTGTGTTCTGTAAAGAATGCTGCAGTAATATCTGTACTTGAAAAGTTTAAGGATCTGATAGTGTTGTTTCACTGATTAGTAGAGCAACTAATACTTACTCATCGCAATGAATGCACGAATTATCAACATCACCGCGTAGTATGTACATATTCATGCCAAATTTTTCAGTGCACAAGTTTCAAGATGGGTTTATGATAAATTGCAGGGAAATGGCAACACCAGTTGAGCCTCCAAACGGGATCCATACCAGGGGAAAGCATTACTTCTCCATGTGGCAGACCTTGTTCGAGATCGACACTAAGTATGTACCCATCAAGCCCATTGGCCGTGGGGCCTACGGCATTGTCTGTTCCTCAATCAACAGAGAGACCAACGAGAAAGTTGCAATTAAGAAGATACACAATGCATTTGAGAATCGTGTGGACGCGCTGAGAACTCTGCGTGAGATAAAGCTCCTCAGGCATCTCCGGCACGAGAATGTGATTTCTTTGAAAGATGTCATGATGCCTATCCACAAGAAGAGTTTCAAGGACGTGTACCTTGTGTATGAACTCATGGACACTGATCTTCATCAGATCATCAAGTCTTCTCAAGCACTTACAAATGACCACTGCCAATATTTCCTCTTCCAGGTACTTAAATATGCTGTGCCACGTGCTGCAATAATGTTGTGCCACTCAGTTCATTGAACTGGTTCAACTCTTCCCTAAATGTTGCCTCTGCACCGCTGCAAAATATTCTTGTAGGGATTTGTCAGTGTCATCATAGAGGTCAAATTTGAGTCCAACTGGGTCCCGTGTCCCGTGTTTATTGTTGTACTCATTCTTTAAGTTTTCATTGCTCTCTGATTTCATGGCAAGCAAATCTTATTGCTGAAATTTGTTCGCCTCTGTATTCATGCTGTTTTGGATATGCAAATGTTGCTTCTGTAAGAAACAATATTATAGTAAAGAGTAGAATGTCTTCCTTAAGTAGGATGGTTGTGTACCCTTTATTCAGGTTTAGCAATGGAGAGCAGCATATCATCATTGACGTACCATTTTAAAGATAGCAAGATTGATGACTGTCACCACTTATAGTCTCAAACATATTGAAAAGGTTTCTTTACCTGCATAACCATGGTCTCCTTGAAATTTTTCCCGAGGCCATCAGTAATATATGCATATAAGGTTGTATCAAAAGCGTATTTATCGTCTGGATCATATTCATTGTTAATGGCTGAATTTTAACATTTCAAGCAGATGTTCTGATATTTTCCTTTACTGGTTAAAAATTATCAAAATGTAGTTGCTTCGAGGGCTGAAGTATCTCCACTCAGCAAATATCCTCCACCGTGACCTTAAGCCTGGGAACCTTCTGATCAATGCAAATTGTGACCTAAAAATATGCGATTTTGGGCTTGCTCGTACGAGCAATGGCCAGGGGCAATTCATGACTGAGTATGTTGTGACCCGATGGTACCGAGCACCTGAGCTTCTTCTCTGCTGCGACAATTATGGGACGTCAATTGATGTCTGGTCTGTGGGCTGCATCTTCGCGGAGCTTCTTGGACGAAAGCCTCTGTTCCCTGGCACAGAATGCCTGAACCAACTAAAACTCATCATCAGCGTCTTAGGAAGCCAGAGAGAAGAGGACATCGAATTCATTGATAACCCGAAGGCAAGGACGTACATTAAGTCCCTTCCTTACTCCCCAGCAACCCCCTTATCGCAGCTCTACCCCAATGCCCATCCTCTAGCAATAGACCTGTTGCAGAAGATGCTCATTTTTGACCCCACGAAGAGGATCGGTGTGACGGAGGCCCTCCAGCACCTGTACATGGCACCACTATACAACCCTGCTAGCAATCCTCCTGCTCAGGTCCCGATCGATCTTGACATTGATGAGCACCTGGGGGAAGACATGATAAGGGAGATGATGTGGAGGGAGATGCTCCATTACCATCCCGAGGTCATTTCAGGCCCAGTGCAGCTGTACTCTTCATAGCTTTCCTTGACTGCTGCTTAAAAGTCGCTATAGGTACTGGCATTAAGTTTTTGTGTCAGTTTGCAATTTCTCTAGAGTCGACATGACTTCCTATATATGTTATGGTCAATCATATGAGTGCTTCTGCTCTATATATGAAGTACACGAGCTGCAAGTTCCATTTTTAGTTCATGGGGTTGAGCTCGTAAGTTAGAAAGATGATCTGCCAAGGGCTCTGTGTATAGATGTAGCAGCTGGTGTTGGTAGAGTCAAGGACCAAGAATAAAAAGAACTTGTTTTTGTTGTAAACCTACTAGAATTTTGCAGAAGAAGCTAATTAATATCATCAGGTTGAGTTTCTGCGAGGTTTGTGCTTCTGATTAACTAGCTAGCACATTTCATTTGAATGATAGCACAGCACCGCCGTACTTCCTGATACATCTAATGGTTCAGAAGAGATCAATGATGCTTGCTATGCATCACATAATTCAGCTCACGACGGCTTGTGTATTACACTAGTCACTAGGGAACCCCTGACGTTTTTTTCTTTCCCGGGAATCTTACCACCCCTTGTTGGGTCTTGGGTGTATGTGTGGAAAGTAGACGTTTCGGTTCCATGAGTTGTCAATTATTTATTTTATTTTACTAGGCCTGAAATTCATCTTAAAGATCATAGAGGTCATTCTTATCACATTTGACTGTTTGACTTCTGCATGGATTGATTTCTGAATCAAAATTTTGGCAAGAAAAGAAGCTTCTCAGTGTGTCTGCAGCCAACAAACACTATATCAGGTACATATACAATATATCCATCTCACATGCCCAGACTAGCAAGTTTGAAAGAAATGCACTTTCTGGTGATTCAATCACACTAATCAAAATGACATAAATGAGCAATTGAGTGCTAATCGACCTACTAATTATCACGACTACTTTTGTTGATTGGGACAATTTTACTGGTGGTTTTTTAGAAGGTTCTTGTGAGGTTTGATCATTTAAGATTTTCCTGGGACAATTTGAATGCAAAATATCATATATATATATATTCCTTAGGATTGTGATTCTTATGTTTGTCCTTTGTAAATGATGCTGCTTCCCTGGATCACCAATCTGAATCCATTGCTAAGTCTGAAGTGGAAACCTTTATTTCTCTGACTGTAAAGAGATTCTTTACCTTGTCTTGAGATTTGAACATGAAAAGTATGTTATGCTATGTTCACATCTAATTCCATGTCATGAAGTATGATGAGAACAATATCTAGGCAACCTGAAAACTCAACTTATCAACTCTCAACAGTAGACAGTAAGCTAACCAACATTTGTGGCTCAAAGGAAAGTAGATGATGATAGCAATAAATATCTTCGACAAGGGACCGACCGTGGCGTGGTGTCGGGGCAACTTTAAGGTACTGTTTGGCTCTTCTCATGCAAGGCTCCTCGTGCGATGCTACACTCACTCCCTTTAATTAAAGATGTGGGTTTGTTTCAAATCGATACTTTAGGAGCGCTGTAAAGAGAAAGTAACAAAAAGTTGAACACTGTAAACCATCAAATTTGAAAGTTTATATAAAAAAGTTTTCTTCTTTTTTTTTAACCTTTTTTTTTCTATTTATATTTATAGTGTCGGCTTTAATGCAGCAGTTAGCACATGCTGTAGGGCTTTGCAAATATATATATATATATTTTTTTTTTGGCTGGGTGGGGCTTGCGAGTTATTAAAAAGAGAGATATACTGTTAAAGAAATGGAGAAAGCAGTGAACATTTGAAAAAAAACATTTTACAATATTTTTTAAAAAAGTTATTTCCTTTTATAGGTCAAGAGATTGCAGCTCTGCTGTTTTAAAAATATTTTGTTCCACCTAGATTAAAAAATTGTAAAATAATATTTCAATTTTACTTATTTTTAAAATTATTATATCTTGCTCCCAATGTTTAGTTTCATCCCTTGAACTCCATCCAAAGATCCATCTTTTTGATCTATAGTACATCGGTATGTATTTTGCATGTGAATGATAGAATTTCATATTTTATTCAGCTATTTGTTAAAATTTACAGAACAGTTGTTGATGGGAGCTAATCTCAAATCGAAGAGGTAATGGAGAAGTAAGTTTCTTATAAGCTCATGCATGCACTTCTTCCCTCAACAGACGCCCTTTCAAGGACAAAACTGTATGGATGAGCTGCATTGTAACCATTCAAAACAGACAATACCTCTTGGCAGGACCCTCTGTACCGATAACTCCAGTCCAGCTCATATCATTGGTGTCTTGTTATTAACCCCCTCTCTTTGAAGGGTGTGCAATGGATAGTAATCCCACTTTGAAAGCGGACAATACCTCTCAATGGGTCCTCCAAGTCAACTATTTCAGTCTCATCCACATGATTGGCATTCTCGTTGAGAGTTGAACCCACCCCAAGTTTCGACCTCTCTTCTTGAAAGGTATGAATGGGCACTAGTCTCATATCGGAAAGGTACGAGGGAAGTATATAAGCTCATGCGTACCATTTTTCTGTCGAGAGGTGCATTTTCAAGGATAAAATTTTCACATCGTCGTGCCATCGTCCAAAACAGATGATACCTCTTAGTGGGGTCCTACATGTCACTAATTTTGGTCTCATCTACATCATTTGCAAAAAAGATTTTTTTTTTTTTTTTCCCTCTTTTAAGTGACGGCCAGCCAAAATTGCTGTAGCTCTGAATACCCCCAAACAGTGTATAAAGGTGAGAAAAAAAGTGGGAAAAGAAAAAAAATATTAAAGGAAGATAAGTGAAGAAAAGAGCTTCAATTGGAGCACGTGATATTAATTCATCAATTTTAATTTTAATACAACTTGACTGATCTAAATTTAAATTAAATCGACTTAGTAAAACACTTTCAATCATGAACAGGATGATCGAGAAATCAAAGCATACTGTAGTCCCAAGCTGGTATGGAGTTGCAGAGGTCCCCTTCTGTCAAGTCAGTAGACTAAAGTGATAAAACTTTCAGAACATGAATTTTCTTCATTTACAATACTTGAAACTGAGCTTAAAGAGAAGGGATACCTTGTACAGCGTTTGGGCAAGATCATTACTGCAATCAATTCGAGAATCGATTCTTGTATGTTCTGTCATGTCAACACAGTCGATTCTTTCCGACCTAGACCCGAACGGTGCAACGTATGTGGACTGTCCTGATTTCATGACTAACCCAGTAACAGATAAGACTTACAGGTTTTTAACAGAATTAAGAGGCGGAGAAGAATAAGCATGAAGATCCAACACAAAAACCCTTCTTCTGTCACAAACCAAAGGGAAGATTCTAAGGTTAAAACAATGTTTTCTTCCACCTCGGTCGTCGGAAGTGTCGTTCCCCTGTCGGTGCATGTGAGCTTGTACTGCTCGGCAGAGTCCATTGTCTGTACCGGATATGCTTATCTTCCTTCCCCAAAATTAAAGTTAATCACTTTTGCCTTGTCCCCTTTATGATCCTTTTTCTCTCTAAGATAACAGCACTCACCTATCAATTTTGGCTCATCTCATCCTCCATAATTTCAACATCCTCAAATCATCATCCCATGATTGATGACCCGACACTCACAATCGTCAATCGTATGAATTTCTCTCCGTTCAAATTATCCTTTCTATCATGCAGTTATCGAATAGTTACCCTCATCAAGGTTAATCTATGTGTATCGCCGAGCCTTCCACCAGAACCGATTTCTAGCACCCTTTATGCAAGTTGGTTCCCCCACGTATCCTCTTGGTCAATACGTAGCAGAAAAAACTATCGAGTTACGTGATGCGGTGTGCACCATAGCAAACAAACCTTGAATGCAAGCTTGCTTTCCAAAAGCACCTCTCCCTCTATTTATAAATCAAGAAATACTTTTACACAATGAATATACCACGTAACATTATGTTTTACAATCCTTAAAATATTATTATATCAGAGATTTGAGATTATGTATGTGTGATCCTCTTCTGTGCGTATGTGCATGTATATGCTGTTATTAGTGTCATGTCCCGAAGGGCTTTTGTGCTATCAAATCAACTTTTCTCCTACAACTTGTCTACCGATTATATTTTGCAATATCTTGTCTCAACGTTCTTTTTCTTTCCCTGTAATCTTTCGAATAAGGACCTTATCGATGGATGACTTTACTCATTTTCTTTAATGTTGTGCCACTCTTATCAACTCTGTCCCATTAAGAATAGTCACTTGAGATATCGAAAAAGAGGAGAGAAAAAAGAAGAGGAGAAGTAGATTCCGTTATCTCAACTTTCGATGCCTCATTTGCCCATCGTGTAGTCGGAATCTCTTTGATCGATATAATAAAATATGACTGTTTCCCTTGCATATGGCTGCTAGAGCATGCCCCTTTGTCTCCCTCTCCCGATCCGCTGGCGGCCGGGTTAGTTTACGGGCATATAGACTAATGCACCTCATAAGGCCGGTCAAGTCAAAGGTAGGCAGGCCAGCCATTCACATTTACTGAAAGCACGATTTCACATTGGAAAAATAGGTGAAAAAAAATCTTGAGATTATAAGACAGTCTTGGACACCTACGCCTATCGGTTTAAAACTTTGAGTCGGACAGGAGTCGAACCTCGATCCCGGTGGAATTCAACATGGTATTAGAGCAAGTTGATCTGAACAGGTCTCGGTTGCGATGTTGATGCGACAATGAAAATGAGAAAAAACATATTCGAAGCCAGGAAGTTTTAGTCATCCTTAGAACCCTGAAGTCAAAGAAGAAAAAGCTCGAGTTAGTTCTTTCAATCCGAGTCATCTTAGCTTGCTATTATTCTCGATGCGTTTGCTCTCCTTCCTTTAAATTTTATTCAACATGGTAGAAAGTAAAAGTGTTAAAAAAAGGACCAATGTGAGGATTGAAAGGGAAAAAAAAAATTAAGGGGGAGCAATGGTGATATCTGATGAGATCTCCCCATCTTTCATGTCCCTTTTTTTCTTCTCTTTTTCTCTTGATGGAAAGAGAGACAGAGAGAGACATGTTACCCTCCACACTCAGGCAGCTATCATATTCCGAGCTTCCGACGATATTCATTGGTTGAATTCATAGATAAATTTACTGGGCCAGTAGCATCATGGATGCAAAAACCACGTTTTGAACCGTGAAAACTTTGATAGAAGAATTAGCTCGGTATATTATCGCATGTTGAAGTATGCACATAGTACTGTTGTAATTCTAGGATCGTGCAGGGACAGTGAAGGTAATGCAGAAGAGAGAAGAAACTATACACACTATATACGTGGATCGGGACAGCAGTGGAGTGCTGTCCATACATTCACACTAAAAGGAGGGTCGGTAGTGTCTTCATTACTGAGCAACAATGGGGCGAGTACAGGATGGGGTAACACAACAGGCATACAGTCCAATTCTTGTGGCAGACAGACCGGAATAGAAGAGGGATCCCGAAAACTCCTAAGCACGAGACTCTAAACACCCATTGAGCACACCAATATATCGAGATATAATCTTCTCAAAAGATTAGAGTATCAAATTCAGAAAAATAAGGAAATAAATTAGATTTAAATTACCTTCAAGATTCAAGATACAATCCCAACATGTATGTGTCATAAATTATTTAATAATATGGACACAGGCAATGTCGGGTTGAGTAAAATGTAAGTTATGTAAGAATACTCTCGAGCTGACGCGCGACACTAGCGTCACTAGGAGAAGGTCTTCAGTGGAGCGGTCATATCACGGCAGCATCGCTTACGTGGTATATCCGTCCAATAGGAATTCACTGTTTATATATTATTTTCGATTAAGATTCACCATTTATTAGGTTCTTTTAATATTTTTTTACCATTTATATATTATTTTTAATTATGATTGACAATTTATTTAAGGCTTTTTTTGTATTTTTTAAATATTTTTTTAGGATTTAACAACCATAATTGTATAATTATTGATTTAAGCGATACTGGCATGGTATGACTGCTCTACTAAAGACTTTCTTCGACACTAGACTCCCCTAGAAACGTGCGACCAGCTGAAGCAAGTTTCACATTATACTCTTAACGATGTGGGAGCAACTTTGCTGTCAGTAAGTTGTGCTCAAGGGACTAAGTCGGATGCATACGAAGACCAAGATTCCCGATGTAACCTCGATTCCTCAAAAATAACCGAGCGAACCTAGGTCTGTCTGCCGGCGTAAGTACGATTTAAGCTCGAGAATTTCTAGAGAATACTCGTCACGCTCATCTGATGAAAGACTCCATCGTCGGGCTGCAACGTTAAAGGCAAGGTAAGCGACCGAGGCACAATTTTCCTCGTAATCTGTCTCGTGCTGCCGAGCGAACCCCCCTGGCCGCCAATCGAGCCATGTCTCGTTCGATTAAACCATCCGATCGTGTGTTGATTTTATAAATCCGCTTACAAACAACAACGGATCTTACCGGAACACAAAATGTTTAACATTCCTATGAATACTGTAGCGGTTCAGGTGCTTCTTTCAGATGAATAGAGACAGCGTCTCATGAATTGTGATGCAAGTTCCGTCCAGAAGCCATCCTCTCCCACCTTTTTCTGATACATGTACCCAGACATGTACCAATGCTTGTCCATTCTTAATTTCATTTCTTAGTGGCCAAGAAACGAACTCGAAGCTAGCACCCGTCGGACGGAACATCGGATCGCGCTTAATTGTCCCGGTATCAACAAGGACACGCACCAGCATAGACTTCGGCCTCACTACATTTTCAGGGCAATTAAACTTTGCATCACTGATTCGAACAACGGGCTAGGCAAATACGAGATTTCATCGACCTTCAATCGGAACCTTCAGTCGGAACCTTCGGTCGGAACCGGTTTTTCTTTCAACTAGGCAACCCAGGACAGGACATTGCTCAATTACGGTGCTCCTTCTGTGGATTCTTTTTCCTGGGCATTTTCGAGGAAATATCGAACCTCATTGACCGTACACGAATACGGATCGAGATAAGGGTTTCCTTCGGGTTAAGGTAAACCGATGCTCGGGAATTCAACTACTCTCCTTTCATTTTATGCCGTGTCCGTGGCGGGGATGGGACACACGGTCGACCGAAAAGGAACGATGAACTTTTGTTTTTCAGTCCATGGGTACGAGGTTAGTGGATGTCTCCGTGGGTGGATCTTTAGCAAGGACAACGTTTCGTGCAGTGAACTGATCGAGTTTGCTCTCTTCCTCGTCAAAAAGGCCGGCTTTACACGTCCGTTTTCATCTCCGAAATGACGCTGCGGGATTATAGCTCGCCGGAAAAGTCTCCCCCGGCTCGAACTTGATTCGAAACAATCTGTTTTTCGTTTGATCCTTGAGTTTCAGTCTGTTTCATGGAAATTGTTTCTTCTTTTATGGCCACAAATTTGCTCCGATGGGAAGACCATTTTTTTAGCATTGCCAGCCAATTTCAGTTTTTTTTCCCCTGAATCAACCGATTAAAAATTTAATAAACAAAAAAAAATTTGGTACAATATTCTCACTAATAAAAATTCATCTACTTTTTAATTTCTCTTTTCATTAATTCTATTCATTTTTGGATCGAAAATTATTCTTTTTAAGGGGAAAAATAATTGGGAGATGCCAGAATCAGCACGAAGAAGAGGTGGGTTGATATTTAATGCGTAATATATAATAAATTTATTCCATAAATTTCTTTTAGATTTTAATACATAAAATATTTTCATAATTTTACATGTATTAAAATTTAAATAATTATTTATGCAATAGATTCTTTATTACGCGTCCAAATTCCAAGATTTAGTATGAAGAGATTCCTCGGGCGGTGTTTCTCAGGTGCCACTTGCCAGACAAAGATTCGTACGGCTAATTCCGGTTGGGTGGCGCGGTGAAAGCGAGGTCGCGACCTCTGACCTTGTGGTGGTTAAGATTTCAGAATTCCAATTTTGTCCTTTTTCTAATCGAATTTTCTTTTTCTATTTTCCATTTCTCCCAAATATATTACGACATTTATTTTTTCCGAAAACCAGTGGCTGCCTTGCTCACCGGCTGGAATAATATCTGTACGGAAAATTCAATCCCTCAATTGAGCGTGGCCGCAGTGAATAAGCCGAGTCCAATACCATGAGTGGTGGGGTCTAAATCTTTTTTTTTTTTAGTCGCTAGCCACGGTATCCAGCAGGCCCCACCAGCGGTGAGACGGCATCTTTCAGCCAACCATACTTGACTAATCCGTTGGAAATTCCGGGTCGCACGCCTGACAATAGTGGGTGAGGCTTCCAAGAGGTGTCTGCGTACGTGAGATCTCGAACTTGAAACTTCCTTAAGAGGCACCGAGCTGCTTATCACTCGGCCCAACCCCTTTAGTGGTGGGGTCTAAATCTTACTGTCACATCTAATACTCTCAGAATTGTTTTTTTTTTAACATATACCACTTAATGATTAGTAAATTCTAATTAATACATGTTCGAACTGAATCAACCCACTAAGAAGTTAAAACTCTCGTAGCATCAAATTTCTCTGCTCGGAACAAGAAATGGTGTTGCATTAAAGTGGGTGTTCCAATAATGGGGCATCTTTCTTGACTCGGTATCAAGAAATTCTAACTTGAAATCTGTCTGCTGAGATTTCATGTATTCCGTGATTTCTTTTTAGTAACGATAACTCTGTTGTTTCCAAACTCATAAACGCTCCACAAGCTATGTATCGACGGTCTCAATAAGGGCTACGCTTTCTGGGGAGAATCGAACCCCTGACATTCTCGATTTTCTCATGATTCAGACGTAAATAAGTCTCCGATACTGGAAACCCAACTCCCACTTGTAATGTGAAAGTGACCAATACAGAGTTCGAGTTGCTGTGCATACGTGCTCTAAATATACCGAACTCTGATTAATTTAGTTCAAATCGGACATGCTTACTAACGAGGTAAAGCTCTTATAAAAAGATTTTTTTTTTATTTACAAGACTCGAGCTCAAACTTTACTTAAGGAGAAGAGGCGCACTGTCACCTCAACTAATCAATTTCGGTCGTGGCTTTATTCCACATTTTCCTCCCTTTAAATAATTTATTTATTTATTTTCGATTACAAAAAGAGGTTATTTGCTAGAAGTGAATAAGAAGAAAAGAGGAATAAAAGATTATTTGTCATGAAAGATTAAAAATCGAATACATAACCTTCCAATTGCAAATTGAGAATGATATTATTATACAAAATTTATTTATTTATTTATTTATTTATTTATTCTTTCCTTCTCCACCATTCACTGTCTATAAATTAGCTATCCGATACGTACCAGAACCCCTTCCTCTTCCTTTCCTTCTTCCCTCTCTGCACTCCCTTCGTCGAGAAGTTCCATTAAGAGTTCTGATGAGAGGTTCTGCTGTTCTGCTCTCGTAACTTTCAGAAATTAAAATCCGGTCCTCCGTATTTCCCTTGTTTCCCCTCTGCAGCCAAATCTTGGGGTTTTTCCTTTTAAGACCACCAAGATCTCTCCATCTTCAGCTCCAGGTCAAGGTCTCATTATTTCCACTCAGCCCCTCGAACTTATCTTCATGCTTGGCATACCGTCGCCCCTGGCATGTGAGATTGATGTCTCCGGTTCTTAGCGAAATCCTTCGCTCCGGTTATATGATCAGCTCCTCCCTCTGGCGCCGGGCTCGCCTAGTTCAGTCTTTCTCGGTCGAGTTCCTTTACTGGTTCTATGTTTTCTCAGAAACCGCTTCTTCAGACTCTCACTTGAACCTCGTAACATCACTGTAGATCAACTAAGACACATTTATCGTACTAGCTAGTCGTATCTTGGTGTAAATATACTATGGCTTGCTCGAGCGGGAACTCTTCAGGGATCACCCTGAACATCTCAAACTCGGGTTCTGGGGATGATCTGGTGCTCCTGATGGACCAGAGGAAGCGGAGGAGGAAGGAATCGAACAGGGAATCCGCGAGGAGGTCGAGGATGAGGAAACAGAAGCATCTGGACGAGCTGACGGCTGGGTTAGCCCAGCTCCGGTCGACCAACGGCGAGATCCTGCTGAGGATCGGCATCACGATGCAGAGCCTGGTGAAGGTCGAAGCCGAGAACGCCGTGCTGTGGGCTCAGGTGGCGGAGTTAGGGCAGAGGCTCGCGTCCCTCAACGAGATATTGAGCTACATGAGCTCGAGCAACGTTAATGGCGGAGAGTGGTTGGCTGAAAGTGATGTGTTTTGAGTACTGATGGGAAGGGTTTCAATGGCGGATGAGTGGAATGGTGACTGGGAGATGCGGGAGGTTTATATTAGTCATAATTATTATAATTATTTTAGTATTTTATGGTTTAAGGGATGTGCATATATATATATATATATGTATGTATGTATGTAAGTATGAAGAATATTCTGGTCGGTAACTACGTGTCATCTCCAAGCTTTGTAATGTTATGTTTTATTATGTTTTCTAGGGTCTAAACATTCTACATTGGATCTAACTTATTCAGATTTGAGTTAGATCTATTTATTAAAGGCTTAAAATCTTCCAGTCCATCGTGGGGGATTCAGAAAATTCATGGACTCTTACTCATCCATATTCAAAATCAGTTAATTCATTAAAGAATAAAATTCTCTCTGCAGATCTCGAAACATTACTCGGGAAAGAGTTGGGATGTGAAATAAGATTTTTTTCATAAAAATAAATAAAATCAAGAGAAAATAATGTAACAATTCATAAATTTTCTCGAATTTAGGAGAGCGATCGTCACGTGCATACCCGAATCAATCCATGCCTCATGATGTTCTGAATTATAAGGCCCACTCGGTCGGAAAAGGGAATTAAATTGCAAGGGCCATGGCTCTCACATGTACGTGGGACAACAGACAAGGAAGGGACGAAACTGTGATTGAAAATTTTCAGTGTTGAAAAATATAATTAATAAATATAAATAAATGAAATTGTCCATTTGTCCCATTCGAATATTACTGCATAGGGACTGTTGTGGTCAGGTAGAGCTGTTTGTCCTCCTATTGCACAGAGTATCATTATATGGTTTTGTCTTTCACTGGTCTTCCACGTGAACTCCCTGTCCGATCTCCTGCTTGAAGCATAACAAAAATATGATGAAAAATGTAAGAAAATGGTGGGAAAAAAAATGGCCTCGTAATTTAAATTTTTGAATAACTGGAAGTCGAATTAAAATTCGTGAACGACAGAATTTATGGTACATATTATCGATAGTGAATATTGTCCTTTTACCGTGGACACTGATAATAAAACTCAAATGAATCTTGTCTAATTCGGTACAAGTCAAATTCATTTAGTTCGTTCGTGAATTTTGTTCATCTGCATGATTTGACTCGATGTCTCACTTAAACCGGGGCAGTGGAAAGAAGTACGAAATCCTCTCGGCCAAGTCATATTGGTGTAAGCTGAATTCACTAGCCTCGTCAACGTAGTACTGTCAAGAATTCAGATCGTCCAAGATGTCGGTGTCTACAAAAGGCTCGGGTTCAACAAATCCGCTCTGGTAATTTTGCTTAGAGGGTACTCGAACTTAAGATGTTGATCACACGTGAGGACACAACATGTAATGACTGTGATGATTTGTTTTTTTGTCGGCCACTCCGACCCGGTGAAGAAGAACATCTTAGGATTCTGAAACACGTGAAGAAGAGTTCCCCACGGCTGTAAGAGCTACCATGGACAAGTCCACTGATTTCAGACAAAGCTACCACTCTTTTCGTCATGGGAAAATGACGGAATCCGAATTCGACTTTGCTACTGCCAACTTTACCACGGCAGAGAATCATACTTGCCAGAAGGATGCTGTGCGAGAACCGGCTCTGGCTTTCCACATACTGAAGTTCCCGGCTCACAAATACGGTACAGAGTTGGCGACCGGGGCGACGATCCTAATCGGGAATCAAACCGAGTGGCTACTTGCCTTTTCCAGTACTTCCTTGAGGACCGCCGCGATCCTCTGGGACATGTGATCTTCCAAGAATCTCTCTTTCACTCTTTCGTACCCTTCCCTCCCCATCTCCAACCTTGCTTCTGAATCGGTGGCTAGCTTTATGATGTTGTTCGCGAGAGGCATCACGCCTTCTTTACCGGCAGGATGCAGCAAGCCTGTTGAGCCATTCACCACGATCTCTGTGGTTCCTCCTGCTGCCGTGCCCTGAAACGTCACCATCACTTTGAATGTTGAACTTAGAAGAACAGAGAGACATTCCAGTGCTTTGATATGTATTATATCACAATTCTTATGAAATTAGCATATGGAGACATTACAGGAACGGGTTCGCTCACACAAGAGATAATTTCTAAACGTCAATGCCATTTCTTTCTACTGTACCAAACAAACGATGACCTGCTGGATGCATAATTTTGGAAATTAACATTTGAAAGCAAAGCCAGAAAATTCAAAAGCAACTATGAAACTAACAGCAATGACTACGCGCAGAACGAAAACCGCGGTTTGGTTCGCAATGCGGAATCGGAAACGGAGACAGAATTGGGTGGAATCGGAAATGGAATGAAAAATTTTAGTTTCTTTTTGGTTTGATTCGAAATCGGAATCTGATTGTCTTTATTATTATTTGAACTAAACTTTAAATGTCAGAATTAAAAATAAAATAGAGATATAATTATCATTGAACCATTAAATATAACGAAAAATAATGAGAATGGTCTTTGAAAAGTTGAAAACGTGATTAATAAGAGAATCACCATCTCGTTCTGTTGGGTTTTGAGGGGAATGACACTCCCCTTTTTAGGGGATTTCAATTCCTTTAATTAAGAGAAAGGGAATCGTGTTTTTTTTTTTTTTTTTGCCAAAACAGACACCAGCTAATGGAATCGTTCATTCTGGTTCCGTTTCCCCACCAATTTTTTCACCGAACAAGCGACTCCTTAAGATGAGTGCCAGAGATCAAAATATTACCAGTACAGGTAGCTGAAAGGCCATTGCTTCAATGGTTATCCTGCCAAAGCATTCTCCCCGAGCCTGAGTAGTGAAACCAGTAAATAAAGGGAATGCGAGTGGAAAATAAGAAAAACAGGTACACAGTGTTAGCTGGGGAGAAGGTTCAATGCAGAATTGACTAACTAAATCTATTGGCAAGAAGTACCTGAGAGTTCTGAACAAGAACATCGATAGAAGCCAAATAAGGTGCAACAGTGAGAGTTTTGTTGACGAAGTGCACTCTATCGTGCATTTTTTTTTCGGCAACAAACTTGCGCAGTTCCGTCTCATACTTTGTCTGAGCTTTCATGTCACTACCCACTACTACTGCGTGCATTGCCGGGACATGCAGTTTCCTTTCTTGAATAATCTGCAAACTTTCATAAAATGACCGGAGAAAGAGATCCTGGCCTTTCCCACGTGAAACACCTAAAGGTTTCATGGAAAGCAATCAAACACTTAGAAAGCAAGGAACAAAAAGGAATAAACTTTAGCATTATATTTCACGAGTTTAATAAAGAAATTGTTAACTGGGATTAAAGATCATACTGTTTATAATGGCAAAGAGAAGATCGTCATCCCGTACTCCAAGAGATTCTCGGATGTGCTCATGAAGAACCCTCCTAGCAACACTATTTTCGGCTACTTCCATCAGTTCTTTGCTATTACCGAGATGCACAACATAAGTTTTAGGCATTTTAATTCTGCAGTGAAAAAACCTGCAATCATGAGAGTTCATCCATAACAAAAAAGAAAAAAGTCGCAATCAAGAAGGTATTTCTTTTAAAATGACACGTTATATTACAAATTTTGGATCAAGAGCATTGACAACAGGGCTGGAGAAATTTATGTCTTCCCTGTGTAAGACAAAATAAGTAGAGAGTGCAATTTCGGCAATAGGAGGTAGCTATGGATGCACAAGGATCTCACAGCTATGGATTTGAATGTGGAGTTCTACTAAAGAAGTGTCATAGTAATCTATTATTACACATGACAACACAGAGCAAGTTTATTTATATGAAGATTCTGAGATGAATTATTTGAAATCCATACAGTGGCCCATCATTTCTGTAATGAAAAATTTGGCACCAGCAGTAAGCATTCTATGGCACATCAAGGTATTAGTTTTGGAGGGGTTTAAAAGAACCAAGGTATCCTGCATCAAGGGGGATGTGGTAATATTCATCTAGCAACACAATATGTAAATTCTTGAAAGGCTCTCAAAGTAAAATAATTTGTGGAAAGAAATGGCAAACAGCTCAGAGAAGAGACATCAACATGGAATCAGACTTATACCCTAGACGATCTTGAGTTCTGTTTTTCCAGTACTGAGCTGTTGTATGTGAATCAATCATGGCGCCTGCAACCAAAGGAAGGTGCTTAACATACTCCAGTTTGAAATAATGCCCACGCATCTCATGAATCCACCACAGAACCTTTGGAAGAACATGAGGGACGTTCTCCTTGAGAACAGCATCGAGCCATTTCCCAGCAACAGCAGTATTCAGAACAACCAAGTCAGCTTTAAGTGCTGTATTAATTGCCTCCTGACTTCTTGAAGAAATGACCTACTGGCAAAAACGAAAACAAAATAATATGGCCCAGCACAATTTGCAGAAAAGTGCAAGCCTAGTCATTTCAAATTTAGAAGCAAGAAATTTATTAATAACCATGCTTGGTCACCCTGGGCTTAGTCACCCTGCCGAGTTCAAAGAGGCAATTGGTGGAAGCATGGGTTCTACTTCTATAAGGTCGGATAGTGTCACACGACCAACATGGGCTATGTGATGCTTCCATGTCCCTCTACCTCATCTAAGAGTATCCAACATACCCTTGAATTAACAGTACGACAACCACAGATTTCCATACAAATGAAAACCATGTAGTATCTTTTCATGCAACTTGAATAGATGAATTAGCAAAAAAAAGGAAATGTAGCTTGAATATATGGAGAAAACGATAAAAGTTCGAAGAGATAACTCAAAGAAAGGGGAAAAAGGTACCTGCACTCCACGGTCGAGCATTTTGTGCTCCAAGCTATAAATAACCTCATCAGGCTCCACTGGTTTCTGGTTAGTTATCCAGGCAACCTCCGAGCCCACGCCCCTCAACAAGAAAGCAAGCTCCATCAACAACAATGGCCCTCCTGTGCCCAGACATTGAGTAGATAGAATCTCCGTTCACTACCATAGAGCCATTAATGACCAAGGGATAATTGTGTTCAACACCCCGCATTTACAACGAAAATTAAGCTGCAAAATCCATGCAGAAAAACGAGTCCACACCCATTGTTGAACTTCCTGGCTCACCTTAGGAGGCCTTTTTCAATGAGATGCATTGTAAGTAAGATCATCATCTAAGTAATAGCCAGGCAATCATCATCCACCTTATCCTCAATCCAATATGTCCAATTTCACTGCGCTATATCCATAGATACTTGAAACGAAAGGACAGGTGCAGTGTAGACCTCGGAAATCAGAAAGTACCGGAGAGTGAGAGTTCGTGCGAGACGAGGAGCACGAGCCTGGATCTCATGAACTGGAGCGGGTTGGGCCTGATACTGGGGGTGGACTGGACCCTACTGCCCGAGTACGTCTCTTCTCTAAAGAAATCCCTGCTGGAAGAGACGGATCCGGTGCTATAGGAATTGAGGGCGGATGGGACGATGAAGGCGGATACGAGGAGCAGGAGCAGCAGAGGCCACCTCTTCTTCTGCATTACGGCCCACGCCCTCGACTGCTTGGGCATTCTCAATCACCGGAATTCGTGTTCTCTTCAGTCTTCAGTTTACGACTCGCCGGGAGTAAGAAGACGGCGATGGAGTTTCGAACTCTCCGGCTACCATTTTCCGCTTTTCAGTTCACTGGTGAGAGTTTCAGATCTGATCCACGTCTCCAGCGAACGAACGACGCCACATTTACTTCTTCGGCAAGGACAGTAACGGCGTCGTTTTTTGGCGGGAAGGCAAGTCCTGAAGACAAAATTATCAACTTTTCATCCCTAAACTTTCCAGTCCGAACCATTTTGCCCCATAAAGCGTAAACATCTCTGAGCTTACAACGGTGGCCGAGGTCCATCCCGTTCGAGACCAACCTTCTCTACCATCCTCGAACTAACAACTGACCCCGAGTTTAATATTTTTCTTCCAGTTTCGAACTCATGAGCCACGAACTCCACACTCGAGTCTAGCCTGATATAAGTTCACATTAAATTTCCACCTGTGGGCCAGGATTGGGCCCTTAACTAACCCAGGTGAAACTTATAAATTGGTTATACTCATTTTCTCTTATAGTCCATACTTCAATTCATTAATTTTCCGACGTTGAATTTATATCTCAACACATTGGTGCAGAAAATTCCAGATTGCTTCTGATCTACCAATGTCTCCGCTTTTCCTGCTTCCTGTGAAAGTTCTGCAGCTCAGACCTCGTCCTGGGACATGGAGCTTCTGCTCCCTTTCGGCTCATGTGACACGGTTGATTCTGCAGGTCTAACCCGGATTGTACCTCGTAGGGACACCGTCTCGTAACCTTGAAGATGCCATGTTTCTGTATTGTCTAAGTCTAGTTATTCAATGTTTATCGTTCTTGTACCGTCTCCCTGCCGTGAACTTCCCGTGTCCAGAATTCAGTGGTTTCTCTAATGTTCTATCTTAACTTCGTTGTACGTTCTGTTTTTCTTCCCCATTGCGAAGCAAAATCATGTGTCGAAGTAAATATAGCAGTCATCCCTATTCCAGGCTCTTTGTGCTGTGGTGGCTGCACTCTCTGCCTTAGGCTGCCTTAATATGGAGGAGTTTACATTTGGTAAGTCCTGATGTTGATGCTACTTCTTCAAGTAAATGCCCTTTCAATGTCTTTCAAATAATATAATAACTATGAAATATGACATATGCTGCTTCTGCTTCAGCTGGGTTTCTCCCAAAGCACTCCGGATTCAGAAGAAATTACTGTATGATCGAAGGTAAAACAGATTGTGAAGGAGAAGATGCACAGCAACTGAGATGCTTGATTTCGAAGGAAACAGCCTTTTAGCGGTAATACTTTTCATTTTGACATATGTTAAATTTGTAATATACAAGCGGTCCTCTTCTTCCGGTTTCATTATTTGCTGAATCTGCATTTTTTCCATTAAAAGTCTAATGACCGAGTTCAATCCTGCTACAGGCTGCTGTTAAAATGGTTGCCAAGGCAGCATCTGTCAGGAAGAAGATGGTCTATGCCGCACACACGGAAACTTGGGAAGCAACTTGAGATCAAAGATGATTCAGTTAGATGATTGACGGGTAATCAGATGAACTTCAGACTTGCCCTGTACCTATTAGCTGGTAGTACAAAGTTGTATAACAATTAACATTAATTCCATGCTGTTTAGCGTTTTATGATCTGCAATCTTTGACTAATATCAAGTGCATATTAATACTCAGAGTCAAGAGTATAATTTCTGAGTTAAATGGTTTTCAATGCTCAATCGAGAGAGTATAATACACTGCAGACTAACACTCCAATATTTGCATGCCAAAGGAAAATGGCAAGTATTACAAAGAGTAGTCATGAAAGGAACAGTGCTTATTCTTAGCAGCCAGTTTTCTCATATTATGGTCTCGAACATATATAAATTATTCTTATGAATCAGGGAGGCATGTCTTAATGGAACATTTTGAAAAGAGACTTGGTTGGTCTTTGGTTCCCTAACCAATGCTGCATGTGCACTCCAATCGCGTCCAAGTAGAGGCTGCTTCTCCCATGAAATCCAACCACCTTGCCTTCTGTTTTAGTTGAGGTGAAAAAGTTCCCTACTTCTTCCCCGAACGGACCGTATTTCCCTCGAGTTGTATAAAATGTGAGAGACCTTATGACTTTAGGCGCCTCCTTTCCAATTGAGCCATAGTAACCAGATATGCAGGTCAGTACTTCATTAGGATACTCCAATCTAATCTGAAACCACAAAGATTCAGAAGTTAGAAGAAAACGTTGAACACTTAACCAACAGCTCTATACCATTAAGATTAGTTTTAGAGCTAAACCAAGAATGTAATATGGCTGGGTCAAACTCTTTAGAAACCAAAGAGGGAAGTGACCCTTAAAATAAAACTTGGGTAGTTCATGCTGGTAACCAGGCTCTTTCACCTTAAATTTTGTTAAATTTATAATAATCAATGAAGTACCAAATTCATGAACTCTATATTCATTTGTTCTTTTATTTGTCTTTGAAATCTTGATTTGACCATTCACCCTTAGTTGTACTTGTTGACCCATGGATTGATCGGTTTATTATCCAGCCTGCTTCTATTACTATTGCCATGAAGCTTCTTTTGAATATTTCTTACCCGGTGAGGGCTGATTCCACCATTGCCTCCATGATTTACTGACCAAACTGACTGCCCATTTCTGTCATACTCAATCTGTATGGAACAAATGGCTTCATTTCTGGTCAAATGAATCTGTTTGATCCCACCAAAGACCCCATCATCCCATGGCCTCCCTCCATCTCCTCCCCAAGGTCCGGGCCCACAGGGTGCTGGCTCCTTGACTATTCCGCAAGAAACCTGCTATTTGATAAGTCAGTCCTCTGATCTTTCATGGGTATCTTACAGGCAGAGATTGGTCTTTATAAGACTATACCTCTTCATTTGGTACTCGCCTCGGAAGAGGGAACTTATTCGACCAGTGTTGGCAATCTCTTTCGGCTTCATTCACTGCAATCTTTTCATTAGGTTTCTGCAAAGGAAGTGCTGCTGGTGCTGGTGGTACTCTCCCTTCTATCATGTGAATCCCGATGGCATCGACGAACAGCCCATCCCTCCCATGAATTCCAACTATTTTCCCTTCCTTGTTCTTCGATGTAAAACCCTGTCCCTGCTCTTCTCCAAATGGCCCATGCTTCCTTTTGTTTGTGTGGAAAGTGATGGACCTTATCACACTCGGGCCCATGTACATCAGAGGACCGTACGTCCCTGTTATGTGCGTCAAGATCTCGTTCGGGTAATCAAAGATGACCTTTTGTAAGCACATACAGAAAAATGAAAAGATAATGAGGATGTGGAAGCTAATACTTAGGTCACTCTAAAAAGAGACAAATGGAATGATTATAAAACTTCAAACCAAATGGAGAGTTTGGTTCACTAATTCTTGACCTTGTCACTTTTGAATCCTCCGGTGCCACCGTGTTTGCTTCCCCATATAGCTTCCCCGTTCCAGTCATACAGAACCCTCAACCATACGAGCCCAACATTCCGTGATAAATGGATCTGTCTTATTCCCGTGTATGTCCCATCATCAAATGGAGTCCCTCCCGATCCTCCCCATGGTCCACAGGTCACCAAGCCATCGATTTTCTCGGGCACCTTTTCTGCAGTAGACACCTGAAAACAAAGGCTTTGATCAAGGATTTATACAAAGCTTTTGAAAGCCTCACTGCCAGCTGGATTTGCTAAGCTAAACAAACAAGATGCATGGTTCATATTCACAGCACATAATTTTCACCTGCATATGGGACAGAACTCAAGTAATCAAGCATTTAAAACCCAAACAGAAACAAACAAACTCGAACTGACCTTTTCTTTTGTCTCCACTTCATTGTATTCTGGAGGCCCAGAAACTCCCCTTGAGAGTTTACTCCCCCAAGCATTGTTGCTTTTGTCCTCTGTTTGTTTGACAGCGAGGACTATATCGTAGCTATTGCCAATCTTTCCTTGTATTATGGAATAGCCAGCATTCTCTGTTCCCTTAGCAAGACAGTCCTGTGTCTCAACCAGAGTTTTGGATCCCTTTTGTTTCTGGTAAGGTTTCAAGTATACCCCAATCGCATCAAGGAACCATCCCGACCTTCCATGGAACCCGACAATCTTACCCCCAGTCATTGGAAAAGAAAAGCTTGCCCCCTGTTCGACCCCAAACGGCCCATAAGCTCTCCTGTTGCTCTCAAAAGTCAGTGATCGTATGATTACCGGGCCCATATCATGTAAGCTTCCATAATGTCCATGGATGGAAGTGAGGAACTCATTCGGGTAATCGAACTTGACCTGCAAGGGTTTAGGATAAATTAAATGTACTGTTTCTGTGACAGATCATATATTCTTTTAATTTCTTGACTGAGTTGTGAAGCTGAGTGAAGTTAGTCACATACCTTGTCAACCCTTTTACCTTCTTTTCCTCCGTGCTTGTCAGACCAAACTGAGCTCCCTTTCAGATCGTACTCAATCTGGATGTAATCGATCCCTGCTCCATGAGCTATCACGAGCTGCCGTACTGTGGAGTAAACGCCATCATCCCACCGGAACCCATCTTGTCCTCCCCATGGCCCCACTGAGACCATCTTCTTCTCGCTCTCCTGAAGCTGGTTCTGCTGCTCGTATCAAAGAAAACACTGATCAGTACAGAATTGTTATAAACACTGTTATTATAAAGGCTTCGTTATGATTTCATGGAACTAGTCCCTACCATGGCAGACCGTACGATCGAGAGTTCAGAGCAACTTTGCAGGATCCTGCTGAGTGCTGGGTTGTTGCTTCGGGGTCATGGCGGCATGGGATTTATGGAGTCCAAAAGACTGGTTCCTTATGTGCAGGTCTTCCATTAAAATAATGTGGGAAATATGTGGAAGAAGAAGCTCATTCGCCTTTCCACTAAAGACGGGAAATATTGAAAGTAAGGGAATGTGATACTGGCAAAAGAATATCTTTCATCTGTGGTTTCCTATGTAGGAAAAAGTCTTTCCATGCATCAGCATCTCATTTTCTGTACGGTTCGTATACCTGGGTGTCTCATTTCTCAACTGTCACTGTAATTTGTAACAGGGCCCGGTCGTAGGAGGCACATCAGATCATGAAAGTGGGTGCAGGTTCAGCCAGTATAATTTCTGTCCGATCGGGTTTCATTTTTGTCAGATATCGTTTCACATCCCTGGGCCTGGATTCTGCAGTACTTGTGATGTCGGGAGCACGGAGAAAGAAAGAACATACATGGCAGATCTTTCCTTGTACACCTTCTGTAAGTCGAACGGAGACCAATTCCGAAATGGAAATCCAAAGAATAAAGCCATTCCTTTATCTCACTAATTGGATCCAGCCCTATATTCCTAATTCCAGGTCAGGCATGGGTCAACATTGTGGCAATGGATCTTCGGTTTTCATTATCACAGGAAGAAGAATCACGACAAATCTGCGATGATGTGCCTGAAAGAAGAATATTACTGCAACTAGTGGAATTACAGCTTTCTGTGCTTTTCTGTTGCAGTTTCAACTTTGCCAGGCATAGTCGTGGATGGATGTCCCAGTCGGATTGGGTGCCAAGAGCAGTGTCCGGAATCGCATTCCATGGTTACGTGCTGCAGCCACCCGGCATTAGGAAATTGGAATGTTCCGGCCTTTGCTTTTCCAGGCACTGATTTCCAGCTAATAGTTTCTGGTTGCAACAAGGGGTGAGCAAGAAAACCGTAACTAAATAGAACAAGACCGGTTCTCCCTGAGCCGGTCTATTTAGTTTGGGTTCTAGGATTAAAACAGTTCGATTAATTTGTAAGTCTAACCAATTCTGTTAACCGGCTTAAACAGAATCTGCCCATTTTAAATATAGTAGCAGTAGTTGTAATAATAATATTAATAAACACAATAGAACTGAAATGGTTTTGAATAGTGGAACTGTTTTTTCTCGACAAATTTAATCGATAAAAGCGGTTCGATTTGGTTGGAATTAAATCAAACAGAGTTTTTTTTATTTTAAAAAAATAAAAATAATAAAAATGGTTTAATTGATTAAAGCAATCCTGTTTTGAATGTCCAAAATTGACCATTTGAGAGAACGAGGATTTAGTACAGTTGATGTTGCTCTCGCTCTATAACCTAGAGGTCTTGAGTTCGATTTTATTAGTGGGACTTTCCGTGTTCATTTTATCCACTCTTCCTTCTACCCTTTCTGAGTATTGACCACTTCGTAGTATGAAACAGATCCAGGTCTGGCCCAGTTACTGGCCCAACATGTCACTATATGTGGGCTTTGGGAGATGGGCTTTTAATGGGCCAATGTCCATCTGCTTCTTAATTTTGAAAATAATATTTAATTAGAAAACATTTTTTCATTATTTAAAAATACTATGGTGAAAGGGAGTTTGGTACAATGGTACCACCCTCGACTTGCGATTAAAAGATCTTAAGTTCAATTATTATAAGTGGAACTCTCTCTATTCATATATTCTATCTTCTTTCTATCATTTTCTAAATTTATATTTTCTTTATAAAAAATTATTGTGTTAGATTTTTTAAAATTAAAATATAAGATAGAATTCAATCTGAACAAATTTCAGAAAGTTGGGAATCATAACTAAATACAAAAAAAGATTAAAATCAACCAATATGAATTAGTTGAAATAGTAAAATATATCTTCCTCTTAAGCATGATCCCATGTTTGAATTTTGTAAAAATGGAGAAATTCATGTTAAGAGAGTTTTCTCCTTTAGTAAGCCGACCCGACTCGAATCTGAATTAAATAAGATCCATTGAATTTATGGATATCCGGTATATATACCAGAAAAAAAAAAGGCTTAAATCAAATGTGAAAAAATTATAAATCTCCCCAGAAAAATGGAATTATAGGAATTGATGAGCATTGCTGCAGCTGCCGAAATAGTCACAGCCAAATCGACCCGGCAGGCAATGCCGTAATTAAGTGACAGGTGGAGGGCCTATATTAAGACACGTGGGCTCGCAGGATTCTCCTCGGAGGAAAAGTGTTTTTCCGAAATTAAATTAAAAGGTCAAATAATCACGATTAGTTGAAAGCCAGTATAACATAAAAGAGGAGGAGAAGGAAAAACTATAAGAGAAGAAATAAGAATGTATGTGTTTGCATGCTTTAAATATATATATATATATATATATATATGACGTCTCTACCGTCCCTTAAAGGAACAGTTCCTTAATCTTATTCATTGTTGGACCATTCAATCCAAATTGGTAAGATTAAGAAACTGTTGTTTAAAGTGTTGTTGGATAAGAAACGATTGAGCAGGGACAACTTACTCGTTTAAATAGTGAGTGTAGCGAGTCTTAACCGAACAGATAAGTGAGCTTAAGATGATGTTTTGGCCATTACAGTCCCTCCCCAAATCCATCACTTCTCATCCTTACTCTGTTCAGGGGAGTGAATTAATGGATTTGATATTACTGTTCCATAAATTTTCTCATATTTGCAATTTAGTACATTCACTTACCTTTTATTAGGACTTGATCCTTCAAATATTATAATTCAGTTTCTAAACTTTGGGCTATTGCAATTAACCCAAGGGAGGCTGATCACGAGTTCCATGCCGAGCCTAACATGGTATGAGTTCATGTGGTATTCTGCTTCGATTCCTTGTTAAATGCTCCACTAGACATGTACAATTATTAGACTGGTGTTCAACCCAAAAGTTTAAACCGACGGATGATACATAATCTATTTTTACTCCCAGAATTATCTTAACGTTTGTCTAAGATGGAACTGACCTCTCAATAGCATTTCTCCCTCTTGTATTCCTTTACTGGAAATTACAATGGTATTACATTTGGTATGCTTGAATCGGGAGAAATGAAATGGAATGGAATGCATATTTTAGCTTTTCATTTCATGTATTTTACTCAATTACACTCTTTAGAGTTGGTACATATATTCCATTAGGATATAATTTTTTCTCATTTTAGCAAAACGGAGATTCGAATGTTCATTTTATCACCCCTCACAATTACATTCTCCGTATTTTCAAAACAAACATAAAAAGTTTACTAATTTTCTTATGTGCTCCTACCTCACAGTGACGTAGTGACGAAGCAGTAATAGTTAAGACAACCGCTCGGATGATTAATACTAATTTACTTATTTGTTACAATCTGATTGGTATTTTCTCACGGAACATGGTAAGATAGGATCATCTAAGAAATTCTCGTGCTATATAGTTTACCCTATAAAACTCATTACATTCCATTTATTTTTCATAACAAAGGTAGCATAATAGAAAAACCCAATAACTCTTCTGGGGAAATTTTTAGATGATCCTATCTCACCACGTGGTGTGAGAAAAAACTTATTTGATTGTAACAAACGTGCAAAATGATGTTAATCGTATGAGCTTTTACGTTAATTATTACTAATAATAATAATTTAATTAATTTTTATCATCACATAATTATGAGGTAAAATCATTTAAGATTTTATTCCCCTTATATAGTGATTTAGACATTGAATGAGCATATATGAGAGAATGTGATGAAACTAATGTCTAAAATTCGACCACATTTTTACCATAGTGATGGGCTTTAGTGGGTGTTTGCCATCTCCTTATCAAGGAAAGACGATTTCTCTTCTTCTCATCCGACAAGCTTTTTCTCCTCCTTTTTAAATTTTTAATCAGAAAAAGAATTTTTTTTGGCATTTAAAAACGAGGTATCATAACCTTCTAAGACGACCGGTCCGGATGGTAAGGCATTCGCCTGACTCAACGGTACTTGCTAAGGTTGAGGTTCAAATCACTACTTAGGCACAAAACCTAATGAGGCCCCGGACTCTTGGATTTGTGGAGTATTTATGGACCATGTGGGGATTAAAAGTACAACGGTAGAAAGATAGAAGCTCATGCTTGCATTTTGTTTTTTTTTTTTACATGCACATATATAAGATGTCTCTACCATCTCCTAAAAGAACGGTTCCTTCATCTTGTTCATTATCAGATCATTTTACCTAACATCGACATGGATAAGCGACCGTTCCTTTAAGGTATGATGAGATAGTGCTCCCATTGACAGCCGATATCTTCATAATTGATTTCGTGATTTCGCACCCTGCTCGGGAGCACGATAAATTTTCCGATTCGGAAAAGAGATATAGCCGCGGTTCACAGGGGTCCAAGTTTTAATGTTCTCGATGTCCGTAGAAACCCTACACGACAAATTGCAATTTGGAGACAAGTTGGACGGTAAGAGAGGCAGAAAGCGATTCAAAACCCTTACTCTAAGATCACGAGTGATCAGTGTTTCCGAGGACTTCCAACCCAGAAACCAGTTCAATCAAATCCAGTTCCATCACTGGAAAATGGCAGTAGTACAGTGATTCAGACATTGAACATATGCGACGGGAATCAAATGAAACTAATCCCCGAAATTAATACAGAGAGTTCGGTATAGTTAGTATCGTTATTACTCTATACGGATCTCACTGGTGGGATTTCTCGTGCCTCATTTATCCTATCATCCTTCTACCATTTCTGGGTTTATGTGTCTCATCTATACAATAAGAAAAAGTCCGAAGTTTGGCCACTTTTTTTTTAATATATATTTTTTTTTTTACCGTTGTGATTTCACACCAATCCACTATGCCTAGTATGGATCATATAGCAGATGACCTCGACTTTTGTAATTGAGTTCTTTCTTGGTTTTCTTTTTTCTTTTTAATAATCAAGTAGTCTTTCTTTAGAAAACACCTCACAGGCTCGTATTTTCAGATTACATTCGTATTCAAGTGCATGTACGAGTAACCTTATCGAGCGAGATGCATGTGAGCAAGGATTTGTCCTAATGGCCTGATAAAATTACACCCATTTTATTCACATGATAGTCTATATGCTTATTTTGTACACTGAAAAAAATATGTAGATTCGATTCTCATTTATGGATTATCCATGATGTGATCCTTTTTCGTGCAGACAACCTTGTGTCTAAAACACCAGTGGCACTTGAACAATTCAAGTTCGAATAAGATCGGTAGATTAAGAAGGAAAGTTCGAATAAGATCGGTAGATTAAGAAGGAAAGTTCTCACATCAAGAATTCTGAGCCGGGCTGAATAAGCCTTCCTCATCAACCCGAAGGCCTCACCCTGCCCAACGGCCCATTTTACCTGTCCGGTCAGACGTGGGAGAACCTCTTCGACCGGTGACAAACATAACTACGGCCGATACAAACATGACATGACCATGTCGAGCCATCTATGAACCACTTAGCTCCCAGCAAGATCCAAATTGTACAGTCTTCAGGTGAGGTTTTCAATTATACCACGCCACAACACACTTACCACCAACGCCGGTAGTTTAAGGATTCAAAACTCACTCCTGTGCAGTTTGGTGAGTTTGAGGTCTCGGGTTCGAATCCTCTCTATTCAATATTTGCTAGAAAGGAGCTCTTTGGACTTGGATTGTGACAGATATCGACCCATTGAGCTATATTAAATCTTAAGTTGTGCTACGTTGACAAGGTTTTTTGCGGTTGAACGCGAAAGTCCAAATAATACATAGCAGAGGGCAACTCGTTCACCACCACTACTACCGTAATTTTTACTGATCAAAATACAACAAACTTTACATCATGGATTAGAACGTTTGGTCATAAAATTTATTACAATATGAGATTATACATAATTAAAAATTTTACAATATTATTGATAAAAAAATTGTGTACCAAATACGTTAAATTCTTAAGCTACCACTACTTGCTCAGGTATCAAACTTTACGATTAACCCGACATAATAGTATTTCTCGCAATCAACTAGTACTCAAATGAAACGGCTTGAAAAGTTGGGAGGGTAAAAAGGAGAAAGAGGAAGATGAGGGCTGATTGGTTGGCCGGTTCCAGTTTGGAACAACCGGTTCCGAATTCCACGGGGCTGTGGAACCAGTCTTGAACTGCCTTTGGACAATTCAGAACTGTTCAGTTCTAGTTCGGGACCATGGTTCCAACCGGTTCGAGAAGATCACGGTTCCAAGGACCACCAATTTATAATCAATTGGTTCCAAAAAAATTTTAATGGAATAAAAACATCAATCGCACGATTTTTATTTGTGTACATAAATACATAAATATCTAATTCGATAATGTGCAAGGGTTTCGCCATTTTATAAGTTTTTTGGGACATTTGTCATTTTCTCATCAATGTGGGACAAAGAAATCCCTAAAGAGCTCCTCTTCATTCATCCAACATCGATGAGAAAGGGAGAAATTGTTCCCCAAAAACTTATAAAATGGGGAACTCTTTTACATTTATTTAATAACACAAAATTCTAAAAATTAAACAAATTTTGTTTAATCGGAACTTAAAAAGCTTGCGAGATATTCATTTTAAATTTTAAATTTTGATTTATTTTTATTTTACAGTCTAGAACAGTCGATTCTGGGCTGGTTTCGACTCCTTTGGAGGGTGGAATCGGTCCCCTCACGATTCTGAGCCAGTTTTGACTAGTCGACTATGGGCTCGAACCGGTTGGTGGCCACCACTAGTAGAGGGCTTGATGGGTTATTGGTATGTATGGTTCATACTACTTTTTTTTCTTTCTTTTTTGGTGTACAAAGAAAATGCTTTAACATAGAAAGTGATAAAAGAAAAAGGAATAAAACTGATACAGAAAATTCTACTGATAAGAATTAAATTTAGATTCTGTTAGTTTCAATCGAAAGCTACATCACTATGCTGAACCCCTTTTTTTCTCATTAATCTTACTTTTACATATAAGTTTGTGGAAAAGTCGGTTGGACGTATATAATAATGTCCCCCGACCTTATGCGCATAAATGTTGATTGAAAGATGCCCCTCACTTGGTCTTCCTTGCCGATTAATTAATGATGGCGGTCCCGGCCCACCTGCTTGTTTTATCCCTTTTTTTTTCTTTTTTTTTATTATTGTCATTATATATATACACACATACCAAGGGGTTGGGCCGAGTGGTAAGCAACTCGGTGCCGCTTAAGGAGGTCTCGAGTTCGAGACCTCACGTACGCAGACACCCCCCTTGGGAGCCTCACCCGTCATTGCCAGGCGTGCGACCCGGGGCGACCAACGGATTAGTCAAGTATGGTTGGCTGAAAGATGTCATCTTACCGCTGGTGGGGCCTGCTTGGATATCGTGGCTGGCGACCAAAAAAAAATATATATATATATATACACACACATATATATATTAATATATGCCAATCTTTGAAGTTTTGTGTGTTTTTTGATTTCTAAATATACATTTTATGTATAGATATAGATATAATATGATAAAGAGGGATATGCGTTCATATCATGTCGAAACACTCTATTAAGATATTATGTTATTGTTAAGTATATAGATTATTATTATTTAAGTGGGCCCACAAAATTATTAAAAAAACTGATAATATAATATCTCGGAAATATCGGGGCTGGGAGCAAGAATTTGTGTCGTGCACGCCGCATGGACTGGAAAAACGAGGGCTGGCAAAACGACGATAACCTAGAACAATCGGAGGAAAGAATCTCTCTTCCACCTACCTTTCTAAATCCATATTTTTACTATGTATATTAAAAAGAGAGAGAAAACTGTCGGGAAGAACCAAAAGGAAAATAATTGAACCATTGCAAAAAGTTATTCATGGGATCAACTCCTCCCACGTAATAAAAATAAAAGCGAGAAATAAATATTTACCGTGTAATACAGAATGACTTTATTATATAAGAATCAATTGTGCGATGATAGATAAACAGTTAAGTAAAAACTTAATTTTCCAAATTAAACATTATAAATCATCACGCAACCGGATCTTGTGGAATGAAACGGTTGTGCATTACAGTTAGGCTTGTTTGTATTGACTCCGAGGGTTGGAAAGGGTTATAGAGGGGATGATTATTGAGGTTATTGTAAATCTTGATAACCATTCAAGTTGGAGCGGTGATAATTGAGGCTTATGGTGATGATTGGGATGAGTTCTGGAAATTTATTTGAGAGGTGAAACTTCACGTAAAGGTTTGAGGCCGAGTTTAGGGAGGATAAGATGAGTTTTTTTTTTATAAAAAAAGGTAGAGTGAAGTAAAATTTATATAACATTTTGTAAGATTTTTCGAGTTTAGGAGGGCGAGAGTAGCGGTATGATGAGATAGTAATACTTATCATTTAAAATAAAATATGTGGAAGAAGATATGGATGTTGGCAAATAGTGACATTTTTAAAAATTGATGTAAAAATTTTAAAAATCTAAAAATCCCTAAATACTTTCAAGGGATTTCAGATGCTCTCACATGTTAATGATGTGGTGAGCAGGAAATCAATTAAATTGTTCCAATTAATATATTAATTAAGACAATTATTTAATAATTAATACTAATTTATTCATTTATCTAGACAATTTCTAATATCTTATAGTGAGGTATGAACGTATAAAAATTTTTCTTTATCTATGGCAATGTGTTATCGTCATTGATGACGTGGCAACAAAATACACTTCCCAGAGTTAAGACTGGAATTACGTATTTTTCAGTCATTTGCCGCTCAACCAATAAAAACCTGACACGCGTCGCAATAACAGAGGCCGAACTGTCTCTACTACTTACCATCTTCCTGGAAGCTACTGAACCTCAGTCGTCTGCTGTTCAGAAATCTCTCTCTCTCTCTCTCTCTCTCTCTATGATCATGGCCCGCCGTCTCTTTATCCTCTCCGCTCTCCTCCTCGCGATTCCCCTCCAAGCAGTCGCGACGCACGATTCCGCATCCGAAGACCCTCTGATCCGGCAGGTCGTCTCTTCGTCGGAGGATGAACACGACCCCGCCGGCAACTCGGGCCTCCTCGACGCTGAGCTACGATTCTCCAGATTTAAGCTCCAGTTCGGGAAGACATACGCCACCAAGGAGGAGCACGATTACCGGCTCGGCGTCTTCAAGGCCAACCTCCGACGGGCCGCTCTCCACCAGAAGCTGGACCCCACCGCCGTGCACGGCATCACCAAGTTCTCCGACCTGACTCCCGAGGAGTTCAGGACCAAGTTCCTTGGCTTGAAGGGGCTCAAGCTTCCGGCTGACGCCAACAAGGCGCCGATCCTTCCTACTGGTGACCTCCCCGCTGATTTCGACTGGCGTGATGGCGGCGCTGTCACGGGTGTCAAAGACCAGGTACCATGCTCTTCCGTTCTCCATATTCATATATGTCTCAGCCCAAGCATTTCTGAGGCAATCGTATTGCCCTGTATCAGAAGAATTAAATCGAACTCTAGATGACCCGTTCTTTGTAATCTACCTAGTGGTGGCCACCGGGCAGTTCGGGCCCGGAACCGGCCCAAAACTGTCAAACCCGGAACCATGCCGAAACCGGCCCCGGAACTGTGAGGGGCCGGTTCCAACTTCAAAGGAACTGAAGCCTGAACTAGCCCAGAATCGACTGTATCAAATCTTGAAATGAAAAAGTAAATTAAAAATTAATTTAATATGAACATCTCACAAATTTTTAAGCTCAAATGAGATTAAATTTTGAAAATTAATATCTATAATTTTGTGTGATTAATAATTATAAAAGTGTTTCTCATTTTATAAGTAATTTGAGAAATCTTTTCTTCTCTTCCCATTGATGTAGAATAACAAGTGAAGGGGTGAAAAATAGCCCTTTCCATATATGTAGGATAAAGAACTCTCCAAAGAGCTAATTTTCTTCTCTTCACTTGTTATCCGACATCAATGGAAAGAGGAGAAATGGCTAATCAAATTGCTTATAAAATGAAGAATTCCTTATACAATATTTAGTTAGATAATTATACACACAAATAAGTCTTGTACTTGAAGTTTCTCATTCAATTAAAATTTTAATCGAACCAATCGATTTCAAATTGGTGATCTCGAATCGGTTGGAACCGTGGTCCCGAATCCGAACCGGACAGTTTCGAACCATCCTTGAACTGTCCTAAAGGTGGTTCAGGGTCGGTTCCCCTATTCCATGGAACTGGAACCGGCCAGTTCCTGAACCATGGCTAGGCCTAAATCTACTTGAGATAAGGTAGTTTTTTCCCCCCGACTATTGGATCCGGACACTGTTGAGATTGTTAGATCCCACTTCGGTTGCATAAGAGAATTATAATGAGATTATAAAATAACTGGCTATTACAACTTAAGCGTTTGGTGAAAACGGGCTTAGTGTCTTATAAGGTCTATTATCAATAATATAATATGTGAGCGTCTGACCACACGGGCAACCACATAAACTCATACTCTGTCTCCGGTAGTCCTTTCGTGTTGTAAGCCTGCAAACCTGGTAATTCCTCTAGGCTCAGCCGCCTGCTCTGCCATCGGTCCGATCTCACAACATACAAAATTCAGTGGAAATGATGTTGGTCCTGCTCTGAAGTCACACTGACCATGATTATTTGGATCTGGAGCAAATATCATAGGATTCCGACATTAATTCTCAATCCTGTATGATAGGAAGAATGTTGATATCCGGATTCTAAAGAGTGAGTTTGTCGCTATGATGGTAGGGGTCTTGTGGATCGTGCTGGTCGTTTAGCACAACTGGGGCACTGGAAGGAGCTCACTATCTAGCAACAGGGGAGCTCGTGAGCCTCAGCGAACAGCAGCTTGTTGATTGTGACCATGAGGTTAGTATCTAGCCTTCCATGTTACATATCTTATCCAATTTAACCAAATTGAACGTCTTTCATATTTGCCACTTCAACAAGTTTGATTCTTGATTAGTATATTGTGTAGAATTGTCTATGAGCTGCAGAATTTACCATCCCCGTGTGACAGTTGATGGCTCTCAAATTGGTCTCAGATGAGATAATCCTGACCTAATGTTTACGCGAGTACCATCTCACTAGTTTCTGTCGAAGCTGAGGTCCTTCACTGGTTAAAGATTCCGCTGGGCAACAACTTGTAGCATAGTATGAAGCTGATTGTTGATCAGGATTATAAGTGATTTCTACCAGAATGTTGCTAGAGATTCTCTTGTTTTAGTAAACGGTAGTACAAATTTACACAATCTTATCCTTGTTGCAGTGTGACCCAGAAGAATATGGTGCTTGTGACTCGGGATGTAATGGGGGCCTGATGACCAGTGCCTTCGAGTACACTCTCAAGGCAGGTGGACTTCAGCGGGAGGAAGATTATCCGTATACGGGGACTGATCGTGGCCCCTGCAAGTTCGACAAGACCAAGATCGCTGCGTCAGTTGCTAACTTCAGTGTCATCGCCCTGGACGAAGACCAGATTGCTGCTAATCTCGTTAAGCATGGACCTCTTGCAGGTAATTATCTTCTCCATTAGTTTCTGGTCACTTCTTTTCGTTTTCTTCCTTGCCTTTTCTGCCTACAGCTACTGTATCCTGAAACCGACCCACCACGCAGTGTGCTAGAGTCAATGAGAATATGTTCCCTGGATGTGCAATTGGAATGTCTCTACTGTAAGTTATTTGAAGCCACTGGTTTCCTAAAGTAGCTTTTGCTTACAGATTTTGATATATTCTGTCAAACCCGCTTTCTGGAGGCTAAACGTATAATGACTTCTGAAAACAAGACTCTGGGCAGCTAATTGTAGTCTGCATTGATGAATGATTGCTAACTAGTTTTAAGAACTCGGTCAAATAAAGTTATCATCAAGCTGGCCATAAGTATGACAGAGGTCGAGATTGATTGTAACTGATAACGCAGGTTACGGATCTTTTACAGTATAAATAACTACTTGATGGCTTTTTTGCTGGTTGCAGTTGGCATCAATGCCGTTTACATGCAGACTTACGTTAGAGGGGTTTCCTGCCCATATATCTGCTCAAAGCACCTCGATCATGGAGTTCTTCTAGTTGGGTACGGTTCTGATGGCTACGCTCCCATCAGGTTCAAGGAGAAGCCCTACTGGATCATCAAGAACTCGTGGGGAGAGAACTGGGGAGAAAACGGGTACTACAAGATCTGCAGGGGCCGCAATATCTGCGGGGTGGACTCGATGGTATCAATGGTGGTTTCCATGGGGACCGATGCTCAGTGATGGTCGAGCTTGTGCTGTTGTGTCCCAAACCTTTGTTCGGTATAAGGTTTATTGCAAGCAAGATGACTTTATGGTGATGTAAACTGATGTTGGAAGAAATTGGTCTAAGTTATGTCGTCGTTCTGTAATTGAAAAACAAACCCAAACTACAATCATATAGATAAACAAGACAAATCTCTGGAGACTTTGGAATGCTAGCTGGAGTTAGATTACCAGGAAATTCTACCCATTGGGTTTTACTGTTCTTTTTTTAGTTTCCCCTTTCTGGTGGAAACACCGGATTGGCAAGGATGGACCACTATGTTTAGTTTGCAATTAAAATAGAATTAAATGAGAAATAAAAAACGAGTCTCATGGACAAGTCGAGTATGCTCCGATGCCTCCATAGACAACACCATCGACCAGGGCCATACCTTTAATTGCTCATCAGGGATGATTCGAGTATGCTCCGATGCCTCATGGACAACTTGACATTTTGGACTAACGGGTGTGGCACTAAATCCCCAGCACGAAGCAATCTGTACATGGATCGAAAGAAGGCATACAATCAGCCCACTCCATGCAAAAGCAGAAGCCTTCCTTACATCCACTAGAATTGCAAAGGAGAAACATTGGACATACGTGAGATTTGAATTGGACTCACTTACCCTAATTGAAGCTGTGCATAGAAACTATCAGGCGGAAGTTGAAATCAGGGACATCGTGTATGAAATTAGGGCTCATCTGCAAGCTTTTGGGAGATAGGATTTGATATGGACTAGTATACACGCTCGATTTATTGAGATCCGACTAGCTCTCCTCACACGACTGACTCAAGAAATACTGACTTACATTTGATAACCGCTAAGTCCAACTTCCTCCCACATGGACGTCGGACATCAACTAAGTATGACTTCCACTGCTAAGTCCAACTTCCACCCACATGGACGACAAATATCAACTAAGTCCGACTTCCATCCACATGGACGTCGAACCACAGTTAAGTCCGACTCTCTCCCATGTGGAAGCCCAATATGTTTGACTTCCATGCACGCAGACGTCAAGCACCGGACATCCCCAAGTCAGACCTCACCCATGTGCTCAGTACGTGGGAGACGTGACCACGTCAGTCCTTCGTACTAATCATGATCTATATATAGCCCCATCAAAGGTAGGTAGAACGGACTGACTCCTCCCCTCTTCAACATCTCTTCTCCTTCTCCTCCCTCCTATTCTTGATCAAATCATTCTCTAACTTAGGTATCGAAAGGTCATTCTAGGAAATCACCCCGGGCTTGGCTTTTTGTAGGTCTCCGGTGAAGTTCGTCTATTTTCCTCATCCTGAGGTCGGCTCCGATTTCACCCAAAGATCTCTCAACCGGATGGGCCACCCAAAGGCACCATCAAGATTGTATACGGATTAGTAGGAATCTGAATCAATTAGCTGATAGGCTATCGAGAGAGAGAACTCTTTCGAACCTCTCAGGCCACTCTGTGTTTGAAGAGCTGGAAATGGGTTTTTTGTTGTCTACGAAACCCAGTGACCCCACTAAGACAACTAGCTGTACTGACTTTTGACTATTTCCCCTTTAATATATATAATTTTATTTAGCAAAAAAAAAAGAATTGAATGAGGAATAAAAAAAACCAGCCACCAGCCCCAACTCTTGAGCCCTTGACCCAAACCTTCAACCTAGGCAATTGCGTTTGACTCACTCCTGAGCCCACTTGAGCCGCCCGAAGCACAGCGACGCACCTCGCTGTAGCTTTGGCAAGCATCGTGGGGCCCTGAGCCACCCTCAGCACAGTGACAGATCGCGAGACAGATCCTAGAGGCGTGAAAGAGCTCGAACAGAAAGGGCCGAGTAAGGAAGAAGATGGCACGTGCAGTCTCGGTTCTGTTGGGTCATGGGAGGTTTGGGCTGTGTGATCGTGGGTTGTGGATGAAGAGGGATCGGGCAAGGCACATGTATAGATGACCTCACCAAGGGGAATCGAGACCTCCGATCTCATGAAATTCCATATGATTTAATCGTACATTCATCCACTCAAGTTAATCATACATCTCTCCTATTATTTAAAATTTTTCTTTCTCATCATCGGAAGGGTTGATTGGGAGAGGGGAAAGTATGTTCGTCCTACTGAAGCTTCTAAGCACGATTTTGATTACAGTAAATTTACCGAGGATTGAGCATAAATACCGCCCATTCAATAACAAAATTGTAAAAAAAAATGATGCTTTTAAAACTAATTACCAAAATACCACTTTAAAATCGTGTTTTTAGTTTTTGTAAAAAGAAAATGCATATCCAAAATATGTTCTTTAATTTTTTTCAATGAAAGAATTGCACATTTAACATGTGTTTTCTTTTTACAAAATTAAAAATGCATTTTAACGACACGATTTTAAAATAGTATTTTAGAAATTAGTTTCAAAACTACTTTTTTTTTTAAAAAAATAGTTTTTATGAGGGTGGTATTTTTTTACGATTCTTGTAAATTACTCAAAATTTGTAACTGGTCTCATCCAATATCAAGGACTATACACATGAGATGGTAGATTTAGATCAAATCGGCCGTTAACATGATTGGGTTATTCATCTCTGAAACTGACACTGAATTGTCACTGGTCATTGTAAAACATGATTTTAATACAATTTAACCTTGGGGGAAAAGGAGGTAGCTGGTTGCCAGTGCACCATAATAATTAACCGTTATGCCCAACGACAACGGCTAGTACGTTTTGAACATTTAAATATGTAAAGGTAAAATAGCCCATTACCATTACCAGACACACATCAGTTCCCCGTCTCCTCCCTCCCTCCCTCTAAAACTTTATCCTTTGGTTATGGAGTTTCTGTTGATTTTGTTCTCTGTCTTCCCCCTTCTGGTCAACAATAAGAGTCTTCGAAAAGCGAAAGGATAGAGACTCGGGAGCATTTTCGAGTTGAATGAGTAAGAGTGTAGAGAGAGTGTGTGGAGGCTCGCTTCATGGTTGAAATTCGACAGGGACATCTTCTGATTCGCGGCTCTCCTGCACTGATTTAGACTCTGCAGCCGTCTGATTTTCTATCAAGTTGGGTGAATTTCTTGGTGGGCAATCTTTATCTTTCCAATTTGAATTTCGGGTGTTTGAAGAAGTGATGGATTTTGCAGCTCTGCTCTCGGTAAGTCTAGTACTTTGAGACCCCTCAATCAGCCACTCATTGTAACGAGCTTCGATTTTTCCTATCAATCTTTGAAGCATAGACAATGCATGATTGGTAAGTCAATTCGGTTGTTTTCAGATTTTGGCAATTTGACCAAAGTTTGACATCTTGATTCATCTTTCTCCTTGCGTTTATTTAGACTCTGTGGCTGTCTGATTTTCTATCGGTTCGATGAATTTCTTGGTGGGCAATCTATATCTTTATGAATTTTGGGTGTTTGAAGAAGTGAGCTCTCGATTTCACTGGCTAATTGCTCCATCTCCCAAGTCTAGTACTTTGAGACCCCTCAATCAGCCACTCATTGCCACGATCTTCATTTTTTTCTATTAAGCTCTAACGGATATACAGTGCTTGATTGGTAAGTCAATTCGGTTGTTTTCAGATTTTGGCATCTTGACCAAAGTTTGACATCTTGATTCATCTCTCTCCTTGCATTGATTTAGACTCTGTGGCTGTCTGATTTTCTATCAGTTCGATGAATTTCTTGGTGGGCAATCTATATCTTTCTAAATTCTGGGTGTTTGAAGAAGTGAGGAGTTTTGCAGCTCTGCTACCAATTTTGTAGCTATGCTACCGATTTCACTGGCTAACTACTCCAACTCCCAAGTCTAGTACTTTGAGACCCTTCTATCAGTCACTCATTGCCACAATCTTCATTTCTCTTCTACTAATCTCTGAAGGATAGACAATGTATGATTTGTAAGTCAATTCAGTTGTTTTCAGATTTTGGCATCTTGACCAAAGTATGTCTTTTTGTATGATCACTTGCATGTAGTTCTTCTACAGTTAGGCAAGGATGACAAGTATTAGAAACACAACAACCCAGTGTGATCCAACAGGTAAAACCTCAAGTTTCAGTCTTCCACTAATTGCGTCATGTATCTTGCTTAGCTACTATTTAAATTTTTTTATCTTCTCATTAATCTCTGAAGGATAGCTAATGATGGGTTCTGATAGGATTGCATAGCAATATAAAAGGGGATATAAGTTTGTGTAATTGGATAAATAATCCCCCATTTGCATATTAGTTATGTTGGGTGAAGATGGCAGAGAAATTAGGATGAATACTGGCATTTACAGATGGGGCAAAGCAAAGATGGCAGGATTAGTAACAAGAACAAAGAGCTCGATATCCGGACCGGACCCACAAATCTTCAAGGTGAGTTATCCAATTCAGGCATCAAAGAATTCTACATCCTCTGATCACTTTTCAAATTCAGAAGGAGAAGATGTGATACCACACTCTCATCTCAATCCTCCTACTCTCAAACCCTCTGTGACTTGCTCTGCTAACTCAACTTTCCAGCTCGTTTAGAATATGAAGATCTTCAGGAGTTGGCTTTGTTGTCTCTAGGATGGTGGATGTGAGTTGTGTCCTCGAGTCATATCCAATCAACATGCGGCCAACTCACTATTCGACTGGCGCAAGAATCCCCGGGTAAAGTATACATACACCTAGTAAACCTTCCCTGCTATATACTTGGACTCAACTCTCTGGCCTGCTTGGAGTACTGTGTCAGCAAGGAACTGCGATGATGGTAAGCGGTGGAGGTGGGTTGGGATAGTGTGGGAAAGGAACGGATTTAGAAAACTCTCATCCAATGGGCAACTTAATGAAAATAAATGAAAGGGGGAGTTTGACGGTGGAAAATTAGATAATTTAACAAAAAAATTGATAAGTCATCAAGGACTTTAACGACCTAATTCACCTGCAATGTGTAAGTCAATCTAAACAAAGTACGGGTTTTGGGACCAAAAACTATATGCTAAAAAATTAGCTCTAGAACTTCCATTTACTTCTCATATAATTGATGTATCTTCATCCTGGTATCTTCTTGTCTTCCACATTTCTTCCTCAACCTGGATGAATTGAAGTTGGATAAAATTGTCTAGCTTCTAATATCTCTATCAACCTGCTGACATTTCTTCCACGACTTCTCATATAAAATATCATGGCACGTGGTTTGAGGGATTTTGAGATTGTTGACTTTGCGCCCTTCTCATGTCAGCATGCCACGTCAAATTTTAAGAACTAAGAAAGTTACATGTCAGCATGCCACGTCGGATTTTGAAAGTAGCTTCTGAGAGTTACTATTGGCTTTACACCTTCTTGGAAAGCCTCCTGTGTTCACATGTGTCCATGTGATCGGATTTTGAAAGCAACTTCTCATATAAAATATCATGGAACATAGTTTGAGGTATTTTGAGATTGTTGACTTTGCATCCTTCTCATGTTAGCATGCCACGTTATGTTATTTATTGTTACATGTTGCATTTTGGCTATGATAGTCCATAGGGGATAAAAGGGATAAAAGTCATGTCACGTCGGATTTTGAAAGCAACTGAAAACCTTCTTGTGTTCACGTGTGTCAACGTGATCGGATTTTGTAAGCAACTTCTGATATAAAATATCATGGAAACATGGTTTGAGGGTTTTTAATAACTAAGAAAGTTTATGTCATTTATTGTTACAATGTCGCATTTTGGCTATGACAGTCCACATGGGATTTTGAAAGCAACTTCTGAGAGTTACTGTTGACTTTGCACCTTCTTGGAAAGCCTCATGTGTTCACGTGTGTCAACATGATCGGATTTTGAAAGCAACCTTTGAGAACTGGGAAGTTATCATTCATGTGAGATAGAAAGTCATGTCAACCTGCCACATATTATTTTAATTTAATTCTACGATAAGCATACTAGGATCGAATGAGTCCTAATTTAATTCTAATTTAATATTACCTTCATTGAACCACAATTAAAGAGAAAAAAAATTAGGATCGAATGAGTCCCAACCCTTATATTATGGTACCTTTTGAATTACTTTATTTGAAACTTGTAAGATACTATAGATAAAAACCCTTGCATAAAAAAGGGACAATATTAATAGACTAAATCTTTTCCAGACGAGAGGAAAATATATGTAGCACTATTTTGAGATGAGGTTTCAAGAGTAGCACCATCTTATGAATAGTTGTAAAAATAGCACAACTTTACATTCCCTTTTAATAACTTCTCTGAAAACCCCCAAAATACCCTCCCATAACCCTAATTTCTCCTTCCTCCTTCCTTCTCCAGCAGCTTCCTACTTCGTATCTCCTCCATTCTCTCTCTTCCTTCTCTCTTCCAAGCTCAGCAACCATTTTGAGCACGACCCCGAGTAGCCAAGCCCGCCCCCAAGCAGCCAAGCCCGCCCCCGAGCAGCCGAGCCCGAGCCGGAACTCGAGCCTCAAGCCCAAGCCCCCAAGCACCGGAATTGCTACCCGGAGCCCCCAGCCGAGCACCCAATGCCACCCCCGAGTAGTCGAGCTGGAGCCCCCGAGTCCTCGAGCCCTAGCCCCGAGCTCACAAGCCCTCCGAGCCCAAGCTCCCGAGCCCCAAGCGATCGAGCCCGACCCTCCGAGCCCCTGAGCCCTAGCCTCCGAGCCCCCGAGCCCTAGCCTCCGAGCCGAGCTACTGCCCCAAGCCCCCTATCTGCTACCAAGTCCTCCGGCCTTGATCTCACTGTGCCCCCGTCCGTCATTACTCCCAAAGTCGCTCCCGGCCTCGATCTCGTCGCCCCGATTGAAGGTTGGCATGCTTCTAGGTTGAATTTCATGGTTGATTCATACTTAGGCTAGATTAGATTGTTTTGTGAGCATAATGTGTGATTTAGGGTTTAACGTGACCTATTTTTCTCTTATCGGGACCTTTTTTTCTCTCACCGGGACCTATTTAACTGAGAAAGAAAATTAAGTTTGTCATGAAATCTGCCTAAGGCATTGGTTACTGGGACTTATTTTGCTCTTACTAGGACTTATTTTTCCCTAACCAGAACTTATTTGACTGAAAAGAAAAATTGACTTTGTCATGAAATCTAATTAAGGCATTGGCTACCGGGACCTATTTTCTCATTTCGGAACCTATTTAACTATGCGAGACTTGTTTATTCTATGTGAGAAGTATTAGTTACTGGGTTCACACTTTAGTTTTGGTTTATCGGGACCTATTTATATTATATAGGGACCTATTTGTAGTTTACGATGACCTATTTATACTATGTCGGGACCTATTTAACTATGTCAGGACTTATTTATTCTATGCATTGGGATCTATATTTATATTTATATTTATATTAATTGAGTATATTAATTGAGACATATTTTACTTGTGCAAATGAAACAAAATTTAAAAATTTCTCGTTGAATCACCATAATCATATGGATGTACTGGAGGTTATCGAGAATGCACTGAGCAATCAAGTAGAAATGGATAGATTCCGATAGAGTTGTCTCGGATATTTTTTGGATATGGACCGAGACATGACATTTAGTGGATAACTTATAGTGAGTTTACTGCTAAGAGAAATTGCACATGGGGGCCAAGAGACGAAATGTGGTTCCTATCTAAGAGAGGTGGAATAATGAAAATGACAAGAAGAGAGTTTTGCCTCATTTCAGAGCTTAAATTTAGAGTTTGTCCAAATGTTGATCAATATGAGCCCCCTCTGCATTGTATACTACAACGTCCTGGGCGAAACGATATTCGTTTTAATGATATTCGGGCTGTGCTGGGCAGGGGTAATTTTAGACGACAACTTGATGCTATCAAGTTGAATTTATTACTCATGCTTGGACAATTTGTCTGGGGCACAGATTGAAGACAAACAATGCCCCATTGGTGGTGGGGATTAGTAGAAAATATAGATGAATTTGATTCCTTCCCTGCAGGAATCTTGTTTACTAATACTAACTGAAGATGTTCCGCCAATCCCTGTACAGCCCTGAACAAGTTCATGGGGTAATCAAGTGTAATCTGTTTGGCTTTTCGTAGGTCCTCCAGGTATTTTAATACCTTTACTATTATTTTTAGATTCTTGTATTAGAGATGATTTTGGATGTGAGGCGAGTCCTTCCTTAAGCAAGGACTCGTGAGGGAATGGAGGACCATCCAAAAATTTGCCGATGGATTTGCAGTGGAGGTCCATCCACGTAAATGATTATGAGCATATTCACTTCACAGGTAGGTTGGATTTTTACCTTGATACTATATATCGAATGTTTGTGATATTTATTAAACTATTTATATGCAGATGCAAGCGCTTCCTTCACTTGCACCGATAGATTTTGAGAGTCAGCAACCATATTTTATGGATTTAGATGTTCCATCCGTGGAAGACTTGTGTCCGCAACAACTTTTCGGACAAAATGATTAGGAGGAAGGTGGTGAAGAAGCAGGTTCTAAGGAGGGTGATTGTGAGGAGGGAGCTAACTAGGGAGGATACCGGTATGACTATAATGCCATGGAAGAAAGGATTACGGCATCTGCAGCAGGTCAATCAGCAGGTCACTCCCCGCCTACATTTCCAATGACTCCACCTGTTAATTATTTCCCACCTCCATATACAAATAGCTCCCACAGCACCCCCCCCCCCCCCCCAATCATTTGCAATGGTTCCATTTGCCAGTCACTCCTCGTCAACACAGCCAGCGGTATATTCTCTATAAGTTGCATTCACATTACAAATGATGATGGGGGGTCACTTGCTAATGGAGCAGTTATATATAGAGGTGGGGAATAACTGGCAGGTGGAGCCATTGGAGATACAGGTGGGGAATAACTGGCAGGTGGAGCCAAGTGGGGAGTGACCTGCTGATGGACCTGCTACAGATGAAGGAGGTGGATCAATGAATGCATGAAGTCCTTCATCTATTTTATTATCCGGGCCTCGGAGACTCAGATAGCTTCCATCAACCGGTTCTCAGATGCCATAATAGATGCCTTAATCCTTTCTTCCATGGCATCATAGTCATACCAGTGTCCCCCTTGGTCATCTCCCTCCTCACCATCACCCTCCTTAGAATCTCCTTCTTCACCACCTTCCTGCTCACCACCTTCCTCCTCATCATTCTGTCCGAAAGGTTGTTGCAGACACAAGTTCTCTACGGATGGAACATCTAAAACCATAAAATATGGTTGTCGACTCTCAAAATCTGTCGGTGCAAATGAAGGAAGCGTTTGCATTTGCATATAAATACATAGTTTGATAAATATCACAAACATTTGATATATAGTATCAAGGTAAAAAACATCCAACCTACCAGTGAAGTGAACATGCTCCTAATCATTTTTGTGGATGGACATCTCCTGAAAATCTATTGGCAAATTCTTAGACGGTCCTTTATTCCCTCACGAGTCCTTACTTGAGGAACGACTCACCTCACATCTAAAATCATCTCTAATACAAAAATCTAAAAATAATAGTAAAGATATAAAATGTAAATTGAAATTAACTAAATTTAATTTATATGAATGTTACATACCTAGAGGACTCACGAAAAGCCAAACAGATTACACTTGATTGCCCCGTGAACTTGTTCAGGGCTGTGCAGGGATTGACAGAATATCTTCAGTGAGTAGTTATAAATAAGATTCCCCTAGGGGAAGGAATCATCTGGATTTTCTACTAATCCCCACCACCAATGGGACACTGTTTGTCTCCGATCTGTGCCCCACACAAATTGTCCAAGCATGAGTAATAAACTCAGCTTGACAGCATCAAATCATCACCCCTGCCCAGCACAGCCGGAATGTCATCAAAACGAACATTGTTTCGCCCAGGAAAACAGCGTTGTAGTACACAATGCAGAGAGGACTCATATTGGTCAACATTTAGACAAGCTCCAAATTTAAGCTCTCAAATGAGGCAAAATCCTCTTCTGGTCATTTTCATTATTCCACATCTATCAGGTAGGAATCACATTTCGTCTCTTGACCCCCATGTGCAATTTCTCTTAGCAGTAAACTCTCACTATAAGTTATCCACTAAATGTCATGTCTCAGTCCACATCCAAAAAATATCTGAGACGACTCTGTCGGAATCTATCCATTTCTACTTGATTGCTCAGTGCATTCTCGATAACCCCCAGTACATCCATATGACTACGAGAAATTCAAATAGAACCATTCGCTATGAGAAATTCTTAAATTTTGTTCCATCTACATAAGTAAAATATGTATAAGTTAATATACTAAATTAATATAAATATAAATATAGATCCCAATGCATAGAATAAATAGGTCCTGACATAGTTAAATAGGTCTCGATATAATATAAATTGGTCTTCGTAAACTACAAATAGGTCCCTATAAACCAAAACTAAAGTGTGAATCCCATAATTAATACTTCCCAATGCATAGAATAAATAGGTCTCGAAATGAGAAAATAGGTCCCGGTTAGATACAAATAAGCCCGGTAATCAATGTCTTAGTCAGATTTTATGATAAATAATTTTTCTTCTCAGTCAAATAGGTCCCGATGAGGGAAAAAAAGGTCCCGATAAACCCTAAATCATGCATATGCTCATAGAACAATTTAATCTAGCCTAAATATGAATCAACCATGAAATTCAACGAAGAAGCATGCCAACCTTTGATGGGGGGCGGTGGGATCGAAGCCGAGAGCGACTTTGGGAGCAACTGCGGACAGGGGGGCACAGCGAGATCAAGGCCGAAGGACCTGGGCAGCAGATCGGGGGCTTGGGGCAGTAGTTCGACTGGGAGGCTAAGGCTCGGGAGCTCGGGGGGTAGGGCTCGACTGCTTAGGGCTCGGGGGGGGGGGATGTTGGTTGGGCGGGGCGGTGTTGCTCAAGGCTGGGGCTGGGGGACTCCAGCTTGGCTGCTCGGGGGCTCTGAGCAGCAGCTCCTCGGCTCGGGGGGCTTGGGCTCGATGCTCGGGGGGCTCGGGGTCGGGTTCCAAATGGTTGCTAAGTTTGGAAAAGAGAACGGAGGAGATACAAAGGAGGATGCTACTGGAGCAGGTTGGAGAATGTAGGAGGAACGAGGGAGGAGAAATTAGGATTATAGGAGGGTATTACGAGGGTTTTAAAAAAAGTGATTAGAAGGGAATGTAAGGTGGTGTTATCTTTACATCTTTACAAAAAATGGTGCTACTCTTGAAATCTAATCTTCAAATAGTGTTACATATATTTTCTTCCCTAAAAGGAAACCTCTCTTCACCAGAAAAAAAAACAAAGAAGAAATTAAGAGCCCTATAACTGAACCCAGCAAGAACACAGTTTAGCGAAAATTATTAATTAAATAGTGCACATAGATATTTAAAAAAATAGAAACCCTCAAGACTTCCTTCTAGTAGTTCTATATGTGGGGTTCGTTCTTTGATGTTGGAATTGAACACTTGCCTTGAAGATGCCCAGGTTGTTCGTATGCTCTGTAGAAGGCCTTGACAACTAGAAATGTCATCAGAACGCATCAATTGGAAATGTATAGAAAGCCTTGATCAAATTTTGAGAAAGATCAAACTTTCCTTCCAATCACATATCCTACCAATATTAATTAAAAAACAAGGAAAAAAAAATCAGCCTCATGACAACACAAGGCAATCGGTAGTCGACTGAAACTTGGATATTCACAAGCCCGATCACACTGTCTAGTCTGTGGTATCTCATAGAAGAACAGAACATCTTTACAGTGCAATTGTCTTTGACATTCATTCTCATTTCTAGGGAATTAATTGGAATCAGAAGAAAGACTCAAACTGAAATTTGCGAACAACAAAACTAACATTAAATCAAATCATACGAAAGACTGAAACTTTGATGAAGACACCAAAGTTCGAAAAAAACCAAACTGGCGTACACCAAGCACCCACGTCTACCGATTGCCCCATGACAACACAGGGTAATCGGTAGTCGACTGAAACTTGAATATTCACAAGCCCGATCGCACCATCTAATCGTTCCATCTTTGCTTATCTATAGAAGAACGGAACATCTTTACTATGCAATTGTCTTTGACATTCATTCTCATTTCTAGGGGATTAATTGGAATCAGATAAAAAAAACTGAAACTTTGATCAAAATTGAAGTTTGAGGACAACCAAACTAACATTAATTCAAATCATATGAAAGACTGAAACTTCGATGGAGACACCGGAGTTCAAAAAACAACCAAACTGGCATACGCCAATCATACACCGTCTATCCTTCAGAGATTTGGCTATTCAACGAAATTGAATGAAAAGAGGGGGAGAATAGGTACCCTTCAAGGAGCCGAGATAAGAGCCGCAAAATCCCTTGCTTCTCAAATGGCAGAAATTCCTACGTCGAAGGTCAAGATTGTCCCACCGAAAGTCCGTCGATCAAGTCGAAAATCAGACGGCCCTGGAATCTAAATGTGTCAACGCAAGGAGGGAGGCATCGAATTCCACCGATGGAGTGAGCCTTCTCCCTCTCTGCCTCCCCCTCGCACCTCCACTCGCCACTCAGTCAAGTCAGAAACCCTCCGCCGTCTCTCTCCTTCCTCTTCTGTAAGTTCTGGTTGTCGCCCAGAAGGAGAGAAAGAAACAGAGCACAGAATCAATGGAAACTCCACAACCAAAGGAGAGGTCTTTAGAGAGAGCGTGTGAAAGAGGCAGGGACTGATTTGTGCCGCAAATGGGCATTTTTTCAATACCTTATATTCTTCAATTTTCAAAATTTACTAGCCGTTGAATGTTAACATCCGCTGCATGTATTGTTGGGCATAACGGTAACCTCTTTTCCCACGTGCCTTTTCTCAAAAAACGAACAAAACGGTCACCTTGCCCACGTGCTTTTTCTCAACGACAAGCAGATACATTGTTCTCATTGTTAATTAAATATATTTTTTCGATCAATTAAATATATAGTATTGCGTATGTTATGCACACTCACTGGCCGGGATAAAAATCATGACCGTTCATTAGTAGCATGTTGTGGGCATAATGGAGATCCGATGATCCCAATGAACTCGGGTCGAGGAACACTGTAATTTGATGTCGAAGATCCAATTTTACACCCAATTAGGCGCCAACCAAGTGCTAAAACATGCTCAATAGCGTTGTACTCGGAAAAATTTGTCAACGAACCACGGTTCTCGGGTTCAAGTCTATCCGCCTAACCGACCCGAGCCGGATGCCCCTTTACTACAGGAAAGACTGACAGCAAGCCAAACAAAATCATTTCTTCCGGATCATCTTCGTACCATCGGCTGCTTCAATTAGATTCGATTTGAATTTGAAAATCTCAATCCCCAATCAATGGATGCAATCAGGAAACAAGCCATGAAGCTCAGAGATCAAGTGGCCAAGCAGCAGCAGGTAATCCTGTTTCCGTCTCTCCTCTTCTCTGTCTTTGTAATTTCTCCATAAGCTCAGTGGACGATTCAGATTCATTTGTTTGTCGCGGTGGCGGTGATCTATCATTCGTTGATTCCTGCTGATGTCGCTGAATTCTGCCCTTTTGGGTCCCCGGAGGATGTATCGGTCTGGCCATGGTTTGTCTGTCCATGCATCTGATGATCTGATAATCTTTGGCTAATCATGTATCTTGAGATTCATTCCATTTCTTTAATTAGATGAGGCTATCGATTCCTTTGAGCTTGAATATTACTTTGTGGATATTGAAGCGGTTCTTGTAGTCGAAAGCCTTCTAGAATGAATCAAAATTTGAAAGCTTTTTCTTGCATTTTTAAGCTCTGATTTGATTGCTAGCAGAAAAATAGGAATTGACTTTCAGTCTTGAGGATCTGTCATGTCCAACTTTGGTTCCTTTGGGTAAGTGCATCCATAGACTATATTTTCTCCCAGGAACTACTGGTGTCCATGGAGTGGTTCGTTCGATGAAAAACTGAACTCGATGAACTTGTCAACCATAATTTCCAAAGTGTAGCCTGTATGGCAGTGTGAATCCGATTGATTTCGTTCGTCTTAGGTCTTTAGACAGTTTGCTGGTGGTATATGGAGGATCAGAAAATATTGCATCTGGTGAGACAGATATTCAGAATCATCAGAGACTTGAGAAACTATACATATCAACACGCCCTGCCAAGGTTCCTCTCTATCCTTTGCTTGAAGATGGTTTTTAGCTTCCCCATACTGATCTTCAGCCGTGTTCACTTTTTTTCAGCATCTTCAAAGGGAGATTGTTTATGCTGTTAAAGGTGATATATTACATGGTTCCAAGCAAGTTGAGATAGGTGAACTAAGTACCAACGAAGGTTGGCGCAAGTGGAAGGGGCTTGTGTCGCTTAAGCAGAGGTGCCGGGTTCGAGCCCCTGTGAACGCAGCAGACCTTCTTGGGAGGGGTCCCCAGGAAACCGTCCGACAGTACCCCGAATCCGGATTAGTCGGCCAGCCTTCGGGTACCGGATATCGGGTGGGAAACCAAAAAAAAAAAGGTGAACTAAGTGGGAGTGCACATTTGCAGTAACTTTTTATGATGAGGAACCAAGATTGCACCATTTTGTGGTGCATGCCCTAGTATTAATTCTTGTCTTTTCCACAGGTACCAAGTTGTCGGAGGGTTGTAGAAAATATGGTTCTGAAAACCCTTGTACAAGTGGCAATACATTATCAAAAGCTGCACTTGAGCTTGTGTGGCAATGGAGAAAGAACATGGGAATTTATTGAAAATCCTAGGCACCCAGGTATCTGAATTTTTTTTACATTATTTTTGGGGTATGATTTCCTGCTGCTTGACATATTTGATATTTTCCATAGAAAAGTAGTGCGGGATTGGTTCTCACATGGTTACCTTCTGGTATCTGGCACTTCTATGATACCGCCTTCATGATCTAGAGATGGTTTCAGATCATTAATAATGCCATTTGACCCTTCAACCTCTCTCCAGGTTGGGGAGCCTTTTAGAGCAATGGTTTTAGGTTCCTTAGGGGATGCTCGACAACTTGCACAATGTTATGATAGCATGGGTCAAGAGGCTGAAGCTCAGGTAAAAGTTATCTGTAGATATGGTGATGTGGCTTGTCTTTCTATATTGCTATCATTTTATGATAGAAGGTGCGAGCTATGTTGCAATTCTCCAAAGTACAAAATATTCTATTTCTAAACTTTTGATCAGATTCAAATACCATTCTGGGATAGGATACAGACAGGCTCGGGATCATGGCCAAATGAGACCATCCAAGTATTAAATATCTAGAATCATCATTTTTGAAATTGGAATAAGTTTGAATGTTACTTGTCGCTCTCCATATACTGAGAGTACTTCCATAAAAGTTGATGAAAATAGATGCCCAAGTAAAGCATGTATGATAATTTTCAAACTATAGGTTCTAACTTAATTTCTTTCTCGGGGTCTAGCTTATATCTGACTGCCTATATACCTGCGATTCGCTTTCGGGAGTTGTGTATTAACTTTACTTTCAGCTTAACAGTCACATAACTGAGATGACTATTTTACTAGTGTTGTAAAATTTGATTTTGTATTGGTAAATAGCCGGAAGTCTCTTATTGGCTGAGCACGAGAGTGCAAATAAAAAGGCAAGTGTAAGAAGTAATGCTTAGGTGAATGATAACGTTTCCATCATTTTCCTAATTTGAGTTTTCTATCTGAACTTACGCCTTTTTTTTTTTTCCTAACAATCCCACATAAGAACTACAATTTTATGGCCTTCAGATTGTGAAGTGATTCAGCAGATTTATGGTGCCTGTAAATTGTGAAACGAGCCTTGAAAGGCATTAAAATGTATAAGCAACTATTGTTTACAACATAAAGCTAAATACAAATTCTTGTTTCTCCTTGCAGGCAATCGATGTTTCCAGACGCCAAGCAAAGGTGAGGAATCTATGGGTAATTTGGAGTATGTCATACAGTTCGAAGCTGCGGAAGCAAAGCTTCAAGAGCTCAGGTCAAGTGTGGCTACGATGGGAAAAGATGCTGGTGCTGCTATGGTTGCTGTGGAAGGGCAACAGCAAGGACTGACTCTTCAATGACTCATATCTGTGGTGAGTTACTGTTCAATATTAATGTCTTTTTGTTGTGTCTAGCTCCGATGCCTACTGTAATTGTAATTCTTCTTCTGATGGGAACTATATCATGTAATTCTATGTATCTTTTTTGTCAATGAAGGTTGAATCAGAGGGGAACTATCATCAAAGAGTTCTCCAGGTACTTGATCAACTACAAGGCGAGGTGTGGATTCCTCTGACTAGTAATTTCTATCTATTTTCATCTTAGCTTGGCCAAAATGCAGTTTATTGCCTCATATCTTTTTGATGGCTGATCTTTTGTTATAAACAGCTAACATCTGAGTGCCAGAGAATTGAAGCATCTCCAACTCCTAGTGCAGCTGCTGAAAATTCGATGCCTCCACCACCATCATATGACGAGATCAGTAGCACTCATACTCCTTATGCCTTTGATGAGTCAACTGATGTTGTTGACTATTTCTTAGGGCAGGTGATCACCTTGCTTTATATTTCTGAAGCTTGTTTAGTTCAATAAGCTAAGCTTGTGATTATCCCGTTGCTTACTGCAATCGATCAATCAATGCAGGTTATGCATTCGTTCGGCGATGTATCTGGCATGGAGTTAAGTTTGTCTGTTGGAGACTACGTTGTTGTCCGCAAGGTTGTTGCTTGCTTCATCATGTTGCACAGCTTCCCTCCTATAATTAAATCAGTTATCTTGTATTTATCAATATAGCTTTACGGAACTTAATATTACAAGCTTGAAATCTACTGAAAAACTATACTCTGCCATTAAATATAGAATAGTTTGAGAAATGTCTTCAGTTTACTGAATTTGCGATCCTCCCTTTTCTGTGGATTGCTCTGTATTCAAGCAGTCGTATCCACTTGCAGATTTGTCGTTTCAGTATTTACGTGCTTTTAAATTGTTAGCTTTATTATCCTTAAGATTTTGGTGGTTTGAAATAGCAGAATAAATATTCCTTTGACGGTTACTGCAGAATGCCTTTCAGTATTGTATTCTACACGATGCCTTCACATTCTGAGGAGCACCTTTTTGGGCATGCCAGTCTTTTAGCTACGCGCTGCCTTGCCTTCTTTTAGTTCCTGGAATTTGGTTATTAAGTTTGTCCTTGTCATTTCTCTCAGAAAGCTCATTCAATTTCTGTTCTTTGGTATTCTATACAGGTATCAAACAGCGGTTGGGCGGAGGGAGAATGCAAAAGAAAAGCTGGTCGGCTTCCACTCGACTACATTGAAAGGAGGGAACGAGTCCTCGCAAGCAAAGTGGCACCCATCTTTTGAATCCGACCACCTTCCATCTTCCCACGGTTGCTCTAGTTCCCCTCGAAAAGTACAGGTTGGACTTCTCGCTTTCCCATTTGGGCTGTGCTGTGGATCAAATTTTCCTAAGAAAAGGTGCGTACTTAATAGTCAACCTTTTACCCGTTTACCTTTTTTGTTCTAAATCTTTTTCTGTGACAAATTTGATAATCAACATTTTTACTTTGATGCTCTTTTAATCATGGTACTGTTTTAATATTAAATTTTTTTTAATATCATAGTAAAAGTAATAAAACAATAAAATTTGAAAAGAAGGAAAATCCGAGGGAAGGGGCGGTAGAGACGAAGGGCATGGAAGGGGGCCTCTCCCGACGGTCACTACTTACTCTCCGGAGTTGCTAGTAGCCCCCGGCGACCTGAAGGGTAAGGATTGACCGCCGGTGAGGCCCCATTCCCTCTCGATTTGTGAGATCTTAGTTCACAAATTTGAAATGCTCAGGATCATAACCCGCTTAGTTTCGTTTCATGCTTGAAATTTTATTAATTTCTAATTCTTTTCACCATAAAGTTAGAAATTACTTTTTCGATATCTCACATTAGTTCAAACACTTCCTTACAAGAGATCGCTGAAGTCTATTACTTAAACTTGATCAGATCGTTTAATCGGTCCAATTAATTAGATAGCACAGATACTCGATTAACGATATATTGTTGGATTATATTAATCGGATTAAATCAAACAATCTCTCACGTGGACCTAAAAGGTATCTCGAATGACAGTGCATCATTGAATTATCTTATGAGCTCAAAATTACTATACTATAAGCATTTTTCGTCACATATATCATGGTTGGAACCATCATAATCACGTGCCTCAACATATCTAATGACATAAATCAAGTGCATGTACAAGATCTAAACATGCCTGTTTTCAATTGGACAGAATTTTATGGAGATCAAACGTTAATCTTATATTAAAATTCATAGCGCAAATGAACTAGCACGCTTTATTTATATAGAAAATGATTTAGAAAATGTTGTTTAACCAAATAGAATTAATGTAAAAAAATTTGGAAAAAAAGACACTTTTGATCCTCAATCATACTTTTACCATTTTAGTCCTAAACCTTATTTTTGATCATTTAAACCCTCAACCTTTTAAGTTTTTACCACTTTGGTCCTATTATTACTTTTTTCATCCAAAAAAAAATGTTCTATCCAAAAAAAGAACAATTCATCCAAAAATTATTTTTGAACAAAAATAATTTTTTTAAAAAAATACATTTAGTACTTGATTACAACAGGTGTTCCTTATAAAGTTAGAATTCATTTTTCTCAGAATGAGTCATGATTCTATAATGATAATAGTCATCAATCAATTTTCAGTCAGGAATGAATCTCAATTTTGAAGGGATATGCTCATCTGTAAAATTCTACAGATATTTTTCACTTTTATTTGCCTTTTTTTCTTTTTTTCTTTATTTTTCAAAAAAAATAGTTTTTGTTGAAAAATAATTTTTGAATGGAATATGTTTTTTTTATGGAAAAATTAACGGTATGATTAAAGTGGTAAAAACTCAAAATGTTGAGAATGTGAATGACAAAAAATAAAAGTTTAGAATATAAATAGTAAAAGTACGAAAGGTTGAGGATTAAAGTATCATTTGCCTAAAAAATTTCCACTAAATTATAGTATTATTACATGATATGACAACTATAAGAGCAACATATTCATGAAAGGCCAAGAGTAATAAAACTTTAGTAAGTTGGTCTGCAAGTATGAAAGTTGTACCAATAAACTTTACAACTTACTGACTGATCTAAATTCTTTCTTTAACAATTATGAACTTAATATCAATGTGTTTAGATTTTGAAAAGCTCATATTATTATTGGAAGGCATCACTACTGATTATCATCACTTAATTGGTTACTGTGAAAGGATGGTGAAATTAATTACTGGATAAAGACAAAACATGGAGTGATGGGATTCTGTATAATGTTACAACTCTCGATTTAAGACGAAGAGATCCAAATATATGAGGGAGAATCAATACATGGAACGAGATGGATATAGATAAGGGGAGAGTAGATGTGAATGGAATACCGCTGTTGCTTTTTTATTCCCTTCAAGAGTTGAAACCAAATTAGGGCTTCAACCCTTAGTCGTCCAATCTTTCACCTTTTCAATCTTAAACCCTTTTGAGATCTCTGCTCTATCTGCCCCTCCTTTTCTTTACCTCCTTAAAGCTTAACAACCTCAGGAATGTTGACGGGGTATCGGTCAATACAGTCGGCCCATGGCCCTTCGACAGGTGTCCCGATGCTCCGGTTGCACTTCCACACAGCACTATTGCATTTGAACCCGCTTCCGAAGGCGATCTGCCAAATCCTATCGCCTCTTTTCATCCTGCCCTTTGACTCGATGTAGTTCATCTCGTACCAGATGGATGAGGAGGACGTGTTGCCGAACCTATGTAGGGTCATCCTAGAGGCCTCTACGTGCTCTGATGAGAGATGGAGGCTCTTCTGGAGCTCGTCAATCACCGCCCTGCCCCCTGCATGGATGCAGAAGTGCTCGAATGCCCGTTTGAAGTTCGGGATGTAGGGCCTCCTCTTGGGGTTGAAGATCTTTCGGCTGATCAGGGTCGCGAGGAAGAGGAGCTGCTCCGATGTGGGCAGGACAAGCGGGCCGATTGTGGTGATGTTTGACTTGAGCGCGTCTCCGGCAATGACCATGAGATCCTTGGACAGTTTGATCCCAACCTTTCCTTCCTTGTCCTCCTCCTCATGGACACACCGGTAAGCTCTGTCGTCAGCCCCCTTGTGGGTCCTGACAATGTGCAACAGCCGGTACTTGGCCCGTCTACGGTCGGACCATCTGTTTGACAGTAGGATCGCCGCCCCGCCAAGCCGGAACAGGCAGTTGGGGAGGAGCATCGCCCTCTCGTTGCCTTGGTAGCAGTTCGGCGTGATGATCTCTGTGCTCACAACAACCGCATTGGAGTTGGGGTGGACTTGGAGGAGATCCCGAACCAGGTCGATCGATATCAGCCCGGCACTGCAGCCCATGCCAGAGAGGTTGAAGCTCTTGATATTGCTTCGTAGCTTGTACTTGTTAATCACCATGGCAGACAGGGACGGGGTCGGGCAGAAGAGGCTGCAGTTGACGACCAAGATGTCAATGTCCTTGGGCTCGAGACCGGTCTTCTGGAAGAGGGAATCCATGGCCGAGAAGATGACGAGCTCGGCCTCCTCGCGCGCAGCCGCCATGCTGGGCTCAGGGGGAATGTAGTGTATCGCCGGGGGCAGGCAAGTCTCCTCCCCGAGACCCGACCGCTCGAGGATCCTCATCTGGAACTCGACGCTCTCGGGGTTGTCCTTGAGGATGAGCCTGGCGTGCTCCATGAACGTCGCGAACGGGACCCGGCACGTAAACGGGGGCTTGTAGCATGCATAGTCCACGAGGAAGACGGTCCGGGGCTTGGACATGAAGTAGACAGTCATGATGGAGATGATGAGGAAGGCCGAGCACAGGACCTGGATAAGGTCGAAGTGAAGAGACTTCCAGAGGCCGAGCAGCTCGTCGGGGCCGAGGCGGAGAACCTCCACGAGGATCCCGAGCATGGTGGGGATGAGAGCGAGGGTGACAATGTGGTTCACCAGGTAGTGGTACCCGAGCTTCACGTACTTGAGCTTGACGGAATTCGAGAAGTCCGGCAAGCTTGGAGGCATCTTCCTAGTAAGTAATGGCAGGCTTGCTCGTGATAATGTGCGTTGTGTCCTGTGTAGAAGGACAGACAGGGATTTGGTTTAATCAGGAAGGAGGAGGAGGAGGAGCAATTTAAAGACGAAGGGAGGGCCGACTGTAAGGAAAAAAATTTGCACATAATGGTATATTATGTGATAGTGCTGATACAGTATCATAAATTAATAGTATTCGATTATTTTTACATTATTTTTTTATTTTCAGGATTTTATTTAGAAGATATTAAAATGGTTGAATTTTATCGATTTGTGACATCACTTCAGTATTGTCACGTGACATACCTATTACACAAAATACAGAGAAAATGAATGGGAGGCGGGTGAAAGGATTTAGAGAAGGAACAATAATGAAAAAAAAATCGATAACGGTGAGAATCTTACCAACTGCTCTCAGTGAACTGAACTGATTCAAACCTAAATCCGATGAGAAAATCTTGTGTGTAATAGTGTCAAATGATAAGGAATCCTACAAGGGAGAACAAGAAGAAGAAAATAAAGAGATATCTCTTGATTTGATGTCGAGAATAATATTACTGTACCAAAAATCCTTTTGAGAGTTTAGTGATAGTTTGAAGTAACAAAGAATAACAATGAAAATAAAATGAATTAACTAAATCCATCATAATAAGTTTTACATACAAATTTTTAACTACTGAACCATTCAATAACTTAATTTAACGGCTCACAATTAACGATTTAAATTACGGAAAAAGATCTGACGATCATAGTCATTTTCTCTATCTGTTTAACGGTCGAATGATTGTTCCGTGAAATTTTCCATTGCATATGAAAAGACGGAACAAAAAAGAGGAGCAAAGCCGGGATTGAAAGCTTAATCATCCTAGGAGCCCTCATCTATTCATGGAAGAGGTCTACTGTCGGTAATGTACCGTTCTTTCCGACCAGGGTGAGACAATATGTACACGCACGCACACACATATATAGTCAAAATTGATTTTCCGAGTTACATTTGCCCAAGTTTTAACAAATAAAAAGGATTCAGTTATAAATATATCAGACGAATTGAACAACCGATGCGTAACACTAATTCGGTCAGCGTGGCACCATCAAGAGACCGATGTTCTCTTGATGGTGCCTAGAAGAGATTCAAATCTGGAATTCTTGACTCATCGGACCATACGGACTACCAAACCTAGAATAACATTTGCCTAATGAACAGTGATGATAATTGTATAAACAAGACAAGATTTAAGCTCAAGATTAATCGTATTTTTCTGTGGGCATTATTTGATGTTTGAAAATTATCATCGATTTTGTTTAATTCAATTCCGAACCCCACTGACCTATTAAGCAGTAGAGTTTCTCCCAATAAAAACTTTCTCAATTTACCAACAGACATCTATTTTCGAAGGAAATTAAGTTCAATGGGGCCTTAGCTCCAACCACCACTGTCCTGGCGTGAGTTGTTTACAGGTGTCAGGGATCACCACAACCTCCCTCGAGGCCAGAGTCGAGTCGAGTCCAGTCGAGTCCAGCTGAGCCGACCCGACCTGAGCCGAAAGTTATTGGATGAATTGGGGCGGTGCACAGCCGAAATCGAGACCCAAGTGCTCCCCCAATTCGGTGAATTTGGCTACCTTACGGTGCGATTTTCATTCGAGAAGAGGTTTGATCAGTTATTTGATATTGTTGGTCCGGTCAACATTAATTTGTAGTTAATCTAATCCAACCAACCGCACCTGTTTTTCAAGTAACGATTGAATTAAAAATTAAAATTAACAGTTAATAACCTAAGCTTTCTACTCAATTTTCTAGCCATCACATTGATGAGCCGCTTGAGTAGATAGGCAGAGTCCACTCGCTCTTTCTCTCTCTCTCTTTCTAGCAATCTTGGAATCTAAATCAGAATCTTTTAATCACAACCGGAAGGCGATACATCCGTACTAAAGTCCGTGTTTCCTTCGAATTATGAACATTGAGAACATGGAGAAAGTCCAAGCAGACCGGGATTGTGGAGCCGGATCGATCGAAGGAGCCGAGAGCGGCTGGCTAGGTACCTTGATTGTAGGAAAGAGACTTGAAAACAAGAAAGAAGTTGACTTGGGTGGGGTGACTGTCCAATTTGACCGTTCGATGCTCAAGACAGTAACTGGCTAAAGTTGTAAAGAGAGATGCGACGGGGACCGGAGACCGTGCCTCGTGCTTGATGCGGACTAGCACTTATAAGCTCATGAACGTGGTGACGTTTACAGGATGGAGCTAATAGAGAGCCCATTATGTCAAATTATAAACGGTAAAACGGACGGTAAAATGACAATTTTACCCTTAGTAATTTGTTTATTCCCTTATCACACGAAAGAAAAGTGAAAACTTTGCAACTTTTTTTTTTTATAATCGAGATATCTGAGCGCCTTCCTGTCCGACTAGCAGTGGTTGCGACACCTCCTTCTCGGAGCCCACGCAATAGCCCGCAAACTGTGAAGACTTTGCACCTAATTCTTATAATTCCATTTCCTACTTTTTTTAATATAAAATAAAGAGGTTCGGTTAAAAAATAAAAATAAAGCTTTTCACTAATTTAAGGTTAACATAATTATTCCCTTACTAGACTCCCAAGGGTGATTTCATGATCGAATTCCATGTCGGGAGGGTCGACGGAAATTTTTCCAGGGATCATGACTCGACCACAAATTAGCCTCGAAGTGCGCTTCGGTTAGCCCGGGAATACTATGTGGTATAAACCGAGGAAAAAAAAAAAGACCAATCTTTTTCAACTCATTTTCTAGTCATTATAACTTGATGCTTATGTTCAACCTTGAGGACAGCAATGCCTTATATCGATTGATCTTGACCCGCATTGCGTATTGATGAGCCGCAAGAATTGATGCGCACAGTCCGCAGCGGCTAGTATTTAGAATCCCCGTCCGTCGAATGCCGCCCACAACACTGCCGGCACGGCCACCTCCGTCTCAGGAGTAGTACTTTCGTTTTGATAATCTGGCTGTTATGCAACCATGTCCATCCGTTGAATGTGAAATTACGTGTTCAATGAGTCAAAGGTGGCAGTCGGATTAGCTGTGTGCATAGATTCATACATTTAGGTACATTTACTTGTTCGGATCAGATGTGTCGTGTCAACCCGATTAACTAGTGGGTCGTGCACGAGTTTAAAGTTTATGTTCCGTTTAATAAACGGGTTTGTTCACAGATTAAGGTTCTCCTTATACAAACCCGTCTAGATATGACATATTTAAATCCAATACCGCACGCATCTTCACGCCTAATAAGAATAAAGAGATGTGGACAATCCTTTTATAAGTGTTACTGTACTATATATTTCTCTCAGTACATTTATCTTCTTTTTTTCCCGATTTACGTAGATTCAACCACCTCTTCTATGCAATGTTCGAGCTTTTGTGTGGAACCACAAACATATCAGATGAATCACGGCGCGTATCTTCCAAGCTCTTTTATTTATTTTTTTATTTTTTGGTAATTGATCATATTGGGCCCAGAGTGTCACCGACCCGTTATCCTTCCACTGCCGGGAGCCGGAGGTTCTCGTTGCTGTGTGAAACCAGCCTCACGTCGTGCCCTCCACTCTAATGGCCACGCAGGCCCGGCTACACAATTTGAACATGTGACATCGAACTCATCAAACCAAGTGGGAGTGCAATTTGAACCAGTGAGGCAGTGACCTCGAACTCATCGGATCAAATGGGAGTGCGATTTGAACCATTTAATCACCGTAGTCAATGAATTTTTTATGGTTAATTTCATAATATATGTGCAGGGCGATTGCCCCCTCCACGAACTCGAAAAGTCCTATAAAACCTTATATAAAATTTTTAAATTTTATTTATATTTTTATTAAAATACCTAATTAATTTCGCACTTCTAAAATCTACCATTTAAATTTTTTCTTTCAATTTTGACCCTTTCTGTTGGGTCTTCTGGATCCGTTGTAATCTGTCTACGTTACATAGTTATAGACAGAGCTTCACATCCACACGATCTTGCCCGACGTTCCCTTTGGGTATGGTCAAGAGCTGACGTGACTTTGCACATGCATCATTTCTTCGTGAAAACGACGTAGGACTGAATTTGTTAATGAATTACTTCGATCACTCCTACGAATTTTCATTGTTAATTAATTATGTTCAAATTAAGAAGTGTACCCCACCAATAAGACTACTCCTAACCATCGACTTTATACGGTCTGGGATGTGTCTCTCTGTAAGTCGGAATTCAAAAACCGGACAAGATAGGTGCTAACGACAATTGGCGGTTGGGATCATAATTGGAAGCGCATTTGTGAATATTATTTCATCGTTTGAACGGAATATTCTAGATTTCGTAATCTATTTGATTTATAAAATATATATTGAGAATATTTTCGAAGAGTTCAAATAGGAAGAAGCCCTATGAATATAAAAAGAGTCTTGTACAAGTTGTAAAAGCATGTGTTCTGCCATGAATCCCCGAGGGCACTGGGCTCAAGTGAGAGAGTCCGGGCTCGGGATTGATGGCATCTCTAATGGTTGTAATCTCGTGATCTGATATAGTGGAATCTTCTACTACGTCTGTGGTCGCTTGCCTCTGAGTTGAGGGTTTTTTTCACATATATCCGTTGTCGAGTTTATGAATTTCTCGTTTTATCATATCGCTTGGGATATCATGAGATCCGATAGATGGTATCAGAGCGACTACGATTCCAACAGTAATAAAGTCGAACCGGATGTGATAGCTCTCTCTCTCTATATATATATATATATATATCACTAAATTTTGCATAGGTCTTTAAAGATTTTCCCAAGTTAAGGGGCGAGCGGCCGGTGCACTCCTTAAATCTATACAATAAATACTACACCATTTGCTGAGAAAAAAGGTTGCCAACAGTCTTAAGGATTTTCGTCTCAAAACGCAAACAATAACTTCGTACCGAAACGAAATCAAAATTCTTTTCCACTCCACTGGTTTTAGCAGTCATGGAGGAAAGATCTTATTCTGTTGCCTTATCTGTCTCTGTTGTCCTGAAAACAGGATAAGGGCTGTCGAGCTCCAACTTGTTCAGGATCTGCTTTGCCATCCAGAGATACGAAGAGTGGCCCTTTATGTATCCCGTGACATCGACCTGCAGCAACCCGGTCGTGATCAGAATCCAACAGCTTCGAGAAATTTGAGCACAGCACAGCATATATGACTTACATTCTCCACACCAGGAAAGTTGACCGGTCCAATCCCAGCCAACCCCTGAGAAAGCATACTGTAGACAGCAGAATTGGTCAGTCCGCTGTAGGGTAAAACAATATACGAGTATATGCAATAGCATTATTGACTAGGGGTGCCCGGGTTCAGCTTGTTGCGTTTTGCCTCAAATACAAACCAAGCCATATTCAGAAATTTTACCCTTGGAATCAAAAACTAAACCATATTCAGAAATTTCAAGAAATAAAATGAGATTATAACCAAATGATACTTTCATATTTACTGAGATTCGGAATGGTTTTGCTTTGGTTTTCGGTTTCCCGGATATTTTTAGCATCTCTATTAAAGGGAATAACTTTCTGACATAACTCTTAATGCATATGGCATCAAAAAAAGCAGGACTGAAGGTTGGATTCGATGGTACCTAGCACGGCATACAATGCCGAGTGTCCAATCGTTTCTTGAATATGCATTAACGAATCTCCCAGCAACCATCTCCATGCGATAGCAGAATGCAGCAGATAGAATTAGAACAATCTGGATGAGAAGGAAGCTGAAAAGAGGCAGAGATACAGTACAAAAGTTTTCATCTACCTTTCTGGCAGTCTTCCATCTTTCGTCTTTGACAGAAATCGGTGCTCCGAGAAGGACAACTCTTTCAACAAGACGAGCTGCAAGATAACCAGAGAAAAATCATGAAATGTACTACTGTGTCATGAGATATGAGAATAGCAAGATAAATGTACATGCCATGTCTGTTTTTACCGTTATCTTCACCGGCTTCAGCTAATTGTGACAAACACTTGAAGATTACACGCGCCCCCAATGAGAAACCAACGAGCGTAACTGGCCTAGAATCCGAGAATCAGTTTGTAAATATAGTTAGGACAAAGTCTCCACAAAAGGAAAAAATGTAGTACACATTGAGGGGAAGAACGCGATGGATCTTCAGAGTACAAGGCCACATTCGAATTGTACCTGTTCCCCTGCAAGCCTCTCAATAACACTTCGGCAAGCAGTAACCCAGCTTTGTCTGATCTGATCAAAGAAAAAGAGTGTTGTTGCTAGGAAGAAATTAGAATCAAGGGAATCATCGAGTACAGGGCTCATCCAGGCACCCCTATAGTACAATGATTCAGTTCCAACTGATCTTGAACAGAGAAAGGTTACAGTGCAACGGCTATTTCTTGACAACTAACATAACAGCCATTTGAACTTATTTACAACTAACCCCCCATTCTCATTTTATTGTTATAAAATGATCCTTTGCCACATTTCTGTTGGATAAAGCGCCACATTACAGTTGGATAAAGCACACCCAAGGAGGCTGGACACCTTAAGTGAAGAAGCAGTAACAACTTATATTCAATTATTTCATTCATTACAAATAGGTTGTAACTTCGATCAGAGGAAAGAATATCATCGCTAACCTGTCGATTCCAACTGCCCATTTACTGTCTATGAGATCTAACGCAGTGACCAGTGCTGCTGGCATAGCCAAAGCACTCATAAGCGTACTCAAAACGGTCATCATTCCACCTTGTTTCATTAGCTGCAGGGCGATTCCTACAACATGAGGTGAAATAGAAAACAATAGCCACAACTTCAGTCTGCCAAAACTATGCAAGATAACGGAGCTCAAAAGGTTCATAAAGTACTTGAAGTAAGCCAATCCTGCACTGCAGTACTGAGCGCAATCAGGTTTTTCGATTCCCATTGCAATGCATACCTGTGATTTTTTTGCAGTAGGTTAATGCATATGAAGCTGTCCTCTTTACTAAACTATTTAGCATTGCCTATCAATCCTAACGGATGCAATTCGAGCAGGAAATTACAGTTGAAAATTGAGGGAAAAGGAAGGATCATACTGCTTTTTACCTCTCCAGGTTTCTGCCATGGCCTTCCCAGGGCCTTACAAAATCCTTGACTTCAAAAACTAGTCCAGATATTAATATCTCAACTGCAAGCCACTGGAATTAAAAAAAAAAAAAAAAACAAGATTTCTTATTTCCTATTCCTAAACTCAGAAATTCAACAACACTGATTGATTACCGCCGATAGTGATAGATCTTTCTTCTGTCCTCATATCACAGGATTCAAAAAGGGAGGGGGGAACAGACTATCAGATACAAATAATTCCAGACTCACGCCTTTGCTACCGTTTTCTCCAATCTCTTTGAATTCAAATTCGTCAAGTTTGCCAATTCGTCTAGCCATTTTACTTCCCGAGAGGCCTGCTCCAGCAGCTGCAATGCAGGAAAGAACTTATTCTCGGTCAGAACATTAGAGAATAAAGAAACTTGTAGCAGGGTACTACACATAAAATAGCCATGGAAGAAATGTGATTGCTTGTGCATTTACTCCCCATTCTCGTAATTGCTTGTGAGGTCGATGATTTACCCCTTATTCTCATAAGATTAGCTTTCTGCAGAAGGTACTATTTCATGCCATATATATTTCACACCTCCCCCAATGAATCTTAATCCACCACGTAGTGACCCACTTGTGCCAGTGCGATAAGTGTCAACATTAAACATATCCATGAATTTTTGCACTCGCATTACAACTGTAGTTGACTAGCAAATGTTTTCATTCACTTCTCTTTCACACTTTACTACATGGTTTAACTGAAAACATTAAGATACCTGTTACTTAGTTCTATATATGGACAATTTCATACCTCCAAATGATGCAGCAACAGCAACAGAACCTGCAGCAGATCCTGTGGCAGTTGCTGCTGCAGTGAACCCTCCAACTCCAACTGCAGGGATAAGACCGCCCATCGTAGGGGCCAGGGCTCCAAGTCCCTGACCAATTGCTGGAGCTGCTAAACCTGTCACAGGTCAATTCTCAGAACTTACAGAAACAGTTTACAGCATTGCAAGCTTACATGATGGAAATTAGAGTCCTTTCCACCATAATTTGAGCAATTTTATTACCACCAGTGATGGCCATCAAGGTTCCTCCTGTCAGAGCAGCCGCACCAATAATTGTACCGTGCTTCCATTTATCCCAGATGCCTCCCATTGCTCTTCTTTCCTCTTCGTTGGTGTTTTCGGCTTCAATTAATGCCATTACAGAGCATGCAACCATGACCTCCAAGGCTTCCTGAAGAGCATTTAATATTAAATTGATAATTTTATAACCTTTATGCATTAAATCCAAGAAAACAACCTGCTAGTAAGATGAATATTTCAGAGGGAAAAACCATTTCGATCCATTTGAGACCAAGCCAGGTTGCCAGAAGCCTTAAAGATGTACGATGCCGAGCATCATAGCCCTTTCTTGGAGGAGATCTCTCATCATTTGTTGCACAGTTGTTGGCTATACAAGCAGAAAGAAGCTCATAGCAAATCGTCAATTTTCTGTGGCGGCTCAGTGCTGCTGCCTCTTCCACAGCTTCATTGGTCAACATTCTTCCAGGGTTATTGGTGGTATTGTGATGAGATGATTCGTCAGCACTTGGGCTCTGACCATTGTCACTGTGCTCTGCTACTTCATCGGATCCTACATTTGTGGTAGCATTGGCATATTTCTCTCGACATTCTTTTTCGTACTCATAGCTTCTTGCATCCTCAGGATAGATGGCGCTGCTTTCTATGTTAAGCACCATGGCATCAACTGTTTTAGATAAACCGAGCTCCTTATCCATTTTCTCGGGAGAAGTTCCATCTCTGTCCTCTAAAAGCAATTTCAAGAACTGAAATGAAGTGAATATCGAACTTAGTAGATAAAACACCAATTGGCTGATGATGATGATGGAATGATGTTAAACATAAAGACAGAGTCATCGAATAAGGATTGACTAAATAATTTCAAAAGGACGATAAGTAGCGTGGCCTGGAATAGATGATAACACAAGGGATTTTGGAATTTGAATCTACGATGCTAAGTTCCCTTGGCTGCATTATATCTGTTCAAGTGCAAAGACTAAGTTTCAAGTTTTTTTTCTGAATTAACAGTTATAAGGGAATTGAGCCCACAATTTGAAAACAATTACGAGAAACGAACATCCAATAAAGTCGATGACGCCCGGGGGGTGGGGGGGTGGTGTTGTGGGCGGAACTATTCTTGAGCCCCAAAACACTGCAAGGAAAATAGGACACATACCGAGCCTACATGATGCCTGTCTTGTGAAGAAGAACCGGCAGTTTCCTTTACCTCTTTCCATGAGTGCTCGTCCACCTCCAGATACCTGTCAATTTGAAGCCAACAGAATCCAAATCCTGAATTGTATCCGATGATACAGAGAACAAAAGCATAAATTCCTATTCGAAGGCCATCACAAAAAGAGAAGTCTGTCCCGGGGACGATAGGTTTCAGGGTGACATGAAATTTGCAACGAGAGAATTAGAGAACCCGAGAACTGGCCAAAGGAGATCCGATTTCTCATGGATCCAGAGCTCCGGATCATCCGAAACCGAGCCTCCACCACTGAAGCTGGCGCCTTCACCTATTGGCTCTTCATCCCGTGACGCCAGAGCATCCGAAGGCCGGGACTGCTGGATCTGCGACTGGTGGAGGGCGAGCGCGAACAGAGCCGCCCCTGCATATCTCTCGGTCTCTGTCAGCAACGAATCCTTCATAGCTAAAAACCAGAGATCCTCAGCAGTAAGAAGATGCTAAGATCAATGATAGGAGAGCTCCGAGATCGAGTTTTCTCGCAGTCGAAATGGAGAAGAGAGAGAGAGGGAGAGACTGACCGGTTCAAATGCTGAAGCGCCAACTCCGCATCAACGGCTAGCTCAGCCCCAGCACGCGCGGGAAGGACGAAGAGAGCTCCACCTGGAACGAGGTCACGTGGCATGGCGGGTCTAATGTTTCTCGGGTGTTTATGCATTCAAATTGAGCAGATCCGACCCGATTTGAACCTTCTTTTGCTTTGGGCCCAGCCCACCAGTTAATGCATTTGGGCCGTATCAGCAATTAATAAGCGTACATAAAAAGCGAGAAAAGGGAAGTTCCGTTGCCGGGACTCGAACCCGGGTCTCTCGGGTGAGAGCCGAGTATCCTAACCAACTAGACTACAACGGATCTGATGCCTCTGGCTGACATTATCTTAATTCTTCTGGTTCGCAATTATCTTCTGGTCCAAATGACTATCTTGGGATAAGGAAGAGTCTAGAACAACTGATAGGAAAGATTCTTAAACATCTTACCTCACCACCTGACTTAAGAAAATATTAATTAAAATATAATAAATGAATAAATCAGTATTAAACACATAAGCAGTTACCATAATTAATACTGACCAAAATAATTTGATTGATTTTCTCTCACCGTGTCACTGTGAGATAGGACCACCTAAGATTCTTCAATTGATCGAGCGGGACGAAACTCTACAGAAAGTGAAAGGCACAATTGTGACACTACCATAGCTCGACGGAGTTCCTAGAGTGATCGAATTGTTGTTGGGATTACTCTTGTCGAGCCCCAATCGCTTCTTTCTTATTCTCGACGCACCATCTTGTAAAGAACAATCATATCAATACGATCCACCGAGATGAGCAAGATCGAAAATTACTAGCCCGAGAAAATTTCCAAAGTACTCATTTTTTTTTTCTTTTCAGAGTGACTGATGGATCGATCATCATCATGGGGATCTTAGTAAAATACTGAATCATGATAGAGTGCATGTGCAACAACCATTTAACTTCTCATTCTCCCTCAATCAGCTCCCGTTCTTTTGCTAGATTAAACCCCCAAAACAATAAAGGGAAAAACTCATCTTTCTTTCTTTCTTTCTTTCTTTCTTTTTTAAGATTTGTACTATGCAGTATCCCCGAACTGACCGGAACGCATATCGAGACTAATCTACGATCGGGTCGGGATCCCTTAAAAGATTCTTGTCGACCTTCTCAACCTGAGAATCGATCTTGAAATCACCCATTTGAGACTATAGTTACTAAGTTAATCCTGAGATTAATATCTTTCGTATTCTTTTCTCTTTTGATAATGATGATAATTTCACATCTGAGCTGAATGATTGTACTTTCTCCTTTTTTTTCATTTTTCTTTGGTTTTTTAAGGATTTTAGATTTTAAAATTTCTTTTAAGAAATAAAATTTTTTAAATAATTTTACTTTATAATGACATGATAAAAAAAGTACTGATAAAATTACTCTAACTGAAACACATTTATTCAGATTTTTTCATAATTATATTCATTAATATTATTCAGATCTTTTTTTAATTATTATTCGGAATTATTTTATACAGCTGTAACATTTATATTTTGATAAGAAAGGATTGACCAACCAGATGTAAACTGCTTCCAAGAGGAAATCAAGAGTATGTTAAATATTTTTTTAAAAAAATATTGAATTAGTTATTGGATTGTCATTTTTTTAATTTTCTTGACAGAGAGGGTTTGGTACAGTTGGTGCCGCTCTCACCCTGTGACCTGGAGGTCCTGAATTCGATGTCACCTGTGAGACTTCCCATCCCCATGTACCCCTTCTTCTTTCTACTCTTCTAAACCTATATGCCTCCCTGTAAACTAAAAAAAATAAAAGAAAAATAATTTTCTTTATAATGATCCGTGCAAATGTGGAAAATTGTCTCAGATTATCCAACTAGCTCGGATCCTAATTAACAAATAGATCGTACTGTTATGGTAACCTGATTCATCTATGAAATGAAAAACTCTCAGGTGATTTTATTTTGTTCATTGACATTTCACGCGGGGTCGGAGTAAGCATGTAACCCTTTAGGTGAGATTATTCACGCGTGTACTTTGCACATAGGCTTACATGAATTTATGGACTTGTGAAGTGTTCATGCGACCAAACAGAATAAACTCCTTATTATCAAAAATAATTATTGATTATAACAATTTTATTAGTGATTTACCACACTATGCAAGAGGGAGTCTTGCATGTAACAAGTATATCGCGTGACAGTGTCTACGTGATATCATTAGCCAATTAAATCATGACATTTTTAAGATTGTTTTTTTCTATTTTTAGGTTTTATTTTTTAAAAAAATCTAAAAATAACATAATCCTGTAGCTTGTGAAGTGTTCATGTGACCATACAGAATAAACTCCTTATTATCAAAAATAATTATTGGTTATAACAATTTTATTATTGATTTACCACACTATGCAGGAGAGAGTCTTGAATGTAACAGGTATATCACGTGACAATGTTTACGTGATATCATTAGCCAATTAAATCATGCTATTTTTAAGATTGTTTTTTTCTATTTTTAGGTTTTATTTTTAAAAAAAAATCTAAAAATAACATAATCTTATAGCTTGTGATACCACGTTAGCACTGTCACATTATATACTCATTACACACAAGACTCTCCCACTACGCAGACCTCTCTTGCAACACCCTCAAGACAGAGACAGATTAAATATTAAATGCGTATTATTTATCCACTATGGATATATAAAAGTCAAGTTGAAATTATTTACGTGAAAAATTGATCGTGAATATTTTTTTGACAAAAAATTAAATTTAATTAGTTCTTACGCATTTACCGTGGATGAGCAAATATGAACATGATCTCAGAGAGGAGCCGGGCTGTCTCAGAACAGATCTTATTCTTTTAGTGAGTCATATGCTAAAAACTATATTTTTTCTGAATGCAAACAACCAGACCACTTAACTGTCAAGAGAAGAATCTCACTCACCAACAAGTGCAAAATTACATTAGGTCACATACATTCAGGGTCAGAGAGAACAAGAGGACACTTGAATTAGCATCTTGGCAACCTTGATGCAAACTCTACATCGAGTTGCATGTCGGGAACTGTACACAACGAAGGGCAACACGAAACTTCTAAACTATAAACAAAACCGAAAACATTGATGAAACAATGGATGCGGCAACTAGAACAGATAGAAGGGAATCAGCAGGGGATCAATAAAAGAACTTCATGGATTAACTTAAGCATGTGCACTTATCTTTCGATGCTTCCGACTCGCTAGCATACTCTATGAATTTGTACTCTTCCTGCTTGAAGGTCGGAGGCACCTTTCCCTCGCAGTAGCACTGGTTGCACAGGCTAAAGTGGGATTTTGTTTCCTTAAACCGAGACCCAATGATCGGGTACCGGCAAACTGAGCAAATGTGGTGACCATGGCGGTTCCTATCCCCTGTTTCGAGCTTCATTAGAGTGGATAAGATGCCAAAGCCCCAATCTCGATCATTGAACATCGCAACGAACTCGGAGAAGGAAATCATTGAGATGTCCATGTCTCCATGTAACTCGTGGATCTCAGTGTCGCCGCTTGTAGGGATATAAATAGCTCTCAACAACCTGATGTAATCAAGGGCATCGACCTTTCTTATCTGGGATGGAGCGACCCCGTCATACACACTTCGCCATAATAGCGCATCATATGCAACCCATTTTCTCTTTTCGGACGGGCCACTGCAAATGGGTGCAAGAACTGCATAGAACATCCCCAGATCAACTCGACCTGAGCCTGTCATATCTAAAACAGAGAGCATCCTCTCGTTTATCGCTTTCACTGCCCCTTGGAATGTCTCAGGCTTCAGGAAGTTAAGGAGCTTGCGGAGGATTTGCTCTAAGTCTGGTTTCCGGATGGATTTCTCTGGAACACCTGCACCGGAATATGAGACAGGCACATCTTTACCACTCATTTCCTTCTTCAAGAGCTCCACATCACACTGACTCAACCTGGTGATTCTCTGAAATGCCCTAATCTGAAGAGCACTCGCTAAATCCTGCCTCAGAGTTGTCGCCTCGCCAACAGTCTTGAATTGCGATGACTCAATGATTATAAAATCTCCCTCCCCATTGGCACCCCCATTACCCTTCACTTTCTTCTTCTGCAACTGCTTAAGATGGGCGATTGAATCATGCAGTTCGACTCTATTGGTCATCTTCAGTGCCTCCTTCAATGCTTTCTTGGCTTCATCAGTTTCCCCAGCCCCCAACAAAGACACTGCCTTGTTTAACTGAGCTCTCCAATGATTCGGCCAAACAGCCAAAACCCTAGTGTACATCTCTGAAGCCCTCTGAAACCTACCCATGTCCATATAAAGCGCACCCAAATTGTATAGGGCATCGGCATGACCAGGTTTCAAGTCAATGGCCTTTTGAAACACCTCAATTGCCCTTTCATCCTCACCTACTGCATGTAAGGCAGAGGCCAAGTCGCAATGGGCATCTGCATAATCAGGTTTCATAAAAATCGCCTCTTCCAAGGCTTTAACAGCTGCCTTGTACTCTCCAACACCAAAAAGAGCACTACCCAAAAGTTTCAAAGCTCTAAAATGAGTCGGGCACAATATAGCAGCCTCCCTATAGTACTCGCAGGCACTTAAAACCATACCTTCACCCTCCAGGGCTATCCCCAGGTTGACATAAATCTGAGGAAGCAAGTAGGACCACTGGTTTCCTCCAGCCTCAGCTGCCTCAAGAGCTAACAGAAATTCCTCCTTAGCTTCTCTACACCTGCAAAGAGCATACAAACACGTCCCGGCCCTAAAATGTGGCCTGACATCTACTGGTTGTAGCTCACAAGCCCTCTTGAAACTCACCAAAGCCTCCTTAAACAGCTGCTGTTCGAACAGAACCCTTCCGATCGCCATGTGCCCATCGAATGCCTCCTCTCTGGACCTAGCCCCATCAGCCCTGTTTCTCAGAACTCTCAACTCTTTCATGAAAACTGAGTAATCATGCCCAGACTCCTCCCAGAAGACCCTCCTCTCGCTCATCTCTGAGGACGGCCCGAATTCTCGAGACCATCCGGCGTCTGAATACGCATCGAAATTGTTGTTATTGTTGTTGTCGCCTCTAAATTTTCCATCTTTCGCCTGCTTTGCCTTCAATCGCTTGATTAGGACCTCCAAATCGTCAACTATCTTCCAGGTGTCGTCGAAAACGATTCCATGGTTCGGTGACACGGCCCAAGCGGCAGTCCTCTGCTTCTTCTGGGACTCTATTGCCCTCTCATCCGCAACAGAGGAGGACGACACCTCATCAGACCCAGTCCTGACCCTAATCTCCTTGTTCTCGACGCCCTCCCCGAAGCTCATCTCGATGCCCAGCGCGTCGAAGTCCCGGTCCACGTCGCCGGCGCCGTCATCGTAGGTCCGGAGCAGGCCGTCGTAGGTCAGGCCCTTCTCGCCGTCAATGTACTCGCCATACGTCCGGAAGACCTCGTCCAGGATGGCATTGATCTGCTCGTCGCTGAACTTCACCCGAGGGTTCACGGCGACGACGAGCGCCGCCATCTCATCCCGATTGAGGCCGCCGTCGCGGTTAGAGTCGAATTGCTGGAATATCCTCTTCACCTTCTCCGATCTGCTCCCTCTGGTGGCCATTTCCTATCTCACTCACTGTAGGGTTTGCAGATGGCAAAATTTGGCCGTTTCCCTTTTGTTTTTTGTGTTACAACAAAGGGAGAGAGGACGAGGAGGGCAGAAGAGAACAGACGCACATGATGACCAAAATTAACTCTTGCATTGCTTCGCCCCCTCCAACACTTCATTTATATGAAAAATAATAATAATAATAATTTGAATTTTAAAATAGAGAAAATTCATCATTTAATCTATTTATTTATATTTAAACCGCACAATCTAGTCGACGATAAAACTCTTATCACATAAATTTTTTTATTCTCAATATTTAATCTAAAATATTATTATATAAGGAAATAAATATTGAATTACCTTAAATTTTTGACTTTAGAAATTGTTTTCTTGCTCAGATGCAAATGATTTATTAGGGGCGTTCACGAATATATGGTAAATTCGGAGCCGATAATGAAATTCGAGTAGGTTCCGCGTAATAAATTAAAGAACCAGTCAGTTTGGTTCTAGTTCCGATACACGAGTATCAGAAACCAAACCTGTTAAATGATTCGTGTGATTGATTTTAATCATTTATAACTTCCTTATTTAGAGTTCGATTCCCGGATCGTTTAAACTGTTGTATTCTTAACTGATAAACTTTCAATTGACATAGTAATGATGTATATTTGATGAGTTTACTATATATAAATATCATTATAATTTATATTTTAATAACAATTAATAATTAAATAAACTACAAATATATTTAAAACAGTTGTATGTTTGACTGTGATAAAATTTACCTAAAATAGTAATAATCGTCAAAATTCTAACTTCAAGTATTTTATAACTACTAAATATATGAAAAATATTGAAACAATATGTATTACAGAAGTAAAAGAAAAATAATAAACATATTCCAGGTTTAGGGCAATGTTCGACTCCAAGATCCAACAGAGTAAGTTTTAATCCAAAATTTAGAAATCAATCTTATGTAAAATAGGGTTTGAGCACAGTAAAAAATACATGATATCCGGATCAATATTATGAATGAAATAAGAAAATTTCCTAATTTTAAATTAAAAATAAAGGCAATTATATTATACTAAGACCTTTTTTTTCTGAATTTTTGATTTTATTAATGAGTTCAATAATGTAGTTGGCAGTTGGATTGGGAAATTGCTTTTACTCATATGATTTACCAGTTGGCCAGTGGGTGTCATCATTCTCCCTCCTCTCCCTTTCCACTTTTATTTTGTTTGAAGGATTGAAACGTAATTCCCTTTTTATTATTGCAAAATATAAGTAAATAAATCACTAAACCGTTAATTTCCAGTTTCCCTTCCAGATAGTTCATGTCTAACTACCAATCAAGTCGACGGGTCAACCTGATAACAAGGAGAAAGTGAAAGAACTCTTCCTATTTAAGGTTTAAATTCTCTTAAAATCAGCCTGTACTTATTAGTTTACTTTTACCATATGGACTTATAGGTGCGATTATACGGTCATGGGAAGAAGACGCATCTGTATTTTGCCGTTCTCATACTCAGACGAGCGAAACTGAACCACCGTGAACGGTTAGGAGAGAAAAAAAGAAGGCACCGTTATTAAACGTTGGTTCTTCCTCGCCACGTTAATATGAAGTAAAGTAATCCGAGCTGAGAAATGAGAAAGACTATTTAGTGCAGTTGATACTTCCCTCGCCCAATGACCTCGAGGTTATGGCTTCAATCTTAGCGGTTAGACTTCTCGTGCCCCTTTATCCCATCTTCCTTCTACCTTCTTATTCTAGACATACGTGTCACTGTACACCAAATTAAAAAAAAAAAAATCTGATACTTTTTTCAGAATGTTTCATCCAGATGTGCTGGTAGACATGGATGGGGGCAAGGCAAGGCTCATCTTTTGGAGCAGCTTAAAAGTTGGGAAGAGGACAGTGGAAATAGTAACATGGCATCTCTGGTAGGGTAAAAGGTCAATTCAGATTCACCAGCAGGCTGCAAGATGCCCCTCTAATTCCCATTAAATCCATAATAAAACCTTCTTCCTTTTTTTTCTTTTCAAATAACCGAGGCATCCAAAGCGTCTTCTGAGCCCGATTAGCGCTTGTTATGATACATTCTCCTCGGAACACACGCAATAACTCGCAAATCACATGTGCCGAATAAATCATGATAAATCTTGGCTCCGAGAGATCGAACTTATGACTTGGGAAGTAAGGAGGCCCTTGCTTACCACTGGGCTGGCCTGGAGGCATAATAAAACCCTCTAATACCTGAGAGAGAGAGTCTTCTGTGTCACGGAGTGTATTATGTAGTAGTGCTCCTGGGTGTCACAGTCAAATAAGATTCAATGATGACCTTTCTTTTATAGAACTCAATTTTTTTTAAAAATAATTGAATCTTATTAATTTATCCCCAGTACATGCATAAGCGGTGGGTGCAAGAGATGTTTCTTCTCTGTTAATGACGGCCGACAATTCATCAAATTTAGCATTTCCCTAACCTCTGTAAACGATTTCAAAGAAGCTTCTGCGCCAACATGCAGCTTTCGATTTGCTTTCAGCATTTTTCTTTTTGTCCTTGTTAGCAGCGCCGAGCGGGATCTGGGGAGGAAGATTACCTCATCTATACCAGGGGGACGTCGCCGAGGAAGCGAGGGCTCGGCACCGGTGATCCAGCAGAAGTCTGATGGGGGATGGGCCAGGTGGTGCTCGGGTGAGCGAGCCGGTGTTGGTGATGGCAGTGGAAAGGGGAAGGGGGTGAACTGTAAGCTGTAGGAGGCCGTCGCCGGCCCATTTGCATTTAGACGAGGAATTTTTAAGTGCGATCCACCTTCATGTATCGAATTCCGTTGTAGTCTAGATGGTTAGGATATTCGGCTCTCACCCGAAAGACCCGGGTTCGAGTCCCGGCAACGGAATCATCTCTCTCTCTCTCTCTCTCTTTTAGTATTATTAATTCCTGTTTTACTGATTGTCTCTCTCTCTCTTCGAGTTTTGTTGCAGCTCTTCTTTCCCAAATTTTAATCTTGAATTTGAATGCCAATATGCTGAATTTAGAGACTGGGTCATATAGACGCGTATCATGCTTAAAGTTTCAATTATGATGTTAAACCTTGTTTATTTTTATTTTTATTTTTATTTTTTTTCCCTTCACACCTCCATTAATACAAATTATTTCAACATGTTTTTCATTATCTAATTGCTATTGCTACTGAATAAATAAGAGTGTAGACTTTTCCATGATTTTGTATTAATTTACGTTAGTTATTTTATTATAGTTTTAGTATATTGCACATAATTTCAAGTATACTTTAATATGTCTTATTATATTTTTATTATTAACTTGTATTTTCCACATTATAAGCTTATCATTATGCAAAATTACCATTAGACAAAATTTCCTTGAAATTAATAATATATAACAACACAAATAGCTCAAGGATTGGAGTTTTTGTTTTGGCCGAAAAGAAGAAAGCCTTACTCAGAAACTAACCAAAGTCATCGTTTACATCAGTAGAAGCAATAGAGCCCCTCAAGATCCGAGACCCGATGCTCTGGTCACATCCCCTTCAAAGTCCGATTAGCAATCCAATCTACACGTTTATTGGCACTTCTCCTAACCAGAGATAAACCCATCTGATCAAAGAAGACTCCGCAATTCCCGATTACTTCAGCTACAGGTCGAAATGCCCAAGGAACTTGAGAACACTTCATACAACCTTGAACGACGACTTCTGCAGTAGATTCAATGATAACTCTCCTCCATCTATTACTTCGTGCAAGATACATCGCATCCAAAGTAGCCAAGCACTCAGCAGACTCCACATTACCACTTCGAATTAATCCTTGAGATCCTACACCACGATCCCAACCAACCCCATAGATACCGTTCCATCAGGAATATAGCCTTAAAAATCAACGGAACAATCCAATCGCTTAACCATTTAACAACTTAATCAAACGGCTTATGATTAATAGTATAGATTAAATAAAGAGAATCCAACGGTTTAAAATCATTTGCCCCCACATGCTACAGACAAGTAGCAGCTCCTCATCGAACAGTAATACCGACAGACATGGAAATATGCAAATACCAACTCGACGTATTCGAGAACAAACACCATTCTGCAAGCATGCTAGTCATAATAAATAGAGAATCCATACAGAGTTACAGCATTTATTTGCCATTCTACAAGGCATTGAAGAACACAAACTAAGGTGCCGCCCGCCGTCTTTCCATAAAGAATTCTTCGAGAGTTGGTTTGGTCTTTGCAGATTTCCTATACAAATGCCTCCTTGTATTTCTCCACTGTACCACCACTAAGTACATCTTAACCAAAAGAAAAACCTACGGGCAATTTTCTTGCAGCTCAAGCTCATTAATTCTAACACAAACAATGGGTAGGGTAGGGTATAGGACGTTACAGTCCAGGTTTGTTATGCCGAAGTCAAACCTTCTGGGAGGGACTCGCTGTCTGGATCAGGAGATAGGAATCGTCGACAGGCGTAGAGAACCGCAGAGTGGAAAGCAGATGGATCATCAATGAAGACAAAATGCCCACCCTGCACGTTTTCATATCTGGAGTCAAAGACAGGATTACTGATGTCTTGATATACAAGGGAGGCATTGAACTGGATAGTCCATGCCGGCTTTCTAAGCGAAACCAGCACAATCATGCTGAGAGCCAGTCCCTTTTCTTTAAATTAATTGGATACATGTTTTAAATAGATTACATAACGATACACAAAATAAAACTCAAATTGAACTCGTCGTGGAATGATGTGACAACCTGGGACTATGCTTGTGACCTTGGGAGAGATAAAGTTATGGGAGGGGGTACCTGAGGAACTCGAATAATTTCGCATGGGACATTCATGTGCTTCCGAGCTTCCTGGGCCCCTTGATAATTCATCCAATCTTGAAAACCATATATGAAGGTGGTTGACACCTTCCACTCTGATGCACTGCAACACAAAGGAGGAGAAAAGAAATGTCAACTTCCATTTGCTGTTAAATGGCCATGCCATGTTAGTTATAGGATCCCAGCTCGGTAGATCTCAAATTAGTAAGCAAAACGCTGTTCTTCATGACCAAGAGGAAGCAGATGCTTCTCCAAAGTCATGAAAGTAATGACTATGAGCGCACCCAATAAAAGAGTATGGATCTAAGATACCAAATTTCAGGTTGCCCAACAATTGCGGGAGTTTATAGATGAAGGTCAACAAACCAACCTGCGTAGGAGAGGGGACCTAGCAAAAGCTCCAAACGAGAATATATATTTCAGGCAGAGCTCCCCACTAGCTTTAGCTGCCAATGTGTGGTAGAAATAATCTGAACAACAAAGTCTGCTATCAATATAACAAACTTCAATATATTCATATTCACTAATCCATTTTTCATGATACCACCTGTCAGCAATCTCGACTCCTCCTCACTTAAAGTGGTACCCTCCGAGTAAGAACCAAATCTAGCACTTGTATACCTCCGTACAAGATCTGGACCCCAAGGACCCAAACCTCTGAGAAAAGATGAGCAGAGATGTATAAGCACATTTTAGTTAAGAGCAATTTAGGCAGCTAAAAGCAGCTTTCCCAAAGGATAATGAACAAACATATAATATTCATCAAAGAGAAGCCACTAAAATGCAGAAGAATAAGCCAACTTGTTATCAATGAAATGCAGCAGAAAACCCGAACAAATACATAATGAAACTTTGATCAGATAGTAGAAGAGTACATGAAGCTAAAGCATATTAACCTGACAAGCTTCATAGGAGTAAAATTAGATTCCCAGAGATGGTTCATAATGGCTCCCTTCCATGTTGCTCTAAAACGAGTAAGCCACTCAGACTTGGGATCTGTCTCGTAAGAAAACCCAGCGGGCCCAACTAAAATCAAGTGTTGGACATGCTCAGGATGCTGTAGCAAAAGAAAAGGCATCAGATAATTTCCATTGTTTTTGCTCAAGCACAATGATTCAAATGCTGATAACAGAATTCACTCCAAATCACCTTGAGAGCATATTTAGCTGCCACATATCCCCCAAAAGAATGTCCAAGTAATATAAAGTTGCTGAGATTTTTGGCTTTTCGCCATTCTTCAAAAGAATCAATGAACCACGCCTCAGTTTCTACAACGCAAAAATAGAATCTCATTCAGCAACTTATGCATCAGCCGAAATAGGCATCTCACAATGTGCTGCTACATGCTTAGCATAACACCCCTGTCACTTAAAGAAAAGACTGAAACGGACCTTCTGTGCTTTTGCATGTGAAATCAGGCCTGCTTGATCCACCCCAGCTACAAAGACATTAAGCCATGAAACCATGTTACAAGTCTGAGCCCCTTTAACAAATTACCAACAGCATCCCCATTCCCCAATGCGACAGTAATGTTAGAGGCAAAACTGTTTTTGCCCTTGCTCTCAAAGCTCCAACTGAATGACATGAGCAATTCATTTTTTTCCCCGGTAAAAGCACATTAAATTCCACAAAGGTACTTACCCAAGCTGATCGATGGCAATGACCTTGAAACGGCTGGCAAGGGCATCAAAGTTCCGAAAGAACAAACCTTGCGAAGCACCATAACCATGAACCATAACCAGCGTAGGAGAATCATCTTTGCTGTCAAATGTAACAGTGTTGATAAACCTCGGCTCATTGCTTGAAGATCGGAACCACCTAATTTTGGATCCTGGAGGGCCTGTGCCGATATTAACCTTTTCCTGAACATAAGGCGTCCTGCATTCAAGAAATTGGCCCTAATTATGCACAATCTAGTAACATAACAACGAGTAAACAGAACTCAAAAAATAAAAATAAAAAAAGGCTTCCCTGGATTATGAAAACTCCGTGCAAACTAACAGGAAATTTTAGGACTAAAATGGACAGATATGGAAAAGTACAAAAGCTAACTAACGCATTCAAACTAATAGACAATCTGAGAGGTCTACCATTGCAGCTGAATAACAACGATGAAAAACCGAGGAGAATCACTAAGAACAACTCATCAGCAGCAACACAGGAACTCGTACATTCTCAGATTCAAAGCGACCGAAGCTATTTCACTGCAATGGATTCTCGTTGATGAGATTCGACCGTGGTCCCATACACTATCCAAACAGCTAACATCTTTTACGATGAAGAATCTCGTACTCAATAAAACATTAACCGATCATTCGGGAGAATCAAGCCAAATTCCGTGATACTCGCATATGCTCGTCTCAAATGGGTGAGAGTTCAATGAAGTTCAAATGAATTCAACCGAAAGTCTCCGCTACAAGCAACCGACAGAGAAAATTGAAAGAGAGAAGAGGAAGGGAAGTCACCTGACGAGGGAGAGGAGCCGCTTCTCTGCAGCAATTATGTGGTCGGTGGAAGTGGGGATCCATCGGAGCACCGAAGGCCAGAACGACCGCGTCTTGGCCCCCGCCGCGGCAGCCGCTCCTCCTGCGGTGTTAGGGGCGGCGGCGGACGATCCGAACTCGGATTTTGCGACTTCTTCAGCCATAATTCTCGCGATCGGGCTCGGCCGCCGGAGTCGGGAGAAGCTCATGCAAATTTCGGTGACAACGCAGAGGGGTTGAGTCTGGCGTGTTCAATGTCGATCTCTGAAATCACACACACGCACACATGTATACATATATATAGAAAATAACTGTACACGGGAAGGAGTCGTCTAGTGGAGGACGCTGCATTGCTGCCCACGAAAACTAACGATCGTTAAGTGAATTCAAGGGGTTCTTCGTCAATTCGCGACCTTTCTGAGAAGCGTCCGTGTTTGGAATCGGTTAAGCAAACATCCAATTTGTACGTTAACCGCAGCGTTAAAATATAAGCAGTGAGTATACAACAAATTTATTATATATTATACATTAAATATTTACTCGAATGGATTTTTGCACACGACACATATGAAGTAAAAATTTACTATTAAAAAAAAGTAAATAATCAATCTATAAAACGCGAAGAATTTACCGTGTAATTCTCTGTAAGATCTTGATGCATGTAAAGATTCAAATGATAATTGGCTAACATATTTTGACTGATTTCGGCTTGCGCTGTATCGACTCGACCCACTGAACGGTAATCTCTTTCGGTATGAATTTTCTAAAGGGGCGAAACTCTAACAATGATGATTGGTGATATATTACCAGCACTCCTTTATTTTCCAAGTACTTCTACTCCTTGTGTATACACATGAGAACTTAAGTCGTTTTTACATAATTAGGAAATATTTTGATTTATTCAATCTTATATTGCCAGAATCTTCCAAGCTAACCAGAAATTTTCCAGTGGAACGGTCATATCACGTAAACGATGCTGATATGATATATCCGTCTAATTATTCACATTTATCAATTTGTCCAATTAGGATTCATTATTTATTAGTTTTTTTTAAATATTTTTACTATTTATATATTATTTTTAATTATAGTTCACTATTTATTTACTGTACTTTATATTTATAAAGATTTTTTTAGAATTTAATAATCGTAACTGTATAATTATTGATTACATATCAAGTTCTAATTGGACAGATATATCACGTCAGTATTACCTACATGATATGATCGTTCCATTAAAAACTTTCTCCTAGCTGACGGTCCGATCAGATGGCATACACCAATCCAAATGCCACATTGGAGAGAGTATTTTCCGTTGCAGGGGTCGTCCACTTGCTAAGATTGAATTTATGAACTCTTTATTTTATCTCGTGAATGACGATATCATACGAAAGCCTGGTTGTCACTTTGGTTTAACATTCATTGTGTTTAATTTTATACCCATTTTATAGCTCGATGTAATTAATTAGTAAAAATGTTTAACGGAAGAAAAATCAATTATTACAAATTTGCTGGTTATCAAATTTATTATATATTTACAAAAAAAAAAAACAGCCCGGCCTTTTGGAACGGAGTCAAGAGGCCGCCATTGGAGAAGAGGACACGTGACAAAGAAGGTCCTAACAGACTCTCGTGACGTTCGCTCTGACGACAGTAGGGTAAAGGCAGGGTTCGCAGCGTGAACCATTGTGCACGAGTGGGAATGGAGCGGAAATTCAATTGAATAAATTTTAATGAAATTCGATTAAATTTCAAATAAAAAAAATTAAGGAACTGGTTCTGGTTTTAATTAGGAGTGATCGGGTCCAGGCATCCTAATTTTTTTATAATATTTTCTACAATTTGAAATTGAACCTTACCTTATTAGTCTTAAGAATCGGACCCTACTCGGAACCTATGTTACACCACTGGCTCCGGATACCTATTTGGAATCTAGTCTTCCATTAATAAATAAAAATAGAAATTTAAAGTCGAGAAATGAATACTTATCTAATAATTTTTTTGCTTAGCATACCTAAATATATTTAAAAGCATCCAATTGAATGTAATAGGTGAGAAATTTTGTGGTCGACAAAACTCTTATAATAAAAGAATGAAGATTATTAGATGATAAAAATTAAGAAAATGGTGAGTTTCAATAGGCACTGAGCATCTGAATATGAAAATAAATAGATATAATAAAATATTAAGATAAAATGTTATAATTTCATGTTTTATATACGATAAAAATATAAATATATACTTCTCGGTTCCGAGTACCGGTTCCAGTTTCGCATCACTTTTAATGGAACTAGAACCGGAACCTATTTTAATCGATTCCTCATTTTTCTACTTGGAACCTGCACTATTCTCACGAGAATTTATCCAAGTAGGTTCCAACCGGTTCCGAGTCTACCTGGTACTTGTGCACACCCTAGTTCCAATGTACAGTGTGTCCGAAATGAGTATAGGAATCGATTATATGAAAGACTAAATAATACGTAGTTACTTTAATAGTTTACAACTCATTTGAACTCAAACTCTCGAGCTATTAGTACCGCCGTATTCAGCTCGAACAGCTTTCATTTAACATGATAATTATGTAAAATTAATGAATTTATGTTATCCAAATTGGAACTGGATCTGATCCAATCATACTGCATAGTTCCTACACGAATTCGAAATTTAATCTCAATAAAAGCATCCGGTGCTTCCTCTTTCGTTCGGCGGTGAATTTCAATTACAAGCATCGGTGCAGAAAGACACACACTTCAAGGTATCAAGCATAGTTATCACGGATAAGAACGTGTTTGCTAGACACCCGATGTGGGAGCCGGAAAGCAAAAGCGAAACCGATGAAGGATTATGGAAATGCATAGGTGAGGAGATGAGATGTATCGAATAATGAACAGACAGCACATCAAGAACGGCGGTACTCGATTTTATTGAGGTGCTGGGTCTACTCATACATGTTCTAGCATTTGAAGGTGGAGAAGCACACGCCCATCTAATGAAATCAACACAAATTCACAGCAAGAATTTTGGGTTAAGCGACGCTTCGCAAAGCTATAACCTCATCCAAGGAAACAAAATATGGATAATTATGAAGGCAAGACAAGGAGCTCACTTGCAATCACCGGCCAGTATCCCCTCTTCTTGTCAGCCATTGGACCATGAGATGCTCCTTTACTCGGCTCTTGATTGACCCGCCCGAGAAGATAAGATGATGCCGACGATGAGGCCGTAGAGGGCAAGTGCTTCGGCAAAGATGAGAATGAGGATCATCCCGACAAAAAGTTTGGGCTGCTGCGCATTGGCCCTGGGACATGCACAAATCCAAATCCATCATGGAATTTTTCTCACTCAAGCACAAAACATCACCGAATAGAAAATAAGAAGCTTCCCGGAAGCAAGATAAATTCCAAGAACGTTAATTTTGATAAGAGTACTATTCAAAAAAATCCAGACTACACAAGAAAACTGATCTGCCATTTCAGTTAAACCACAACTGAACCAAGACAGTAGCATAGTGTTTCTTAGTGGATTGGCAATAAAGGATGGAGGGCAGGCATAACATAATATTGCACCAGCAGCAGCAGCTGCTGCCGCTAAGTATTTTCCATGAGTAACATTAGCTGAGTACCCAGAATTTCTCTGGTGCTCAAGCTTCTCAGTAGTTTCATTTCAAGCAGAAAATGATGGTTCATGTGAATAACACTATTACTCTGGAGTTCAGTGTTAACACTTATTGACCAGACTTTATTTTTGAGTAACAAAACCAGACTTGATGAATTCCCAATAATAGCTTTAACTTCAAGGCCTAGTCCACAAACTCCAAATTACGAAGCCTGAAGCCACAAACAACATATTAGCTAACTAAAAACAATCTCCCTATCATATAAGCTAACATTTGAGTTTTGTGGAACACATAGAACAAATCTAGGAACTAGAAAAATCTTCTTTTTTCATTAGGGAAGTACAAGAACTACTACTCAAAACAGTTTGACATCACAATGAGAAATCATAAGAAAATTGATTTTCTCGATGAACCATTTAATGCAATGGGCAACAAAAACGGCTACAACTTCATCTTCCCGCAATGATTAACAGATCACGGCCATCAAGAATCTACAAGATCATATTACAAATAAAATCAATTTCATTTAACTGATATCACCTAAAGCTTCAACAACAGAGTAACTGTTATCAAATTGATGAATTGAGATATGCAAAGCGATCAACATGAACAAATGAGCTCGATCAGAGAGGATCTATATCATAACAAACATCCAGGAAATGGCCGTTGGTTGAAGTGAGCAAAGGAAACGGTTGCAAATCAAAAGCAAATACTGGATCGCATTACCTGACACCGGCATCCCCGACTATGCCAATGGCCATACCAGCAGAGAGACCGGCTAGTCCACAAGCGAGGCCGGAAGACAGGTGGGCGTACCCGTCAAAGAGGTAGTACGACTTAGCCTTGGGGTTAATCCCCGTGCTGATGATCACAGCGATAATCAGGCCGTAGATCCCCAGCACACCAGCCATAACCACCGGCACGATCGATTTCATCACCAGCTCCGGCCTCATCACCCCCATCGACGCCACGCCAACGCCGCTCTTCGCCGTCCCGTACGCAGCTCCCATACCTGCGAGGTTCCGAACCTCAGATCCGTACAAAGACAGCATGGATCCGGAAAAAACAAAAATGTATCCGAGCAAACAGCACGCGCGGGAACTACACGATCGGACTTACAAGAGAAGACGAGCGCAGCGGCTGCGCCGAGGAAGCCGAAGAAGGGAGCAGTCTCATCGCCGCTGAATGTGGAAGACATCTCCTCGAGGCTCTTCTAACGGTATCGTTTCACAGTGAAAAATTGGTTCTCTGACGAGATAGAGAGATTTGGATGCCGGCGATGCTTCTCGACGAGACAAATTTGTGTGTCTAACAGTTCACCGGAGACGGAGAGGAAGGTGGAAGCATCATCAGGTCCCGCAATTACGATTGTACCCTTCACAGTAGATAAGGGTGATCGGGTACGGGTCGACCCGTCATGTTCATGGGACGGGCAGAGCAAAGACTGGCCTGATTAATTAAAAGTATTTTAATATTATGTAAAGTATAATTTAAAATATAATTTGAATTTATCTATTTATAATAATATGATTAAATAAATATAAAATACTTCAAATTTATATAAATTTAATAAAATAGAATGAATATTATTTAATTTATTAAGATAAAATATTTATAATTAAATAAAAAATAAATTTAAAATCATATAATTAAACAAGTCGGTCAAGGCTAATAGAATGACAGATCCAGACCTGCCCCGTACACCGGTGGGACTTTTACCTGCCCCACCGTGGATGGGGACAAGTTTGCATTGACGATCCACAATACCTATAATCTTTTTTGGCATCCAAACCAAGGCTGATTCTTAAATATAAAATGTGCACCACCAACTTAGGATTGACCGGCCTAATAATTTTCTCATTAGATTTTTAAATAAGAGATCCTAAAATCATATCTTAGATTAAGAGAATTGGTAAAAATTTTCGTAGGAATTCCAACTTAATCGTAAATTAATCTCTAGATATACTTCAACTGACTTGAAAATACTGCATGGTACAAACTAAAAAAAACATTTGCACGTTACGTACGCTATTTATTCTAAAATTTATTATAATCATGACTCCGACCACAAAATTAAAAAACACTAAGAAATTGTTCAAATAAAGAATTTTATTCTTAAAATTACTGCATCAAATACTTAGCTGGTATAATTATTTTTTATCAAATTTTTTTAAAAAAAACACGCTGAATCGGTGGCATAAAGTTACATGGTGCTTAGAAAGCAAACGGCGCCGTTTTTGGCCGGACAAGCAACCCCAGGCACCCAGAGGCTCGAGACGGCGCCCGCAAGCAAAACGCAAAACACGACACAACATACGATTTTGCAACCATCCTGAGATTGGCCTGCAGTTGCCTTAGGGCTCCCGTTTGGAAATCCCAGGATCGATCGCAGCTTGAGAATCTCAGGACCGATCCCGGATTGGTCGGCAGAAATTGACCACGGATTAATCTTGAACGCAAATTAGTCTCTATGAACATTTAGACCGATGCAACAATTTCAACTACCACATGACGTCTTGAATTGATATAGCTGTTCTTTACACAAACTATAATGAATCATATCCATCAAGCACCGAAAACTGCATGAAAACTTCTACGAAAACATGAAGAACAGAGGTTCGATCAAGAGTCCTAAATCAAAAGTTCTAAGCACGCTCGCCACGGATCCTCCTCGCGAGCTGGATGTCCTTGGGCATTATGGTCACCCTCTTGGCGTGGATCGCGCAGAGGTTCGTGTCCTCGAACAGCCCGACGAGGTACGCCTCCGCCGCCTCCTGGAGCGCCAGCACCGCGTGGCTCTGGAACCTCAGGTCGGTCTTGAAGTCCTGCGCGATCTCCCGTACGAGCCTCTGGAAAGGCAGCTTCCTGATCAACAGCTCCGTGCTCTTCTGGTACTTCCTGATCTCACGCAGGGCGACGGTCCCCGGCCTGTACCGGTGAGGCTTCTTCACTCCTCCGGTCGTCGGGGCCGACTTCCTCGCAGCCTGTGTTCACACAATCGCCGTCGGATATAACCATCAGAGATCAACTCAAAAGGAAATAGAGTAGAAGCCCCTGAATCGAACAGATCCAAGGATTCGAAGGCGTAATCGATCAGTACCTTGGTGGCGAGCTGCTTCCGAGGAGCCTTGCCGCCGGTGGACTTGCGGGCGGTTTGCTTCGTACGGGCCATTCCGATGCGATCAGGTCAGAACGTAATCTCTCGAAAGGGTTCAGGATTCCTTTTTCACTTTTCTTGGTAATGAGAGAACTCGAAGCGGTCAGATGATGGGTCAGAGGACGTGGCTTTATAAGGGGAAAGCAGGTTAGGTCGGTTTCCTTGGGAGGCGGAGACTGCAGATGTCAGCGATCCGCGTACTTGCTTCCCATTGGATATCAATGTCGTGTGGCGATTGCCAGCGTGGACATTCTGTGTTTCTTTTGTGAGGGGAAATTAACTCAGCCACGCAGCCTCCCCGCTTTTGTGTAAACTTCAGTTGTCTAAGTTTTTATGAATTAAAAAAAAACAGTTATTATAAATTTTACGATTATCTATCCAGCCAATATTCTATGTTTTTAATTCTATTTCTGATATATTTTGTATATTTTAGGATACTTTTAGATGTTGATAGAGTCCACGAGTTGGTTTTTGAAAATTTTGAATTATTTTGAATCAATTTGGGTCACTTTTCGATCTTTTAAAATTATTCTAGCCTATATTCTAAATTTTTCAGTTTCATTTCTGACGTGTTTTGTGTATTTTACGATAGTTTTAGGTTTTGGTGAAGTTTAGGGATTGGTCCTTAAAAATTCATAATTGTTTCGGATCAATTTTTTAAAATTTATCCAGTAATATTCTGAATTTTTCATATCTGTTACTTTTTTTAAGTGGATTTTTTATTTTTTATTTTAAAATTCTTATTTCTGTTTTATTTATTATTATTTCATAATTTGAACTCAGCTAAATTTTCACTTCAGTGTCCGACGCATTGTCTGCATCAGATTACCACATCAGTCTAATTTACAATGTTACTGAAAATTTAATAATTTATACTAAAATATTACATTTTAAAAATATTTTATAATACGAAATTAGAAATTTTTATATCAAAACATTGTCTCTCTTTTTTTTTTTGGTAAGATCAAAACATTATATTGGCGAATATGTACCGACGGTGGAATTTTCCCTCAAACGCGTATATTTACATTATGTTTTATTTATTTTAATATAATATTAATTAATTATAATTTATAAATTTTGCAAATCGGGCCGGATCAGCCCCGAATCTCGGTTGGGGATGGGCTGGGCCAGAGTTGCCATCCCTATGACCATCGACTCTTAGTGGTCCACCACCTAGTGTGATTAGAGATGGTGGACCAAATGCAGGATCAGGCTAAGTGTGGTGTAGATTACACCAGAGACTACATCGTTTACTTGAAAAGTTAACTGTAATTTTATATGGGTTAAAACTTTATAATGTAATTGGTAAATATTTTACATCCAAGAAATCCAACATTCTTAAATTATATCAACTTTAAAATTAATTTTATAAGATTTTTACCAACATTTACCAAATTTTACAATCGACATTACATTATTCCAAATACCATAACCTCAAGTTGTAATCCGTTTTCCAAAATTTTTTTACCATGGATTAAACTTTTTTATATAATTTCAAATTTTTCTATAATTTAATAGTACTTGAATCAAATGCACTCAACGCAGTAGCAAATATCACTAGGCTGACTATTATCACCACATCATTGGACAGGAAAGGAATTTTTAGGTCAACAATACGTGTGAGCAATAACTAATTAAATTATTCTAATTAATAATAATTAAAATAATAGTTTGAATAATTAATACTAACTCACTCAATTATCACAATTTAATTTATATTTTTTTGGTCATGAACATGCAAGTATTTCTCTTGGACAGGCAGGCGCACACAAATCGAGCCCCGCCCTGCCCCGACCACCTCATGGCATCATGGGACACTGATCAGCATCCTCGCTGCCTCACACAGGCAAATCGGGATCCGCACGGCTTGCTTCCATGCAATCAATTCCAATTCCAATCCCAATCCGGAGTAATTTATTCATTTTCAAGTAAAATCCAATCACTAGTGAGATGAGCCCAAGATGAGAATGAGAAGGGTGGGGATGAAAACTGGAGAAAATCATTAAACTTTAGCTCCCCTGAATAAAGACTCTGGATTGTCTTTGGAGATGTGCAACAACATAGAAGTCTTGTCTGATTAACAAGGCCGCCTTCGGACCTTGTTGATGTTGTTTGCTGACCAGGTAGCGGTACAATACCCCAGAACTGTGACCTGTGTACCTGCAGCCATGGATGATAGTGGCTGAGCAGCCATATATATAAAACTCCTGACCAGCTCAAGGGATCAAACGCCTCCCTAGCAAGGATAACATCCCCTGCAACTTCAAGAAGCTTTGGGCTATCATGTGTTCTTCCTCATCTTATTTCCTGTTTCTGGTCTCTCCTCTCCGTCGTGCCATCTTTCCTTTACTGTCAATCCACTTCCACTTCCTTTGAAAAGGTGCGCATCATCCAGTTCGAATTCGAAAACCCATTTGAAACTCGATTTGGTTTGAAATAGTGTGTCGGAACCGAACCTTCTTAAACCCCAAATCCAAAGATAGTTTTCTTTTTAACCCTAGATCATTTTGACAAGAACAAAACCACATTGGAAAGTGAAATTTCAGAGGATGTGTCATGTCAGATTACATGAATTTCATCACCTGAGCTTTTAACATCAGCCAGGGATAACTGTAAATGAAGAATGTCTCATCATCCACAACAATCCTTCCTCCACCTTTCACAAAACGCAGATCTGATTAAAACAAAATAAAAACAAAATAAAAACCCCTAGCAGTTAATTGCAGAAAATTGCAGACATTACGGAGCCTCGGACCGTCCTAGTTCAGAGATTTTCAACACATCTCGAGCTGAGTTCAGCTCTTGTATCAACTTGTCGTCATTGGCTAACCGGATTAACGATTCAGAAAACAATGACGAGAGTTTCGGCGATCAACATTGGGGGAAATGCAGGCGGAAAACAGAATGGAGGAAGAGCAGGAGGAGGCATCAGATCTTCCTATTCAAGTGTCGAGAATCATCGTACCCAAAACCGCTGTGATGAGCACTCGACAACATCGGCACAGATTCGTCATATGCCCTCATCTCACCCACGCCGATCCTCGCACACGATCCAGAAACAGAGGAAAAGAACGACGAGAAGGACGGAAGATTTCCTCAATCTGGAGAGGAAGTTGTCGTAACCTAGATTAAAAAAACAAGAGTAACGAAGATGGAAGAAACAGAACGGGGCGGACCACAGCTAGGGTTTTTCCTTATCTGAACGGGGGGACGGCGGGGTTACTTATAGTAGTGTTCGTGCCGTCCGCTAGGGTTTTCTCCTGTAACGGTGTTGGCGCCGACGGCTTTAAACCCAACTGTAGTCGCTGAGGCGCATGGACAGTAGAGATCGGACACTTTGATTGGGCCTAAAGCCCGGCCCAAGAAATCAAAATTTGCGATTATTTTTCTTTTGCTTTCAATTTTTCAAGGTAAAATAATTATAAGATATTCAAAGTGAAAATTGGATAAACTATTAAGACATAATACAGGAGTAAAACGTTAAATTAATAATTTTTGAAATTTTTTTATATTGCAAAATTGCATGAGTGTATAATAGGTTGATATATACAAAAATCTTAAATGGAGCGATCATACCATATCAGTATCGCTTATATAGTATATATGTTCAATCACGACTTGACATGTAATCGATAATTATAAAATTATTGTAATTCCATTCTAAAAAATCTTTAAAAAATATTTAAAAACCTTAAACAAATAGTGAATTATAATTGAAAATAATATATAAATAGTAAAAAAAATTAAAAACATAATAAAATGGTGAACTCTAACTGAAAATAATATATAAATAATGAATTCTTATTAGATAGATATATCATATAAACGACGATGACGTTGTATAACTTCTCAACTGAAGACTTTCTCCTTTCACTCCTCCTCTGTCCCTTCAATTTATCTGTGCCCTTTTTTGAAATCAAAAAAGGAAAATGGAAGCTTTCTTTTTAAGTTATATCCATTTCCTTTTCGATTATTTATTATTTATTACTAATTTAAAGGACAAAATATCCTTTTAATGTCACTTTTTTCTTTCCTAAAATATTCTTAGTTGAAATTTCACTAACACCTATATTAAAATAAAATTGAATCATGATCGTATATCTATTAGGTATAACTATCCACCTTCCATTTTTTTTCTCTCGCTTGAAACTCCTCTCCACTCTTCTTTTTACCTTTTTTTCTCTCTGATAAGTTTATTTTTAATACTCACAATTTGCTTCTCACTCTTTTATTCCGTACACATAAATTACAAATTCAATTTCATTTACACAGTCCATAATTACAACTATCTAATTTAAAAATTAAATATATATTATTTTTACTTGAAAAATTAATTGTAAATAATTATTTTATTCAATCATACATTAATAGATATTTCTAATAATTTTTTTTGAAATAATACACTCCGTGCATAGTACGATTAAACTTCAGTATCCATTAGTCTAGGAGTAAGAAGTGAATAAAAGGAGAAATTCGTACTCTTGTCGCACTAATATAAGAAAATAGTAATCAGAATACGACAAACAGATAAATTGATATTAATCACCCAAACAATTATCTTAATTATTATTAATCAGAACAATTTTATTATTCTTCCTCACTACATCACTTTGAAATGCATTCATCTAAGATGTTTTTTTGAATAAAAGGGTATAAGAAGATCTCTTCACTGTGAATGTACAAAAGGATCAACGGGAACAGACAGTAAACATTCGGTACCAGTGACATTAAACAGAGCCGGACCAAATCTCATTCAGATCTTTTCTTGTCCCTCTCTGGAACAATTCTGCTTTCATTAGCCTTACCTAAGCTCCCTCCCTGAAATTTACACTCAGAGCTGACAAAGAAGGCCCGAACTTCTCCATTTTCCTTTACCGGTCTTCCCTCCGAACACTGTTTGGATCAGAGACCATGTCCATCATCATCTTCTCCGGAGAGTCTTCCCAGCTCGCAAAAGTCTTCAAATCAACCTGCATCTCAGAAGCAGTATCATAAGTATTCCGCAAATCCATCGAAGCCATAAGAATGGTCCCCATCTTGTCGAGATTGAATGAATCAGATTACCTTACGCCTTTGCTCGGTGAAAAGTTGTTCCCTTTTCTTGTAAGATGCCTGCACACCCTTAACTGCCGCTCCACCCAGTCCCCATACTTCCACTTCTAACACTGAAGCATTGACGGGGAGAAACCCCTGCAGTATTTAATCATCGAGAATATGGCAATACAGCATTCTCTGATCATCAGCTTCTGTAGACTCGGTTGATTGGAAGTATACTTCTGGCAAAGGGAAGAGCCACACGTACCTGATTTGGGAAGAGGGGCCCTGGTTTGTAGGTCTTATCAACAGCGTGATGCCGAATGGTGACTCTTGCAAAGTCTCCGTCCATGAAAATTCTCTCATTTCCAATGCTTCCTCCAAATGCGATCCCCACAGGCTTAGGGCGAGGCTCGTAGACCCTACCTGAAGGATGCAAGTGGCTATATACAAAATTATTCTCCTTTCCTGTTCATGTTGCATCAATTAGCCATAAAAGCTCAGAATCAGGTTCCGAAGAATCACAAACTGTATGCAACACTGCACTTCAAGTACCAGTAGGTAAAAAGACATGGAAGACGGGATCTATTGAGTAGAGATTCCCAGAGCTTCCATAGAACTGATCCTTATTCTTGAACCCCTGCTGTAAAATCACACCAACAGTCCATTTCCTGTCACCAATGTCACCTTGGCAGGAATCCTCACAAGAAGCAGAAATTAGCATCAGCAGCGGACCGTGATATCCTTCAACATTCGCCCAGAACCTATTCAGGCCCTTCCCATGGATCGATGAACTACAATGGCCGAAAAATAGATCCATCAATGTTCATCCAGAAGAGCTAAACCAATGTAAAGCTGAGAAACAGGGAACATTCTCTAACATTAGAAAAACCTGAAACTTGGTTGATGGAAAAACAGCCTCAGCATTCAAGTAATAGAGAGATGAGATTAGGCAGGAAATGACTGACCGATACAGAAGGTCCTCATTCATCTGGTCACCATTACGACAAAAGCAATTTCTTAAAATTTCTTCACTTGCGGCTCCTCTAAATGTAAGGGAGATTGCCCATGCCTTTCCACGTGTCAGAAGGTGAGCACCAGGAGCCCTTTCCAAATTGCCATCTTTTGACGATGAACTTGAAGGTCCCAAACTATCCTGAAATAGGTTGTATGATGAGGCAGCACATACAGATACAAAATGTACCTTTTGCACTATTTAGGACAGAAATACATCATTTTTCATATGAACAACATCAGACAGTAGAAATAGTCTGGCGTGAGGAAACAACAACCAAAATGTGAGAAACGTGTAAATTAGTATTAATCATCTGAAGAGTTACCATAACTACTTACTGCAATTTGATTGGCTCTTTCTCACCAGGTAGGACCATCTAAGATTTTTTCATAAATATGCAGGTAATTTAAGTTCACGATAGCTAAAATGTCATTGTGCCATTGAAGCTCGTGACAAACAAACTAATGGAAATGCAGCAGAAAGAAGGATATCCGATGATTTCCCATACTAATGGAAATGGGGAAGTTCAGTCCTTCAAATAAGCAAGCACAATAAGTGAAGATAAATTCATGTTAAACAGGCTGACTACCTCTGGTGCAACCGAGCGCTGAAGACTAGCCGACACAAATTGTGAGAAGCAATCGGGAAGTCTTGGAATCGTACCCAATGCCCAAGTCAGAAACCTCCCAGCAAGAAGCTTAGCTTGTAAGCTGAAAATATCACAGTTCCAAAAATCCAAACTTTCACTACCTTCAACACATGAATCTACAGCCGAAAATATGACATTCTCAATATCAGGCACATAAAAGACAGCATCATCCTCAGATTTGGAAACCATGTTCACTCTCGAGCTCCATGACATGCTCCAACACAGGATCAATAGTGCATAGACATCGGAGGGCATCAGGTACCCTGCCACCTTACTGTCAGCTTCATCGGACTCAAACCCCAACTCAGCTGCAAGACCGACTTTTTTGGCTGCAACCTCAAAGACTCTCAGCAGGTTCGTGAGGCAGACCGACGCAGTCATTCTCCCACAGCAGTTGACATATCCTCTCACGAACTCGACCCAACTCAGTCCACCTCCATCGTGGACGAAGAACAGGTCGACTATGGAAGGGCTCAGATGACTAAGCAATACCAGAACAGACTCAGGCACCGAAGCCCCGGGCGGCTCGAGAATCGGATTCTTGTAGCTGATAGAGAAGCATTTCTGAAGCCATTAAAGACCATATGAGCATTAAAACAACCCACGTTCGCAACAAAGGCAGCCTGCTGTGCACAATTGATCGAACTTTGAAGAAGGGGGATTCTGGGGCTAAATTCTATCAAAAGAATAATAACCTGCAGAGAATGAACGGGAATTGAGTTCTCTTGAGGATCGGCGAGGTTCGCGAATGCCTTTTGGAGCATCGGGAGAGCTCCGGTGGACGCTGCCAGCGCTTCCAACTCTCTCTGCTCCGGCGACGTACCCTTCTGCTCCGTCGAAGCTGAGGTTCCCATCGTTCTTCGACGATCAGTCTTCAATTCTCCGGCAAAGCTGCAAAATTTGGAAGCAATTGGATGAGGAAATGGCAAATTACTTCGCCCCTTCCTAAGAAGGTTCGAGCATCAATAACGATCCATCAAACCAACCGACAGCCTATGGCGAACCACTGATACGGCGTCGTTTTGCGCATAAAACAATTATTTTTTCCTTTTTTTCTTGCTGAACATTTTCATTTTATCTGGAATAAATCACATAACATCTGGAAGGACAGATCCTGATTGTTCTATGGCCCGCAGCTTAACCTAATAATTTTTTACACTACACGATAATTCGGCGCGACACGGTACAAAGTTAAGAGGGTCTGGGTTGAGCCTAAATAAGTTTCGTGTCTAAATAGGTTGACCCATATAAATATTTAAATGAATTAATTAAAACAGGTCGAACCCATGTAACCCAAAACGACACGATTAAACATGTTTCATTATGTGTTTATGTGTCAAACTCATTAACCTATTTAAATATATTTAGTTAAAATTACAATTGCATCACACATATTTAGTTATATGAGTTAAGCATTTTGTACTGTGTCAACCCAATTTTAAACGTGTCATATTCGTGGTTGAGTTTTTTTATTCATTTATTAAATGGGTCATATATAAATTAAGACACTTTTGACACAAACTCATTTGGACATGACACGTTTAAGTATACATGACATGTATTACCAAGCTTACTCGCGGCCACTCACAGGATTGAGATTATAAGTACGTATAACAAATTATTTATCGTGGCATTATGGTTAGGTTAAGACATTGAATATCTATACTTTATTCTAAAATAGAGTTATAAACCCAAGAAGTTTCCAAGTGATAGCCTCAACAGCTTTCACATGGCAGTTTTGTGGATGTTTGATTTTCTTTTTGATTTATAAATAGTAAAATACGAGGGTTGCTATGTGTTTACCACATCACTCATATATTAAATATTTCTCTTTTTTCCCTCTTTCCTTCTTAAATTTTCGGTCGATTGTTTAAGTTATATAAATTAAAAAATATATTTTTTATTTAGTTAAATTATGTCCTATTTAACTATATGTAGATTTGATTTAATTCATTAGAAATTCATTCATATAAATTAAAATCAATTTTCCTATTTAGAGAAATTATTTTCATATTTAGTTTAAATCTTTTTATTATATTTATCATTATTTTTTTATTTAATTCTATAATTTCCTTAACCGATTAACTATTTTCTATTTTCACCAACTCTCCCTTGCTTTTTTCCGTATTTGCTTTTCGCTCATTTTCAATCTTTCTTCTATTTTCACCGGTGATAATCGGATAAACATCCATTACTGTCAATATTTATTTATTTGTTATTCTATTCTCATAAAACATCCAATTATTATTCTTATATACAAGCATTCCTTTTGAACATAATTTAAATATAAAAGAATTATTAAGAAATAATTTAATTTATAATTATTTTACATTAGTGAATGTTCATCAATCCTACAGTGAAACGCAGGACATTGCCCCAATACAGTTAGAAATCCTAGTATATCAACATGTGATCCAATCCCGATCAAGCAACCTCTGAGAGACCTCCGAGTCTCCGTCGGAGAATATTGCTAAGAAATGGGTTCGAGGGGTCCACTTTTTGCTAGGCGGGCTCGACAATTGGTTCTTCGGGTTTGAGCGCGCTTGTCCATGCATGGGTCGGGTTTGGGTATCGTCGCGTAAATCCGAATAAACGCTTGCCTGATCCGAACTTGCACATCCATGTCAAATCTTAAAGTCATGTTCTGCATAAATCTAGCATATGACAAGCTGGGACTCGGGCAACTTGCCTCTCTGGTCGTTCTTCCCACAAGGCCCTCGCAGCCGACAATCATTTCTTCAGTGTCCCAGCGTCCTAAAGATTCCCTAATCTGTCATTGCTCACTCCATTTCCCAATCATTCTCCACGTCTTGTCTTCCACTTGCTTCCTCAACACCTACTGTCAACTTTGAGTCTGTGACCTGAACTCTCCCCTCCTCTTCCTCTTCCTCCGTAAATGGGGTCCGTGTCGCTGAAGATCGGCGACGGGACCGCCCGGTTCCAGCAGCCCACAATCTGCTCCTCCGCCCTCAACATCCTCATGTTCCTCTCCGTCATCGCCACCAACCTCTTCGCCCTCTACGCCTTCACCTATTCCTCTCCGAAGACCCAACAGAGCATCCTCCACCACACCCACAAGAACGTCCACCTCATCTCCGAGCAGGTGTCGCTCATCCTCCGGGAGATCGATTCCTCCCAGAAGAAGCTTGCCACGATGGAGAAAGAACTTCTCGGTTACAAAAGCCTCGACCTTTCCCGGCCCAACATCGCCCCCGAGCTCAAGATCTTCCTCGGACGCCACTCGCTCCCCCTCGGGAAGGACTCGAGGACCGGGATCACCGAGATGGTGGCCTCTGTCGGGCACTCGTGCGAGAAATCCGCCGATTTGCTGTCCCAGTACATGACCTACAAGCCCCACGGGCCCTGCCCAGACGATTGGACTCTCGCCCAGAAGCTGATCTTGCGAGGTTGCGAGCCTCTGCCCCGGAGGAGGTGCTTCGCGAAATCTATCTCGAAAATTGGTCTGAGCCCCTTTCCTGTTTCTCTTTGGAAGCCTGTCAGTGACAAGATTGTGAGTTGGAGTGGCTTAGGATGCAAGAGCTTTGAGTGTGTGAATAATAAGAAGATCAGTAGGGAGTGTGCTGGTTGCTTTGACTTGGTCAATGGGTATGAGCCTCAGAAGTTTGTTAAGGCTAGGGGCAAGAATGATTTCCTCATTGGTGATGTTCTTGCTATGGGTGGAGGTTCCATTAGGATCGGGTTTGATATTGGAGGTGGGTCGGGGACATTTGCTGCTAGAATGGCTGAGAGGAATGTGACTGTTATCACTAGCACATTGAACATCGACGCGCCCTTAAGTGAGTTCATTGCTGCAAGGGGACTTTTCCCTCTGTACTTGACCTTAGATCATCGGTTTCCCTTCCACGACAATGTTTTTGACATCATTCATGCCTCAAGCTTATTGGATGTTGGGCCAAAGGTGGAGAAGCTGGAGTTCTTGATGTTCGATGTTGATAGGATCATGAGAGCAGGTGGGCTACTATGGTTGGATAACTTCTACTGTACTAACGAGGAGAAAAAGAGGGCTCTGACTCAGTTAATTGAGCGGTTCGGGTACAAGAAGCTGAAATGGGTCGTGGGAGAGAAGCCCGATGCTTCTTCTGGATCGAGGAAGTCCGAGGTTTTATCTGCTGTCCTGCAGAAGCCAATCAGAGTGTGATCTATACTCGAGAGATTCTTATGCAAGAGGTAGTGAAGAGCTGTCATTCATTTTACGGGTTTCTCAATTCAGGAATCATGTAAATTCATTGCCTTTAACCTGCTGGAATTCATCAAAGATGTCCAACAAATCCTGCCAACTACTATTCGTCTCTCCGCCATGGTTTTAAAAAACGGCCCGTCGCGGCCGTAACGGCCGTTACGTAACGGTATCGGAAGGCTCCGATACCGTTACGGGCCGATATCGCGGCCGGAAAAAAAATCGCTGGCCGTCGCGGCCGTCGCGGCGTTACGTAACGGCGTAACGGGCCAAAAAACGGCCGTAACGGGCCAAAAAACGGCCGTAACGGCCGCGACGGCCGTTTTTCTTCACTTTTATACCGTTATTCATATTTTTATACACATTTACATGTTTTGCTATTTCAAATTTATCAAAAATACATATATTTGACACATTCTTTTATCGGAAAACATGTTTATACCAAATTATATTGATATTGTATGCACAGAAATGCTGAGAAATATCATTTTTCTTGAATGAATATTCAATGTAATACATAAATTACTTGAATAATTTATCATCAATATCTTGACATGTACAAATTTGATGTGAAAGTACATAACTTGACAATGCGGTGCTAGTCATAGTCGCAGGACAAAACGAAGAGATGCAGAGTTTATGCAATTTGATAGGGATCCATATCATTATCATAGTATGAGTGAGAGTTTTAGTGGGTTAGAAATTGGCAATTCATCTAAAGCGGAAAGCAATCAGAGCTACTCACAACCTCACTTTTATCATGGATATGGATATAATTTCGCCTTGCATCCACCGCCAACAATTCATGAGGATCAAGAGGCCAATTTTGGTAATAGTGCTGCAAATTATTTTTTTGGACATGGTTGGATGCAATCCAGTGAAGTAAATGATGAAGATGGAGTGGAATCATACTATGATCCCGCGCGCCATTCCACCACTTGGTGAAAAACCATGTACAATAATGATTTATTCATAATTTTGAGTCACTTATTTTAGATGTGAGAATGGGAGTGAGATTCACAATATTTTATATTTATTTTTATTCAATTTGGATGCGTAAAAAAAATTCGGACCGCGACACCCGCGACGCCGTTATGTAACGCCGCGACGACCCGAAACCGTTACAACCGCGACGCGACCGTTACGCGACCCGCAACCGCGATTTAAATCCATGCTCTCCGCAGCTGCACGTTAGCATACATAAGGGGATGATGATCTGTGTGCCCTGACATTTTGCAATTTAGAAACTGTTACATCTTTTTTTGGTGCCCTCAATGAACTGTTAGGATCGAAAAAGATAGGCCTGTACCCCTGATATTGCTCAAGCTATGACACTTTACGTTCTTACTCTGCCATACAGTTTCATTTGAATACAAAAACTCGATTTTTTTTTATCATTTGCTGCAGAAGAAAGCTGCATCAGTTCTATGTTTTTGTCCAGCACTGATGTTTAGCTTTGGTTTCAGTACCTGCTCATTGCTGTTTCCTGGGGTAACCCAGAATATGCATCAGACTGTGAACTGTTCATGCTACCATTAGCTGAATTTCAAGTCAAAGAAAGTCGGGAACAAACCTGGAAAGCTGCTGCTTTTGGCTTTTGCAATCCTTGCACAAGCTATATCATTGACCATCAGTTGTTACTCTCTTGAGAAGTTGAGAACAATAGTCTCGGCTCCTCTTTAATGTGAATGTCCCTCAGCTTACTCCCGGTGGCACAGTCAGTCGCTTGTGGCAGCTGGAATCCTAAACATGCCAGTGTGTTTGTCCACGAATACCATTTCCAATACTGGTGATGTTCATGGCTATTCTTCATACTGAAGTCTGCCTCCTGGGCATGTTCCTAGTACTATGTTTCATAAGATGCTCCTTCTCTTCGTTAAATTAGCTTTCCTAGCATTCATCTGGTTCATGCGCTGTCCTGTTGCGGATAATTGTCTTGGCTCCTTAATCTGGGATGATCTGCTCGGTATCAGACAATCTCTGCCAGAGTCAACAATGTCGCTTGCATGCTCATGACATTAACTCTATAGAAGATGAAATACCACGCATGTGTTGTAGATGCTGGAACTCTGAAGTTCTGAAGGGCTTTCTTGCCCAGACTGCTTTACCATCTTTCTCGACACGGTCGAGATCTCCTGGTGAACTTTTTGGTTATAACTTGTGATGATTCCAAATTCATGTCTTCATTTCTTGACATGGATGGCTAGAAATGCAAGGATTCTTAAGTCAGAATCTTCTCTCTTTTCCCTGGTTGAATGGTCAAGATCAGAATCTTGGATGCGGGCATCATCTGAAGGGCAAAGACTTGTGCACACCCTTAAAACTATGTCAGCTAGGCTGAAGGTAAGTATCCGTAACTGGCTTATACGCATTTGTTCAAGGTTCTGATACGCAAATTGTCGATTTATGTTCGGATTAGTCTAGTGTTGTAAGGAAAAGAAATCATGGTCCGAAGTCCGTGATCTAGTGGAAACAAAAACGTTATGTGTTATGTCTGTATATTTACAGATTATTCTTCATAAGATATGCAAGTGATGAGGATCTACATGACAAAACGCAGATTTTTTCTTTTTAAGAAGAGAACAATCGCACCCATTTGCAGTGTTCTATCTACAATTCGCATTAGGCTCGGAGAAATAAGAAACGATCCGGATGCAATCCGATGTAAAATCTAAAGTGTACTTAGTTGCATTACAATGTTTGGTCGTATAACTTACTGTTAATATTCATTTTTTAAAAATATTTACTAAGTATTGAGTATTTATTGGTTAAGTTTGCCACGCCATCCGCGAGCTCGGCTCACTTAAGAATTTTTCGCTTAACGGGCTCTGAAAAATTACAAAAAAAAAAAAACTTGGCATATTTGTGTTGATATGGAACTTTCAGTCGTTTTACTGCGAAGTTCAAGACTTGAAGAGATTGAATTTCAGCCTTGAGAAGCTAACTGCATTTCCTAGCTACCTTGCTTGTGCTTTATTCTGGGCCTCGGGCTCGTTCTTGTTCATTCGTTTGCCTTCCTCCAGTTTGCTTCCTCGTGCAAAGTCACCATCCTCATATACATATATATATGTATGTATCTATGTATGTAAGTATGTAGGTATCTATATGTGACTAATCTCATATTGGAGAGGTAAGAGCGAAGTGAACTATTCATAAACTCATGCGTACCCTTCTTCCATTGAGAGATGTCTTTTCTACGATAAAAGTAAGTGCTGAACCGTTTCGCTTCTTCCCAAAGCGAACAACATATATATATATATATATATTATTATAGATGAGAGCACCTTCTTTTGTGTTTTTTCACCTTCTCAAATTACTCTTGAACACATAAACTTCAATTTCTAATAATTATTAAATTAAGGAAAACTAAGAATTGTGATAGTAAATTTACTAATGCATAATTACCTAATCTTTCTTTACTCACACATGCTCTCTCACTTTTTTCTTACATTCATTTCCTCCGTAATTTCTCTCCGCTCTTTTTATCATCACTAAATTTTTTTTAGATTTATTTTTTATTCTTCGTATTTGATTTACCAAAAAAAATCACGTGCTCTAAAGTTAGCTGTAATTAAAATTTTATTTCATCATTTTTATACATTCATTTTCCTCATCAATTTCATTACATAATAAAATTTATTCACGGAGAGGAGTGCAACTCTAGATCGCTTCCGGTTAGCCCGGAACGCTGGGGGCTACAGGCACAGTCTTCGGTAGGAAACTCATCTGTGAAATTATGTAGAAATTGCATTTTTTTTTCCAATAAATATTTTACAGCATAGTTTGGAAAAATTTACGTATCTGTCCATTCAGAGCTGTTCCATGATTGTACCATTTTTCCTGTCTCTGCCGGAAACACGAGAAGACGTGGACGTATCTTGCCGGTACAGTAGCTTGACGTCCATTCAGTTATGGCACCGCCGCGGCATGACATGATATAGTATAAATTATGTACTTATAAAAACAGCACGAATTGAATTTGGAATAGATACATACATACTTACATGTGTGTGTATGCCTTCAATTTTGAGTGTTTGGTCTGAATGTAAAGATTATAATAAAACATTTTAATTTCTTAATAGCGTTTACTGTAATATCACGTTATAGCTGTAACTTTATACCAACCCAGATGGGAGATGGAGAAGCATGTGTGTACAAATATTTAGAACATGTGGGACATGCTAACTACGATGATCTATTAATGTAAAACTAAACTCACTCCTTCATAATTTAATGAGATCGACATCTCATGTACGAATCAAATGATATCTTAGAAGGTCGGTTCTCTAGATGGTACCGACTTCTTCAACTATATCAGATCTTTGGTATTACTGCGCCAACAGGGTCGATATTAGTGCATGTGTTATTCAGTTCGACTGATATGCTCTGTGTCGAACACGAAAGACTGAACATGGCATAGCATGGTGCATGGCTCGATTGCCACAACCGCTGCCCTTTTCATAGATAAAAAATGTGTGTGTGTGTGTGTGTATCAGACGAGGGAGACAGGTCCTCACCCGACACAGATGGATCCCACTGTCCTTACGACTCATGTGCAGCGACACATGCAAATTTAATTCAAAGAAGGTGAGGTGCTGAGGTCTCTGCCAGTTGCCCACATCGACAAGGAAGAAAAGCTTGAAAGAGGCTCATGACATCAATGTATGTATGTACGTATAGGGCTACAAGAAGAAGCGTACGAGGTGGTCTTCACAAGAACACACACATTAACATTCATTTTCCCAAGAAATCGACACGACACACACAACAGTCCGGTGCATTGATATATTATATATATATATATATATATATCACTCCCTATCTCAAACCAAGAAATTCCGGATGCTATTCTCGCCGGGAGAACTTCTCGTATCCTCCTACTCTCCTTTTCTTTCTTCTGATCCTATTTTGGCCGTATTTCCCATCCAATACCTCCCGTGCGAGAGCTCGAATTACATATCGTCGCTGCCATCTCGTCAATCCGAATTGCTTATGAGTTTAGTCATTCAAATTAGTGGAAAAGCAAGATTGATTGAGATTGAACTTGATAACCATCACCACATGTATAGAAGAACAGATGGTGGGTGGCGCTTCAATTGTGAAGTGGTGTTGCCTCTCAAAATCTAATTAATAAGCAAATATCCTTTTCTCGATTAATTGTATAAAGTCAAATGCCCAGAAGAAAATTACAAATGTTTTCGGATATATGTGTGTATTTGTATACATATCTATAAAAAAACATACAAATGTGACATTGGAGCTACTTGATTTCATAAAAGAAATTCTTAAATAATCTTTCTTACCATTTGTTACGAGAAAATACCAACTAAATTATAGCAATAAAGTAAATTAGTGTTAATCGTTCGAACAATTACAATAAATATTATTAACAGTTCTCACCACGTCAGTGTGGAGAAAGTCTTAAATGTAATGAGTACACTATGCGATAGTATTTGCATCTTGTCGTAAACTAACAAGATTCGTCTATTTTTAGTTTGTTTTTTAGGATTTTATAAAAATCTCAAAATGATCGAATTTTATTTATTTGTAATATTACGTGAACACTGTTACATGGTATAACCGTTATGCAGAAGACTCCCTCGCTATTGGGAGGCGTAGAATCAGTGAAGATTTTATCGATCTGATATAATCACATGAATAAGTAAGCAATTCAAATCGAGTTCCCGTATTTAATTTTTATTAGTGGGACCTTATGTATTTCTTTAATTTTCTAATACGTTCACTTTTTAATCCATGAACATCATCTGTAATCGGAAAGAAAGACACCATTATTCCATATAATTTTCTACAGCAAAGGTTGCTAGCTAATTTACAAACATCGATCACTAAATATGTCTTCGGTGCAGGAAGTCACGTAGATGGAAGAAGACAGAATCCAGGAAGCTTCAATGGTCATTTCAAATAAATAGTCACCCGACGACCGGAGAAATTTGTCGTGTGTCACCGGTAAACTTGTCAATATTGTATAGCGGTGTCACGTATCCATGAAAACTTACTAATATTTAGAAATTTAATATGAAATTCAATGCGTGAATATTAATACATCATATATCTCTTCTGAATATCCTTTTTTTTTTTTTATAACGGGAAGTTTATTCTCCCCGAGTACATGTACAAAGCACATGTGTAGGTGACCTCGCCAAGAGCTACGTTTTCAAGGGTGATTCAAACCTCTGATCTCGTGGGTTTCCTTACGAACCGTATGCACGTCCTATCCACTTGAGCTAATTCTTTGAGATTGGATGTCGAAATTTTGCAAACTTTATTATAAATATCTATGGTCTCTGATAGGTCATTCGGGTGATCCGAGTGGCCTATCGGGTGGACCTCTTACTGCTGGTGGTGGGTTACTCCGACGAAGGCTCCTTGAGACTTGCACAAAGGTGAAATCGGGGTGGATCCCTGGAACGACCCCCTGATACCTAAGAGATGGGATGATAGTACGAGAGTATGAAGGGAAAGAGAGTGTGGTGAGAGTAGAATATTCATCCCTCTTACCACGTCCTCACGTAACTCGCACGTGAGGAATAACCTTTCCAAGTTAACATGCTTCGGTGACGATTGGTATGAGATTCCTCGGAGTTGCGACTCCCGTTGCACCGGTGGAGGGAGGTCGTGAAGTCCTGTTGGACGGGGAGGAGCACGTTGGGTAACCGAGGTTCGCCAGTCGGGTCCCCAGCCAAAGAGGATGGGGGGGTTGGTTGTGTCGGGGAGCAAGTCGGGTAGTTGGTGTCATATCGGGTAGGGTGTCAGTCCATATCAGTCTCAAAGGTCGAAAAGACATTTAATGACGAAAATGAAAAAGAGATCAAATCAATCCTTGCTGGAAAGTTGTTGATCACTTGCCCACCTCGCATTCTTCATTCCAATCTGATCAATTAGAGAAATTAGACAACTCTCCAAATTAACGGGTAAGAAAATACTTGCAAATTATTTCTTTTTTCGCTGCCTGGCTACCGAAAATGTTCTGACAAATCAAGGAAGAATTTTTCATTCAGATTGATGTAGACCGAGAAAAATACAGTACGTTTATTAATATTGATCGAACCGGCCTAAATGTTGAGGTCCGAGTTACAGTAAACCGGATGACTAGCTGAGCATGGATAACTGATGTAATAGCATGATTACACATCTATAACATGTAATCTAATCAGCAAAGGAGATTGGCCGAAGTGGAAAGGGTTTCAGTCACTAAAACAGAGGATTCAGATTTGAATCCCTGTGAATGTAACAGATCTCCTTGGGAGGGGTTCCCGGAGAACCGACCGACTGTACCTTGAATCCGGATTAGTCGGCCAGCCTTCGGGTACTAGATATAAGGTGGAAAATCAGTAAAAAAAAAAAAAAAGAAGAAGAAGCCTGTAATCTAATCAAACCCTAGTCTCCATTATGCCGGCACTAAAAAGAAAAAAAAACATTATATGATTGACCGGTAGAATTTCGGGTTCGAGTTTTATAAGTGAAAAAGTTTCATGATCAGGAGAGTCCTATCCCTTAGTGGATCGATCCGACTCGAATATAGATCAGTTAAGGTCCGTTAGATTTCTAAATATCAGACAGTACAGATGGAAATAAATAAAATAATTGTAATAATAACATTTGGGAGAGTTCACTCCAAGAGTCGATCCACTCCTAGACAGTTTAGCCACTCGAAGTACCTTAACAACCAGAACACGGCATGTCATCACCGAAAAACCGGAGCTCATCTCGCTCCGATCGACGGTCTAACTTGTTCCCCCCGCAGATAGATGACAAATCTCACTCTTCAGATCGAGACAGTCTGGTGTGCAATGATATATATTATATAATAATACTGACGTGGTGTTACGAGTCAATTTGATTCAATTATTTTAAATATTTTTTAAATAATAAAACCTAAAATGAAAAGAATCCTAGAAATACTTTAATTTTATTGATTGGTATTACGTAATGACACCGTTAGATATAAGATTTGCTCCTAAACACCCCTTCATCTTACTTCACCTGTACTTATGAGACGAAAAATTGTTAGATAATCCTACCTCACAATGATGAATAATCAATTAAATTACATTGATTAGTAATAATTATGTGAATTGTTTGGTTGATAACTAGCACTAATTTATTAATTTGTCATATTTTGGTTAGTATTTTCTCATATCATATTATACGATAGAACCACCCACGAATTTCAATTTCTCTCGTCCGAGCTTTTTCTCACTAAAAATACTGGTCTTTCCATGGAACATTTACGTGTGGAACGGTCGTTTACCCGTGCCCGTCACGTAGAATATTGAAAAGAGGTCTCCCACTTTGAAATGAGAAAGCAAATACGACGCCGGATATTATCCGAAATTAGGGCAGAAGTCTCCCCCACGTAAGTTCCACGGCATTGTTGGACATGTGAGCTGTGTCTCCATTTCAGCCGACGGCAGTGGCTCCCGGGGCCACCGTACCGCTGTCCTCTTGGGTTCGAGAATTTCAACCCCGGAATTTCCTCCGCTCGGTATCGAAGATTATGGCCACAGATCGCGGCTTTGATTTCTATTTCTTAGTTGGCTGGGACAAGGGTTTCCGCGCTGGCGCTTCCATCACGCTTGACCGGAGAGTTACGAGAGAACTTGCCCGATTATCATGAACGAGGCACGGATGGATTTTTTATTTTTTTTTTTATGTAGGGGTATCTGGGTATGGTCTGACTAATCCACACGACACAGTATGCACGCCAACAAATGCACAAGGTAGGATAAACCCGGAGGTGTTGTTTGGCATTAAGGGGATTAATTCGAACTTGAGATGGGAGGTTACTTGGTTGGATTTAAGGGCACGCCGAATGGCCGACCCTTTAAAATTTTATATAAATTTAACTTATTTTATTTGTATTCCAATTAAATCATCTTATTTGATCGCTCTATTTTCTTCTTTCATTCTTGTTTAGGTTCTCCTTTCCTTAAATTGATGTTCTAGATCCATTCATGGACTTTCTGTACCTTACTAATCCCTCATTGCTTCTATTCTTTCGTATTATGGGTCTCTTTTATCGTAAAAAAAGTTCCTTAATTTGTTGTGGCTGAATTCTTATTTATGCATTTTTTTTTTGTGTGTGTGGAGAGGATTTAATGGCTGATGAGGAAGCTACAAGAAATGGGTCCCTTTGGCATATGATGATCTTCTCTGGCCAAAAGGGTACAGATATTTACGGACAAATATTTTTTTGGTACGATGTCTAAAAATAGAAAGAAAAAGAAATAAAGGGGTACAGTGAGTCTCATTGGTGAGAATTAAACTCAGAATCTCTTGATTTCAAGTCGAGAGCAGTGCCAACTGTAATAAGTCTCATTTCTCATAGTGCTAGCAATATCGAGTTCGGAAATATGTCCATGTCCCTTGCTCGAACACCATTAGCGTGTGCATACGCGAAACCTTGATGTCTACTCGAGCCAGATAACACTTGAGACCGTGATGAACATGGCTTGTTCATACATGGAAATCCGACAATGGTATAAAAAAATTTATCATCATGTTGAGATTGAAATGTGTGTACATATATACACACTTATGTAGGGATAGATTTAGGGGCCGTGAGAAATGATCGTTCCTTTAAACTCATGAAAACTGCAAAGATCTATATAAAATGTATTGGTTTTACTTTTATTTTCGATAAATTATCTTATTTCACTCTCTTAAAATTTGTCATTTAACTCTCTTTTGAGTTTCATTTCTAACTGGAACTTCTGTATCCATCGTTATGCCCACAAACACACACACATATATATATATATATATATTATAGAAAGGGTTTCAGGTGGGCGTTGGTGGGTTTCAGTTTCACCAAAGGAAATGCATATGATCCACAGGAGATCCATGCATTTGTCAATCTTGCATATGGCACGCCTAGCTATGATTACACCACCTTACCGAACTCATCCATCAGGTTTGGGGAAGATAGCAATCAAATCTTTAACTTGTAATTAGGTACTTGATTATCAGTGAAAGCTGCACCCAATACAGATTGATAAGCTCTATTTATGTGTATCTTTTTCTTAAATAAGATCTCAAATTCGAATATTATAAATTGTAAAAATTCATGATTGAGAGAATTTTAAAATTCTTAGTTGGCCAATCAGGTTTTCTCCATAGATTAGAGATCGTGGACTATTAGACGGTACATCTCGAAATAAATACAAATAGGCAATATATATATGTGTGTGTATGTAATCAATCTTCTTCATGCACGGTGGAGCTATGCGTCCGGAAAGATGGCACTTGACCCATGTTATCCCCTCATCCACGCCTTGAAACTTCTGCCCTCATAGAACGAGTGAATATTCAATGTATAATAAGTAATGATTTTATTGTGTAAATCTATCTCAGATAGTGACATGTATGTAGTTTTAAATAATTCTTAAATGTCAATTTTACACGTATCAATAGCTGAGGATTAAATAGATAAATCATTAATTAAACTCACACAAATAATCTGAATCCTATTTGTGAAAGGATACGCACGACTAGGTCAGACATTGACCCATTGTGTCTCTTCCATCAAATGATCGCGGCAGGTGGAGTTGGGGTAATTATCATGGTCTAATTTTGTGAATAAAATATTCACTGCGTAATACAACGTGAAAAAATAAATATAGTCCATAATTACAAAAATTATCATATCATATTTTTGAATCTATTAATAATAATAATTTTTTAATTACGATATGACACTTTTTACTTACGTATCAGACAATACTGGTTGGTCGAGTTATCCGAATTCACCTAAACATTTCTTAAAACTGTGTAAAATTTCCTCCTACGATAGGAGAAAGTTTTCGGTGAAGCAGTTATACTACGTGTCAATGATGATGTGATTTATAATTACAATAAAAATTTGATTTGTAATCAATAATTATACATATATAATTATTAAAATTTAAAATTTGACAAATATATACATGATAGATTCTGATTGGATAGATGTACTACATCAGTATTACGTACGTGATATAACCGCTCTACTAAAACTTTCTCCCACGGTAGGCCATTAACATGGCTATGAGTACAGCTCCTGATTCAATCCATGTAGAATTTTAACAGCCTAGTGATCTGATAACAACACTGTGTACAGACTTGCTGGCAATACTCATTTATTCATTTGCGATAATATGATTGATATTCTTTTTGTAATACGTGACGAGATAGAATCACCGAAAATTTCTCGGGAGGTAAGGGCGCGTGCCATAGCTCTGTTGACAACGACTTAGGTAATAATGGTGATACATAGTGTCAAGGGTACCATTTTTCCTGCTCAATTTCAAGAAACTGAATTTTTTTCTGAAGACATTGAACTTTCTTTTCGTCATATGAAATAACATGTGATAATATCAAACAATATCGGAATTATCGTACAGCAAATGCCATAGGAAAGGAAAATTAGTAAACATAAAAAAAGTGATAAAATTGCGAAAAAGCCCCTAAATAAGTGGATATCCATTAACATTTGTTTCCTCTCACAGGGTTAATTTGGTCCCAAGAAACCACACGCCACCGTGAGGAAAAGAAAATTACAGATTAATTCACCAGGTTGTGTCGAATTACTTTTCTATTTACAAGATACAACCTGAAAATTTACTATGGAGGAGAGCCGTGAAATTATCTCAACCAACTCGTACCAGTAATTATTCCTATAATTTACTGACTAGTTAAATAACCTACCAGAAAAAAGGAAAGAAAAACTTCAGAGAGAGAAGCAACGAAGCAGCTTCTTCATCTTCATGTACTGGGTCTTCAACGACGGCTTTCAGGAGCGTCGATCGTTGGTAACATGTCACCAGTTTCGATTGTCGGGGAGTCGATGGGCGGTCCATGATCAGTTCATCTAAGAGCTGACGTGAGAGACTCGAAAACCACTTCCTCGCAGGGGATGGTGAGGCCCATGTCGTGGTCGAAACCGAACTCCTCCTCGGCCGCCTGGAGGAGGCTCTGGAACTCCGGCCGGGCAAGGAACGAGATGGGGACGATGTGCCGGGCCCTGTTGGCTCCGACGTAGACCACGAAGTGGCCCTTGGGGACGTCCAGTGGGAGCCCGTCTTGGTCGCTGTAGCCACCGCCGCTGCTCTTCTTCCCCAAGCTCGAGCACCGCCGGAGGATCTGCTTGATGACGGCCGTCTGGGGAAGCTTCGAGGGCTTTCTAATGGCCATTTTGGGTGGTGGAGAGGAGGGTTTTGCTCATATATGAATGAGAGGGATTGGCAGGGTCAGGTGAGGTATTAAATGTGGGTAAGCATAGGAGAGGGTGGAGCGAGGCTTCTTGTATACATGTATATGTGTGTGTGTCTATATATATATGCGTATAATTAAGTTAACTGTATTTATAAATGACGTAATGAACTTAATTAATAATTATTTGACTTAAAAAAATTTAGTATAGTTGACACTGTTCTCGCTTTGTGACTTAAAGATTCTGGGTTTGATTTCATTCGTGAGATTTTTCGTACCCTTTTTATCCTTCTTCATTCTACTCTTTTTAGATCTGTATCTAGTGTTGTTAGACGGGCCGGTTCCGGTCCGGGTCGAGCCGGTTCATGAACCGGCTGGGACGGGCCCGACCCGGACCGGGAAGCAAACGGTCCGGTCCGGTCCGGGTCAACGGTTCGGGCCTGAGTGACCCGGCCCGGAACCGTCCCACAGACGGGCCGGTTACGGTCCGGTCCGGGCTGAACCGGCTATTTTTAAATTTTTTTGAATTTTAGAATTTTTTATGGTTTTACGATTTAAAATAAAATAAAAGATTTTATTATTAAGATTCAAACCGAAATCTTCTACTTGAAAGTCAATAATCTTAACCAATTAGACTAATTATATTTTGTTTACATTTTACATTTAATATCATATAACTAATTTTATTAAGGTATGTTAGATTTTTAACATTTTTAATAAACTCGAATTACTTATTTTTAAATAATATTAAAACAACGAGTATTTCAATTTAAAAAATTACCAATTGGTAGATATGTTAGGTATTTATAATATTTTTAAATATAATATAAATAATAATATTTTAAAAAAAAAATTTGCTATGGTTGGGGGCATGGGGCCCACTGTGGGGGTGGGGTGGGAGTGTGGGGTCCACTGGCTAGTTTGACCATTGACCTTTTGCAAGCTCTTTTTTTTTTTTTTTTTTACGGTTCAAGGCCACGGTTCCGGGCCGGTTACGGTTCCGGGTCCATAACGGTCCGGTCCGGTTCCGGTTCAACAGGTCGATTTTGTCGACCCAACCCGTAACCGTGCCTCAACCCGTAGGGGGCGGGCCGGTTACGGTTCGTGACCGGTCCGGTCCGGTTCACGGTTCACACGGGCCGGTTCCGGTCCGGTTCAGGGCCGGACCGGCCCATTTAACAACACTATCTGTATCTTCTCTGTACACCGAAAAAAATAATTATTTGATTTACCAATAAAATGTATCATACTGTGTTTTTAAAATAAATATTACCAATGAATATGAAAAAGTACGGTGGCTACTAGGGTTTTATCTACAACAGAAACAAAAAGTTGATTGATATAGTTGGTACCGTCGCCAATCTAAGACTAAAAAATTCTATATTTTATTCTCATCGGTAGAATTCCCCTAGCTCCTTCTAGGTCGCTACATCTTCTTTATCTGTGTGTGTGAGAGAGAGAAAGTAGGCTACTGTGTATCCGAAGACTGTTGACCCGTATTCCAGTGGCATGATTGGCTACATATGCAACCGTACTATGGGAGGACCATTGTGGCACGGGGACTAGCAACGTTACGCATGTTGCACGTCGAAGGGACATTATTGTTGACAGTTGAATTTTATGTTGAAAAATTTACAAAGAAAACTCGGAGAATATAATAGAATTAATTACACGTGAAAACTTTAAGAAAGTTAATTTAATCTCTACATTTTGAATTTGAATATGTGTCCAGTTTTTTAAGAGTCTTGTGTAAATTTAATAGGACAAATTATATAAATGGTACATTTTCTTTCTTTTTTGTTACACCTTGATACATTTCCATTTAAAATTGTTATGATTTACTACAAATTGTCAAATTGGTGCTTGATGCCGTCCATCCGTGATGGCGTGACAATCCGATCTAGATGCCACGTGTGCATAGAAGCTGATATGGCATGTCTATATAATATTTTTAATAAAAATAAAAATAGAAACATTAAAAGTAGGTAGAAAATTTAAAAAAAAAAGAAATCACGGACTTATTTAAATTCCCACCGTGGACTATGCTTAGGATTGGGAGGATCATACCGACAGCACCGATGTCCTATGGCTAATCAATGACTTTTGACCGAGAAAGACGAAGCCGCATCCCTTTTCACGCTAGGGTTAGGGTTTGGATTTGAATCTTGAAGCTGAAATTTCCAGATTTCTTTATTTTCTCTTTCCTTATATCCTTTTAGATTTATGGATCTCCCTTATAATCGAAAGGAATGAAGAAACGATGACACTGATTGTATCTTTTGGCGGTCGAAGGTCTAACAAACTATATGCTGTATGACAGTCGAGATCAAGAGAAAGAAATTGAGACTAGAAGAAAATGAAATTATGTGTATTCTATATATTCCAATATACAAGTACAAGATTTATATACAGGGAAGGGAATATAAAATAAATAGAAGGAATTAATTAACGAATACTATCATTACAAAAAATACGAATGCATATAATGAAAAATATAATATCCCATTTTAATGCTATATATGCTGGTCGAATGGATCATGTTGGAACCGGTCGAGGGTAAATGTGAAATACATTAGAAACGAACATATCCATTCGAACTGGCGAGGAACTAGCCTGTCACGGTCGGATGGTCGGTCCATGCCGCGCATGTTTATGTGGGTACTGATGGTACGTATCACATCCGATGACTATGTCACATGTCGTGCATAAACAGATTATCGTGTAATGAGGAACAGAGCCATGTGGATGTGGGTATTTTTGTATTGTGAGAGGGCCGAGTGAGGAAAGGACAGCGGAGGGGAAGCCATGAGGCTCAGTGTGCTACTGGAACCCACCGGTGTTGCCCTTCCTAAAGACAACCCGGTCCCCCCCCTCCCCTCCTAGTCTGAGACTTGGTCTCAGAACATTACACAGTCGTTTTTGTCTCTACTTCTCTATCACACTTTAGGACCAATTGGATATGTGCCCCTTCCACAGCCAAGAACTCCTGAAGCTCGACGCGATCGGATCCCGACTCGTGGAGTGTCGCACATTCGATGTCCGACTGAGAGTCTGGGTCGTCCGACATCAATAGTGCCGGGGAAATTAATGTCAACTAGCTTTTTTTAGAGGAATCTCACTATTTTCTCTCCGGGTATCTAGGATGGAACGGCACTAGCTCACACCAAAATTGACATTGTTTTCCACCGTTATATTTGAAAAGGTGCTCTATACAATGGTATATCACGTGACAGTACCGATACGATATCACAAACCAATAGAAATCAGTCACCTCTAGGGGCTGCTCTTTCGTTTTAGGGTTTTATTAAAAAAATATTGAAATAACTTAATCTTAATGGTTTATAATATATTCTCTCTTCAAATTCACCAATACTCTTTTTACAAATTTGCTTGAAACTTATCGTGCTATTATATTAAATTTTTTACTGAACTTTTAAGGATTTAGTTTTATATCAAATTCATATTTCACTTATAGCAAGACTCATGTCTGACACCTTACTTTGATCAAAGAGGACTCGCATAATTGAAAACGTGAGACATTATCGTCGTCATCATCATTCGAAAATGCTACATCAACATTCCTAGTTATTAAGTCAAATAATTCAACTGATAAGAATGGATGGACAGTAAATTATGACCATTAAGCAAAGATTATGTAATGGCCTACTCTGAAAAACCTCGACTGCTCTGAGGGAAGGTCAACTTAACGTGGGACAGCTAGGGTTTCGAAGTAGAGATATGTATCAACATCGCTGAAAAAGTTCAAAATTGTTATCATCATTTATTCTAAAAAGTTATTCGTGTTAGGTGATATTATAATTTGTAATTTATTATTTATCACTTGATGCTTCCTTCACAAGTGAATTGTATTAATTTTAAAGGTCCATCGCGTGGAATTTATTAAATAAGGAACTAGTACGTGCAAGGTTACCTGCAGTCCGATAATGTTAATGAATTTGAAATCATCGTAACCGTTTATTCTAAAAATTTAATTTATAATTGCATTATTTATTATTTATTAAATTAATAATAACTTTTAATCTTTTAGCGTCTTTGTCGAACCGAGAGGGTTTCGTTTTAAACAAAAAAAAAAAGAGCAAAAATTGTCACAAGAAATACAGATCATGTAGTCATAATTCATAAAAAGGACGACATCTCACATTTTTTGGACATCTGAATATAGCATTCAATTAATATTTATAAGTTGAATGGGTTATGACTAATACAGACTTGAGTCAAGTCTATTCGTTAAGGAGTAACTTTCTTAGTAAACCGAGTTACCAATATCCGCTCGTTGATGTATTGATGATGTGGCAATATTGGATCACACGATTAATTCTCTTGAATCCCGAAGGCTTCGAGGAGCGAATCGATAATTCTAACCTTCACAAAAACTCCAATTTGAGACGGTTCTGTAACATCGGTGACTCCATCGGATTGGTATTCAAGTTCATTCGACTTGGAAATTTCCAGCTGAAATAGAAGACCGAGTGCCACCGCAGCACACACCGGAAAATGATCTGACGAATGTGAATCGGGTGGTCGCACTGGACCCGGTACCGAACACTCTCAGGTACATCAGTTTTACGATCGAAAATGATGTAATATCATATTCTTTATATGTGTGTATATACGTGTGCGTGTGTCTAGGGTTTTGAATATAATGGCGGGGATCATGGCGGTGGTCCTCCTCCGGAGCTGATTGCGCTGGCAACATTGATTGATCAGAGGGACAGGATCGTGTAAATATGTGGAAACAAATATGGCTTGTTACTTATGACTTGCCTTGGTCTTGAGAGCTGCCGATGTGCCGCCACTCTTGAGCTCGACTTTCTTTTTTTTCCTTCCTTTTTTTTTTTGCAGGATCTCGAAACCTTATATGGACCCAATTGGAGCACGAGGGGACCCAGGTTCCGTCCCTCGACCCGAAGGCTCAGCGAGAGAGTTCTAGAATCCTATATCATGCCACGCTACTGATCGAGGACCTTTTATTTTTTGCTCTTGGCTATTTGAATAAAACCTCTTTACAGTGGCCACTAATGGGACGATGAATGATGGAAATTCAAATGAAAATTCACTGACCATCCAGTGGCTTGGTGCTGCAGGGACGTCTCGACTCAGATCAATAACAGAAATTCAAATGAAAAGTAATACAATGTCAAAAGGTTTGGTATAATCGCATCGTCTTCGGTTGTGACCAAGGTGTATAAGTTTAATTTTTATCAGTGGAACTTCTTATATTCTTGTATTCTCGTATTCTCGTATTCTCGTATTTCTCTCCTATCCATTTTAGATTTACGATGTTTCTTAGTAATATATATGTGTATATATATATATATATATATATATATGTTTCTACGTATCACTGACCCTTTCGCTAAGTTAGGACCTACGAAATCCATGAGAAGATCTACTTTGTTTCATGAATATATCATGTTGCATATATTACAAATAAAATAGTATTTAATAATGTCAGAATGGTATGCATAATTTATCAAATATTTGCAATTATTTTTTACCGATGTGTTAAATGATTATTAGTTTATGATATATATCACATGATATACTCGTTACATGTAATATATTTCCCACTTGGTCCGGCGGCCCCGACTCCCCGAATTAACTGCGCCACCAAAACAGTCCATGAGCAACAACTGCAGCTGTCCTTCCTTCGACATGTCTCTCTCTAAATAGATATGTAATGCATAATGCAAGTTTACATCCCGTCTGCAAGGTCGAAACTTTCAGATCAACCGGAGGCACCAAAAACCTGGATCAGTTTAGATGTCTCAGGGCACCTTCGCTCTATCAAGTCTATCGGTCGAGTCTCGCGGACGAAGAAAATTCGTGGTCGAGTGAATTTCATCTGTACCACCAAGGGTGGTTGTCTAGTGGTTCAAAGCTCGGATTCATGTGGTTTGGTGAGTACAAAGTCCTTGTTCGAATTCATTTTATGCACCTGTCAAAAACATTAATTTAGTAGAAGTGTCCTTACTCGCATGTTTAGGTGACACCGCCTTCTTGAATTATAACGGGTCATTTACCGGTGGTCCTATGTTTGTTGGGCCAGTGACGAGTGCTGGTTGCTCAGCTGATCTAATATGTTTATGGTTGAATACTAAAACTCGAATATTACATAGCAAGATAGCCAAATCACGACTACTACTTCTGCCCTCATTATTTAGAAAAGAGAGAGAGTTTCATCTCTTGGTACACCGGTCAGAATCGAACATAGACCAATCCTGGCTGATTTCCGACCGGATATGAGGTAGTGGTACAGACCGAATGTTAAAATTAATTCACGGGAGGAGGTGTAGGTCAGTGCAGAAGAAATCTTTTTGAGCGTGTACAACTAACTAGTATTTAGAAATTCTTTAGACTAATGACGAAATCAGTTCGAGGCAGATTGGCTCATTAAGGGGTGAGACTCTTCCAGCATAAGTTTTCTCCATTCACATAAATTCAAATTCGAGACATTTACCTAAGGAAACAAGTGCAGAAGAAATTTGGAACGGGACCCAGCTTACAGCTCATGTTGAAGGAATCTGAAGAGCAGAGGACTTCCGGATTTACCAGACAAGCTAAAGGTAAGGAGCACATGGCCGTGGAGCCCTCACCACAGACAGCAGCAGCAGCAGCAGCAGGCGATCGAACTGAAACATCAAACGTGAAATTCAACTTTCTCGTCTTCATGCAAATGAACCCGTACGAACGCGATTCATTAACTGGTCCTGCTGCAACAGCGGTCGGAATGGAGCGTATGCTCTGGAAAGTGGAACATTCCGAGAAAGTCCGATCAGCAGAGTTGGCTAATATCTGATTTAACTTCACTCTGCCAATGCAAATCTCTTGATCCCGTGTTTGATATGCTATATCATCTCCCAGTATGAACACAACCTGATATCTAATCCAAACCTTGCCAGATATGCATTGTGAGGGTGTTCATGGATTCTTGTACTGTTAACATGGTCGGATTCCGGAACTGATAACATATGCGGAGCTGGCACGTAAATGCCCCTCTAGCTTGACCGGATCAGGGTGACCTGGGGGCAACAAGCTGGGTCCATTAGAGCTGAGCTGACCCCGCCCAGCCCGGCCCGCCCCCTTATCAATGTCCACCCGTTTTCTTTTACCAACTTGGTAAGAATCCAAGAGGTTCATTTTGGGGAAGAAATTATTTTTGAAAATGGAAGTCTCAAGAGCTTGTTCTTCTTTTTCCTATCATACTTGAGTTCACCTAAGTTAGAGTTTGAAAAGACTTGAAATTGTAATTTTACACTCAATCTAGTATATTTACCAAATACAATAATATCATATTTCGACTTGCGATTCAAGAAAATCTTACTGTGAATTGAAATTTTTACTATTATTTATCTTAACAGTACTCCCCCACACTGAACCAGACATCCCTGGAGAAGGTTATGTTAGATCGAATTACAACGAACCAGGAGCAACAACAAATAAGCTTGCAAAAGGAGTCATCAGGAGGAAAGAAGAAACTGAACCTATCCAATTCGAATCTTAAATCGCTTCAAAATCACCTTTGGCCAGTCTATGTCGCGAGACTAAGCAGAGAGAACAGGAGCTTGTGCAGCCTCCTGTGCCTGCAAGCTCTTGTAGTACTGCACAAGCACCTTCCAGCCCCCTGGACACATAAAGCCATTGGGAGGGCTGTCGCCGCTCTTTGCATAATTTCGCATCTGGTAAGAAGAAGAAAGACAATTTCTTATGCATTATATTATTGGCAAAGACATTTAATTAAGGGCAACCTGCCATTGATGACATTTCTCCTTTTCCCATGCAAACAGTGAATTACAATACTTGTTATGATCTGAGAGATGTCTTTGAGATACAATGCAAGAAACTATTCCACAAGTCTCAGTTTTTCAGAAGAGAAAAGGTTAAAATCTTCGAAAAATTTCTTCGTGTTTGAAAGCCAGGTGAAGTATTGCAAACACACCTTAGTCCCTGAAATGAAAAGAAAATCTTGAGCACGCGAAGGTTCGAAGAATGCCATCTTCATCGCCTTTGTGTCATATGCTGCCACCTGCAGATTATGGGTAATACCGGATGCAGGATTATGATGTAACTAACGTTTATGATCTCTAAGAACATCCATTTCCAAATGAGTGCAAAAGAGGATGGAAGAAGGCAGTGAATGGTGATCTGATCCTCACCCTGAATAGCAAAATGTTGAGCTTCGCCAAGCCAGGGGCCATGCTTAAGACCTTTTTCCCATGATCAGGGTCATACAGATCCCTGTTTTCCGTTGGATGGCTCATTCCAGCAGGATCGCGACCCACAATGTAGAAGTTGGCGCCTGCATTTATCCTTGCCTTGGCATGCCACTGGACCTCGGTGGGGCCTGCATAATGCATTGGAGATGGGAATATGGCAACAACTGTGGTTTCAGGGTCAAGAACCCCATCTTCAAGGACCTGCAGAACACCAAAAATTATTACCAACATTGCTGCACAGCTTTGTAACGGTGATTGTTGTAACATTACTCTGTATTTCTGATCATTGTATAGAAAATATGAATGATGCATGCTCTAGTAAGAAAACCGAACTCATGATGAGAATAATGTAACTGATTTTATCTAAAAACAGTTGGTCAGAGATATTCGATTCAATCCTTCTCAAAAGATGTTCTCCAGGATGGAACTACATATTGAAGGAGGAGGTGGCCAACTCCCAAGTCACCAAATTCTAAGAAAACTCCCCCTTTTCTTGCTCATGGACTTTCATGTAACCAAACTCAGTCCCTCAATTAGCTCCTTCATGGATATAGATAGGTATAGACCTCTTCATGAAACCCATCGAGAGTAAACATTTAATTTCAAGTAAATGCAGGAAAAGAAGGAGACCATGAGACGGCTAGCATAAGTAGGTTCAACTCCATTAAAGAACTATGCAACTGCTCTATCCACCGAATTCTTATATATGGTACTGATTCTTTTCCCGGACAAAGTTGGCTTTCTGCAGTTTTTGCACAATCAACTCCAACATTCAGCCATGTATTAGTCTAGTCAGCTGCAAGGCTATGCAAAAGAAAAAGCCAAGACCAATAACCTTGCTATGCTGTTCCATTCGAACATCGAGAGGCACATCATCAGCCTTTACGAACCCTCCCAAGGGGTGAAGCAACAGAATGGGGTTCTTGTAACCCATTTCCAACAATCGCCTTCTCGTATCATTCATCAACAGAGCATGCCCATTATGCACCGGATTCCTCAACTGAAAAGCAAAGACTGCATCAGCCTGGCGTTTATCGAATTCCTTGCGGAGCTGCTTGGGGGAGAGCCTGTAGTGATCGAGCCCGTCATTATACTTTATCGGCTTCAACACTTCCAGGTCTCCTCCAATTAGCCAATTCCCTGCAGGAGTAATGGCTTCATCCACGTAAGGAAGTCCTGGGGCAGTGGTTCCCCATGTTCGGGCTACTCTTTCCTCTTTGTTGTGCTTGTATATTTCAATGCTGTAACATAATAACATTGTCTCGGTTACTTATATGATTACACCAGAGCACAGTCCAACTGGAAAAAAGTTTAGAACTTTATCTCTTCAAGCAGAGAGATGCTTGAGAGTGCAGAACTTCAACAAAGAGCACCATGAAAGGCTCAAACTAATGTCCCATTGTAAAGATTATTAAAATGGACGAATCCCCAACATAGATGGTTGGTCTAAAATAATAGTAAAAGCTGAATTAGCGAATATTCCCTTCTTCAATCCACCGCCGCAACTCTTTGGGAACAGTTACATTACTAAAGGCCTAAAATTTCCCATACAATTGGGCATAAAAAATGTTGCTGATCGAATTTCTTCAGGCATCCAAATCACGCTAAGATCAGAGCACTGAGCGACAAAACTAGCAATAAACTATTGGATCGTTGCCCAGACATGGAAAACTGATAACAAACTGACCTCCGGAGAATGCCGACTAGGCCACCACCAGGCCCGAGAAGAGCCACATTGGGCGACGACCCGATGGCCTCCTTGGTGTCGTCGTCAATGGCCAGGACAATGGGGAGTGACATGTTAACCATAGATCCGTCCTCCATTCTCAAGCAATTGAAATGCAAGCTCTGCAGATATTCCTTCTCCCGCATGAAACCTTTCAGCGGGCTGGCCCAACCCTCGCTAATCACGTGGACCCACTCGAGATCGATCCTCGTGAGCTGCACCTTTGGCAATGACTCGGCCTCCTGGGTCCTGGGGCCGACCTGTGCCTCGGGCACCACTAGATCGACGATGGCGCCGCCGTCGGGGTCGATCAGGGAGCTCTTAATTGGGGGTCTGGCCGCCAAGTTGGAGGCGGAGGAGCTCATTCCGGGCCGGCGAGAGTAGACGAGCGGGGAGGGTGCGTTGGTGTGGTAAATGGGACTGGGTCGGATCTTGGTGGGGTTGAGACTGCGAGGCCTTGAGAAGCGGGCGGTGGGCGGATCGGGGCGGTGCTGATGGTGGGTGTGGAGCCTAATGGTGAGCGACATGGCGACGATAATGGGGTGGCTGAGAGGAGGAGACGACGAGACGGTGACTATATAGGGAGAAGAACCTGGTGGGCATTGTGGGAAGGGGGAGGGGGAGAAGGAATGGTAATAGGGAGTAGGGAAGGCGGCTGGGAGAGAAGGGAAAAGGGATCCACACGTTTTTGGAAGTTTTGGAGTGGCTGAGGTTTCGTACAATGGCGGCTTCGCGGGGGAGCTGACCGGAAACGGCTGCTGCTCTAATGTTACAGAACAGTGGAAAAGGGACCAGTGACGCTCGAGGATGACCTTGTGGTTCGTGTGATTACTGTTAGATTACGAAAATGTTAAGATTAGATGAAAAATTTAAATAACTGCAGAGTTTTCTTGGGAAATACGTTAAAATATGAGATTGTCGCATCTGAAATGTGAGTTTGAATAGTCAGGTTCGAGCGTGAATGCAAAAAATTCATGTTAAAAGAGTTTTATTCCCTTATTAAGCTGACCCTGTTCGGGCTTGAATCAGTTAGAGTTAATTGGACATTTAGATGTCCGGTGGTATATACAAAAAAAAAATGTAAATTTGAGTGTAAAGTTTAGGAAGTACTAAAATAGTTGTAAAGTTATGTAATTTGAAAATGTTTCTTTTTTTTTTTTTCTCGATAGTAATGAGGATGTATTCATTACTTAAAAACGAGTACATGGGAAAAATGTTCAAGAGAAAGAAAATTACATGATCGAATTACAATGAGGGATCCTCCAGAACTAATTATAAAAGAAGATATATGTGAATCACATAAGAGAATACACAGTACAATCATAGCTAATCAGTCGGCCACCAAAGTTTTGATCATAACCTTCCGCCGGTCTATGTGGACCCCAGTAAAAACTGAGCTGGGAGGGTCCTCGAACCATTAATTTATGTAGATCTCAGTTGTATTATACAGAAATTTGACAATCTCTATACAAGAGCAAAATATGTGGGTGGCATGAGCCGTACTCGGGCGTTCAGCTCCTCCACGTAACAGAGTTTCATTCAGCTTAGATCTGGGGGAGGATGGAGGTGGAGGTGGAGGTGGAGGTGGGCGACATCGGCGGGTGGATGGAGTCGGCGGAGGCGAACGCGGACGGTGGCTGCTCAAATTGAGACTTGCGAAGCAGTCCCGGATCCGGTTGGGGTGGATCCGGAGGAGGGGGCGGGGGCAGGCGGGCTGAGGCGACAGCTCTGGAGCCGAGCAAGCTTGCTGAAGCTGCTGTGACATGGAGGCGAGGATCGACACATAGGTACCGCAGAAAGGGGAGAGAGGAGATGACGAACCATTGGGAAAACAAAGAGAGGACGAACAAACCATCTGGGCAAAAGTCACGGACGTCGGGGTGGAGGTATATATGGCTATAGATGAGCGGTTGGTGGAGGCCACACACCTAGGCTCAAGGAGAGAGGACTGACGTGCCGGCTAGGAAAGCTTCTGTGCGAAGGCTCGAGGGGAGGGTTTAAAGAGAGAGGGAGTTGCAGAAGAGATATATTGTTTCTATTATTAGATGCAAAAGATGTTTCCAATTATCTAGTAAAATTTTAACCTGTACAATGTCATATTACAGTTGATTTTAAAACTAATTTAGATAAATTCGAGCATAAAATACAGTATAATAAATTATATTGCACTTTACATTGTTTTTGAATGTATTTTAATGGAGTACTAGTTTAGTGATGCATATCCAGCATCATACTAGTTCAGGACCTTTTGATGGTCAAGAATTGACTCTTACTGGTGGAATTCGAGTTAAGATGATGAATTTGTTCCGTCAGAGACCCGGGACACCTACCATGTGGAAAGAAAGACGTGACAGACACGGTTCGTTCGTACGTACTATATTGCACAAGACCGACCGGCCCTAATGAATATCGATCTCGTTGGTTCAAAAGAGGTTGGCTAACGTACTCGTGTCGCCGGCCTATGTAGTTCCTGAGCACATTAAGGAACAATTACGTTGGACAATGGATAATGTAAGAAGGACCATGGCAGCAGATTTGATTTCTTGGCACCTTATTGCAACAACGTACGATACCTCTTACACGAGCAAGCCTCTTGTGTAACGGTGTCATTATATAACTGTACTTACGTGATGATATCAATTAATAAAATTTAACTACAGTTATAAAAAAATAAACTTTAACTATTTTTATGATCTTTAATAAAACCTGAAAAAAAAATCTAAAAAATTCGTAAAAGTTGTTGAATTATATCAGTTGGTGTTGTCATGCAAACACTATCACGTAATGATATCGTCGCACGCAACACCTCTGCAACAGTATTTGTTAAAAGTCAGTTAGATATAATAAAATCCTATAAATATAAGAAAGTTGATTATCACCGTGTATCGGTTTATGCTGTTAAACGAATACGGATCCGATATCATATCGTGCTCGTAGGACAAATTATATCAGAGAAGGCCACGAGTCTGAGAAATAGGCAGTAGAAAAGTAAGGAATAAACACATACTGGAAATCCCACAAGCGATAGCCGAACCTATGCCTTTGAAAGTGTATTGTTTCAATGTCATCTTCTTGATGTTCTCTACCTTCACATTTAGTGCAAGTCATGGAAAAAAATTGAGGTGTGGCGACCACTCGTAACATTGGTTGGACCAATCGATGGCATGACTCGATCATTCGTTAACGCGGTCTAATTGATTAAGACTTTTTTTTAGGGTAAATGACACTTTTAGTTATCAATCTTTTGTACTTTCATAATTTTCGTCATAAACATTTATTTTTTATCATTTTTGGCCTTAACCTTTTAAATTTTTACCACTTTAGTTCTACAATTACTTTTCCCTCTAAAAAAATATATTTTATCCAAAGAAATATTTTTCAAAAAATAAAGGAAAAATGAAAAAAATGAAAAAAAAAGTATCGATAGGATTTTACTGATAGTCATATCTCCTTTAAAATTAAAACACATTTCCGATTCAAAATTAATTAATAGTTGTTATTAGTATAAAATCACGACCCATTCGAAAAAAATGAATTCCAATTTTAGAGGGAGTACCTATTAGTAACCAATATTTACTTAATTAGGAATGAAATATGCTTTTTCTAAAAAAAAATTTGTTGAAAAATAATTTTTGGATATAATATTATTTTTTGAATGGAAAAAAGTAACGGTAGAACCAGAATAGTAGCGAATGATAAAAAATAAAAGTTTAAAATGAAAATAGTAAAAATGCAAAAGATTGGGACTAAAATTGTCTTTTCCCCTTTTGCATTTCCCTAAATTAACTTTATGATTGAGGAGTATATCTTCCAACCCGTCACCATCGCACGGATAACGTAACTCAGACTTGCTGTATACCCTCGAATACGAAACCTCTACAACTGTGTTGGCAATCGAGCATTTTTCTTCAATGACCACGATTTCCAAGCTGGGGAAATTCTTCTAAACCATTAGAAGTTGCCAAGTTATTTGCTCGACGGACGGTCGAACGATCTAACGACAGGGGAAAACAAGAAACAAATGGGAGAGGAGAGGACACAGGAAGGGGATGCATAATTCACCAAGAGAAGAGAATTGGTACATTGATATTGCTCTCGGTTTGGAACCAAGAGATCCTTGATTTGATTCTCGCTACTAGGCGGAGCTCTTTGCACCTTTTATTCTCCCTGATTTCTCTTATATTATTCTAGTTTCGCAGGCATCCTTTGTAATCAGGAAATAGGAATCATAACTTTGCAAACCTATACATACGGCAAAAGCATTGTATATCACGGAACACCACGTCAGTACTGTCAAGTGGTATCGCAGACCAATAAGAATTAACTGTATCAGTAGACTCATGAGAGATGATTTAGACAAGAACATATAGATTTAAACATTTTTGAAAAATATAAAACTCTTAACAACCTAAGTAAAACTAAAAAAAATCTTTAGAAATTCTAAAGTACCCCGAAGAGGGAAAAGCAATATAGCACCAGAAAACACCAAATCTTTTTAAATTTTTGAAGGTTTTTTCTTAGGATTTTAATGGATTTTTGAAGGTTTTTTCTTAGGATTTTAATGATTTTTTTTGAGGTTTTTAGGTTCCTTAATTTTTGTTTAGAATTCAATTTATATTTTCCCGCATAACTCTGTATCATAAATCTATTGATGTGTCTAATTCTATTGGTTTATGAAATTGCAAAACAGTGCCGTCGTGACATCTCCGTGACGGATAATCCAATACTTTCTCATACAAAATAAGTGGGTGTAAGCAAATATCATTTGGAAAAATTACGGGTCCTATCCTTTAGGGGGTGTTTGTTTCTATGTAAAGTTAAGATTTTACATTAGAAAGTGGTTATTTTACATTGCCATTCCCATTGTTTGGTTGTAAACTAAAGAGCAAAAGAAAATTTTCGGGCTGGAACTTCATTGCCGGGCCGCGTCAGTTTGCCAGCAAAATGAATACAGGCTTCAGGCAACGCATTATTCAATTACACCATGCAAAGAGACCCACGTGGGTGGGTCCACTTCTAAAAAGTTAACCAAAAATTAAAATCCCCAACGCACCACTTTTTCCGCTAAAAATTCAAACTTGAGTAAGGGCATTATTGTAAATTTTATTCAATTCCAAGCATATCAAATATTATAACATTACCATGTAAATTTTATACTTTCCATATAAAATAATAACTTTTTATATAATCCAACTTTCTCCCATAATTCAAGATTAATCGAACCAAACATCGCCTTAATTATAGGTAAGCCTGGCAAAATTGGGCACGGCCCGGTAGCACCGTCCAGGCCCGGCCTCTTTAGGTCGCCTGCTGCAGACTTGTAAGGCTCTGCGAAGCTGCCGTGCCCTTTCATGTGAATAGTGATCTTCAGACTTGCAGATGGTGGAACCCGTAAACTGAGCCGTGGCACGACGTAATGGGCGGTAGCTGGCATGAGAACAATGGCACGGAAGGTTCCAATGTGATGGTCCGGGAAATTATCCACCAAGACAGAAAAATGCAGTAGGGTCGATCCTACTAGTCGGGTGTACAATCTTGGTAATCTATTTGTGTATCTCTGCATTGAAAATGATCCGAGTTCGGAGAAATTCCACTGAGCAGAGACATTTCGCACTTGTGCAGAAAAGACCACCTGTTCTTCTGTCGTTTTAATGTACCAAAAGGTTGGCAAAGGCTGTATTATTTCACAGCCTTCAAATTCCAACTCCAGGCCACATCGATCAGAGGTCTTAAAAGTTTGGCTTAACGAAGACGAACCGGCCTGACTGTGGTACGTTGCCCTCCTAAGAGCCGCTCGGGTGGGGCGCCACCTCGGTCGATGCATCTTGATCGGTACGATCAGTGTAGCATAATAACATATCGAGTTCAAGTGGGAAATGAACGAACGTGGTGGTTTTGAAAGGAGCCGATGAAGGTGGGCTCGGCCGCACGTGTGCGGGTGCATTCATCAGAGCTTAAATTCGGTCGGGGATGGCGAGAGATCAGTGACTGCTCCACCCGGACGGCCCACTTCCTCTGTAGCTTTCCTCGCCGTCCCTTTCTCCCTTTTCCATTTTGGTTTGTTTCTTTGTGACGCGCACAGCCTAACATAACATCCAAACATGACCGATTAAGGGTTGAGCCAGGTCGATCTTGCAAAGGTCGAAACTTTCTGGGTTGTAGATTTTCTTCATTCAAACAAAGGACCCGAATCCGAATTTTTTTTTAAAGAAAAAGATATGTCCAACTATTTTAATTTGATGCATCATTTGCCGCCGCTTTAGAAAAGAGAAAGGAATATAAGACAAGAGGAAAAATGGTAAAATAGTGGTTGAAATATTTCACTTGCCCATTCCTCCTCAACATGTGACTCTCATACATCTGGTCGAGGAGGGGTCCATTCCTTTCTCCTTTTTAACCCTTTCTTTTGTACACCGTGGGATATATTTTAATTTGGGTTATTTGCCTAAAAAATTACGAACTATTCAACAATTCTTCAATTTACCACGAACTATTTTTTTAGCTAAGGAAATCACAAATTATTCGAGAATTTTCTAATCTACCACGAACTATTTTTTTGGTTTAAAAATCACGAACTCTACTCCTTTTCCCCAATCTATCACGTCGTTAATTTTGTCCATTAATTACTGATGGGTATGTTTAATTTTACTATTGTGCAAACGAAATCTGACGTGACATTACACGTAGCGTCCATCCGGTCATAAAAAGTACGAACTATTGTTGAATTTTCTATTTTATCATAAGAATAGATGTGCAAACATATGTATAAACTATTGTTGAATTCTCCATTTTATCACAAGAATATATGTGTAAATAGATGTTCCTTATTTTTATGACTGGATGGATGCCAAGTGTGATGCCAATCAATAAAATTAATGATGCACATCAGTAATTAACGGACAAAATTAATGATGTGGTGGATTAGGAAAAATGAGGATAGTTTGTGACTTTCTAGGCGAAAAAAATAGTTCATGGCATATTAGATAATTCTTGAATAGTTCGTGATTTTCTGGGCAAAAAAAAAGTTCGTGTTAGATTAGGGAATTCTTAAATAGTTAGTGATTTTTTAGACAAATAATCCTTTCAATTTCGTCCGATTAATTCTAGTGATTTTGTATGCACGCCTACAAGCACATAGAATAGGGTAAACTCACAAGTGTAGATCGACTTCAAGAAGATTGAGCATTGGATGGGAAGCATACTAAATTTCAATATTTGGAATTCCATGCCTTTTTGCTTGTAATGGTGGGGTGGAGAGAGTATTTTGTGCAACAGGTATATCACGTATATTAAATATGGTTATTCAGTTATTTTAATTTTTTTAATAAAATCATGAAAATATAATTGAACCTTATTGATTTGTGACACCGTATAAGTACCGACGCGTGACACGTCATACACTCATTCGATACAGACATTTCTCGTGGCAGTGGGCACTGGTCAAACATTTCACACGTGTGGGTTGGTTTGTTTAGGTAGAGAAAGCGTCCAAGTCCCACCAAGGGGTTGGGCCGAGTGGTAAGCAGCTCGGTGCCGCTTAAGGATGTCTCAAGTTCGAGACCTCACGTATGCAGACACGCCCCTTGGGAGCCTCACCCGCCATTGCCAGGCGTGCTACCCGGGGCGACCAACGGATTAGTCAAGTATGGTTGGCTGAAAGATGCCGTCTCACCGCTGGTGGGGTTTGCCTGGATATCGTCGCTGGCGACAAAAAAAAAAAAAAAGAAAAGAAAGCGTCCAAGTCCCATGCACATGCATCTCACCAACATGGGGATAGGATCACCAGCCAGCCAAGGTGCTGAATAAAGCGACTTCTCTCCTATAAATATCCAAAAACTCAATAAATACCACTAATTCGTGTTCGAGTAAGAGATCCATCGGTGAAATACCATTTTCATCCACCAAATCGTATTCGCTTTACTATTTCTGGAAATATTTTTCATATTTCGCTCTTTAGATAGAAAGTGTTGTACATCACGAGATACCGTGCCAACACTATTTAGTGGTGTAATAAGCCAATAATAATGAGCCATATTGACAGATTGATGTGAGAGAGAGTACAGGCTGTGAAATATAATTTAATCATAAATAATAATTCTAAACCAAAACCCTAAAAATCAGAGGAAACCCTTATAAATCATAAGAAAAATTGTGTTTTATGATACTCGACATCCTTATCCTATTCTTGTCAGGATTATTAGGGTTTCTTGAGTTTTTTGAGGTTTAATTTTATTTAGATTTTTATGGATTTTTTAGAAAAGTGCGGTGAGTATTTATGTTTTGCCACTAAAATTAAGGAGACTCGTAAATTTAAAAAGGGAATAGAAAGAGTAGGAAATAAAGGGCACATGAACTTTCACCTTTAAAAATCAAACCCGGTACTTTTTAGTCTCAAGTTGAGAGTGATTCCAACTTTATCAACCTCATTCTCCTTATCAGGTTAGTTATTGTGCGTGTACTACCTACACATGTGTTTTGCACATAAATTGATTTGAATCCACGAGCTTGTTGAGTGTTCGTGTACCTTGGGAGAATAAATAGCTTGTTATTAAAATAAAAAATCAATAGCTGGAGGTCGATGTAAACAAACGTCCCTTTCCCAGTGAGCCGTGATTGATCGTACAGTATCAAGTCTCCCCATTAAGTCGATGCCCAATCGGATCTCAATTCAAGCTTGATATTGATCAATAGCCGGAGGTCCCGTCTAGCTCTGCACTCATGTATTTATGCGCTCTGTATTGAAATAGTAAATTTAAAAGTCTAAATTTAATAGAAAATATCGAAGTCGCCGGATAATAATAGTGGCGGAGTGTTGATGTGAACGCGACATGAAGCTGGTGCGGGATCAGCTTTGTGAAAAGACTATTTTACCCCCGAGCACCCTCCTTCAATTTGAAATCGTATTATGGCAAATCAATAAATTCCTCTTCACCCTCCTCCTTTTTCTTCCTTTGCTTTTAACCCCACACCAGCTACTCTCCACCCACCTCACCTCTTTTGGCCAGTGTACACTCCCCCTCATTTATATATATCATTACATACTTACATACATATATATGTATGTATATGTTATGTATGAGCATATACTTATGAACAAAATTTTATCACTACCTCGCAATAATATAACGAAGAAGAATCAATAAAATTGCTCAAAGATTCGGACCGTAAAATATTTTTAAAAAAATTAATTCTAATTTACTCGATTATAACCATTCTTTTGTTCATTGCCTGTCTGATCAGTATGATCAAGGAAGAATTTCTGCTAGTTCTCACCCGTCACTTTCAAGTACAAAAGGGATCCACCAACCAATGCGTCCTTAGACGACGCTGAGAAAATAAATAAACAAACGTACTAAGTTTTCAGTAGTTCAATACTTGATTCTCTTGAATAAGAAAACTCGGATTTGTATTTTTATTAATAAAAAATTCACGAACTTCTTGTTAGACCGACCCGACTTGAATTAAATTAGTATACCAATATTGCAAACCCAACAAATAAATAAATAAATAAAGATAGATAGATAAAGATAAACAGAAGGGCTCAGCATTAGAAAGATGCTTAAATAGACCAAGATTTTCCGTAATCATGCTTTATCCGTTAAGCTTAGATGATTAGCTTCCTTGATTGGTAGATAATTTTGGACTCAATGTGGGATGTCTATTCTTCCATCATTCGATGTCAGAAGTAGAGAAATTTTTCGGTGATCATACCTTGTTAATCATATGGTATGTGCAAATTAACGTCATAAAATTACAGGAAATGATAAATAAATGTTTATCATCTGAATAGTGACAAATTTTATTAGTCGTTTCTTATTACGTTATTGTGAGATAAAATTATCTAAAATTTTATCGGGCTTGTATACCCAAAAAAATTTATCGAGCCTTGATGAATAATAATGACAGTTGTAAATTGTTCGAGTAATTAATACTAATTTATTCATTTATTATTATTTAGTTGGTATTTTTTCATATCGCATAATGAGATAAGATTAGATAAAGTTAATAATAATTCTGGTCCTTTTCTCCGCGTGTCAGAGGGGCTGTCATTTAGCAAGAAGACAATCTTAATTACGGTTAATAAATCATGTCTTGCCAGCAAATTAAGGAGTTCCATGCAGCCCAATGCCTAATCCCACTAATCATGGCTAATCACATAAGTGTGTGTGTATATATATATTAAACTAAGACATTTTTGAGTGATCAAATCTCGTCACGTAAATATGAGAAAATACCAATTAAATTTGATGGGAATCTTAGGTGGTTGTCTCATGATAACGTGATGAAAAAAATATTAATAAACTTTCTCAAATTTAGTAACTATGGAACAATTATTCGAGTAATTAATACTGCAATTTAATTGGTGTTGATAGAATCAATGAAGAAACTCTTAAAATTTCATTTTACAGGCCAATAAATGTCAATTACTCAAAATTTTAAATCATCCTATCCACAATCACGCTATGAGAAAGAACTAATAAGATTACTTTGAATAGGAACAATTATGATAATTTCTTAGATAATTAACACTAATTTACTCGTTTATTATACTTTAATTAGTATTTTCTTATATCATATGGTGAGATAGAATTATCTAAAAATTTCTCTGATCACGATATCTAGTCAATTCTGATATTGATATGATCTGACTAGCCAACCACGACATAAATTTAAAAAAAAAAAACAGAGAGAAAAATCCCCAAAGAGGAAAATCAGCGAATTAATTGAATTCCATGACCCTTTTTGGTTAAGCATTAGCTCAATTGATGGAAAGTTGGAATTAGTTGCTAAATTGTTAAGTCAATGATAAAATAATTATGGATTATTAGATTTTCTTTATATCAAATCGTTGCTTACGAACCGTTGAATTAATATAAGAACGGGAGTGCATGAACTTGCTCAATGCTACTGTCAACTTCTGCTCTCCGCGTTGTGCAATAATTGCGTGGAACTCGACTTGACATCCCAGAGCTCGGTCAGTCGGCCGGCACGGACTTTGATATCTCGATGCTATGCAAGGAACGGCCCTCCTATACATCCACCAAACGAACTCAACAAGGAACAAGCACCAGCACCGGCACCAGCTAATCCCGGATTCCCTTTCCTTGCAATCATTTATTAAGTTATCTCATTGGTTAACCAACTTAAAGTTCAAGTGATGCTCTTAATGTTGGAGATGGTATATTCAAAATAATATCTCATCTTATTTAATAAAAGGCAACTCATTCCTAAAAGTTCATATTTCTAATTCTTCCGATTTTAGGATTAGGAAAATCTTTATTGTTCCTTTACGAAACGGTATCAAACCCTTCTTTGTACGACTAACTAGGATCAGTCGATGTTTAGTAATGAGTCCACTTCCTCGTCTAATGGCAGAAAAATGGTTTGAGATTAATTTTAAAGAAGTGGTAGAAATTTCCGGAGAGTATTAGAGGTTTGTATATAGCTTTCATTTGATGAAGCCTTTCTGTAGTGTAGATGTGTGCATTCCTTCACCACGATTCGTGAGAGCATGAACGCAAGTTTATCACTAAACAATGGGAAAAGACTATCGGGCTCATGTTAGACTAAGGCATTTAGATGTTACATTACTAGAACAAAAAAATATTGGGAGTTCTATATGCTTGTAAATGAGTTTTAAAAGTTTTAAAACGGTAAATTAAGTTCTATATGTTATCTTCCGTAACAAGATTGAGTCATTTCCATTATCTACCGTTACTTTAAGCTAATGTAGTTATCGATATGATATGTCAAAATTTAATGCTGATGTGGATAATTTTAATATGATGCGTGCACGGTGAGGAATAAAAGGGTAATTGCATTGTTTTTGGAATAAAAAATTCATATTTTTAAATTCGTGTGTATATGTTAGGTTAAAATTGTACACGATAGCATTAAAATTCGACACATCATACTGATGTATATCCACATGTCAATGCCACTTAAAAGTAATGGCAGATAATGGAAATAACTTGATCCTATAATGACAGGTAACGTATAAAACTTGATTTACCACTTAAAAATATTTAGGACTTACTTGTAAGAAATAACAAACATATATGATTCCCAATATCTTTTTCTCTTATATTTAGTGAGTCTTATAAGAGATTTAACACGTTCTTATTCAAAACTCTAAACTATTAGATGGTATCACTCAGTTCTCATCGAGATTATCCTTTATTTTATTCGGGATTCAACACTTATTACCGACGAGCCATTAATTAATTTTCTTTCCGATTGAGTACAACCCGATATCATTTCAGTTCGCAGAAGGCAAATCTAAACTTTTTACTGCAGGATTAGATATGGTTCGGGTTATTAATATCATAGTGAGTGATGCACAAACCACAACATGCATGAGATGCCTTGCAAATTACACGACAAGATCGAGTTCACCACAAAAGCTGTTCTTTTGCCCCCCAAAAAAGAATGCCTTTTTTCTTTCTCCAAAAGGAACACCCGACAAGCGAATATAACGAATAATTCGGACCTAGATCAAGTTAATTAGTTATTAAAGAGATAAAATTCTCTCAATTATTAGATTTATCCAATTTCTAATACTCGAATATGAAATTTTAGTTGGGAAAAGAAATGCTGAACTTACTGCTCACCTTGATTGGTTAAAAAAAATGTTTTCATTGTGTACAGAAATATTTAATGTACAAATATATATACACATAGACACATATCCATGTTATGTATGGAAAAAAATAAACAAATGTGAAATATTGGGATAAATTCATATAATTATATCGTTTGTTTATAACTTATTACAATTTAATTCATTTAAAATTCGTTAACTTACAGTAGTAAGTAGAGCATTCTCAATTTTCATCAATATACTATGACAATTTTTTTTTTCTTATTTTTACAATTTCAAATTATTCATTTAAAAAACGTGGCGGATTTTTTCTACTAAAGTTGTAGATATGGAGTGATATAGAGTGAGATAAGCGAATTGGAGCAGTTAATGAAAGCTCTTTACTGTTATGATCGTATGTATGATGCAAGAGAAAAACGACTGAAATTATTATTTTACCCTTAATCTGGAAATCATACACATGTAATAAATTTTAATCTGTAAATTAGATTGAGGGTAAATGTGAAAAATAAAAAGGACATCAAACCTCCCAAATATTTGTATATAATAGTATAGATGTATATGTGTGCGAGGGAGGGAGAGATTTCATAGCAAATTACCCTTGAAACCCTAAACTATAAGGGGTCTTTCAATTTACATTTGAAAAATTAAACCATTGCTCTCGGTGATCAGAAACAATTGAACTAATGCATACTATGTTTTGCCCACCAAAAAAAAGAAAAGAAAAGAAAAGAAGAATTGTGAGAGAGAGGAGTGAAGAACATTCTGGCGGAATCTGTACCATAGGAGGAGGTGTCATGGGAGATAAGAGAGAGAGCAGTCCACGTTTCACAGGACACAGAATTTTCCATGTTCCTGGTGCTGATGAACAGACATATCAATCAATATTTCCATCTTGTTTCTCCTTCTCTTGTAGGTCGGCTGATGGTCCTAAATCCTCACCCGTGAAATAAAGAAACACTTGACATCCGCTCAATCGATAAAATTCTAGCTATATTTCGATGGGTCACAACTTCCCTTCATATAACTTTTCGAGCATTCGCAATATCCTCGCACCCGGTACTTGCGTTCGGATGATGTTACTGTTATCAGATACTAGAGTTCATAAAAATTCATGTATGAGCTTTTTATGTATAAAAATAAAGAGGAAATGACGCTAAAAGTCATATGTCGGCTATTTTAACAGTTGAGTTCTATATGTTTTAAAACGTAATTTCTAATTTTATAATATCAATTCCATTACACTTACAGTTTGAACTGTCACGCGTTTGTTAACTGAATCATTGGGGGCGTGAAATCCACTTTAGTGAAGCAGCGACGAATCAGACTGAAAGTGTAACAGAACTGATCTTACATAATTGAATTTGCCGTTTTCAAATATATAGAACTCAACTGCAAAAAAAGTAAATACATAATATTTCTGCTCATATTATCCCTAAAAATAAATATATAAAGAATATATATATATATATATATACACACACATAGAGCCCGTATTGGTATTATAAAAGGGGACCAGTGGCTGCATATTCATTCCCCATACATTTCCATTCTCTCCCACTCACTCTCAGCCTCTCTTCGCTCCTCTCTCAGTTTCGATTCTCACAACTTAAATCAACAGATGGACCGGATGACACAGCAGCAACTATAAGGGCAACTTTCAATTCTAAGACCCAGTCCGTCAGCTCCCGAACGAGCCGTGAATTATTAATCCGTGTGATGAAATCGCCGTCGAGATTCCAGCGGGTGTGCGTGTTCTGTGGGAGCAGCCCCGGCAACAGGCCCAGCTACCAGCTCGCCGCGATCCAACTCGCCAAGCAACTTGTATGTTATCGATTGACTCTTCCGAACTTTCTCCCCTCGCCTTTTGATCGTTTTGGATGCTAAGGGACCTCATGGATTGACAGTCAGTATTGGTCAATCTACTGATCCATTAGGGAACATGGTCGTGTGTTTTTTTCCCTCACTGTACAGAGAAAGGTATGTAAACTTATAAGGGGGACAGAAGAAATACAGAACAAAAGAGTACATAGAATTTCGGTGATGAGAACTGAGCTTGAAACCTCTTAATTTTATATCAAGAGTGGTATTGATGTATCCGGCTGAGTTGTCATCCTTGTTCTTGTTTACAAGTACAATTAATGATCAAATCAGAGCTTGGATTACACAATTAATAATCGGGTGCATGGGGTACATGGCAGATTATTGAAATGATTACCAACCCATTATGCATGGCAAATTATTGAAAAGATTTCCGATATGGATCGGTTCAAACGATTCGATATTTCTTCTCTTTAAATAACATCTCGAATTCGAGTCTTGTTAATATAAAAAAATTATAATTGTTAGAGTTTTCTGTCTCAGTGCATTAACCTGATTTAAATATAAATTAATTAAGAGTCGATTGAATTTTTAAATATCAGATAATGTAGATAAAATAATTATTGAAATGTTTAGCATAATCATGCTGTTTTTAATGTAGATGTTGCAGTATATATGCTTCAACTTGGAGACATAACTCCAATTGCATATAAAAAAAACAAATGAATAACGAATTACTTTACTGGTAAGGATTTGTTAAGATAATTACGCATTTCTTTCCTTTAATTGAGATTTCATATTCGAGTTTTATAAATAAAAAAAATCCATTATTAAAAAAGTTTTATTCTTTATCAGACAGATCCAATTTAATCACTGAACACCAGATTTCTGGATGGTTAAAAAAAAAAAAGTAATGAAATTCTCATCTTTTCTTTCAAAAATTTACTTGGGTTCAGGTGGAAAGGAATATCGACTTGGTGTACGGTGGAGGGAGCATCGGACTTATGGGCCTCGTCTCCCAAGCTGTCTTTGACGGCGGCCGTCACGTCTTAGGGTAAGCATATTTCTCCCAGACCTATGAGTTGGATTTGGGTCCCGTGATCGCATCCATGAAATTTACCGTCGGATGCTGTGGAGTCCGTACCGGCCGATAAGCAACTCGGGTGTTAATTCTTGTTCATCTATCTTGTAGTGTGATACCGAAGACTCTCATGCCCAGAGAGGTAACGATCGTCGAGTCTAGTCAATGCCCTTGTGATTATTCTATCAGTATACATCGATCCATTTCTTATTGTTATATATTGATTTTTCGACAGATTACCGGAGAAACCGTCGGGGAAGTTAGACAGGTCTCGAACATGCACCAGAGGAAGGCCGAGATGGCTCGACAATCCGATGCTTTTGTTGCCCTACCTGGTACATACACCCTTAGACTGTCTTATGGCATTGAAAAGCAAGCAAGCTCCATGGCATTGGCTTTCTTAGGGAGAGCTTGACTTTGAAATGTGCACCAGGTGGCTATGGAACCTTGGAGGAACTCCTGGAAGTCATCACTTGGGCTCAATTGGGAATCCACAATAAGCCGGTAAAAGTACATTTTTTTATGAAGAGGATTTGGTACAGCAACATTACTCCTATTATGAGATCAAGAGGCTTAAAATTTTATTCTAATAGATGGAATTCTTTGGATGTAGTGGCATCGCTATTCTGTATTTTAAGCGTTACGTAGAACTGTTTTCTTAAATATTCTCGATTCTTTTTTCGGCGTACAGGTGGGCTTACTGAACGTCGACGGGTACTACAATTCGTTACTATCGTTCATAGACAAGGCCGTGGACGAAGGCTTCGTCGCTCCGTCGGCCCGCCGCATTATTGTCTCCGCCCCCACTGCCCACGAGCTCATGTGCAAGCTCGAGGTTGTACATATGCCTTATGTACTCCGATCCCTTACCTTACACGGATTTATAGCGTTATCTTACCGGCTAACCATGCTGTGCGTTCATTCTGTTACGATGCAGGACTATGTGCCGGAGCACTGCAGCGTAGCCTCCAAGCTAAGCTGGGAGATGGAACACCAACTCGGCTGTACCACGAAGCCGGATATCGCTTGTTGACGACCCGATAAAAACATCTAAGCAGGAATCCCTATGTCTAGGTCGTGAATTGCTTGTCGGATTCTTTCACAGTGGATTTTATGCCATCTGGACTGTTGTTGTTATGTGTACAATAGCAATCCCAGCTAATGTGAAAATTGACACTTCCCGCTTGCGTTCTTGCTCGCACAAGCTTACCTTGTTTTAGAATCATCAAGGGCGCGTCTGGTTCGAGTACTGTTACATCACGAGAATGTTAAGATTGTAAGAAAAATTCGAATTGTGTTACGTTTTTCCTGGGATATAGATCGGAATGTGAAATTGTAGTGCTTGAAAAAAAATGTAAAGTTGCCTTGTAAGATTTGGTAAGTAGGCTAAATGGTTGTAAAGTTTACGTAATATGAGGATGTCAAGTTTTTTGAGTATAAAAGTTTTATCGTCGACCGTACTGTAACATGAGCTTTACAAATTCTACGGTCCGTATCGTAAAGTGTGATATGATATGACATGACATTACATTCCACTTTAAATAGAAACAAACGACGCCTAAATTCAATTGTTGTCTTCACAATTATTAATATACTTATTAATATCAGGTCAAAAACATAGTCACCGTATCAGATCTTTTTTTTAATTTAATCCCATATTTGACTGATAATAAATTTAATGTGGGTTTCACCATTGTGCAGACCCGCCCCACTCGAACATGAATTGATTGGAATTTACAGAGTTTTCCCATGCCACCGTATCTTGAAAATATCTAAAAGGGAAATGGCTTTGAGTGAGATGATAGCCGAGCACTGCAATGTGTTCTTTTTGAGTGGTGGGCAAGGAGGAAGGATGTATGGCAAAAACAAGGAAGCTTCTTCGATCGTGCGGTCTGACTGTTCAATAACTTAATTCAATGGTTCGTAATCAGTTATTTAAATTAAAAAAATTATATGCTTCATAATTAGCTTTTTTACTTATTTAAAAATTCAGTAATTAAATCGTATAATTTTTAAGTAAAATACGAGGGAACGAGGGAATAATGTTTTCGGGGGATGAATTATTGGGGGTGGGGGACACAGCACCTGTCCTTGACCGTATCTCTCAGAGTCAGACCGACCACAAGCTGCGCACGTGACCCCACCACGTGTGCCAAGCGCTACTGGACAAGCAGCGATAGGGACACTACCAATGGTCGGGAAAAAGGAAATATCCTATTGCGTGAGATAATTATATAGTTCTTTTCAGTATCTGATCTATTGCGCAAGCGCGTTTTATAAGTTTGGATGTAAGATTCTCGATTTTTAATGCGACACGATACAGAGTTAGGTAGGTTTTTGTTGAGCTTAAACGCGTGTCATGTTTAAACGGGTTAAACTCGTATTAACAAATGTTTTAAATCAAGTGTATGACGCGTATGAATAGACATGTTAAGTTACATTGAACTTGTATAGTTTGATATGACAACATTTAATATATTAACTCGTTTAATTTATTTACATAGACAAACGTGTTGGCTCAGTCCAATGCTTAGATATATGCATTTCAATATGTTTAGTTATACGAGTTAAATGTATCTTATCATGTTAACTCGTTATCAAATTGATCGTGTCCCAGTTTGACAATTTTGACCCTGTAATAGACGGGCTGTGTACGGGTTAAGGACTTTTTGATGCAAACCCGTTCATACACGAGACGTTTCGTCCAACTTGCGTAAATGTTAAAAAAGAATTTTACATAGAAAAAATTTGGAAAGAATCTATACTATCTATACTATAATACTAAATGAGCGTCTTAAGAACTCCTCTAAGAGAGAGTAAGGTGAATATCCTACTCTCATAAGTAAGAGTATGTGAATTTACTACTCTCAAATTTTTCATGGATACAATTTTTTTTTTAATTTTTTATTTCCAATATTTTCGTAAATTTTAATTATTCTTCATTTACATTATTCTCATTATTTATCTATTTCTTTCCTCTCTTTCTAGATAAATATCTATAATTGAAAAAATTTATATCTGGGAGACATAATGAAGGTATAAAACTGGTAAATATTATATATTTATAAAATATCTTTTAAGTTATTACTTTTATATAAAGTGGTTCAACTTTAAAAAAGATACAGTTATATAAACATGCTAATATTATAAAATAAGAAGAATATCTATTTGACGATTTTGCATATTATCATTCATATCTTTTCTTTGGTTATATATATATTACTATAATTATGATAAATACATAATTATTTTTAAATAAAAATATTAAATTCCGATCCCTTTTTTCTTTCTTTTATCCAGTAGGTCATAGCGGGTCGGATGAACATCTGTGACTGTCAATATTTAGCTATTATTCTTTTCTCATATAAAATTCAACCATTATACTTATATAGAACAATTCCTGGTTAAATATAATTTTTTATGGAAGAATAATTTAAAATAATTCAATTCAGAATTATTTTACTATATTAAATATTAATTACCTTTACAGCGAAATGCAGAATACTGCAGTAGTATTATTTAAATGTATGACAGTTGAACTCTACGTCTTCTTAGTGATGTTTTAACACGATATTAAAGCAGTTAACTCTGTAGGCTGGTTTGATCGAAGTATGAAGCTTGTGATCAAAAGTCCGAGTGCGGATAAGAAAGCTCGACTCATGGGTCTGTTGTCCATCTCACTGAACAGGAAAGGAAATTGTATGACTCGAGAAAGTCTTGCATGTAACGAGAATACTACGCAACAGTGCTAATATTATATCACAAATCAATTGGAGTAAGTGATTTCTAGGGGTTTTTTTGGGTTTTATAAAAAATATTAAAATGAGTAAATTTTATCAGTTTATAATATCAAATCAGTATCATCACGCAGTATACACGTTACACGCAACACTCTCCTATATGACTCATGGCCAATTGTTGGGAGCGGATTTCCTGTTCTCGTGGCAAGTCAGAGAGCCACGTTACAAAAGTTGAGAGAAAAATCTCATAAAAAATGAGCAGCAAAAAGAAAAATGTTGAAAATGTCAGATGGCTCGACACTGAACCTAAACATTTGGGTCGAATATGGGTTGAGCCTATTATAATTTATCTCATGATATGAACCGTGGGATGGACTATCTAAGATTTTTTCGAGACTGAAGCACAGGTTTCGAGGTCGGTGCCATATATCATCAGCTGTCCTAGCAAAACTCCCAGATTTCCATTTATGTTGAGGATTCTCTTGGTGATCTCTTCCGTTTGGCTGAAGCTGTTCCCATGTTTGGATGAGCACTGTCAATGGGATCCCATTTCTTTTTCCATTCCCTTTGGTCATGTGGGATTCATGTGTTTGTCTGCTAAAGTTGATCGGTTCCTTTCACCACCCACCATCCTTCATCCGTTTTGCGAGTGACACGCAACAGTTTCCGAATAAGAACAATCGTTGCACGTACTGCAGATGGAGCCAAGAATGTCGACAGTCGACTCATACGATGTTGACTATTCGTTAGCGTAAAAATATGAACATGAAACTGCCATATGCAAGCGTCTGCAGATTCTTTGGCAATCAAGACTGAAAAGCACCGATCGATTCTGGTTACGTAAGATGTTATGCTCAGTTTTAACTATGATCCACTTGCTTATGTCAACTCAGACCCCTTCCTGCTCATGCTAAGATGAGTAACAGAAACACTGAAAGTGTTTCATATCACAAAAACAGGAACAGTAACCTTAGAGAAATGGTGTTGTCAGCAGTAGAACTCAATGACACAGCTGCGCTGATAGAGCGGATCCTTCAACAAATATGTAATGGTAAAACAGCTACTTCATTTCAGCTACAACACTGCTTGATGTCCGAGGGATAAGGCACGAACAAGCAAATCGGAGAGTGAAAACTTCCTTACCAGGATCGCTGTAACATGGCTCAGAAAACAACCCACACTCTTTTATCGGCCTTAGTATCGAATACTAGTTTCTGTCCCAGTAGAACATCTGTTCAGAAGAACGCTATCACGAATAAACCAATAGTGCATACCTCTACAGTACATACAAGCGCGGACCGAGTCATTTAGTAAGAAGAATTTATGTGCCGAGTTTTCCTTTCAGGTAAAGGACCGAGCCACGGAAGATGTGGTGACTAAGCCCGAGAGCAGCCCCACGAGGAGCGCGCTGTTGTACGTGCTCGGCTCGCCCTGCATAGAGTTGTTCCTCGAATCGATGAAGGATTCATTCTTGAAAGGTCCCCCGACCAGTCCCCCGATAGCCACATTGGGGTTTGGATCGGTCGAGTCAAGCCACTCGAAGCCATCGGTGCAGCCCGTGTCAGCATCGGTGGGTATTGAAGCACCTCTATGGTGCACAAATTGTGGGTATTTGTCTCCATAGCCAACAAGATAGCTCATTTTCATGGGGTTATCGCCCAAAACATAATCAGCCTGTAGAATAATAATACAAAAAATGTCATTGTGTAGCAAAAAAGAACAAAGATAGTGCGAGAACTTCAGGATGCTCTTTAGTAAAGGACATTTTGTCAGGGAGATGCATACTTGAGACTTGGCGAATTTCCGAAGATCTGATGGCTTATAGGATTCTCCATTGCACGATATCTTTGCTGTTCTGGATGTGAGCATGTAATCACTGTATACCGTGGCTAAAAATGCAGAGGCCACGGGGTGTTGCAGAGAGTTCCAGTCGCTTACCCATATAAGACCATCTGCATTGGTGAAAAATTGTTTAAAAAAAGGGATCCAATATCGAAATGTGAGAGATATACAATAGAGATGGACCATAAAAGGAAAATTAAACTTTATCTTCCAGCGTAATTTTCCCAAGAAAACAGTTGTTCTTTGTTTCTGAACTTCTTGGCTTTCTTGAAAGAAGATACTGATGAATTTGGAGAGCGGATTTCAACCCGTTCATTAACATAAATTGATCATTTGAAAGAAGCTATTGGAAGACAAAAAAGAAAACAAACACACAGCAGCCTAAGGGCATGTTTGGAGGATATTACTCTCAGTTCTGCTGGATGTGGCTGTAGGAGAACTTGGGAGGAGTCCACACATAACAGCCTCGGCAGTTTTTTGGTACATTTGGAGGCTATTCTTTACTGAACCCGATGCATCATTGGCACCAAAGAAGCTCACTCTGGAAAGAAGTACCTGTTTTGGGCAAAACAGCTCGAGAACAAAATGAGCAGCCAACAAATTTTAAAATGAACATTATGCTAAAATTGTAATATGATAATAAGCGTCCTAGAAACCACGAGAAGTCTTCGAGTTCTCTTTTCAAAGTATGACAAGAAAAGTTAGTTATTCCTCTTAAGAGCACTAGAATATAAATATTCGATGAGAAAAAATCATAGAATGCAATCTGGATCATTGGATTCCCTCATTTTCTAGTGTTCTCAGTCAAAAGCAAGAACCAGATTGGAATTGAAATCAAACTGAAATTAATGTGATGTGATCTGACTCAAACTCGGTTCCATTAAAAACACGATCCAAAGGATCCATTTTCTTTTTCAAATTCTTCTCTTCTTGGGATCAAATGATTGATTCAAAAAGAGAACCATAATTAATCAGTAATTTCAAGGAACTGTTGCAAACAGCATTGTTAAATATAGTTCATTTTAATCCATACACATTCTGACCATATTCAACTAAAGCAAAAAAAAAGGGATTCAATTGAAAGAATTCGTTTTCAGCAAAAAAAAAAAAGGAGATTTCAAATGAGGTGAGAGTGCAATTTGACGACACTTTCTTTGTTTCAGTTACCTTTCAACACAACAGAAAAAATGACATATTGTTGTTGTTTACAGAAGAAAATAGGAATACCTGAGCACCAGCAAGCTTGTTATCCCAACAGAACCAGGTTGGGCTTCCGAAATTAGCAAATGATTTCCCATTTTGTGAGACATACTGAAGATAAGATTTGTCCCCTGTTGCATGGTAAAGCCAGCTGGCAGCCCACAGGAGTTCATCACCATAGCCTGTTGAGTTGTAGTAAGTCTGGACATCGGGGATGCTGATACTGTAGGAAGCTCTGTGCTTATCGGCAAAAGTGAAGAGCTGCTCGGCATGCTTTAACAGCGTGCTTGAATATGCAGAGTCTTCTGACTTAAAAACCAGAGAAGCGGAAGCTAAAGCTGCAGCAGTTTCAGCAGCAACCTCTGTCCCAGGAGTCGATGTATTCACCATAGTAAGAGGACGTTTCTCGGTCATGGTCTCAGGCCTGTCCCAACATTTATGGTCATCCTCTGGATCACCCACCTGTCACCAAACTATAGATGAGGACTTCCTCCAATTTTCGTTAAGTGTATTGAGTTCAATTTTTATGCCTTTATTAGGCATTGATAGTGTGTGGCTCGCAACATTGTTTTGTGGAGAAATCTAGGCTTGCAAGGTGTTCATGGCTGGTGGCGGTTCCCCTTCCTATATGGAGTCAAATTCTCCAAACATCAAATCCTTGTGGACACACATGCTTACTAACTTTTCATATTACATAGAACTTCTATATGGACTGGGATGCACAAAGAGGGATCGTTCATGTTTGATGTGGGAAACTAGACAAGTATTCTAATTTTCCTTTATCTTTTTAGGAAGTGAGGTAAATATGGTTAAAAAGATTCGTATAGTGCAGTTCACAAGATCTAACTCTAGCATAAAATGTCTTGTGAAGTTCGATCCAGTATCCAGTTTATTTTTTCCCTTTCTTAGCAAAGCATTTCGATATTCAAATAAATTCTGAACAGCCTTCTGTCCTAATACAAGAGCTATAAGTAAATACACTTTCTTATAATAAATACTCAGACTCCCTTCAGTAATTTCAGTTTCAATCACTCACAGTATAATATCAGTCAAAAACACAGTAACAGAACAACTTTAAGGCAATGCATCTCATAACAAAAGCAAGTTTTCTGATCACTCACCTGAATGTAGAGTACATTGTCCGAAGGATGAGCTGCAACAAGGTAGTCAGTGATCCACCTGAGAGATTCCCGAGCGGGTTCCAACTGACTAACAACATTCATCTGGTCTCCATATTCGAGGATGGCCCAAGACAGGACCGTAGCAGTGAAAGCCATAGGAAACCCAAACTTCATGTGATCACCAGCATCGTACATTCCTTTTGAGAGATCCAACTTCGCTTGGCTCCCATCGTCCAGAGCTGAATCACCTCTCCAAGATATCTTGTTGTTCACCAACTTACCAGCTGTATCCACAAAACCAGCATTTCCACGTTAACTTCCGCAGCAAGGATCAACTAGCGAGCTACTTGGGTACCATCTTATAAAACATAAATCTTGGGATCACAAAAAACTTTGAATCTTTCTATCTGTCTGCTTCGTTTTCCCGAATGGAACCGCGATGAGGGAGGAAATCAATATAGATAGCTCTCTACACATGTTTAATAAATACAAACCCTCTTATTATGTTATGCACTTGAATCATATTCTACTAAAAAATAGGTAAAACAGAGTGTGAAATTTCCACCCGGCCCATAAGAGATTAGGCCCATATCCATCCCAAAAGCTCAAGCTGATAGGATGGTGGTGCCCTCTCTCTTATAAACCGGGTTTCAATTGTCTATTTATCCGATGTGGGATTTGATTCCTCAACACCCGCCCTCACGTGGCAACGTGTTCACACTTGACACGTGCCCTTAAACACCCGCCCTCAATAACTGACCTCGAGCCGGGCATTTCACTTCCGGTCTCGGGTGAGGGGGACAACTACCACAAGGCGGCCTTTTTCTACCGTCCTTGGGCTAAGGACTGGCCTCGAGCCGAGTATTTTTCTTCCGGTCTCGGGCTTACGGGTCACGAGCTCCACACTCGGACCTGGCGTGGTGTGAGCCCACACGGTTGGCTCTGATACCATGTGAAATTTCCACCCGGCCCATAAGAGATTGGGCCCATATCCATCCCAAAAGCTCAAGCTGATAGGATGGTGGTACCCTCTCTCTTATAAACCGGATTTCAATTGTCTATTTATCCGATGTGGAAATTTCACACAACCGTGTGGGCTCACACCACGCCAGGTCCGAGTGTGGAGCTCGTGACCCGTAAGCCCGAGACCGGAAGAAAAATACCCGGCTCGAGGCCAGTTGTTAGCCCAAGGACGGTAGAAAAGGCCGCCTTGTGGTAGTTGTCCCCCTCACCCGAGACCGGAAGTGAAATGCCCGGCTCGAGGTCAGTTATTGAGGGCGGGTGTTTAAGGGCACGTGTCAAGTGTGAACACGTTGCCACGTGAGGGTGGGTGTTGAGGAATCAATCCCACATCAGATAAATAGACAATTGAAATCCGGTTTATAAGAGAGAGGGTACCACCATCCTATCAGCTTGAGCTTTTGGGATGGACATGGGCCCAATCTCTTATGGGCCGGGTGGAAATTTTCACACAGAGGAAGACGGTTTCCTAATTTTTCACGAGGAAAGATCAATTTTTGCGAGCGAAAAAAGCTCGTTCTTCATGAAAATGATGGCACCAGATAAAATACTGTTCGATCTAAAAATAGTTTTTGAGTAATAGGAAGATTGACTCCGAATTTGAAAACTCGTGCACGGAGAAGGTTTGCAGATAGGTTCCAATCAATAATAACAGAAGGGGAAAGGGGAGCTTACATTTCTGCACGTCGAAGAACTGCATTGCGATCTTGAGGGCGTTGGAGTACTTCTGGTCGATGGCGCCGGGAGGCCCGGGGGCAGGCTCCGCCTCGTCTCCGCCGCCGTGGCCGAACTTCTTCTTGACGGCGAGGACAATGGCTCCGACCACGAAGGCCAGAACCACCGCCACAATGAACCACCCGCACCACCCGCGAGACCGCTTCTGAGCTCCCATTTTCCCGCAATGCGGAAGGTAGAACACCGGATTCGTTCGATCGGAGCAAGAGGATGGCCGTCAGAGTCCTCCGTTGCTCACTGAGGAAGAGGGGCAGGTGACAGAGAATAGAAGGCGCGGAGACGGAGAAAGACGGGTTAAAAGATTGCGGAGAGACTGACGGGGAGGTCAGATCTGGACCGATTCGGGTCGGGTTGATGACTGTCTGACCCGGCGGGGTTGGAGGCAAAGGAGCTTTATGGGCACCGACAAAGACACGGTGCCGCGGGTTTAATTAAACATTTAAAAAAAGCAAATCTGTTTTTTTCCCCCCTTGATACGGGTTCTTCCTCGCTGTTTTTTGTACATGGAATGACTAGAATGCCCCTGAGGGTTTTTAGCGGATGGCGGGGAGGGTCGTTCGTCAGGCGGGTTTTGTGGCGGGAGGTTGCACAGGTGGAGAGTAACGGGTGAATTGACGGCGTCACGGGTGGGATGGAGGCTCGCATCTGCCGTTGGATTGATGGGTCCGTGAGATTGCGGACCGTTGAGATGGCCACCGACAATTTCAGCTGGGGAGGACGTCTGATCTCAGGGAAACAGTGACGTTTCTTTCATCGCTGCTTCTCCGCAAGAGGGCATTCATTGGAGAGATTATCCACGCAGATTAAAATTCACTATTTATTTGAATTTTTAATTTTTAAAATTTTTTAAAATTTAATAATTATAACTGTATAATTATTGATCATATATCAGTTCTAATTATACCGATATACTATGTTAGCATTGACACGTGATATAACAGTTCCATTAAAGACTTTTTCGAGAAGAGAGGCCGATAATTCAGTGGCGAAACTCCATTAGGAAATAACACGACAAACTCAGGCGCGAAATGAGATAATTTGACCAAAAAGAAAGATGAAATGAAGTGATATACATACACACACTTGATATCCCATAAAGTTTTTCGAGTGCTGCTAATGAATATTAAATTTTCGAATTTCATGAGTGTGTAGCCTTAATGAAGCGGCCAACACATGTGCTTTGCACGGACTGACCTGGATTCATGGGTCTGTGGAATATTTACGAATCTGAAAAGAATAAACTTCTAGTTATAATAAAAAAAAAAATTTAAGATCTGATGATTTCAGATCCAAAATGGCATCCTGTCATTGCTGTTGTTATTACTGAGGAGGCTGGAGAGTGAGGTTTAAGTTTGGTATCTAAAGCGACAGCGCGACAGAAACTCTTGAGATAATGTTATAAATAATCAAATGCAATAATGACAGAGATTATCAATTTCAGAAGGGGAATTGATTGCCTGGTTCGAGACTTAAACAGGTTAATTAAGTACTAATCTTGACGACGGGCTTCCTGTCTCCCTCGACATGGTAAAATTTAACCAACTTGTTAAGAGCGATTATAAACTAAGATGGTCTTGTCTCACAGTAACGCAATGAGAAGCGATCAAATGAATTACTCTGATTAATAATAATTAAAGTAACCACTCCAATAATTAACACTAAGTTATCCATTTGTCATAATCTGATTGGTATTTTCTCACGTCACGTGATGAGTTAAGATTATCTAAGAATTTCTCATCTAACTTGCCACTAGACTAGACGTATCTCGTGTGCAGGTAATTCGTAACGGACTCTTAGCATTTCCTATAAATAGACCGTTACATCAGCACGGGACAATACTTCCACTATTTCCTTACAGTCTCTCTTAATTGGTCATCATACTTAGCATCGAGGGCCGACTGGGGACTCACTCCATGATTTCAGGCTAGGTGCTCGACACATCTGCAATGAGCTGGGCTACTCGAATCGGCACGTGTACAAGTCAATAGCCGAGCAGAATCAAGCCATGGCCGACTCAGTCCAATGTCATCAAGTTCTAATTCCAGTCATTAAGAATTATTGTACTTTTTTTTTCCTTCTTTTATAATCGAAAATCAATAAATAAATACCAACCTTATGGCCTTGTGTAGTAATGAGTGGAACCGCCATGGCCCTATGGCTCGACGTGGTGGACCTCTTCGGTAGGAGGGTGTCCTTGTCCCTGCATTTATTGGATGTTGTGTGCATGCTAAGGATCTTGTCTTGTATAGATCACGGGATGTCCCATGCTCGAAAGTCGAAAGCACAGGCAATGGACACATCAGCTGTAGTCTTCCAGGAAAATTCAACATCACCGAGTTCTTCATCATTTGGCCGATGCTCGGATTTGTTCAATACAGTTTCCACATATCCCAAAGATGTGAAAGTTTGAAATGAATTAGAATCACACACAGACAAAAATGAAGACTCGGAGCACTCAAACTCCGAGTTGCTTCGCTCTCCAGTATGATGTGGATGCTTGATTAAGCATCGAATTGGGGAGCTGAGATGACACTTCTCTCGTTAGGCTCCAAACAAGAAGTGTAAAGTATACCCCAAGTCGGATCTTTGATGGATTTGGGAACCAGACTGATCTCATTCTCGATCAATCCTATGACGAATGTTCATGCAGTTCTGCTTTCTCTTTCGCCTGATCGTTCTTTAAGCTGGAAAAAGTCAAGCATTTCCTGCTCCAGCGGATGCGTCTCACCAGCAATGACCAGGCAATGCAAGGGTGCTCCAAAGTCGACACTCAGCAGTCGCTTCATGGGTCCCGCAACTATCATCTGGTCCTCACTTCCCAACCTCGCTAGCCCAACGCACTCTGTATCTTCCCCATAAACTGGAGCAAGAAACAAGTTTCATGATGACAATATGGTGAGCTATCGGAACGGAGAATGATAGTGACATACTATGATTATCACAACCAAGACTCTCGTACAAGCCACTGCTTCATTCAAGAGCATTGTGCCTGGTTGATGTTCATGGGTCAAAAAAAAAAGGAATTCTGATCTGATTTGTTCAAGGGTGGCCAGAGGTTCAGATGTCAATCGAAATAAGGTGGCTGTCCCATTCACTCATTCTGATTCGAAACAAAGTTATTAGAAGGAATAAGTTGACCTACCACTTTCTCCACACTTATCTTCAACCTCCAATAGTTGTTCAATCGCTGTGTTTATTGTCATAAATCTTGGTGGTTCATATTGCTTTTTCCCTCTGAAAGAAAATCACAAAGCAGAAATATGTGGTTACAAGCAAAGCATTCACGCCAAAAAGTTCAAACATATAAGCTGTGAAGGTAGATAAGGAGCTAGGCTAAATTTCCATTACTATGTACCTGCATAGAGACTCGAAGGAAGGCTCCTTGACTCGTATATCTGTCAAAATGAACAGCTACACATTACAAATTTGGGCTGAATAAACAGAAGATAAGTTGATGTGTTCACATCACAGAGTCCATTCCTATTTCAGAAAGAGTAGGTCCAGATCCTGCACCATCCTCTCATACATTTATTTAAGACTACATTCAGCATCTTAAGTGTTTAGTATGATAAACAATCAGCATGCTCTGCTACTGAACTCAAAAGACATTTCCGCTCTGATCATAGTTGAAGCTTATGATTTATGTATGCATGCTAAAAGTCCGTAGAATGGCATGATGGATTCTAAATTAGAGATATCAATTATACATGAAGGTACATGGAACAAAGACGACTCTGTAAATCCTACCCATTTAGGTATCTAGATTTCTCAGGTTACATAGGACTGAACAATGCTGCATGAGACTCGAGAGTAGCCCACTGGATGCTCACATATATCAAAAGTTGGAAAAGGAATAGCACTGACTGAAATTGTAATCCAAGAAAAATGTCAAGCTTACCTAGTAAGCAGAGTGTGTGCAACCCGAGATTGCGATTCTTTTTAATCTTCTCATAAAAGCTATAAGGTCTCCATGTTTCAGTAAAGAATGGTATGGAAATAGTTTCTCCATAGCGATAAAGTTGCAACCCGCAGGCTCCGACAGCATTCATCACTGAAGCATTGTGGACCACCTGAACATTGATTCCAATTTTGTTTGCCCTAACAACGAGATCCGTGTGCGTCGTAGCTCTGTGTGACATGACATGTGAGTACATTATATAAGCATTCTGCTGCTGCACAAAATGAATCTATATGTTCAATAGGAGAAGTCGAATTTTCAACAATAGACAAAATGGGATACCAAAAATTGCTTTCAACAAAATCGTTAAACAGCCATTTTTTGCCAAATAGAGACATGTCAGTGACGACAACAAACTCTTACATATCCATTGAGCCTGATGCATTGAATGTATGATAAAGGCGGAGTATTCAGAGTATTTATATTGATAAGTCATGTCATATAATCCCAAGTCAGACACCCACACAGGAGCCATAAAAAGTTATCAGCCAAAATCTAATCCCATAATCTACAAGCGAAAATTCAATAGCTTTGCCATGTAAGTCAACTGATTACCCAAAAGGGTCACCAACAACTAGAAAAGCCACATTAGATTCACGAGCTTCCGATAGAAACATATCAGCTTTCTCTTCCACCATTTCCCTGTCCGCAACTATGATCTGTTTCCCGTACAGCTTCTCCTGTAAAACCAACATCCAATTCATTTCCAGAGGAAATTCAAGAACAGACAATTGCAATGTTGAGGGATTACGGTAAAGCAGTTTGGGCAGTTACAAGAGTGGAGAGACCATCCGAGGAGAGGCCGAAGGATAAGAGAGAAGTGTACGCCTCCATGTAGACCTTCTCACATCTCCGGATTGCTTCGAGTCCTTTCAGCGTAATGTCTTTCTCGTCGCCCAAACCGAGCCCCACAATGTACAGCATCTGTTCTGACTCCGAGTGTACAAAGTTCCTACGCATGCATCCCTAAATGTGATGCAAAACTATACCGCATTCCAGGAGTTAAAAATGAATATCACAGAGCAGAGGAACCAGTAAGCACTCGGCAGCAGCACTTACTCGGAGGTGGCTGTGGCTGACCTCGCAGACAACAGACAAAACCGGGCACGCGGCAGCAAGAATCTCTAACTGGTTTCGGTACTGGGGTTCAGCATCAGCTCAGCACTCAGAGCCGGGTAGCAGCAGCAATTGGGAGCTCCTAGTCGGCGATCGAGAAGCAGAAACACTGAGCTGTGAAAGAATTAAGGGAACAAATAAACCCTAATTTGGGCAAATTAGAAATTGGGGAGTTGACGACAGTGCCCTAATTTGGGTCGGGAACAACGAGCCGGCTGGCCCAATTAGTTGGGCTGAACTCAACAATTCAACCAGTTAAGCGGTCCGAGATTCACGCGTCAACAACCCACGCACAGGTCGGGACGGGTCTGAATGGGATGGGTGTATCCTTCGGAGATACCAATAGGAGTAAGGATGACAGTTTGACCCGGACTCACAAGATCTGAGCCGGGCTGGGTCCGATCTAACCCATGTATGGGTCTGAATAGAATGGGTGTATCCTTAAGAAATAACAATAGGGGTAGCGATGACAATTTGACCTGGACTCACAAGATCTGAATCTAACTCTCGAACGGGTCAGGATGGGTATGAGTCGAGCGGTTGTACCATTCAGAGATACTAATAAGGGTAGGGATGACAATTTGACCCGGGTTCATGAGATCTGAACCGAGGTGGGTCCGATCCGACCTGTGCACGAGTTAGGACAGATCTGATTCTGTCTTCTGACATGTTCCAATAGACCCATTATATAATTATGTATTTAAGGGTATACAGGGTAATTGCGCTATGAACTCGGTAAGATAATTTTATAGATTTTACCTATATTTTTTTATTAAATTATTTTTTTACCCTTTAAAATTTATTATTTTTCTTTCCATTCAATTTACCCTTATTTATACATTCCAGGTCCGTCCCTGCAGAGAATCGGCCGGTGTTGAGCTTGTTCAAGAGATTCACACCCCTAGCTTCCCCTCCACTTGTGCTATTGACCGTTGAGTTATTAAGCTCTTCAATGTCCAAATGATTAATTTCTACAAATTAATATAACTATATAATTTTATTTTCTTATTTATAATATAGAAAATATAGCTACCTAATTTTTAAGAAATCAAGTCTTTTTTTTAAAGATTTTTTGCCAAAAAAATTAACCTATAGCATTGTCAATTAAACTTTTCGGAAAAACAAAAATCTTATCTCCTTCCAATTGCATGGAATCATCGGAAGATCGATGCCACCCATTTGCTCCTACTACCTCGTCGTCTCGTGAACAAGAAAAGAGAGGTTGTTGAATGAGCCAGGTTCGTCTTTTCAATCGTGAACTCGATTGATATTTGTCTGACACGTTAAACAACTGTTATATCGCTTTTTCTGTTCATTAATATTATTACTTTTTAAATATGATATGACACTTTCTATCGACGGTCAAATAATAATTAGATCAGATTTACCATATTATCGATGAATTTGTGGAGAAAATACAGCATCGCGAAGAGACATGTCTGCATGCAGCTAACCTGCCCGAAGTTTATGCCAACGTTCTCGAAAAAAAGCTAACCATTAGATGAATCTACCTTTTAAATGAAAATTTGATTTTATAAATTAAGAAAATCTATGATATTCAACTCAAACATGATTACCAAGACTGTTGATCTAATGATTCAAAACTCACTTTCATATGATTTGACGAGGTTGAGATCTTAGTTACAAAACCTCAACTTTGACAGATACCGACTTATTGGCCTGTACCATACTTTTGGTGGTAATAATGCATTGACGGGACTGGTGTCAACACCAGTTATTCAGTCCGTCCGATATTTTCGTGGCTAAATATAAAAACTCGAACATTATATAACCGGAGTAACCGGGTAGTCACTTATTGCCGCCCTCCTCTTTACTTATGAAAAAGCTCGCCCACGAATCGATCGTGAACTTCTTCTGTATACCTAATGGTTCACACCGAGAAAAAGCAAAATCAAAATGTGCAAAAAGATTGCTTCAAATCCTTAATTTAGGTGGACATGCATCTTCCAATACATTGGATTGGAAGTTCCTTAGGACAAAAGGGTTGCCCCTGTTATCATCATCGGGGTGGCCGAATACATCCTTTTGGGACACAAAAGTACGGGACACAATCATAGTGTTCTACCAAAACCCTCGGTCGGTCCCTCAATCAAATCCACTTAATTAAAATTCCTTGCGAACGATATCTAATTGTGTCATCATTCCTCCCACGAAGAGTTCAACATCTCGACCATCATGGCTATATGTTGTGAACCTACCCGTGCCCTTTTATCGAGAGTTCGAATGATGAGGATATTCGAAATAAATCTCGATTTTCGGAGGGTTACCAAGTGATTGTGCTCTTAAACTCGAAAAAAGTCAGTAATTTTTTCTAAAATTTTACTAATTTTAATTTTTATAAATTATCTTATTTTAGTTCATGTTTGGATTCTTCCTTTGCTTTGGTAGTGCTTTAATCTCCGCCATTTGAATAAGTTTTTTTAAATCTGTTGAGGTGTCGTTCTGATTCGGAGTTTTCATTTTATATTCACTTCTCTTTTCATTGGCATTTTAATTCAGTGGCATCCATCAGCAAGCAACACCAGTAAAATGAAAAGAAAAAGCGATGGATTTTAGATACGGTGGAAAAATGAAAAATCGTGCTCATTTTTTACAAGGCAAATCGAATTCTAGAAAATCATGTGATTTTATGAAATTTTTATATTATTATTTACTTTATTTTTAACATAAAAAATCATTCAATTTTCTCCATTTTCCTGGTCGTGTCACTCTTCGGATTACCATTATAACGCTCTTAATCTTCTCCATAACAGGACACGTGGCAATACATATTACTATCACGTAAATAAATCAATAAAAAAATCAGAAATTATAGAAGAACAAGAAATTTCTTAAAAAAAGGTAAAAAATTATGAAAAATTTAAAAAAAATAGAAGAGTAAGATGAGTTCCGATATAATATCTAGAAATTCCGGTATAATAAAGAATTGGATAGTTGGGTCCGATTTCGAAGTTCATGAGATATATTATTTAAACCTAAGATTTATATATATATATATATATATTATGAAAAACATTCATACCCAATCAACTCTTCTTTACTCTAAGAGGACAAATGTCAAGTTAAAGGGAGATTTTCCTCCTTTATTAAGCTCTAACCAATCGATGGGCCAGCTAAAGAAGAATATTAATATAGGTTAAGAATGACGAAATAAAGTATGGGTTGAACTTTTGATATGATGTAGAAGAATAAAAGTCTTTTCAAACAATTAAAAATGCACATATTATTCAAATGATAAAAGTCTGTACCCTAATGCATTATTTAATCGTTTTCTCGATATACATCACATGTCAAAAAATTTAATAAATATTAACTAATTCATGTTCGAATGGTATCGACCTGCTAAGAGATAAAAAAACTCATTTGATCGTGAATTTTCTACCGTCATAAGATTCGAATATAAAATTTTACTTAAACAGATGAGTCTGAGTTGAATTACAAGTTTCACTCGAAGATGGAGGACATAATGGACACTGTACAAGATGAAATATTTTCTGCGTGGCATCTCTGTCTCATGAACATCGAGTCAGAATTTACATATGAAATATGGAATTGAAGAAGATAAAATAGGATCATTGAAGTTTAATTTGTTCATTGCACAGAATTAAACTCATTTGTATATGAGGTCTGTAGTTTGTTAAATTTCGTATCGTTTGGGTTAAGGTGGAATTCTAGGTTTATAAGAGAATTGATATTGTCACCCAGTAATTTAATCTTTCGGACGAAAACTGATCGGTTTCTTATAATACTCACTAATAATAATATAATATATGAACATCTGGCCCCCGACAAACCGTGTAATCTCATTCAAACCTAGTTGATGTTGACATAAGCCCGACAAATCTGACAATCTCATCCTAGCCCAACTGATGGTGCACCGTCTATTGGCTAATAACTATTTGGCATAATTTAATGAATAGATGTACAACGTGTCATCAGTAAAAGAAACCATGTGCAATTCTTCTATTTACTGATGTACAAAAATTCTATGAATTCAACCGATGCTACGAAATGGCATATTTTACCGATATATCCCTCGTTTTAAGGCTTTCTTGTAAGGAGGATGATTGGTTTTATGGGAAACGGGGTAGGGTTTCTCATCATTCAATGCAACTTTCTAGTCCATGTCTTTAAAATTCGAGAGATTCCACTGAGGATTGGTTTGCCCAAAAAGGGTCACATTCGACAAAGTGTCTTAAGGCCTTCTTAGTCATTTCAACAGGTTGCCCTAATCAATGCTCTCTCCCTCCCTCAATCTCTTCACCTTATTATTTTGTTCCCTTCCATTTTTGGCCCTTGCAACCAAGGAATCCTATCTCAAATCATGGAAGCAACTATGTTGGTTGTAAAGGACTAATTTACAATATTCTCTTTGAAAAGGAATAATATTTTCTGTAAATTACACAGAAGTTTTAATGAATTGTTTCAGTTAAAAATAAACGTATATGGACTAGAAAGATAATGAGAAGTGAGAAGAGAGGCTGTGTATGATGGCATCGCCCATGAGATCAAGAGATTCTTGTATTTAATACGTACTCACCGGTAAGATTTCATGAATATTTTTGTCTCTCTCTTCCTATTTAAATCTCAAATCTCTTTTATAATAAAAAATATGATAGAAGAAAAATGAGAACAAAGGAACGTACGAAGTCCCATTGATGAGAATCAAAATCCCTTAACTTAACATTGAAAATGATACTATTGCATTGAACACCTTGTAAAGAATGTTAATATTTTAAATCTTACAACTCTTCACCCATTGAAGAAAGTATAGCGGTTAATGGTATCACTGCGTAACAGTACTTTTATAATGATACCGGCAAATAAAATTTAATTACTTTTAGGATTTTATAAAAAAATAAAAAATAGATGAATTTGATTTATTGGTGCCACCATGTAAGCATTTCCACATGGTGATGCCGTTACATAGTAGATTTGCTCAGCTGTGGTGGGCTTTGATGAAATGAAGGAGTACGAGAAGTTGCACCATTGAGATCAAACCCATGACTTGTAAGTTATAATAAGAGAGGTGTACTAACTATATCAAATTCTCTTTCTATTAGATTTTTCATTTTTCATCCAGCAATAAATAAATCATTTTTTCTCTTTAAGGTGAGGTAGCAGGGCTGATAATTCTCATTTGTATATTGACATGATCTTGACCACGGGATAATTTAACTGAGCTTTCATAAGCATGGTTTACATTTTCATAGTTTTTTGGGTAAGAGATTAATCGAGGTTCTTAAGATAGGTAAGACATCTGACGGATTAAAAATAAATGGAAAAGAGATTTTCATTGACAAAGATAGAATACATAACCTTTAGGTTACACATCAGATGCTTGACACATTGTATTGAATTATCTTTCTCTTATCTCAGAGATTGTATTGAATTATCTTTCTCTTATCTCAGAGAGGCCTTACCAATATTCAAATTCGGTGAAGATATACGTTTTTGTTTCGAGTTTGTGAAACACAAATGGGGCGGGTGTCACTCATCCAAATTAGAGTTGATTTCAATTAGAAACTGATCTTACAGTTCATAAAACTCATACTCGATACCTTTATTAAGGAGAAAGATATTCCAAACCAGGAAGTTTTCTTGAGTTCAAGTCTTTGTGATAGAGAAAATTCGCATTACGAGAGTTTTATCTCTTAATGGGTCGACCCAACCATAACTGAATTAGTCAGTAATCCCAATGACTTCTAGATAATAATGGTTCACACCAAAAAGATGTACTGGACTACCTTAGATTTTCACATATTCTTTCTAAAAGAGAGTGGTTTTCTTTTGTTTTGGGGGTTAGGGCATGAGAAGCCCATGCAAATGATTTGGGCACATGGTCTCAAAGGCCAACATTCCCCCCTCCCTTTGTTCTAACTTCTAAATATGCTCTCTCTCTCTCTCTGAATGTAATATATAAACACCCAACAGACAGAACACATATGATCTCCCAAACCACACACATCATAGCATTTGCACTTCCCACAGAAGAGAGAGACACTGAGAGAGAGAGATTAGCTAATTAAGCAACCAAAGAACAACCCACAAAGAGAAAGAGATATAGAGAGAGATCTCAAAGATAATGCAAAACCCTCGTCATCAAAGGAGTGAAAGCTTTGTCATCCAGGTGATAACAAGACCTGCAGGAGGAGACCATTCACCGAGGACTCCCCCCCTTCCCCGGCCCCCGAACTTCTCGGCGATGAAGATCTTCAACCGGTTCCGGAAGATCATCATGAGGCTCGTCTTCTCTTTGCCTTCTTCGAGCACCAGGTCGCCGGCGGGTCCATCGTCCCGAGGAGGTGGCGGCTCGTCATCGTCCGAGCAAAAGCCCGAGCCACCAAAGACCTCCTGCAGCTCGTACTACTCGTCCCACTCGCACTACAATGAGGCGATCGCGGACTGCATCGAGTTCTTCAACAAGTCCTCCCAGGAAGGTTGGTTCCTGCAGGACGGGAGAAAGTCGGATGTCAATATCGTTTGAATGTTAACATTACATGTCTTACTTCTTATGTTGTCCGAGTAACAACATTCTCTCCACTGTATTCACTAGCTCTCGCACTGTTTCCTTCGTTCAATAAAGCCGATCACCAATTCGACAAAACTATTGGGCGAGATAAAGTCATTCGAAAAGAGAGAAATGCGTGAACTCCACGAAGGAGGAAAAAAAAAGAAAAGAAGAGCTGTGTTGTGTGTTCGTCCGATGTTCGGATAATATGGCACGAGTTTCTAGTGCTGTATATCGGAGAAAATACCAATTTTCGTGTGTTCTGGTGAACCAGGAACGATCCTCTATTACAGCCGGTGCCGGAGCGCTTGATTCACACTCCGCCTGCCTGGCTACAGCTCATTCACCGGAGTCCGGTTCCTGTCTCCTTAGAACTCAAGGACAGAGACAGCACGAGCCTAAAAAATATCATGTCCGACTAAGGTGGTGTCATATGATGTCCTGAGCAGCCCTCAATCTCATATCCTTTAGGAAAAAGCGTTATATGTAATTTCTGTTGTGTTAATTACATATATATCATTATAAATATGTCTTTATATATAAATATTAAAGGTTTTTTTTGTTATTTTATTTTTTGGTCTAAACAATTGATATGAGAAATTTAACCAGTCCTGATTAATCCAGTTCGAGCCTAAAGGGATAAAACTCTCGCAAAGTAAATTCTCTTCATTTACAATACTCGAACCTGATATCCAGAAATTTAACCAATCCTGATTAATCCAGTTCGAGCCTAAGGGGATAAAACTCTCGCAAAGTAAATTCTCTTCATTTACAATACTCGAATTCAATACCTTACTTAAGGAGAAGAGGTGTCCTGACATCTCAATTAATTTACTTTGGTATTTTCATTATTTTATTTTACATGATTACATTCCTAATTAAATTTTTATGATTGATTACTTATTACTAAATAAGGGATGCTAATCAATTTGATTTCCCTCATTTTCTTTCCCTGTCTACTCTGTTCATTATCAACTACTGGGAAATAAGTTTGAACTGGAACGAATAATTTATTTTAGAAAAATTTAACAAATAAAAGTGATTTGGTTAAAACCAGCTAACCGCATTAGTTATGCTTAGCAATTAACCGAACCGTTTAATCATAAAAGTGAAACCAAAATAGAATTGCCGGCTCTCTCAAACCGATTTTTCACCCACCCTAATAATCATTTACCTTTGCGGTGCGTCCTGACGCTTGTGTCCTATGAATGTGTAACCTGATATGACTAATTAGTGATAGATTAGTTTATTAGAGATTCACAGGGCAGAGTTCCCGGTCGACCGATCACTGGCTGGGTCACACTGACGAACCAGGTTTGCTCGTGTCGGTTCAATACTGATATCCTGTCTGTGTCACGTTCAAAGGCTGAAGGATGATGGATAGATCCGACAAGAAGCACTGTTGCTCATTTTGTATTCCAGCAGTTAAGCACATCACAGGTAACCTTCATAGCCAGGGGTTAAGAAACTACGAATTTCCATTTGACAAGTCTATACAAAAAATTCGGACCCGATCATTTTCTTTTTGATCGATTTCAGAACCGATGTTTGATAATGAAATCGAAGGTGTATTGAGCGGCGGATACATGTCTGTATAAATGTTTGGTTTGTGTCAATCTCGGTCGTGGCACCCGGATTGTCCTAAGATATTTCGTAACATCAACAGCTATAACCGGACCTGCTCGAACAAACACACAGAATAATACCATCATCTAAGCATAGACACAGACATATGGAAATGTCCAAAGACAACATATACAGTCGATATGAACAGCTAATAACAATGACCGGATACACCACGAATGATCGCTCTCTAACCGGTAAACGATCTCTTCTTTGCTACTTCAGTGATCATACCACGGCGGAGGGAAGCCGGAGAACGAGCTGCCCGCCAAGGACGCTGCATGGGGATGAAACAGAGAGAACCCTTGTAAATCAAAGCTGTATAGTAAAAGGGAATGACAAAGAATGTTTGTACACGTTGGTACCGAATTCTTCTTATATATCAGAGGGCTTTTTGTATCCTATTGATCGACACCTGTTTTAATATGGCAATATGGCTTATACTTGCCATGTGCCCTAAAATACAAGAAAATCTTCAATTGAGCGATTATATCACGCAAGTAATAATGGCGTGGTATATCTGTCCCATCTGGATTTACCATTTATATAATTGTCCAATTAGGATTTACTATGTATTAGGGTTGTTTAATAATTTTTTACCATTTATATATTTTTTAAGGATTCACCATTTTTTATATTTTTAAAATTTTTTTAGGATTTAATAACCACAATCATATAATTATATATTAAATATCAAGTTCTAATTGGACGGATATACCATGTCAGTATCGCTTACATGGTATGATCGCTCTACTGAAGACTTTCTCCTAAGGTACCCACCAAATAATTGACCTCAAAACCGGATATTTTTCTTTTGTACTCAGGCGAGAGGAAACAATTAATCAGGCTCGAAATCAATAACTAACCAAGTGCCATGCAGTTTTTCCTTTTGATCTTGGGCTTATTTGGCAACGAGCTCTATATTTAGCCCAATGCGAGCCAACATAGTAATCTGCTTTGGTACTACATAAAATATTTATCGGCATTATAAGAGATTGAATTTTTCTTACATGTAAAGCCTAAGATTATAGGTGGCAATACTCAATTTTTCTTTTATATTAGAATTCTTTTCACGATCTATCCAATGTTGGAATTTAATCTTTAATACCCGCCCTCAAGTCGGAATTAACAACTAACAACTAGTCGGATATTTTTTCCCTTCCGATCTCAAGCTTATTGGTCACGGCCTCCATACTTGGGCATATGATAGCATACTTTGATACCATATGAAATATCCATCGATCAATATGAGGTGGGTTCATATCCGCTTATAATCTTAAACTTATAGGTGGCACGCATCACGCAATTCTTCTTATCTGCCATAATTCTTGGCCGATGTGAGATTTAATGTTCAAATGAATATGCGACCAACCAGGAGCAGGCAGCTGGGGATGGATGAGGACTCCAAAAACACATACATACCTCTTGACGTAGTAGTAGCAGAAATCTGCAAGGATGAAGGTCTGGACTATCTTGGAGAGGAGAACCATCGACGGCCACAGACCGTGGCCCAGAGCTGTAAGCAACTGCCCGCTCGTGTCGAACACCTGTAAATGTACACAAAGTCTCAAACCGATTGATCGAGTTCCTTTATTGCCTGCAAATGTTGCATCCTGTGAAGAGCTTGGTGTAAGTTCGGGTTTTCTTGAACCTGAAGAACCCAGTGGGCACAGCTCAGGAACCTCGCGAATCCCAGGGCGAACACATAATGTGCCGTGACCGGTTCCACAATCTGAAATGTACGAAATAGCTTATACAGAGATGGGGATTTTAAGTCTTATGGATTGATGGGGATGTCTCGGTGTCTCGATATTTACCTTCGAGTTCTGCATGATGTGCCGCTGGGGAAGTACCGAAACGGCTTCAAAATATGCACAGAAAGCCCGGCAGATCCGGTCGATGATCCGATGATGGGTTGAAGGATGGATCACCAGAGCCAGCAGAACACAAGGCATGACCTGCATTCAGATGAAAACCCATTAATTTTGGTACTGCGTTAAACCGGTTTATGAATTCTCCTACTCGAACAACTTGTGAAGTGGCAAAGCCAATCGGTTAGGGTTTTCCTTTTCCGATCCAGAAGAAAGTTGAGATTGGCTGGCCAGGGACTTGGGCTCACCACGAGGTAAATGGGGAAGTTGTCCTTGACTCCTTGTCCTCTATGTAACTCGACCTCAACCGGAACCGGATCATGTACACAACCCAGAGGGTAGTGGCGAGCGTGGCGGAATCGAGCAGGGTGTGGACGTCGTACTCCATCAGGACGCTGCAGTAGAGCCTCACGGCCAGAAAAATGGCGGTCAGTTCCTGTGATCTGAGCGAGAGTCCTGAATTTGCAATCCAAGGCCACCTCCGTTAGGTGCAAAACATCAGAGATGAAGACTGGTTACCGGGCTTAAACGAAGTACGACAACAGAATTTCGATTTTTGTCAAAGAGGGTTTATTCAGGAGAGATCATGGACATTTGATTCTTCAACATGTAGATCATCATCCAATGCTCCAAATGAAATCAATCTCGATAAGAGCTCGTAGAGGTCAACGAAAAGATACCGATCGGTCGGTACTCCCAGCAAACCATATCTGCAACTCGCAAACACGGACGAGAAGAGATCTTGAAACCTGCAATCGTGTTTGCTTTTTGATCGAGCAAGCAAGGGAAAATATGCAGCAACGACTGGCATTGATCGGTCGAAAACCTGGCATGCCAATTGCCAAGCCTTTTGAAAGGAGTCCATGCTAAATTCTTTCAGTTACTCGAGTATTTGATGCCAGTAAAAAGAATTTGGAGGCAACTATCTTTGACAGGTGCCCCTTTTTGACAAAATAAAACTATCACAAGTTGGGCTTTTCTTCATACTCAATCAACTGGTAACGAGTCGGGTATTTTTCTTCGAATTTAACGAATTGAGAGTTTCACACTTTGACCGGGAGCTCACACGAAGAGCTGCTCTGATACCACCTAGGTCTACAAGAACATTGACATATTTTTATCTAAAAGTCTAAGTTATTAGGTGGTGGTGGTACTCATTTATTGAGGATTGTTTCTGTTTATTATCCGATGTGGCAATCATTCTCAATGCACTGGAGAGGCATTTCAATATCGTGCAGACATTCAAAAGTTAGGATCTTTGATCCCCTGTACTTTCTAAAAAAAAGATTTAGGATTAGCAAGCCATGCATGAGCAGAATGGATCGAATCCACTGTTGCCGGCGCAGTTCTTCTCCTTGGTGAGCTTGTAGATGAGGACGGAAATTCCGAGGGCGTGGACAGCCTCGGCGGCCACAAAGAGGTTGTCGTGGCCGTGCACCACCATCTGCAGAAACACGATCACCACGATCCCAAGAACCACAGCCAGGAGAGCCTTCATCTTCAGGGGCTGCCGCCGGACCCATGTCACCACCGCCCGCAGCGGCCTCTTCTTGAGGGGCTTCATTCCCATAATCCTCTGTAAGTTGCTTTTCTTAGCTCGGATCTGTTCCGCATGCAATGTGGCTTCGAGGAAGAAGAGGAGGAGGAGGGGTGCGTTCGTTTTGTCTACTGGTGGTAGCATTGGCGGTGGAGAGTTGTTGGGTTTGTACGCGTGTGTTGGCCAACAACCGCCTGTGGACGGTGGCGCCGCCGCAACAAATGAGAGTGGAACTTCATGATTAGCTAACTTAACATGGCCATATCCTCAACCGGGATTGGTTCTCCCGACACCTATTTTGCACCTCTTTTACCTCTTTCAAGATCTTTACGGTACCTACCGTGACCTTTGATCTCAGTTTTTTTTTTTTTTTTTTTTTGGTTTCCCACCCGGTATCCGGAACCCGAAGGCCCGACTAATCCGGATTCGGGGTACTGTCGGGCGGTTTCCCGGGGACCCCTCCCAAGAAGGTTTGCTGCGTTCACAGGGGCAAAACTTTCATAATATGAATTATCTCCATTTATAAGACTCAAACTCGAAAATCTTACTTAATGAGAAGACTCAAACTACCACCTCAACCAATCCACTTTGATTATTCCAATATGCTTATAGTAAATTGAGGATGATCAGCACCGTATTTAACTGTATTTGAATTTACTAGTTTGTTAATACATTTTACCTTGATAAGCACAAAATGTACTTCCCATTAGGGATGGATTTAGGGGCGCGGGGATCGTCTTCTAAACTTGGTAAACTCCATGAGATACAATACATATTTCACTTAATTTTATCCAATTTTTATTGAATTATACACAATTCGCTCCTTGAATTCATTATATTACACTCCAAAACACTTGGTATTCTAACTATATAACTTTTGTTACATATACCTATCAAATTTTACAACCAACATTATAAGAGTTTTGATCAGTTGATTTAAATCTAAATTAGTAATGATCCATATAAGATGTACATTTTGGAAGGAAAAAAATTCATTTTTTTAACAGAATAAATTTATATTCACTGTATGTTGTCCTAGAAAATGCTTTCATTAGAAAATCCAATAGCTGGCAAATCCGACACTTCCAAATCATTGCAATATAGAAATCAACATTCGATGCATTCAATCATTAATCATGAAAATGCCAATTCCGTTTCCACATCTAAATCCAAATACATACATGCATGCGTACATATATATACACACGCGCGCGTAAAATCTTCAAAATATATCAGCAAAGCAAAAGCAATCACAGCCTAATAACAGGGAGAAGCCATGGCCATGAACAAGAGTTTGAGTTTCAGCTCCCTGATGATTCTCCTCGTCGTTGGTTTTGCACTTAGCTTTAATCCAGCATTAGCGGAGGATGAGATTGACTGGAAGGTTTGCGGGAGGGGGCTCACCACGAAATGCGGGCAGATCATAAGCAGCAAAGTGAATCTGAACGAAGGCCCGCTCCCCGACGGCAGATGTTGCAGACAGCTCGTAAAGATCGGGAAGCCCTGCCACGATGCGTTCACTCAGGTAAACCATCCGTCTTCTTTGTTGTCGTCCAACCTAAGTTTTACTGCCGGTTGTTCGTTTTCGTGGAAAAAAATGGAAGGTACGGACAACACTGAACTTCAAATAGCGGTTGCAAAAAGGAAAAAACAGAAAGGCGAACCGAACCATCGATTCGGATTGAACCGAGGCAAAAAATAACTGAATCGTTCAAACCGATTCTCTAGTGGTCTTATTTTTTTAAGAAGATGTTTGGTTAATTGCGATTAACTGAACCGAACCAGTTTTTCAAATTGATAATAAGATAAAATAAAAAATAAAATGATTTTTGAAGTTTAAATTTACAATTTATCGGTTTTTAACGGTTCGGTTAATTTTGAATAGAACCGAACTGAGCCGAACCAACTAAATTTTATTGATTGAATTATATATATTTTACAGAATATGATTAACCGATTACCTGAATTGTGAAAACTATTTCTTGTTATTCAATTAATTTGAAGCGAATCAAACCAATATCTGTTTCAGTTTGATTTGAAACAATGTTCCGAACCAACCTGAACCACGAACGTCACAAACTACAGATGCTAATGAAGAAAACCGTGCTTGCAGGCTCATCTTCAGTCTAAGGATTTCGAGGGGACCCTAGCCCAGTTGACGGAGAGGAGCGACGAAGTCTGGACAGAGTGCGTTAGTAAAGCGAATCTCATGGCCGATCTTGCACCGGCACCGGCACCGGCACCGCCAGTTGATTCGCCTGACTACACCGCCCCGGCCGAAGCTCCCGGCGTCCTAGACATTCCCGAGGATGTTTAAGGTAACAAAAACGGTCCATGTGTGATGATTGGATCGGTTACCCATATGACAGAAACATCATCGTACATTGTATTTAATTTCTAGGTGTTCTTTGCTTGCCGATTGATTAATTAACACGGCATGTATTGTATTTCGAGATCGGACCAATGAATTAAACCATACAGCTCGCTCGATCTCGATTGTTATACGGGAAATATTGCGAATGAAGCAGTGCTAACTCCTCAAATCCGAAAAAATTATTAAAATATCAGTTAAATCACCTCGTTTCCAAATCAACTAATTGTAAAATTCTCCTAGGGAATTGAGTTGTGTTTGTTTTGATGTAAAATTTATTGCAATCTTATATTATAACGAACTTTGCACCACATGCTACAGTATTTGATCGTAAAATTCATCGTCATATGTTATTACAGTGTTTAAAACTTTATATTATGATTGGCAAAATTTTTATCGAAAACCCATGTATCTCTTAAATTACCTTTTAACTCTATAACCAAATTTATGAACACTTCACATGTACTTACCAAGCAAACTTGATCCGTAAGAACCCTAACCTTCAATTGGGAAACCCCATGGGTTAAAGAGGAGAAAATTATACTGAAAATTCTGTCATCGCATTTGCCGATATGACACATGCACGTGACACCGTGTGTAATTAAGATAATGATATGGATTTTTGTGCATTTAAATCAGTTAAAAAGTAAGAAAAATGAAAAGGAATAGGGGAGACTTGACAGGCATGCCACTTGCTGGCCACCTCGCTCTTTGGAACACGATCAGGGTTGCGGGTGACACCTTAGGCCTCCGACAACCTTGTTGGGGGAGTTGGTCGGTGATTGACCCCCTTCATTAAGCCTTTTCCAGTTCTCCTTTTTCTCTCTTTGAAAATCCAAAGAAGGAAAGGCGATTGCCTGACCTTGCCCGAGGGCATGAAGGAGGGGTGTTGCTGCCGAAGGAGGGGATCCCCCTGATGGCCGCCCTCGATGGGGTTGCCGAAGGGTTAAAATGCCACCGGTGACCCTGTCTGAGGGAGGTGGTTGGTCGACAGGTGATCCTCCTATGTCGGAGCTCCCCTTCTTTCTTTCTTTCTTTTTTCTTTTTGTTTAAATATACAAAATTTCAGACCATTATCTTAATTACATGTGACATCACGTGCATGTGTCACGTTAGTAACTGTAGTGTTGAATAGGGACATCGATTGTGCCAAGTAATCATTTGTTAATGATATATATATATTATTCGATGGACTAAACTGTTTGACAAAATTAATCATTTAAGACTAATATATTCAAAGTGAAATAAACAAAATTGATGTTAGAAGAAGGAAGAAACATTAAAAATTTTCACTGTATTTTCCTGCCAAAAAAATAAAACCCTCAAAATAAGAGAATCTAAATAATCCTATAAAACCCTAGATTTATCACAACCCATCTACTGTAGAAGCCCTAAATTAGGAAAACATGTGAAACCCTCAATCCATAAGAACCACAAAAATATAAAACTACCAAAAAGCTTTATGCAATTAGCAAGAGTGAGTCAGTGACATTTACTCGAGTAATTAATATCATTCTATTCATCCCACCAAATAACAACATTTGGTCATTTTAAGCAACTTAGGTGCCATTGAGACTTCTTCCTCGGGATTTCATTGGACCTATCGGATCAAGCTCAAAAGCCCCAGTGGACCACAGCTTTCTTGCATCGAGACTAGGCTTCTCCAGCCCTCGCTCAAGACCAACCAAGAAAGAGAATCAGAGGAGACCATGTTCTGTATTTTCTTTACAGAATTTCATTAGAGGAATTGTTCCCGTGAAATTAATATAAATCTAATTTGTTTGCTCATTTTTCTTGTCTAAAGTTTGCAGACTCGAAATTTGTTGCGCACAGACAAGAAGAAGGGGAAGGAGAATAATAACAGGGAGAAGCCATGGCCATGAAGAACAGTTTCCGCTCCCTGACGATTTTCCTCGCTGTCGGTTTCGCGCTTGGTTTTAATCCAACAATATTAGCGGAGAATGAGATCGACCGGAAGGTTGCGGGAGGGGACTCGCCACAAAGTGCGGGCAGATCATAAGCAGCAAAATGAATCTGAACGAAGGGCCGCTCCTGGAGGGCGAATGTTGCAGGCAGCTCGTGAAGATCGGGGAGTCCTGCCACGATGAGTTCACTCAGGTAAACCCGTTCATGGCAAAAAAGAATGAAAATATTCGGTTTTCATTATTTTCATCGAACAAAGTTTCACTGTCAAGTTGTTCGTTTTCATGGAGGAAGAAAAGAGCGGAGAAAACCGAACTCCAAATGGGGGGTGCTATAGGGAAAAAGGATTTTGAACTATCGAATCGGATTGAACCGGGCAAGAAAGAATAACCAAATCGTTTCAATTGGTTTTTTCTAGTGGTTCGGTTTTTGTCGATAAGAGTTTCAGTTAATTGCTTAATATGATTGGTTCGATTAATCAAATTAACCGGTTTTCCAAATTGGTGATTAATTAAAACAAAAATTATTTATAAAATTAAAGTGTATCCAATTCATGCGATTTTTCAATGGTTTGGTTTGGGACTAACTGAACCAATTACAACTTATTGATTAAATTATAATTATGTTTATCAAATGTAATTAACCGGTTAACTGAATCATAAAAACCTGTTCCATATGATTTGATTATTTTGAGGTAAAATGAAAACGGTGCGGACTTGTTATTCAAAAATGAATCGAAACAAATATTAGTCTGGGGTTTTTGGAACCGAACCATGAACACTTCAAACTCCAGATGCTTACAAAGAAAACCGTGTTTACAGGCTCATCTTCAATCCAAGGATTTCGAGGGAACCGTGGCCCAGTTGATGGAGAGGAGCGACGAAGCCTGGGCAGAGTGCGTTAGTATAGCAGATTTCATGGCCGATCCTGCACCAGCACCGGCACCAGCAGCTGATGCGCCTGACTACACTGCTCTGGCCGAAGCTCCCGGCGTCCTGGAAGTTCCTGAGGAAGTTTAAGGTATGAAAACGGTTGGGGTGTGATGAATCTCTTAACACACATACTAGTGATTATGCTAATAAGGTAAACTGCTGTTTGAATGCAATCACCCCAGTAGTCAATGGGTAAGCAAGACTGAAAAAGAAGAGAATGAGCCGCATTAAGAATATGCTGGTGTTTTTTTTTCAATTACTGAGTTCTGCTCAGGTGTTTCTATACAAGAATGAAAGCTCATAATCCATTCTGATCAAAGAATTCTCGGAAATTCAATCTTGGTGCATTATCATATTGTACTCCCTTAATTTTGGTTTGAAACTGAGTAAGAATAAGCTTGTAGAGATAGGGCAGAATGAAAAGAACATCTAACTTGGCTTTCATTAAGTATATCCAAGTAGCTCGGGAATGATCATCGACAATAGTAAGAAAGAATTTGTGACCATCGATTGTCGGGACTGGAAAAGGTCCCCATGTATCAAGATGAATAAGATCAAAGGGCCTAGCAGACAGGTTGTTTCGCAAGGAAATGGTAACTTTCTCTATTTTGCACTGTGACAGACATGACAGTAAGGAGATAAACGAGAGAAAGAGGAAGAAATATGAAGATCATCATGTATTATTTGTAGTTTAACAAAAGATGGATGGCCAAGTCTCATGTGCCATATAGTATCTTTGGATGGAGTAGACATAGAATGAACAGAAGCATGAATTAGGTCCTCTGGTTGAAGAAAATAGAGGTTGTGAACAAGTTTACACTTGCCAATCATCGAGTCCCGAGCTTGGTCCTGAATCAAACAGAAGTAGAAGTGAAATTAACTGAACAACCAAGAGTGGAGATAAGAGAATTGATACTGAGTAGATTGAAAGAGAAGGAGGGAATGTAAAACACTTGATGAAGAATTAGTGAGTTGGAGAGCTTGACTGTTCCAGCTTCTGTGGCTGTTACGGATTCTCCATTAGGCAAGGTCATGGGAACAACATTAATTGTTCTGATCTCAGAAAATAAGGAGGAATTGCATCAGATATGATGTGTAGCCCCACTATCAAGTATCCATGAATTTTTGTAGAAAGATGAGTGAAAACGAGTAGAGGAGAAAGGTACTAAAAGAGAGATACCATGGAAATGAAAAATGAGAGGGGCGCTAACAGAGTTCGAAGTAACAGAGTTTGAAGTGGAAGCTGCATTCATCTCAGGTTGAACAAGAGGCTGGACACTGAGTTGCAAACTTAAGTAAGCAATGAACTGTTGCACTTGGTCGTTGGTAAGTGCCCCTAGGGAAGACATTAGTGTTGCTGCAGCTAGAAACTGAGATGATCTTTCTCGTTGAGATGCTTGGGCTTGCGTTCTGGGCCTAGGCTGATAACCTGGGGGATATCCATGCAACTTATAACATTTATCTATTCTGTGGCCCGTGACACCAGAGTGACTGCAGATAGGCCTGTCTCGTCTTCCACTGCTCGATCCAATTCCTATTGCTGCAACACTAGGAGCTCATGATGAAGAAGATAATGTTGTAGAAGGAGTGATAGCAAAACTCATTGTCTCAGTTAAAGGCTTTCCTTCGATCATTCTCTGCCGCTTCTCTTGTATGATAAGGTTAAACACTTTCAGAATAGAAGGAAGGGGATCAATCATCAAAATTTGTGCTCGAATTCTAGCATGAGTCGTTGAGTCCCATGAGAAATTGTATGACATGATCTTGCTATAGATGATCGGCGATCACCTTCAAACCACCACACTTACAAGCAGGTAAGGGCTGATAGTTATGTAATTCATCCCAAAGTGTTTTCAATCGAGTAAAGTATGTGTTAACATCCATAGCTCCCTGTGACCACTGATTCAATTGCTGCTTGAATTGAAAAATTCGAGGAGCATTGCTTTGATAAAATCTGCCTCGCAGATCATTCCATATTACTTTGGATGTATCAAGTTATAAGAGACTATCAGCTATCTCTTTGGAAACAACATTAAGGAGCCACGAGATTACCATACTGTTGACTCGTGACTAGACTTTTGCATTTTGATCCTCGTTAGAGGGCTGCTGCTGAGTGTCGTCAATGAATTTGAGTTTATTTTTCGCATCAAAAGCCATTTTCATTGATCTGGACCAGGTGTTATAGTTTGGCCTTATGAGAACGCGTGTGACGAGAACTAAACCTAGATGATTGCCATTGCGGAGGAAAAACGGATTGTGTATATCCGTCTATGAAGATCCATTTGTAGTAGATGTGTTGTTCGTTGCAGACAAAGAGGTAACTTGAGTACCTAGAAGCCATTGTTGTTGTTTTGATTTTCCTGCGTTTGATTTCCTCTAGCCATGATGATGATTGGCTAGTCAGATTGATGAAGAAGCAGCGGAGGAAATTTTAAACTCTGATACCATATCGCGAATTGAAGAGAGAGAGAGAGAAGTAACAAAGTCTGAACAGAGAGCAAAATGAAGTTTGTTATTGCTACGAAGCTGCCTTGTATTTATAGTGCTTGTCTTGTACCTGTATGATGAAAGAGTAAACAGAAGTTCGTTACATTTCTCATTGACCTTACTACTACTTTCGTTCATAACTACAGAGCACAATACATAGCAGGATCAGCAGAATCACTAGTATGTATGTTAAGATCGATTATCCATATGACAAAAACATCATACATTGTCTTTCGAGGTGTTGTTTGCTTGGCGATCAATTAACTTGGCATGTATTGTATTTCGTGATGGGTCGATGAATTAAACTGTATAGCTCACTCGATATTGTTCGTTATATACAGTAAATAAAACTAATTGTTGTTGGAAAATCGATCGAGATTGATACAACTGTATAGTGAATGGGGAAATAACATAATTGCATAGATAAATACGTAAATTCCACCCCTAAGGATTAGTTTAAGTTGATAATACGTGTGTACGACTTGTTTGTAAATCCATGAGATTGGAAGTTCGAATTCTCCTGCCCTTAGTAAGGTCATTCATACATGGACTGAACTAAATTCATGAGCTCAAGAAAAATAAACTTCTCAGTATAAAAAAAAAAAAGAGTTAAACTCGTTATAAAAAATGAGAAATTCTTTACAAATAAAATAGATTGTTCTGAAGAGAACCATCAAGGGCAGTGGTTCTGTGAGATCTAAATCTTAAGTTCGATTTTCCTCTATGAAATATTTGCTAAGAAGGGCTCTTTGCCGGTGTTCGCGCGTTAGTACCGGTTGTTCACTTTGTTTAGTTGAACACGAAATTCCGAAAGAGCAGCTGGGCCAATGGTTGTGGGGGCTTTGAAGGAATGGGATTTACATTCGACTTGATCATTAGAAAGCGATACTGAAAGAGGTTCGAAATGTAGCATGAAATACAATACAATACAGCACAATACGGCAAAATATCAAGGGATTTCTGGGGGAATACGGTTTATTTGGTTGGTCCTGTCGGCTCGTCTGTAACGGAAGCTAATGAGCTTATTTGAACCACCGGAGGAGGAGGGGGAGGACGAGCCAACAAGAGCCCGACTCTCTCGGCAGACAAAGATACGGAGTACACAACACTGAAACACAATCACAGCTGAGAACAGAGACAGGGGTTTGGAAGTGAATAGAAAGAAAGATGTGCTTGCTCAGATGTAGGGGAGGGGAGGCAGTTACCGAATCTCTCAGGCCTCGAGGCCATCCACGCCATCATCCTCGTACTCCTCGTCATCGGCGGTGGCGTCCTGGTACTGCTGATACTCCGCCACGAGGTCGTTCATGTTGCTCTCGGCCTCGGTGAACTCCATCTCGTCCATCCCTTCCCCCGTGTACCAGTGCAAGAAGGCCTTCCTCCTGAACATGGCCGTGAACTGCTCGCTCACCCGCCTGAACATCTCCTGGATCGAGGTGGAGTTCCCGATGAAGGTCGAGGCCATCTTCAGGCCCCTTGGTGCGATGTCGCACACGCTGGATTTCACGTTGTTCGGGATCCACTCCACGAAGTAGGAGGAGTTCTTGTTCTGGACGTTGATCATCTGCTCGTCCACTTCCTTGGTGCTCATCTTCCCACGGAACATGGCCGATGCTGTAAGGTAGCGGCCGTGACGGGGATCGGCGGCGCACATCATGTTCTTGGCATCCCACATCTGCTGGGTCAGCTCGGGCACGGTGAGGGAGATGTACTTCTGGGATCCACGGGAGGTCAGCGGGGCAAAGCCGACCATGAAGAAGTGGAGACGAGGGAAAGGTATCAGGTTGACAGCAAGTTTTCTGAGGTCCGAGTTCAGCTGCCCCGGGAATCTCAGGCAGCAGGTCACACCGCTCATGGTGGCAGAGATCAAGTGATTCAGGTCCCCAACTGCAGAACAGAAACACAATAGACAGCACTATGATAAGATCACATGTAAGAATCTTCCAAAAGTATTGATTTTCACGAAAGCTGGACACTCGGAAGACATTGCAGCCTTGAGGGGGCAGTTGTTTTGCATCATAGATATTGTTTTCGGGAGCTTCAGCCTTAGAATTGCTTACAGCTTGGAGTGCTCAGCTTTAATGTTCTGAAACAGATGTCATAGAGGGCTTCATTGTCAAGGACCATGCACTCATCAGCATTTTCGACCAGTTGATGCACTGAGAGGGTGGCATTGTACGGCTCCACGACCGTGTCGGAGACCTTCGGGGAAGGGAAGACGGAGAACGTGAGCATCATTCTATCCGGGTACTCCTCCCTAATCTTCGAGATCAGCAGAGTTCCCATGCCCGAGCCGGTGCCTCCTCCGAGTGAGTGGCACACTTGGAAACCTGTTACAACAATAGTCAAACATTACAGTAATGAGAAAAGGGCAGAATATATATTTTTTGATCAGTAACACCAAAATGTTGGAGACAAGAATAACGATAAGGGAAAAACACGATTCTGGTCGATTGACTTTGGTCTCTTGCTTTCTTGTTCCCCTTTTTTCCCCTTAAATTTTGGCCCACTACTTTCAGAAATTTTCTAATTCTTATTTCAACTGTTAAATGAACGAATGATGAAATCACCTGTGAGAAAAGGATAATTATTGAATGTGAGTCTCACGAGATGAGTAATGTTGGACATGTTTTCTTGGAAAAATTTAATATGTGTTACGACCTGAAGGGGTAAACAAAACCACGACAAACACCAGCATGTCAATTGCTTGATAATCAATCATAACTAAGCCCTGGATCTGCCAACCGAATTGGTCGGCCGGGACCTGAATGTGGTTGGGCGATCACAATCAGCATCTCAGAAACAGATCTCAGAGGATCTTCCTGAATAAATTGAATTAAATTTTGCATCCCCGAAGGGTCGGACAAGACCGTCAATGCCTTGCAATTTTTCCACAAACGGGCAAGGATGGGACCGACCCACGAGCCAATCCCCTGGAAGACGACAGGTCAAGAAATAGTATTTTATTCGACATTATTGGAAGTGCAGCTGTTCCTCCAGTTTTTGTCTCATCTTGGCATAATTGACTGCAATATCTTCCATAGAGAAAATTCAAGAAAACTATTTTAAAAAAAGATAAAATTCAAGAAAAAGTAGTTTTAGTGCAGTAAAATTACCTTGTACTGAAAGTAGGATTTGAGTGGCTATCATACAGGTGACGCTCTAAATATCCATTCGTTTTATCATAATTTCCTGTATGTAGTATTTGATATTTGGAAACTAATGATTAGACTGAGATAAATCCATTTACTAGAAAGTTAAATTCTTTCAAATATGAGTTTTCACTATGTTCATAGAACTCAATCCCACAAAAAAATCAAATTATCTCAATCAATTAATATTAACTATAAATTTCTTCTCATTTTGATTTTATCCTCTTCTAAGTCTATCAGAGTCCACGTAAAACAAAAAAGGTGGATTTTTTTTATAACCCAAAGATTAATCTAAAAGTGGACTGCAACCTGAACAATGTTCTTATTTCTCATCGTTTCTACCTATCAAGGAAGGAGCAATGTCGGTGCGGACACCGGTGCCGCAGAGAGAACAAATCACAAGCTTAGCTATGGCACGACAGAATTGAGACTAACACACAATGAGGGCAAGCTGCAAGCACATGGCATATTCATGGATGCAAGGGTGAGCTCATAGAGCTTGCAAAAGACATGCTCGATGAACATATGTATGATTTAGAACAAGAGATCTGACCCGGGACCAATGGCAGAAAACAGAATGAACAATGACGATGAGATGGCAATCGCATCGGGATCTATGTAAAGCAAGCAGAAAGGAATGTGCAGTCGCTTGTGCAAGATAAATCGACACATAGAAGATTGAGGAGTCGGTGCAGGCAAAGTGAAGAATTCAACGAGATCAATCACCGCAGAAATATAAATAGATCCAGTGATGGAATACGAGAACCTCAATTTCAGATGAAATACGATCGGAAGGGAAATGCGGGTTTGGGGTTGCTAATGATACCTTGGAGGCAGTCGCAGTTCTCGGCCTCCTTGCGGACGACGTCGAGGACAGCATCGATGAGCTCGGCTCCCTCGGTGTAGTGTCCCTTGGCCCAGTTGTTGCCGGCGCCGGACTGGCCGAAGACGAAGTTGTCTGGGCGGAAGATCTGGCCGTAGGGACCGGAGCGGATGCTGTCCATGGTACCGGGCTCGAGGTCCATGAGGACGGCGCGGGGGACGTAGCGGCCGCCGGAGGCCTCGTTGTAGTAGACATTGATGCGCTCGAGCTGGATGTCGCCGTCGGAGGAGCCGCCCTTGTAGCGGCCGGTGGGGTCGATGCCGTGCTCGTCGCAGATCACCTCCCAGAACTTGGAGCCGATCTGGTTCCCGCACTGCCCACCCTGGACGTGAAGGATCTCCCTCATTTTCGGTCGGCGGGATATGTAAGAGCGACAGCGGGCAGGTCGAGATTCACAGGATGGGATGAGATGAGATACCAATGGAGATGGTGGGAAGAAGATATTTATGAAGGAGAGATGGTTGCTTTGCAATGTATTGTATTGTATTGCATTGTAGAGAGAGAGAGAGATGCAAATGCATGTGAGCTCATATGGGTCTGCACAGTTTCTCTCTCCCTTTCCTTATCCATGGTGGGACAGGACACACATAACCACAGTTGATGGAGCAAATATTAATTTTATTACGTAAAAAATATTTTACTTGTAAAATTTTTAATACTTTTAAGTGTCAATTTTATATATGTTAAGATTTGAGTGAAGATTTACATAATGTCATCGTTCGTAATACTTGAGGAATATAGGGTATAATAGTCTATTTTTTAATTTTTATTAAACAATGAATATTTTCATTTGGTCACGAGACTCAGGACCACTCGTAGTTTAAGCCGAATTGACTCATTAAGAGGTAAAACTCCCCAATAATTTTTCATTTTTGTTGAACAATGTATATTTTCTTTTGGTCAGACCACTCATAGTCAGACGTCCTATAGACCTTTGACTAAAATAGATCGAGCCATGTTAACTTATTAAATGACAAAACTCTTTAATATAAGTTTTTTTCATTCGTAAAAAATCAAACTGAGACTTGAGCAGGGCATATCAGTCATTTAACTGCCAGCACAAGAGCTAATCAAGGTTAACTCGAGTGAAAAGCCAATTTCACCGCAGCGCACAATTTTAACTTTTGACTTATTTGAATGATAACTGATATCCAATTGTGAACATCTCGTCTATTAATCATTTTACTGTAGTTCCGTTGCTGCTCGATCCGCCCATGAGATTCCGGCCACAGAAATGTCGGTTCGGACCACTGCTGGTGGATCTCTTCCCGGAAGCGTCTGTGGTGTGATGGGTTGAATTGTCAGGCATGGCAAGCTTTGCAAACACTCAAGACAATCCTAGCCATTGAGATGGCTTGACACGGCAATTGAATGGCGAGTCGGGTAGGATGCATCAATAAGATAGATGTAGAAGTCGGTCAGGGAAAGCTGCTCGCCCTCCAGTACTCAAGCAGTCGGACTTCAGTATAATGGATTGAGCTAATACAACAGAAGAATACCTTGATCTGCTAATGGTTCCTTCCGGGATCGTCGTACCGCCATATGCCATCTCGGCGAACAGTGAAAGACGGCTGCCTAAACAATTTGCACGTTTCTAGCACAGATCTAAGCTTACAAGAGGTGTCATCTAATTTGTAAATATCCTAAAAAATTATTTCCTCCCAGAGTCCAAAGGTTCACGAAAGATGGTTAAGTTGCAGGAACAGGAGACACAATTACAGCTCTTTTGAAATTCAACACAAAAGATGAAACATGAAAATGCTCTCCGAGAATCATCGAAACAAAAGACAGACCTGCAATATATCATGAGAAGAGTGTTGCCCGCATGATCTACAGAGCAATGGATGATTACTAGCCAGCCACATCAACACAGATTCGGTATAAATGAGAAAAGATTTAACAGGTGAGACTCAGGAGATCTTAACTGGATCAAGTTTGGAGTTGCATCTCGTTGCAGTACCTCTTGAAGTTCACACCCTCATCCACCAAGAAGTCACTGCCAAAAAGGGTTCCCCGATGAGAAAATTCCGAAGAGAGAATAAGAAAGTAGAAGCAGCATCTTGAAGAACTCACAATATTCTCTCCGCCATCAGTGAGGGTTCCCATCTCGGACTCCATGGATAATCAGTCAGCAAAGCTGACTTGATTGGCGCATGTTGGGTGTTGAAGTGCTGAAATACATGAAATTCAATTCAGTCATTAATTTTCCAGAAACCAAGCCCTATTACATTCAATAGTTATTCCAATAGAAACTGCTGACTGCTGAGAATGCACTATTTCACAAAGGGAGCCAATTATGAGCTACACCAGGGTTACTTAAGAGGCCCCCATGTCTCAAATACTCCTACTCAAAAGAACGGATGTACAGAGTGAAAGATAAAATTTCAATGAAGTTGTTTAGAATATTGATGTAACTGTTAGGTACTTGAAGAACACTGTTATTCAAAACAGTACATTCGATGGGAAGTAGGAATATCTCTATTATGTACATATTTGCTCTTAGCCATTTGGAAAAGAATAAGATGGGTAGAGCTTTTGTAATAACAATATTTTGCATTCAAGGAACTAAAATGCATTTGCTTTTAGTCAATATGCAATGGTTCACAAAGTCAGGGTTAAGGAAAAGAAAGGAACCTGAGAACTCATCAGCATTAGCGCAGGCTGTTGCTTTGGAAACTGTGTTGGAATGAAGAAGTGGACCTGAAGATATATGTTTGTTAAGGAGTGGTGGAATTTACAGTGATGTGGATACTAAATGACCAACAAAGGATCCTGATGCAATCATTTAATCAATTGAGATAAGACTCTCCAAGGATAATTACATGAAACTTCTACATACCATGAATGAAAATACACCGGAGGCCAGAAGGAAAGTTGCCTTTCTACAGAAAACCTTGCAGAAAAAAAAGGAGGACACAAAACCATGCGTCAGCATGAGAGATTTGTTTGCCTAAAAGAGAGAAATGATGTGCATACAGGTTCAGCTTCTAGCGGCCTTCCAAGCTGGGGAGCTAATGCCTCAATAAAGCGTCTTCTTAGATCAATTGATGCAACTGCTTCCATGATCTGCAGAGCATTTATGGTTAATAGTTACAAATAATCTCACAGAGAATACTTTCCGACCATTACTTGAAAGACAAATGCATTTAACCTGTCCCTGAAGAAATTCTTCCAGATGAGGGAGATATTCAGCCATGCACCTTCACAGAAATAGATAAACAAACATATAAACAATATGATGAAAAGGAAAATGAGAAAACATATGAGGGTATAAAAAAGAACTCATACATGCCATTGACCCATGAAGGGAGTTTCACATCTTCCACAGAAAACAGGGCTTTCAACTCTGGAGTAGATACTAGTTTCAAACGTGGTGCTGAGGGAGCAGACATATATTTCTTCACCACAGGATATACAACCTGCAATGATCCAAGAGCAAGAAATGGTTCACCATGAGGAAACAGAAAATCACAATGAAATTGGGAAACAAAGAGGAAGGCGACCTGCAAGTGTATCTTCTGAAGATGTCTCCAAGGGCACCCATGCACCATCTTGTTGATATCTAAGTCCAACAAAGGCACTGCAAACCTTACCTCCTCTGGCTACGCTAAAATTCAAAGGCATAAAAAACCAGAAACATAATCAAATGCCGTGTAAAGTTGCATAAAACCACCATAATCACTACAGCTAAATAAGCACTCCAAGGAATACCTTTTCAAGACCTGAGCTTACATGGATCTCAATTCCCTGTAGAGAAGTAGTGTAAGATATATGAGGCACAATTATAGCCCAAGCAGACACTGTTCTTCTTTTTTACTATTAACGAGTTCAGACTACATTATCACTAAATCATATAAACAAGCTGTAACTTTGAAATTGGGAACCAAATGGGAAAAAATCAGATAACTTCTTGTATTACCACTCGCACATAACCTGACAAAAAATTGCTGTTTTGGATACCCTGCGTCAGGCAACTGCAAGGCTCAAAATTCAGCTCAGCAAACCATCCTATACCTAGAACAAGATTTGTGACATCCACAGCTTAAAACCAGACCAAACTTACCACTTTATTCCTTTCTCCTTTCTGCCATGTACTCATACTACCTTGAAGAGAAGGCCCTTAAATGTTTAAACTTCCCTAGTCATTCTATAGGTTTCTGTGAGTATATAAAGCAACTTGAAACCAGTAGCCACACAGTCCTTTAATCTCTCGAGAGATAACCAGCTGGCTTTAGTTACTGATAAGTAGCATACAACTTCGCAAATTAGGAAATTACCTCCCTAGACATGATAGTGCTGATCTCAAACTTGAGCCTATCATCATCAACAGCTCCGGCTCTCTTCTGCTGGTACAAGATGTACTCATTCCTACCAATCATATGTCGTATTAGTCATGCAAACTCACTATCAACATAAATGTACATATCTAACATCCGCATGCAGGGATGGATCCAGAAACTTGCTCTGGGGCGAAATTCTATAGGAAAGTGAATTGAAAAATTCAGGGAGTGAACTATATATAGTTCAATAAAGATTATAAAATCAATCATGGAGTTTCCCGAGTTTAGGGGATGATCGCCCCCGCACCCCCCTAAATCCATCCCTGACCGAGTGTGTTTCGAAAACCCTCACCTCAGCTCTTGAATGAGAGCAAATAGACGCGTAGGATCTTTATAGCTCCAGTCAGACAAAATGCTCTTCAATGGCCTCGCTTCTTCTCCTCCTTGATCACCGGTCAATTGAAACGGATGAAAATGCTCGTCTTCCGGTCCGAATATGACGTCAGGGGCACAGAGTGGAAACTCAGCATTGTATACGATGTCCCCTAAACACAACAAACAATCAATAACGAACCACGAGGACTGAAGAATATCAGCAGGTAATCTGAACGTTGCAGACATTTTATGTAATCGAGGCAGTAAGGTATGCATAGAGTGAAGCGATCAAGCATTCCGGGGTAGTTCCTGCTTCCCGACCACGCCTGTTCAACCTGCAAAAACCAGCAGGAACTCGAAATCAAATCGTGCTTGCAGAAATCACACTGCGCTTCGATCACTTTCTCAGGAGATCTGAGATATGTGAGCTGAGTGGCAGCAGTTACGGTACCTTGATGGCTTGGGGGAAATGGCTCGTGAGGTAACCGAGCTGAGCGCCGATGAAAGGAGGGAATTGATCGGCGGCCATAGTCACCAGGGGGACAGCTTCCGATGGCCGCGGGGTTTTGTGCAGCTCCGATTTGTCACCGGCAGCCTCGACTTTCTCTCTCGGAGAGAAGCCGACTATCCGAATGAAGGGAGACCAACCCTCTCCAGACTGCGTCGTTTTAGTAGTTCTCTCCGGAACCGACAGAGAGAGAGAGGTGCTACCCGGCCCGGAAACTTCCGCAGCCATAAGCTTGCACGGGTATAAGGGGGACCCATATATAATATTGGATAAATTCTGAGTAAATTTTCATGAAAATATGTTAGAGTTTATGTAATGAAATAAGGAGTCAGTTGATTCCGATTCTGATTCTAATTCCGGCACACAGGATATCCGAAATAGGCACCGAAACCTGTTAATTTATTTGTGCGATTAACTTTAATAATTCATAACTTTCTCGTTTAAATTTTAATTCACGAACCATTTAAATCTTTGTATTTCCAACTCGATGAACTTTCATTTAATATAATAATCGTGCATATTTGTTGATTTTTTATATCTAAAATATAATTATAACTTAAAATTAGTAATCACATTACTTAAATACAATGAAAACATATTTAAAAATTATACATATTAAATTAATATTAAAAACTATATAAAATAATAATTATTATGAAAATTATTGAAATAATTCATATTATAGAGTGGAAAGAATAAATAATAACATGTTTTAACAGGGTATTCGGAATTTGTGATATCTTACAGGTTTCAGGTAGAGTCCGATTTCCAAATTTAATAGCGTATGGTCTGATTCCAAGATTTAAGAACCGGTCTAATACACGTAATACTCGGACCCGATCACCTCTAAAGGCTTGTTTGGATTGAGCTTAATGGAGGATTATGAGATGCAATTTTAATCCTTGTTTGGCTATAAAAAAATATGAGGGTTATGAAGGTTTATAAAAATGCAACTTCAACTCTTGTTTGACAAATTAAAATATGAGAGTTATGGAGGGCAATGGAGAGTTGATATAACTTTCTATAACCTTCCCCCAAGTTACAATTTCAACCTTCAAATTGGAGGATTATGAAGAGTTATCTCATCCTCCTATAATCTTCATCTCCAAAAGTTTACAAAATTCTCCACCCCATAAACCTTAATAACCTTTCCATTCGTAAATTTCCCCACCCCTTAATCCAAACAAGCCCTAAAAGCGGAGCCTTCTGGAACTTGAACCGACCCGATAAGGGCCAAAATCGTCGATACACACGCAAACCCTAGACACCATCTGCATACATCTTTTTAAGGGCCGGCGCTAAACTGGAGCTTCCACTGATTTGAAACCATACCCTCGCCCCCGCCCTTGCCCTCGCCCTCGCCCTCGCCCTCCCCACCTGGCTTTTAATTCATTGCTGATCGTGGAGGGATCAGATGATGAGTTTTGGATAATGTTTCTCACGACGGTCGTCTGAGAACAATGTTGTGATGCAAAAGATATCCATTTCTTCTGATGATTCCACGTTAATCTGACGGTTTCGTCTGCTGCGTCGACTTTTTCTCTTCGCAGAATGAATCGATGTCCTCTCTCTGTTCCACTTCTCGAAAGGGTTGAGTCGTTTGTCCCTTGGCAGTCAATTACTGTTCGATCTCTGTACTTTGTTTAAAGATTGGATTTTTAAGATTTGTTTCTATGGGCACAGTGAGGAACATTCTGAATGTCTTTGAGAGCAGAAGCTCCATGAGACCAGATATTTAAATTCAAGTCCTTTTCATTCTGAGTGCCCCAAATGAATAAAAACAGGTTGAGTTTGTTCCATCTCGACTTAGAATACTGTCAATGAAGAAAATCTTGATTGAGAGTGGGCCTGGTTTGAATCTGGCATATTGGTTAGATTTACAGACCAAACTTCTTATGGAAGTGGAAAACCGTACATGAAGTTTCACTGATCTAGATTTCTAGAAGTTGCAGGACACATTAACAAACAATACGAAAGCTCAAACATTCTTTAAGAACTGCCACGAATTGTAAGCCCAATTTCTAAAGATACAGAAGTTTGCTGTGAGTGCAAGGACTCCGACTAGTTACGTCACCTTCAATGGGATTTCCTCGGATCTCAGGAACATGAATGCTTGGTTTTTGATAAATGGAAAGACACTTGCTTTATGTGGTAGGGGATGCCTAATCCAAGGCCCAAGCCTGCAAATGGTAATGTTGGAAGAGACACTTACCAATGAGCATGAAAGTTTTTTGTTTGGATAAAACTTGGAAGGGACTTTGTCTGAGCAAAATGGTTTCATTCTGCCTCACTTGCTTTAATACTGTATAACCTACCTTTATTCTGCCATCTGAGGAACCGGCAAAGAGCAGCCCTCCGTCAAGGTCTGAAACCAAGGATGTGACCTTGTGGTGCCCTCCAAATGCCATCTTAATTGAAGCTACTCTGGTGACTCTCTCCCTCAGCCACACCTCGATGGTCCCACACTTTGTTGCAGTGAATATGAGGTCATTGCTTGTGGCTATGTGCTGGATGTCGTATCCCATTGCAAATGCCCCCGTGACAGCCTTGCTTGGGAAAGAGAAAACCTTCCACATGTGAATGGAGAAAAAGTGAGTTAGCTTGGCTTTCAGTCAACAACTCTTGGAAATTCTGTAAGGATGGGTTGTGAGACTCTTTTATCTGTACCTTCCCTGCAGTTCCATCCACAGAGGATCCGCCACTAATGAGAAAGTTCTCACAGACATGTAAAGCGTGGATGGTTGGCTTCCCCAACAGCTTTCTTGAGCCAGAGTAAAATGAACATGATGTCAATTTGCCCAGGTCCACCTCCTGCCAGAATAAACAGGCTCATTTACTGTTCTTGATTCGAAAATCGACTGTCTCCGTGTCATGGATTAAAAAAGGTGTTTTTCGTGTATAATCCTTGCAAGGATCTTCAGCTGCAGCAGTCTTTCAGAATAAAAATGATCAGCATTGTCTTACCTGTATGCTGTAACCAGAGCAGCCACAGTAGAGCTTGTCCTGGAACATGGCGAGGCACCTTATGGTTTTGTTGAAATTCACGTGCTTGGGACTCCCAGACCAAGAGTAGACCTGTGACAACACATACATACCAGTGAAGTAATAAATATCATTATCGTATGAGTTGGTATCTGATATCATGTTGCCAACAGTGGCTGCAGACTTGCCTTAACCCCGGTTCCTTGAGAAATATAACATGCAACCTTAATATTGGCTGTCAGCTCATGCACCGGTTCCTTCACATCGTGGACTTGAATGCAACGAATCTCTTCGGGCTTGATCGCCCATACCTGCAGCATATCAAATGGATAGGATCTCTGCTATTGTTGAAAGGCAAGTTGAATGCCTTAAAAGACAAGGAAATGTAAAACCGTGTGGCTTCCATTAGCCAAAAAAATGGAGATGCCTTTGGTCTCTGATCTTTGTGATATGGAAGTCTTGCACTAGTTTTCCAGAAAGCAAGCTGTAACTTCCTGGATATGATGCACGAGGCAACTCACCCGAATAGTTTTGTCTAATGAACCGCTATAAAATCTGTCGCCCGAAGATGGTAGGCAGAGGCACGTTACTGCCTTGGCGTGTTCACGAACTTCTTGGGTCATCCTCAAGCTCCGCTTTGAGGTGTCCCACACCTGTAAGAAAACACAATCTCAAAAAGCTGCCCTAGACCATTAATTTAGCTTAAGGGGCGGCCTTGCTTGTCTTACCTTGATGGTTCCATCAGAATGGCCACTCAAGAGCCGACTCCTAAAATGAACCAATGAGAGGACTTCTCCATTTCCGCATGATTCCAACTCAACCAGTTCATTGTACCTCCATAGCTCTGCCTAAATTCGATCAGGATTGGTTTAGCCACTTGACCTTCTGAGCATACGACTTTTAGCTAACCAGACTGACGATCACTTACTGTATTCACAGAAGTCAAGTTCATCAAGGCCTTGAGTATGTCTGCGACAAACACAGAATGTTTCTTCAGCTTCCTCAGGTTTTTGTATATGCACTTCGCGTAGATTCCAAGTTCTTCGAGCGCCGCTGCGAAGTTTTCGGAAGAATTCATGATTGTACGGTCCTTTTCATCCATAAGAGATGTGGAAGCTTTGGCTTGGTGGTCATACCTGGGTCACTGATGAAAGTTTTCAGGGCCAGTGAAGCCAAAATCTTCTCTTCAATATTCTTCGAGGACTGGAGGATGTTTATGAAGTCATCTAGCAGAGACTTCCTGGCAACATATCTAATGCCGGTGTCAGGAAGTAAGGAAACCATGTAAGCAAGCCATGTCGCAATGACAAGGGACGACTTTGCTATTTCTACGGAGTTGCTCTTGAGGCATTCTTCGAGAGCCTTAAAAATGGAGCCCTTCTCATGGTTGCAGAGTGCAGAAGCAGCCCTTCTCTCCCAAGTACCAGCAGCCTTCTCATCCTCTTCCTGCATTAAAAACTCATCTGTTTAAGAGAGTCTTGCCAGAATATGAGCTGAGAAACAGTTGACAGATAATAAATTGATTCATACTGCTGTTTCTGCCAATTCATTTCCGGGCTTGTTGGGATTCTCGGCTTGCACTATCAATCGGTAAGGTTGCTCAAATCCTGCTGTCTTGAGTAACCACGTCTCAGTGCAATGCTTTCCCGAGGCAGTTAATCGACCGGGAAGATATAATAATGCATTCAAGGCCATGATCTGGGCGTTGGGAAATTCCTTCTTGTGCAATGCTTCGATTAGGGCCTCTATGGCGTCTTCACGGTAAATGCTCATCTTCCTTGGCTCTACCTGGAAAGAATAAATCTGCATTATTCCTACAATTCAAATCTCTCTAAATTAATTTTTCCTTTCCTTTTCAAGGTATGGGAGAAGGCAGACCAGTAAATCGAGCTGAAGAAGGAGAGCTGCAATCGTCGGTTGCTGCTGCATCGGGGCCATCTGAAGGTACACAAGGAGGGTGTGCATGGTGCTGAATGCTCCCTCATCTCTAATCATCTGTAGAATTTGATTACAAAGTGTTCTCCTAAAGAGGAAAAAAAATCATTAAAATCTTCACGAAAGCAGGAAACCAAAGCCAAATTTTAGTTTTCAACGTCGGTGAACATGATTCAAGTTGCCTCAACAGAATTACCTGTCCAAATGAACTATCTCTGAGAGAAACTCGATGCAGATGGACTTTGCACTATCATCTCCCTCGTGAAACAGTTCAAGAACTGAAGATAGCTCGATTGTCCTGGCTATCAATTTCCTGCAACTTCTATCTGCCTGAATACAGCACAGAAGTATCGAGATAACTGACTGCCTGTGTTCTAATTTATCTATGCACTTGATCAAACTGGGAATAGCATCAGCAGATATGAGAGTCAATGTGTTTATGGTCCTGCCACCTGCATCACATCCCATTAGTATCTGCTCCAGCAATGCCACGGCAGCATCCTTTGGCTCCATTAACAACTTAAAGTCATTGGAGCATTCATCCTTGCTCCGTATTATCTCCACAAGGGATGGAATGAAATCATTAGCAGATAGCTGAGAAAATGAGGGCCTCAGCTGACATATGAGAATGGCCGCATCTGAGAGGCCGTTCTTCAGTAGAGCAGCCAGGCAGTCAAAATCGGAGTCCACACTGGTGAGAGCCTCTCCAATGGTATCATCGATGGAGATCAGCTCAGACAGAAGGTAGATCGATGCTCTGAGGATCTCTCTGTCAAGAGAAGCTGATAGGATCTCTGCTAGCCCGTTGACAACTGTGGCTCTGCACAGGTGGGAATGAAGAGCGTGCTCTCCTTTTGTGTCCTTCCATGCCTTTGTGATCTCCAAGACAGCTTCCTCACATTCTTGCAGGTTGTCTGAAGTACAGAGACGAGAAATATGCAGCTTTAAACCATTAATGATTGCTTCTGTTGCCGCTTGTGAAATAACGCTTGTTGGGGAGTTAGATGCAGCTCCTGCACTGAGTCTTGAGCTCCTACAACCAGGAAGTTTCGATGTTCTTGTCAGAGTCAAGGATCTGGAGGTTATCGAGCTCTCTTTTGACGAGGAAGGAGTGAAGGGGCTTCTTGGTGTCTCGCAGTATGAGAACTCCCGGGCAAGATCAGGATGCTGCTCCTTCCAAGCTGCAATGAGTCTCTTGAGAACATAATTCGTCTTTGGCAATGTGCTTGCAGATAGAGCTTGGCGAGTGATGGGACAGCTCGCGTTTCCTCTCTCCAGCCATTCTTGGATTGCCCTTCTCTCATACGTTTGACCTGTCTCGAGTGTCACCGGGTCGCTGAAGATCTGTCCTGTGATCGGGCAAACAAAGTCCTTTGGAGGTTTCGAGCCTGAGGTGAGCCTTTCGGATCCAGCAAATGAGAAGCAGCTGATATCTTCTTCATCATTTTCATTGAAGGAACTGTGTGCATCATCAGAGCAACTTTTCACTAAGGAAATCGAACAAAAGTGAATGTTCTAACTATGCAAGAAAGGTAAACACCCTCTGAAACAAAACCGGGGCAGTATCAGTCGGTGGAACAAATCTGGTAATTACCTTTTTTCAGATACAGGGCTATTCATGCTCTCGTTACTCATTCTACGAGACAGTCTATTACTGGCTCTACGTGAACTCCGCGGATTCTGAAATCAAAAACCATTTCCAGTTAAAAGGTAGCAGCTCATTCATTCATTCAGGAACTACTGCACAAGCTGATATTTACAAGAAATCAAAATCTTGTGTTTGCAGACATACTATGGCTTCACCGTCCGAATCTGCAGAGTTGCTGGCATTGTCGCAGACTTTATGCGGAGACACGGGCAAAGAATTGGTCATGGGTGAGTCATGACCTCGCCATGACAGTAACCTTATCACAGGCATCGGTTCTCTTTTACCCGGTTTTGGAGAAGAAACCTTTGGAGGAGTCTTGGGGGAGGCCAAGGATGAACAAGCTCTAGGAGTCTCAGCTCTAACTTTTTCCATGGCCAGTTGAGCTTTTGCTTCGATTCTGTCGTCTTCGTCCTCAGAATCGCTTTCCTTCACCAAACCTGATCTGTCCTGTTGACATAATCAAGAACTGATCGTGAGTTGCAGTTCGTGATTCGAAGACTGCATCTTAGGATTGCCTGGTGGAATGCCAGAACGGTTGTGAACTTACACGAGGTTCCACTGCAACAGGTTCCTCCGAGTTCGGGGATGTGCTGGATGTTGCCCTTGTTAATCTGCTTTGACGTGGTACCATAATTGGATTAGCACTGAGCACTTACAATCAAATGAGCAACCTTGACAGAATATTAGAGTTATCAACAACCTTGTAGCTTGTCTGGCACAGTCTTTCGGTTCAATGACCGGGGAGAATCCTGCACTCTTGGGCAGTATGGGGCCGAACTTCACATAATCAGGAATGGAGCTGCTTACCTCGTGCAACGGAGTCATCGGGGGCTCTGCGATCGGGAACATCGGAACCACCTTCTTGCAGGCAGCCGTCAAATCGAACTTCATACAATCCCTGTAGAACTTAGCAAACAGCCGTGTGTTCTCATCCAATGACTGCCTATAGACCGCCTCGAGCTTCTGCATCTTCTCCATCTGATCAGGCCTCATGGAGAAGATCACCGACTCGTTAAACAGCTGATCTGCATCGATGGTGAAGGATAGGTCGGACGAATCGGGAATTGCTTCCATCATGAGCCTGTGCCTCGCCTCGGAGTACCACCCGACAATGGAGCTCATATTGGGGAGGAACAGATCCCTCCAAAGCTCAGGAGCAAAATCAATCCTCGAGAAGAACGGGTCCACGATGAACATCTCAAGAACATGAAAGACCGAGTTCTCGACATCGTCTCGGAGCTTCCAGAGGTACGAGAGGTTAAGGTGGGCCCAGGCTGAGAGGTAGAAGTTTGGGACCCCGGCAGTTTTCTGCCTGGAGTTCAACATAGCGCAGACCTGGAGCATTTTCTCTGAGTAATCCAGCCGGGCAAGCTTCGTCTCGGTGTTGGCAGTGTTGATGGCTTCTTCGAGGGCATCAATGCCCCAATCCAGGTTTGCTAGCACTGCCTGATCCGAGTACCGGACCTCCGTGCCACCGTCGCCGTCCCCGCCTTCTGCTGCCAGTCGCTCGGCACACTGCTCCTTGTGCCGGGACCGCTGGTCTCTGTTGTTAAGCCTCTCGTGGATGAAACTGTCCACCGTGGTCAGCAGTAGTTGGACAATATCCTTCTGCTCCATTGAAAACCTGTGGTCTCCAGCTATTAACGATCATACAGTTTCGGGTTTCCGCTAACCTTACCAGGAAGAACCCGGGAAGTGTTTTAGCTCGCTGGGAAGCTTTGTCAATGGAGGTACATGGAAAATCAGAAGGAACATAGAGGGACAGAGCCGGCAATGGAGGAGGAGGAGGAGGATCAGCTGTGCCGGCCTTGGCAGTTGCTTTGTGATGATCAAAGCGGACAGTTGACTAGTTCCTTCCTTGGCTATATTGTAAGTATAGCAGTCACCTTCTCTATGTTAAATCAACTCTATTAATTTAATAAAGATTAGCAAAGGACCTTTTGATGATTCTGATTAAAGAAATCGTCCGTGATTTAATGCAAATTAGTAGCGTGAGGACTGTCTGAAGACCTCTTGAGTCGGGTTATTTAAGAGAGTTCGGTACCTCTTTTTATTGAGAAAGGTGTCAAATTTTAAATTATATAAATGAATAAGATTTACAATTGAGAGAAATTTACCCTTAATAAGTCGATCTAGTGTAACCCACCAAAGGCTAGAGCATGAGAAAACATGAGAAAATCTTAGATAATCGTACCTCATCACGTGACGCAAGAAAATAATAATCAGATTATGGTAAACAAGTAAATAAGTGTTAATCACTTGAGCGATTACCTTAATTACTACTAGTTCAAACAATTTAATTGATTTTCCTCACTACATCACTGTAAGGTAGGACTATTTAAGATATTTTTGGAAAACAGTGTCGTCGAAGTTCCAGTATAAAGAACTTATTTTTAGTGCATGTTTTGACATAAATGTGTAAGATGAGTTGAGTTTGACATGTCCTTAGATGAAAGTGTGAGCTTTGAACTGCTGTACAACCACACTTGGTGGTGGTCCCAAAGCCATCAGGGATTTGCCTTGTTGGTACCAAATCATTGAAAGCAAAGGAAAATGATTCTATAAACATACATTAAAATAATGGAACCTTAGCAAGCAGGGAGTCCACCAAGAGCACATCCACCCCCTCAGGCTCTGCACCATGCAAGATAAGGAGAAAAATGGATCTTTACATCCTTGAGTTAGTGGTGTGGCTTCATCATTTGAATAGCCTTATGAAATAGGTCTATTCGATCAGCCGATTGCCCAGCAGGTCTAAATCACTCCACAAGGACCTGATATTTTTACTTGAAGTGCAGTAGTTCCCTCCTGTGGACTCCGAAATTCAAAAGCCGAATCTGCCGAGAATTGCTGGATTCAAACTTTGCCAAGAAGATGGGAACCTCTTGGAAGAAGTGTGCTGGAGGAGATCAGCTCCAAGAAGAAGAAAAAGTTGGGAATTAACGTTTTCTAGGAAGAGCACAGGGAGGTCACCGAGCTAGGGGTTAGGAGAACGATCAGCTCTAAGACTTGATCATTATTGGATTAATTAAATCTCTCAAGTTCCCTCGATCTTTCCTAAATCCAAGTTGAACTTTTCCTTGTACAGGAACACCACCAGTTTCATCACACCTTTTCCTCACACCTCAGTTAGGAAACTTAGCTGTAGGATGAAGAAGAGCTCGAGACGCTGACTCCTGTTACGTTCAAGTCCTAGAAAGCCGGAATCCTAGCAGCCACTACTAGTACTCTTGGTGCTTGGCAATTTGGGTGTGTCACAATCACAAGTTCCAGAGACTTGCAGCCTGGTCTTCTCGGATTCAGGTCTCAAGATTTCTGCTAGGACACGGGATAGAAGGAGACACTCAAAGGCCTTTCGGGATCCAAAAATCAGTTATAGGAAGAGTTACTAGCAAGGCAAGTGAGGCTCAAGCTAGTGATAATCAGCCTGTGGACGGTGACAACATTAGGGAATCTACTGACCGAAATGGGAATACATTTCAACTGGGCTATGGTTATCAGCAGCAGCAAAGGATAACCTATGCAAAACCACAGGGCTTGAATAAGCACTTGTCAGGGTCTCAATCAATCAACCATTTGCTGATAATTTCAATCAAACTTTTGGTGCAAGTGAGCAACATGGATTTGGAGATACTAGTATAATAAACCGGATAATCGACATTTATTAGTTTTGGAAACAGTGCTGTATGCACAAACTGCAAGTCCTAGCCCGCTTGATCGACATGAAACTAATTCTATTCTAGGCAGCTACATTGACACAAGAATGTCAGCTTTAGCATATCAAACACTGATGAGAATCCAACACCTAGAAAGTCTGAGGATTCCCCTGCGAGGTTCGCCCGTCAGGGTAAGTTGGATTCCAAAGGTATTACAGCTAGTTATGAATTGCCAACAACAACCTCCTATTGAACCATCTAGTTAAAATAAACAAGGGAAGAGAAGAAAAGCTGTAGACACATAAGAAAATGACTAATACAATTCAACCTAAACTTCCCTAAACTATGAATATAATTTTAGGAATCATCGTATTATACCCTATTTCCCCAGCTTATTAAGCTCCTAACCTTTTCAGTGGAACGAAATCGACTCATCCCCAACAATCTCAGGAGACAAGACACCAACCTATTCGATTAGATTTACGTAACAATTCTAAGGAGTTCAATGAAATGACTATCATTTCCATGGAGATTTACATATAGCTGATCGGGTACAGTTCCCCCTCAAGTTCCTTCCTCTTGGCTCCAACAATTGGACTGGAGAAAGGCTAGAGGAAAGAGCCGGGTGTTCACCAGTAGATCTGACCTGGGAAGGTGGCAAGAGCTGCATGAGGAATACCAAGTCCTGCCTTGCTCCATCAATGGTGAATCCCGAGTTCAAGTCTACCTGGGGCAGCGATGGTCCTCCGTTCAAGCTCATTGTGAATGGGATTGAGTAGGGAGAATAGAGAGCAGGAGTAGGGCATGGGGCCCCTGGCAGAATCAGGCTAACCTGTGGGTCAACAAAAAGGGGTTGGGCCGAGTGGTAAGCAGCTCGGTGCCGCTTAAGGAGGTCTCGAGTTCGAGACCTCACGTACGCAGACACCCCCCTTGGGAGCCTCACCCGCCATTGCCAGGCGTGCGACCCGGGGCGACCAACGGATTAGTCAAGTATGGTTGGCTGAAAGATGTCATCTCACCGCTGGTGGGGCCTGCTTGGATACCGTGGCTGGCGACCAAAAAAAAAAAAAACAAAGTAGTTATTTGGTTACCGGGCCTGTAAGGAGCCAAGGAGCATGATATCGTTTGCTCCGTGGTCGACGTATAGTACCAAGTCAGTGGAGAACAAAGAGAAGAAGTTGTGAGACCAAACCCAAGAGTGCCACTAGAAGAAGTTTCAAGAGCAACCTTGCCCTTATGCAAATATGGAGATATCTGAGAGATGAGATCATCTCTATTGATCGCTACTTTAGTTCCCATTATAGAGATGAATGGATCCAACATGGGTTTCCCCAAACTTATTGCCCCATAAGAAGGTGAACTGTGATAAAGAGATTTTCCTGAGAAAGGATCGCTAAAAGAAGCATAGGGTCAGTCATTCAAGTCAAAGTTCCTCTCATGATGCTGCATCCGCAATGATGAAGAGGCATGAGAAGGGCAAATTCAGCCATTAAAGTGGTGACTATGAGAAATCACCACATCATCATCACCACCAACTGAATTCAAATTGAGATTGAGCCTCTCTGATCTTCCTTGATTAGCTTCCTCCAAAGGTCACTTTGAAATCATACTCGATGAGACTGGAATATGGTTTTCTATCGCATGAAAATTCGCTGCATCCTCTCATTCTTTAGCCATGTTCAAATCAATCTCTAGCCGCTTAGGCCTCTGACTGGAATTGTCATGGAACTCCCCATTGAGGAGAGTCTTTATCACCACCATCATCTGAATAGACTTCTTCATTCAAATCAAAGTCACATAAACTATTCTCACTTTTGTCTTTCACTTAGTCATGTGAGACCCTCCATGGAGCCTTTAGTTTCAAAATCTCCATTAACATACCCTGCAAAGCTTTGTCCATCACTCTCAGCAGATTGGCTCTGACCTGTTGACACTTCATCGGATGAAGTGCTAGCAGGGGAGTGGGGACTGTTGTTAATGGAGTCTGTGCACCTGGGCAGTCCAATTCTACATCCTCAGCTTCTCTCTGAAGAAGTGTCACAGAATGGTTCCTTGTAATCTGTCACATCTCTCTCCGCCTCTTTAGCTACTTGACGAGCAATATCTAAAGCATCGAGAATGCCATACTCAAGTTCGATAGTGGACTTCTTCCCATGAGCCTTTTTGGGACGCCTGTTACCTTTTTGTCCCCTATACAAAGCACTAAGATTTGATACATTCTTGAATCTATCTGTAAGAGTTTCCTTGCGTTTAGCGGCTGCACCAACTTCTTTCAACAAAATGGAACTACCTCAATTATCAAGCAAGTCAGAGACTGACTTCTTATCATGAGAATTCTTTGCAAAAACAACAATAATTATCTTCAACAAATTTAGGCACCTTGCCAATCTCAATATGAGGCCCAGTAGCAGATCCTTGAAGATCAAAAACAGCACCTGCTTCAGTACGGAGATCCGTCTCATCAATACCTACCTTTGTTCCCACAGAAGATATTGCAACTGCATCTTCTGATTTAGGAGCATTAGCATCTGAAGTATTGGCTACCTCAACTGCAGTTGTAGCACCTGCACTGCTCAAATTTTGTTGACCACTGTTAATCTTATCAACTGACTTCTTGTCTTGAGGAAACTCATTCACTGGTACTGTATCTGCCTTGTTGAAACAGCTAGAATGTGGAACATCAAGGCCACCAATTCCAATCCTAGTTGTGTTTGATTTAGGTTTCCGGTCTGAATCGGAATCAGAGCGAGGACGTTCTTCTAATGCCCAGCTGCGGAGCCAGAGAAAAAGGGTTTCGGGAAAAAATTGCCAAATGACTAATCACTGAATTTATAATGGATAAATTCTCCAAAAATACCATAAGGGTACTATATATTTTTTCATGATACTCGAATTCTACCTTATATAGGACCGGTTCTTAACTTTAGAATCAAGACGCTGCCCTGTTGAATATTATAACCTGACCCTATCTGAAACCTATATGATATCACAAATTTCGGGTACCCTACTGAAACATATTTATTATTTATTTTTCATCTCTAAAATATAGATTACTTTGCTATTTTTTCATGATTATTCTTATTTTATATAATTTTTTATCATAATAAAATATGTGCAATTTTAAGTATATTTATTTATACTAAGTACTATTTGTTATTATTTTAAGTTACAAAGATAAATTTAAAATAAAAAATTCATTAATATGTATAATTTTTATGTAAAATAAAAGTTTATCGAGTTAAAAATACAACAGGTTCGAATGGTTCCTAAAATGAAATTCAAACGAGAAAATTACCAACGATTAAAATTGACTGCGCAAATAAGTTAACAAGTTTCGATTCCGAATACCCCTGTGTGCCGGAGCCGGAGCCGACTGGTTCCTTCATTTTTTATCCGGAATCCATCCTATTGTCATTAAGATTTACCAAGAACTCACCCTATTGATATGTTTCTGCTGATTCTAGATTTATCCTACACCCATGCACACCCCTAAAAAATCACCACAATTTCTTAAAATATCATTTACGTTATTTTTATCCTAAAAATCACGTAATTTACTCTATTTTTCACATTTTACCACTCATTAGTTTTCTATAGTAACTCATTGATTTCTCTGTTGATTGCGTCACATCTTACGCGACGATACAAAATAAGATGATTTAAAATTTTTTTTGATAAAAGCACTTTGAAGAAAAAATAAATGAAAGTCTATTACAAAATAAGAAATTACCTTTGAGTCGGGGCAAATCAAATCTCGGAGTACCGCTCGGCCCGTGACTGAATTATCCCACCCAAGATTCATGGGCACACCATTATAAATCGACGCCGGTCTTCTTCCAAGTTACCTAGGGTTAGGGTTCCTCTCTGCAGCAAAGCAATCCGCCACAGCCATGTCGTCGACGCGCAAGATAACGCTGAGGAGCTCCGATGGCGAGAATTTCGAGGTGGACGAGATCGTGGCGCTGGAGTCGCAGACGATCAAGCACATGGTCGAGGACGACTGCGCCGATAACGGCATCCCCCTCCCCAACGTCAACAGCAAGATCCTCTCCAAGGTCATCGAGTACTGCAGGAAGCACACGGAGGCGGCCAGGGGCGGCGAAGAACGGTCGTCCAGCGCGGACGATGACCTCAAGGCCTGGGACGCCGAGTTCGTCAAGGTCGACCAGGCCACTCTCTTCGATCTCATCCTGGTGAGTTTGAATTTTATTCCTCTCTTCGATTCACTCCGCTTCCTGGCCTTTGATGAGTTGTGATGCTCTTGGACATGGGTTCGATTAAAATAATTCCTCAGTTCCAGCATCTTTGTCCATGTAAGGAATGTTTGACTGAGTGTCAGTTTTATCTCGAGCTAGGCTGCTGAGTGTGATAGAATATGACTTTTTGATGCTGTTTAGGTCCCATAAGTTCTGGTACTCATCCTCATACGTATCTGAGTACGCTTAATTCTGGATGGAGTAAAGGGGAATTCATTGTACGATTGTTCTTGAACTGGACGATCTAAAGCAGATGCTATCAGTTGTTTACGCACAGATTGGCGGTATTAATAGCACCAGAGATTGCTCCACCACAGAATTGGAGGAAAATTACAATCCTGTGTGATGCCCAGAAAGTTGTTTACGCAGCCAGCAGAAATCAAAAGCCAAATTGGGAATCCAGCAGCATCCTTTTTTATATTTCTTGTATAAGATCTTTGTTTGATGTTTGGGAAATCATCTGGATATCTAGAACTAGGAACCAACTTGCAGATAATCTTTGTCAGACAGGTCTTTTGTGTACCTCTGATGATATATTTTTTGTTGAGGACTCTTATGTAGTTAGATAAATGTATATAAGTATGTTTATTTATCCCAAAAAAAAGCAGATGCTATCAGTTTCCTTAGCTGGATCGGGTTGTATGGGGACCTACTTCGGGCATCGTCCTGTCCTGACTAGTAGTACAATTACTCTCATCTAAGCATTACAACGGGATACAGCACTCTTGTTTTGCTATGTAGGTGTCAGGAACTGGCTCTGAAAGTCAGTCATTAGGATTGCTGCTTCTTGACTAACTTTGAGCATCACTTTACCGGTTAAGTAGGGATCGTATGCCTGAATAGATTGAATAAACAACAAGAATTCAGACACCTGCTGGATTTGCAGGGGAAATTTACTATAATATCGGATTGGTTGCTGTCATTGAGTTTTGGCTATACATGTTTGTGTGCTCGTACTAACCTCCTTTGTGATAAAACTGGAAATATTTCGCTTGCAAGAATGATCTAGATATTGGACTCATCATCTATGTATTTTTATTTAGGCTGCAAATTACTTGAACATCAAGGGGTTGTTGGACCTGACATGCCAGACCGTGGCGGACATGATCAAGGGCAAAACCCCGGAGGAGATAAGGAAGACATTCAACATCAAGAATGATTTCACACCCGAAGAGGAGGAGGAGGTCCGGAGGGAGAACCAGTGGGCCTTTGAATGAGGGTGTACCCTGGTCCGGCTGCCCCTCGTTCGTGGAGCTAACCATTTGCAAGTTTCTCCTTTAATTAATGCTCTAGAGACTCCGGTGAACAATGACTCTCTTTGTCCTTTAGTTCTTAAGGTATCTATCTGTGTTTCGAATTTGATGACTTGTCTATGCTCCACCTATGACTCTGTTCTTGTATATTTCAATATAATGGTCCTATTGCTATCCACTCTGCATGAAAGCCTGATTTTAATTTTAGGGACAGAATCAGACAGTTGAGACCCGTCTGAAAATGTTGGATGATGCATGACTAGTTTTCCTTTGTTCTGCCTGTTCTGGTCGATACTGGAAACATGTCTGAACCTCATCTCTAAAGGTCATCTTCTTGGAGGCCCTTGGTCGGCCTCCATCTACCTGAAATCTGGTTGTTGCGGCTTATTCTGGGTCCTATTGCCTGGCATTGAACCCTATCGTCGTAAACGGCAGTTTCTCTTGAACATTTAGCTTAGCCCCTCTGGTGCATCAGCACTTGCAATGTGAGTGGCTTCTTCTTGGTTTCTTTCAACATCCATCGCAGTTTTGGCAATTCTTCTGCTTTCGCTCCCATCAAATCCAGAAATTGCTATTAAGGTAGTTCATATTCAATACTGGGGGGGAATTTTGTATTCACCGGGTTCATCCCGGTCTCTCCCAATCTCATCTCCTCCTCCATGTTGGATCCTGAACTCCTCCATCGGAATCGGGTTTGAATAGCATAGCAGGAACAGTGTCCGTCTAACAAAATCCTGGGACTCCGATAGTTTATTAGTTTCCAGGCAGAGATATAGACATGGAGAGGGCGTTCTGGGATGGCTCGTTACCAGACATTGATGTTTCAGCGGAACATGCTGTATGAATCGTTCTTAGTACAGATCATTTCATCCAGTTATTAGAAATGACTGTTTTATCTAACACGCGTAATTTCGATCCTATTTTTCACTGTACCGAAAAATGCTTGTTGATCTGATCGGTGGTCACACGGTCGACTGCTGCTAACATAACGAAGGCATGGCAGCCTAGTGATGTCAGTAATAGTATAATCCCATTATCGGAAAATGATGCTGCAATATTCCTTTTCATTGTCAAGTGTACCAAGAATATGTAAAGTTTTAAAGATACTTTTATGATTATTTATGAAATAAAATATTTTGTAGTAAGACCGTATCGGTTAATTAGATTAGTTATTATCTGTAGGATTTGGTGAGAGTAAATTGATTAGTCCGTCCCTGAGAGATGTTGTGTACATCAATTTGACATCAGTTTCATCATTACGAACATCGCTTTAGTCCTTAATCATTTTGAACATCATATAGGTCCATTTTGAATATTATACCGGTCCTTCCATACTTCAAAACTGTCTATTTTAGATGAAAAAATAGGTGAACATAGAAAACATCCTTCCACTTGTACTCTTATACATTTATCCATTTTAGTCCCTCGTCCTTGACTTTCTTTGAAATTATTTGATCCTTTTCGGCGAAATATTTCTCATTCTCATTCTGCTGCACAGTGGAGGGCGGGAAACTGTTTCATCTTCTCAAACCTCTCATCAATCGTGCTCATCCTTGTCAGTGAGTGATCGATCCACATAGAGAGTTCATTTACTGAATCTTTATGTTAAGTTTAAGTCTTTGTACCTCTTTTTCAATTTTCACTATTCATTTACTGAATCTGGTTCATATTTTATTGTTAGGATACCCAACAGAACAGACCTATCCCCAATAATGTGCCTATGGGGTTTCAAATGCCCATGATCAACCCTCCTGGTGGAATTGCATTCGGGCCTCCCCCAGTAAGACCAACTGCATTCAGGTCACCTTCAGGCACCCCTGTGACAAGGGAGACAAGAGAAGGTGCCTCAACTGGAACTTCTCAAAGATTTGCATCATTCATGGGTCGAAGACCTCAAGGACTTCTTGAAGTTTGATTTTATTGATGTTAGACATATTTTTGTTGGTCTTAGGCTGATTTACATTTGGAATTTCAAAAGGCAACTATGGCCTTTTGCTATCTTATTGGATAAATAAAAGTTGAAGGATGTTAATTTAATGTTACTGTAATGTTATTGATCTTAGGCAGCTTAGGTTGAAGTCGAAGTTGAAGTTGAACCTTGTAGATAGCTGTTAGCCTAATGTAATTAAGGAACAAGATTTTAAAGTCTAATTTTTGCTACACAGGTGAAATTTTGTTAAACCAGTTCATATAATAGAGTTGCAGCCAACATAACTTAATAAAAAGAGAATCATTTTTCTGATGACATAGATCACAACACAAAGATGTTCATTTACTTAAACAATACAATACCAATCAACAAAGAAAGCAACAAAAACATTAGGACCAAACAAGTTATTTTCAGCCTCTTCACTTTATCTCCATACTTTAGCACCTTTTCTTTAACTTTAAAATTGTCTTCTCACCATCTGCAACTTGTGCTGACTCTTCACTCTATATCGCAATCCACATTAATACTTCAACCTCATCCAGCCATTGGAAGTACTCACAGGTGATGCCTTTATTCTATTGGTATCACATACAGAACAAAAGAGAATATCAAGAAAGATAATAAAAATCGTAATGAAAATAACATTTAGCCATAATATTCACACACACTTGGAAGAAAGGGCACCTCAGAAACCGTCTACCATTGTTTCTAGCCATCTTCAAAGTAAGAATTGGAGCTTTTCTTCCACAACCATAGAAGCACTGTGAATTCTGAACTGATTTTCTCATGGATATAAAACTGTTGTCACTCGATCCCCTAGCAGAATGAATCCCTTGTTCGTCAAATTTTTCGCGTGATGCACATTATACCTTCATACTTAGTGTTGAGTTGATTCCAGTCGATTGGGACTTTCCTGCAACAATTTAGGGCTTTAATGCCTGGATTTTGGGGCTTTCACTTGGAGATTCGATTAGGGGGGCACAATTTCGTCCAAGACCTTCAATCGTATAGTAGAATCGATTTGAGGCAAACGATTTTGAAGGAAATGATTGCAGCAAAAGAGGAGAGGATGAGCAGAGCAGAGCAGAGGGAGGGAGGACAAAAGAGAGAGCAACGGATATATCAGCTATGTGAGAGAATGAAACTTCAAACTTCAATCTATCAGGGACCAATATGATAATGATAAATTTTAAATATTAACATCGTTAACATTCCACTAAAAAAGATGACTTTAATGTTCAATAAGGACGAAATTGATATTTACCGGACCAAATTGATGTTCACAGGACCAAATTGATGTTCAGAAGAATGAGATTGATGTTCGGAAGAATGAGATTGATGTTCGGCGGACTAAATTGATGCTCGTAAGGACTATATTGATGTATAAAATTAGAAAAGGACCAAGTTGATGTACAGCGCATCTCTCAGGGACTTCTTAATGTGAAATTGATAAATTAACATCAGGTTTGGGCGGTTAAAATGTGAGCACTTCACGAGTAGTTCACGAGAATAGATATTTAATTCTCTCATTGAACGTGGGCTTTTCGTGAGGAGAAAGCATTGTGCGTAATAGATATACTCTGTGTTAGTATATGTATAGCGTCATGAACCGATTCAAATAAGTCATTTTTAAGTTTTCTTCCTTTTAAATTTTATTAAAAAATTATAAAAATAATTGAGTCATATTAATCCGTAATATTATATCAACATTCTCATATAGTATACTCGTTGCATAGAAGAGTCCCTATTCGTGAGATCACACTTATAAATCCGCTTGTGCACGAACTTATTTTAATCCATAAAATTTTTTGGTGAAATATTTACACAAAAGCAAGGCGCGTGAAGGAGATGACTCGGTTAAGAAGAAAACGAGCACCACGTGGCGGTCAATTAGTGAGCTGTTTCCAAGGAAATCCGGGCCGGCTTCTCCCAATTTACATTCCATGCCATCAACAGGTGGACGCCCGAGTAATCAGGCCAGCCAGGGAGATACTAGAATGGCGCCTTGCGCATCGACGACAGTATCATTCTCTTGAATACCCGTGAGTCCACGTGGCAGGACCCAGAAAACCTCGGATAAAACGTGATGAAATACCACCCACCTAAGCCAGCTGATCAAGTTGGCCTCTTCACTGATCATCCGACAGCAGAAGAGCAACTAGAATCATCCAGACGAGTTCAGCTTGATCAACCGACGTCCGAGCTCTTCCTGAACTAATCTTAATCTTGTCCTCGAAACCACCACACGTCAATGGATCCTCAGTGTATCGATGTGGGTTGATCCTGCTTCGATCCCCTCCCGAAAGCCTGTATTTCGAAAATCTTATCTTATTCGATCATCCACAGGAGATTTGTTCGTGTAATGTGGCCGGAGGGTTAAAGAACAGTGACGAGCACTGCTATATGGAGCCTCTGTGTGACTTCTGTAAGGCCGTGAGGGCGGTGGTTTACTGCAAGCCCGATTCGGCTCGGCTGTGCCTCCAGTGCGACGGCTACATCCACTCGGCAAACTCCTTGGCCCACCGCCACTCCCGGTCGCTGCTGTGCGATAAGTGCAGCTCTCAGCCTGCGCTTGTCCGGTGCTCGACCGAGAAGTTGTCCCTCTGCCAGGGCTGTGAGTGGGCCAACCCCGGGTGCTCCAGCTCGAGCCACTCCAAGCAGGCCCTGAACTGCTACTCCGGATGCCCTTCCTTGGCCGAGTTCTCGAGCATCTGGGCATCCGTTCTCAACCCGCCTCCTCCATCCGGAGAGCTCGAGAGTACCTGGGGTCCGTACAATGGCTTGAGCTGCATCTTGGAGGGTAAGGAGAGCGAGGTTTCCTACGGACCACCCATCTGCTCCAACAAGCTGACCGAGCTCGAGTCGTGGTTGGGGCTCCCGACGAGCAATGCACCGCACCAGAGCGATATGCAGCTTCCCCGAGACCAAGCACAGTCCGCATCTCCAGAACTTATTCCACCTTATAAGGTTTAAACTCGAATACATCATCGACTTGTTGAAGTTCGAGTGTCTGCAGTCAAGGAACCGCTCGGTTTCGGTTGCAAATCTAAATTCTTATTTGCTTAGGTACCGCCCGGTTGTTCGAGTTTCAAGAACCTGAGAGTTCAAGACGACACTGCAGATCTCTGCCAGAGCCTTAATATGGACGGTCTCTCGGGTCTCGGAAATGGCAATGACATTCTAGACTGCGAGACGGATCAAGCTCGGTTCGGGTTCGAGGATGGAGATGTGGAGTGCCTTCTCATCGGGAAGAATCTACCTGGCTCCGAGACCGGCGCACCGATCGACAATGCCTTAGAGGTTAGCCTCAACTCATGATCTGGGTAATGTTTCACTCGGAATCTTTGTCCGACCATCGACACCCATTTCACGATATTGCTTTAACTTCATTCAGCCTTTCGTTTCTCCTCAGGCATTGCCTTCGGTGCAACAATCCGATTCCGTGGCTTTCCAGCCAGCCCAGCTGGGGAATTCGATTCTTGGGATGCAGTACGCGAAGGGAGGTGGTGGTAGCACCGGTGGCTGTATGCTCATGAATCCTCCCAACTGCAACCGAAACGTCAGTCTGGGATTCCCGACCTCGAGCATGTCCTTGTCGCTGTCGAACATAACCGGCGAAAGCAGTGGCTCGGATTACCAAGACTGTGGGCTATCCCCGATGCTCTTGTCGGTCGAGTCGCCCTGGGACCCGAACCCGGACGGCAGCTCTCCCCAGGCAAGAGACAAGGCCAAGATGAGATACAAGGAGAAGAAGAAGACACGAGTGTACGTGTCTCCAACTTCATCCGGACAAAGTTAACGTACACACACTATCAGATATGCAGGAGTGATTTTTTCTCAATTTTTCGGGTGCGTGCAGGTTCGGGAAACAGATAAGGTATGCATCGAGGAAGGCCAGGGCCGATACAAGGAAGCGGGTGAAGGGAAGATTCGTGAAGGCGGGCGAAGCGTATGACTACGACCCTCTCGGAGCGGCAATGAGCTTCGAGACAGACAACGTTGGTGTCGTCCCCTGTAAGACAAGTTCCTGCTGAAATAAGGCACCGGCAGCCTCAGTCGCCACCGGCTGCAAGACAGCAGCGTTGTTCCGTGGCAGGAGAAAGTGCCCAGTGGCCTTTCTGCAACCAAACTAAACCCTGTTAGATATGGCAGAAAGAGAGAGAGGATTGAAAATACATTCTTTGACAGTGAATAAATTGTTGGGAAAAGGAAGCTTTTTCCACCATTGATCATGAGCATGTAGAATCACACAAAGTTTTCAGTGAAGTAATTATATCAGGTATTAATGATAACGTGATATGTCTGTTGAATTAGAACTTAATATGTAATTAATAATTATACACATATAATTATTAAATACTAAACTTTTCTTATTAATATAAAGAATTATAACAAATGGTGAATCATAATTAGACAAATATATAAATAGTGGATTCTCCTCCTAGGGGCGAACTCGTTGGTAAGCTAATAACAAGAACTAGATCAAGTCCAAGATTCAACTCTCCGAGGGCCGGTATATAGGGATTAATGGCAGGTCCCGGGTTATATAATATATAGTTCGGTGGATTAGTGAGTTGTTATTGCGTCGGACACTATCGATACAAAATAATAAAGAAATAGTATATTATGATTAGATGGATATACCATATCAGTATTATTTTCGTGGTGTAACCGTTTCATTAAAGACTTTCTTCATCGTAGGAACATGAAATTTGAACCAGGTCCGTTCAAGGAGAGCTCTAGGGCTCTTCTCACAAGATGAAAAAGCCATTTTTTTGGGGGGAAATGGGACTCAGTACCTCTCTCGACCCGAGATCAAGAGGTCACGGTTTTGGTTCTCATTGGTGAGACTTCTCGTATCACGTTATTTCCTCTCCTTTCCATCTTCTTTCAGGGGTATGTGTGTCATTTGCATAATGGAAAAAAAAAAAAGCCATTTTCGTCCAGTTTATGACAGGGGAAAGGCGCTAAAGTGGGCCTGGTCTGAGCCCGTTTATTGTGGGTCAATCCCTTCAGGAAAGGCCCATTAAGCCCAAACCACGAACAATTCTTTTTCTTTTTCGGTAATAAAACTTTTTTTTTTGTTATAAAAGAGATCCCGTTTGCTTAAGAGGAGGAGGAAGAGCAGATTAAATTGGCAATGATAGTCCCTGATAGTGTTGTCAACCAGTTTGGATCAAGCCGGTTCATGAGCCGGCCAAGCCAGGCCTAGACCGGTTGTTCATGACGGCATGAATCCGGCCGGTCCCGACTTGGGCCTTTTCGGTCTGGGCTGAACCGGTCCAATTAACAACACTAGTCTCAGCTGTGAGAATCAAACTAAAGATTTCTTAATTTTAAATTAAGAGTGATATTATTATACCAAAATCTATTGTCAAACTGCAAACAAATTTACTTCTCCAAGGTTGACTGGTTTACATTAAAGTCAATGTATGGAAGGGCATCGTTATTTTTTTAATTAACTTTTTTTTTGTTTTTAAGCAGAGAGAGATAAAGTTAAGTGCAATTCACTGAAATAAAATAAAATAATTATACTAAATTAATAAAAAAAATAACAATGTAGTGTAAACTCAATTACTTGGTTGTAATTAAGTGCATAAAATATGAAGGACCCATCATATTCATTAGATGACTGAAAGAACCAAATCCAAAGACCGGTGGGCTACCTGAGTGTGCCATCATATTTACCAGACAACTCTAGGACCAGGACCAGGACCCGGACCCGGACCAGGACCCAGGACCGGACCTGAAGACCGGTGGGTTACCCGAATGGACCATCAAATCTTGTACAAGACGAAACCTAGATTCTTTAAAAAAATACTTGATATCCGGACTAACCAACTCTTGTAACATGGGCCATAATATCATATTACAGTTCACTCTACAATATAGATTATAGTATTTATTTGTAATATTCACTGTAAAATAAAATTACATGAGTTAAAATTTTACAGTGTAGTTGGTAAAACTTGTACATATAAAACACGTGACATTCTTATATCACAATAACTTTATAGTGTAACAAGTATACTACTTATCGGCGTTGAGGTGGTGTCATAAACCGATAGTAATTGGTACTGATAAGTAGTGATATCCAATTCTTATATAAATTAGGAGGATCGTTTTTATTTATTATCCAACGTGAGATTTATTCTTACTTGGTAAAGTGTTCACACTTAACATGTGTTTTTAAACACCCGCCCTCAGTAACTGACCTCGGACACGGTATTTTTCTTTCGGTGTCTGGTTTACAAGCCACGTGTTCTATATTCAGACCTAGCATGGTGGGTGCCCACACGACGACTTTCCTTGAGTCTCGTTTCCAAATAAAAATGTAAACTAATAGATAGTAATAAGATTTAATTTTATTACAAATAATCGTTCCTATTTATTATTCGAATTTTGATTTATTCGCTACATATCCTACGTGTCTTGTTCAAAAAAAAGAACGAAAAAGAAAGAGAGCACTCTCCGACATGCCAGCACGCTCCTCCAAATTTTGCCACGTGGATTGATCTCACTGGTGATGCACCTGCCAGTGCGAGCACGTGAACTTTGCCCGGCTCCTTCCCGCGAAAATTCAGACAACTTCCCAACCCTCCGGACTTTAACACTGTGCCTGTCTTTTTCAGGTGGTTTCCAAACAAACTTTATATTTGAAAAGTAAACGAAAATATCATCAGGTGTAATGAATATGGGTGTAAACGAGCCAAGCCTAACTCCAATCTATCACATTCAAGTCTGGCTCATTTAACAGTTTGTGAACTCGTGCCCATGCTCAAGCTTGGGCTTAACTCGTTACAATAAACAAAGGCTTGACGAGTTTAAACGAGTCAAGCCGAGAGGGAGGGTATAGGGTTGGTATTGGGCAGATCTATCAATTATCGAAGGTAAAGAGGAGATGAGAAGAATCTATTACAAATTAGTGATTTGTAAATGAGTGAAGAAGAAGAAAAAAAAGGGATCTAAGCAAAGTATTATTATTATTATTATTATTATTATTATTATAATACTATGAAATAAAAGTCACATTTACACTCCAGAGTTTCTCGAGCCGAATATTACGGGACTCGGTCCGGCTCGCTTAATTGGTGAGCTCGAGCCAAGCCAAGCCGAGCTCGAGCCAAGCCAAGCCGAGCTCGAGCTCATTCTGAGCGAGCTAAATTCAAGGTTTCATCGAGCTAAGTTGGAACCATTCGCGAATTATCTCATTTAATGTACACCCCTAGTAAGGAGTTAACTGGAAAGAAAAAAGGAATTCAATTTGTTCCGAAAAATCCAACCTTGTGGTTTTTTCATTTTTGTGTAAAGTTAGGTGATTTTTTTTTTGCAGTAACTAATCTCTCTCTGGTTCCGATTTGGAAAAAAACAATCAACTAATAAAATATTACTTTTTAACAATTTATATTATTATTGATTTTTCATTATCCTTAAATAATTAATAGCGTATTTTTTTAGAACTAAAAATTGAGATTATTTGGAGAGTGAAACACCCAACCTGATCTTGTTCACATCTAATCACGTGTGGAACGTGGAGGATGATTTTTTTTTTTTGGTCATGGTCAATTCAGGTTTAAGGTAGATGGCCCATTGATAATTTATAACTCCTTTTCTCTTAATTTTTTGGTCTAAATCACTAGTATCCAGAAGTTCAACGGGTCCTGACTAATCGAGTTCGAGCCGGAATGGTCCACTTAGAGGTAAAACTCTTTCAAAGCGAATTCTCTTTACTCACGAGATTCGAACCCGAGACTTCTCTCAAGGGGAAGAGATGCCGTACCACATAATTCATAAATCGCATCACTTGTTAAAGTAAAGATATTAAAACATCCTAACCAATTCAAGTGCGTAAGTGTGGACATTATCAATAATGTCGTATAATAACTGTGAAAGTGTCTCGTGGCTGAGAAAGACTTATGTGTAATGGTGTCACCATGTGACAGTGTTTATTTTGTGAAACTAACAAATAAAGTTTAGTTATTTTTAGGATTTTTTTTATTTTCAAATATCTATAGAAATCTTTAAAAGTCATATTTTATTTATTGGTGTTATCACATAAGTACTGTTACGTGTAGGAGTGTTCAAAAAACTGAATAAACGAACCGAACCAAATACATTGTCAAGAAGAGGTTCATTTAATTATTTGATATGTTTGGTTTGGTAAATTGAGGTTAATCGAACCGAATTGATTTGTGATTCCAAACGAAATAAAACATAAAAAGAAAAATAATTGTTAAACTAAAATTTATAATTTGTTGATGTTTCAAACAATACAGTTCAAATAACCATAATTAACCAAACTAACAAGCTCAAACAATTCATAATTACTATATTTTTGATGGTTGGATTCGGTTAATTCTGAACCGATTTGAACCAATTATATTTTATGGATTAAATTATTTTATAAAAAAGTAATAGCCAATTAACCGAACAGTAAAAATTGGCTGCATATCATTTGGTTATTTTGAGGAAAATGGCTACTGTTCGAACTTGATATGCCAAATCAAATTGAATCGAATTTAAAGTTAGACTTGAGCCGGTTTTTTAAATTGATTGAATCACGAAAACCTATATCATGTGATGATACCACTACACAAAATACTTGCTCCCCGTGGCAAGGTCAATCCGATATTCAATGCTTAAGATGCCTCGTGTTAAAGAAAAGGAAAAGATAAAAAAAGAAAAAAAGAGAAAGGTAGAATGGCGTACAAGCTCCATGGTGAGTTTGAGAATCTTACATAATTTCAGTTTATCACGTCATCTGTAAATTTTATTAATAAATATTTAATATACCATTATGAAGTATCACTCATATTTTTCTATCGATTAATAATATTTAATTTTTAAATATAATTTAAAATATTTACTTAAATATTAAACATTTATTGATTAAGTCCGCTATACTATCCATAACTTCAACTCACCTAAAACTCTCTCATGGTGAGTGAAATTGTGGTTTTCGGGCCAGAGAGCGTATAAGAAGCACCATCGTCGATTGGCTGAGACAAGAACGACAGCATCCTCCCTTCAAGTTCAAACCTCTGCTCCTCCCTTGCTCCTCCTCCTCTCTTCGGCCTGCTCCTTAATGGCCCGGGAAACTCTGAACCGTACGCAGACCGTCGCTGGGTGGGCGGCTCACGATTCCTCCGTCAAGATTGAGCCCTTCATCTTCAAGCACAGGTGCGTGTGGCTATACTTTCACCGGGTCATTTCTATGTATTAGTAGACACTATATATGTTTCAAATCATGTCTCTCATGGTTCGTGTCGTATCGTAACAATGGCCGTGGTTTCTCGGTCTAGCAGGGAAAACAGGCCGCACGACGTGATGATCGAGATCCTCCACTGTGGCATATGTCACACCGATCTCCACTACGCGAGGAATGACTGGGGCAAAACCATGTATCCTGTTGTACCTGATGCCATTCCCATGAATATCGACTATATTAATTTTAGTGATCCGAATTCTATCTGACCTGGTTCGAAAAGTTCACAGTACGAATCGTATATTCGATGTGTAGTTTTGAGAAATTATGAGGGGCCTGTAGTGGTAGCACATATCACAAGCTGATGGGTTGGATGCCATGATTTGAACCCGTTTGACCGTCCGATAACCCAATTTCGACTCACTTTATAATTAGGGTTTCTAACGTTCTATTTTTAGGTGGTTTTCAAAATTTTTATATCGAGAGAGTCTTAGTGATCTCCTCGTACCAAATTTGGATGGCAGTGGATATGTCCCTCCCGTGCCAGTGGTTTTTTTCCCACAGAGGGTCTTTCACGTAAGTCTATGTATTTGTTTTTCGTTCTGCGGACTGGTAAGACTACGATGATCTGAGCGACAGGCACGAGATCGCTGGGGTGACCGTGAAGGTGGGAAGCAACGCGAGGAAGTTCCGGGTTGGGGACTGGGTCGGGTCGGGTGCTTGGCTGCATCTTGCCTCGAGTGCAATGCACCAACTCCAAGGAGAACTACTGCGACGGCAGCATCTCCTACGTTGGATATTCTAAGATGCTGGTTGCCGATCCCAGGTGCTTCCAGTTCCTGTTATGAATCGATTTGAATCCTATAGACCGATCAATCGTATGATACGGTTCGGTAAGATCGATTAATTGAACCCTGAAGGTACGTGGGGCACATACCTGACAACTTGCCGATGGACTCGGGGGCGCCGCTGCTGTGCGTTGGAATAACAGCATTCAGCCCATTCAAGGACAACAGCCTCCTCGGCTCTCCGATGAAGAAAATCGGGATCGTGGGTCTGGGAGGTGTCGGCCACATAGCGGGTCAAGTTTGGAAAGGTGTTCGGCCAGCACGTCACGGTCATCAGCACTTCCCTGTCCAAGGAGGTCGAGGCCAGGCAGCAGCTCGGCGCCGATGATTTCATAGTCAGCACCAACGCCGACCGTATGAGTTACGTTCCTAGTACACTGTCCTGCTTCATTGATGTTAGTCAATGCCTTTAGCTGCGGCTTATTAGTTTAGTGATTTTACTGGCGATTGCCGGCAACAAAGAGGAGCCTGGACTTATTAGATACGGTCTTGGCACAGCACTCGCTCGTGCCGATCTTAGAACTGCTAAAAGTGAACGGCACCTTGGCGATGGTCGGCGCACCGTCCCGGCCACTCGAGCTGCCTCCTTTCCCTCTCAATTCCGGTAAGCTTTCGTAGATTTCGATCCCGTGAAAGTTTTACCTGCATGAGTTTGCACTAAATCATATAATATTCGAGTCAGTTTTTCGATTATAAAGATCCGAGTTTCTAGAAGGAGATTAGAAGTAGAAGGAAACAACCTTTATTGGAAGTCACATTTATGAGAATCACACACACCCGAACATGTTTGTACCGAGTCAAGAACGATATTAACAACTTGTGATTCAACATTACACATAATTTAAAATGTAGACAAGGTATTTATAAACTTTTATTAGTCGACAAACTTCCACAATCCGGGCTTTTTTCAATAGCAAGGGACAGTCATCTATCCGATATAAGGATAGAAAAATAAAGAGAAATAAATGGGTAGATAACTCTCACAGAAAGAATTGAACTCAAAACCTCTTGATTATAAGTAGAAGTCTTGTGCCACTGTACTAAGCAAACATCCTCTGATCCACGCTTTTTCTTCCATTCTCAGGTCAACAACTATTACAAGTCGGCTTTCTCTTTTGTACTCGATTCAAGGAACACTAGTCGGACATTTTTTTCCCACCTCAGACTTTTCTTATCACGAGTTATACGTTTGGGTCTAGAGCTGAGAGCCCACACCACAACCTGCAATGGTATCCTGTAAAATTTCTATCGAGTCTGTAAAATCTACGTAAAATATCCGCCTAAAATCCTAAACTTATCAATCATCGCACTCAGTTCTATTATATTTTAAGGTTCATTTTCTCTATAAGAAAACTGCTAAATTCTAACGGAAAGAGCCATCGGTGATCCGTCGGTAATTTGATTCACTAAAGGATTCCTGACGGATTCTCGACGAAAATGACTTGTCGCGTTTTCCCTGGTCAAGAGATTCTTGTCGATGAATTACTGACAACTATTTATCACCCATTAGCTACGGACAACCAACAGATAATCCGTCGATATAAATACAGGCGAAGACCCAACAAAACTGTGTAACGGATACACTGTCGTTAGGCCTCGTCATACATTCATGAAAAATCTCCAACAGATTATTCGTTAAAAATTCCGTCTATGAATTTCCCACGTAGTTCCCACCAAAGAATGGAGACGGACAAGCTGTCAGTTCCATCCATCAGTAATTTTTTACGAATTGCTATGGATATTCCATCGAAAATATGTGTCCTATTTTCAAACGGCTTATCCATCTCTAATCCGTAAGGATTTGCCATTGCCACTGCGGACGGATTCTCGCTGTCAGTTTAGTTGTTTTCTTATAGTGTTTATTATCTTTATGATCTACAATTTAATCACCTGCACTTGAGTTAAGATTCAATCTTAAGATTTCTAATGGATCTGCAAGGAAGAGGACTGTAAAAGGGAGCATCACTGGTGGCATAAGAGAGACGCAGGAGATGATGGATCTGTGTGGAAAGCACAACATCACCTGCGACGTCGAGATCTTCCTCCCCGACCGTATCAACGAAGCCATGGACCGACTTGCCAGGAACGATGTCAGATACCGGTTTGTCATAGACATCGCTAGCAAGACATTGAACCTCTGAAATGGGAAAATCGTGCCGGATGACCTGCTCCACAAGCAGAGTTGATTCCGATATCTTTATGAGCGGTCGGACGATGTACTACTATTCATGTGTTGTTCTCGTGGTGATGATTTGTTTACTTCGTATGGCACGCAGGATATTGTTCGGAAGGGTGTGTCGACTTTTGTTCACAAAACTAGTCAACATGATTTACATTAAAAAAAGATATATATATATATAATTTGGAATAAATTTAGTCATGTGTATTAAGTGCTATATTAATTAAACATATTATTAATAAATTAATTAAAAAGGATTCCCAACAATAATAATAACTAGAGATCCATCCGTAGTACAATCTATGTACGGATTTTATTATTCGATAAAATTGTTAAAAAAGCAAGTATGTAAACAATTAAATAAAATTTTAGTGGGACTTAATGTCTCGAGTGTGTGATTCTTGGTAAATTAAATATGAAAAATAATTAATGAATTTAGAAAAAATTTAAGTAATCTTATATATAATAAAAAAATAAGAAAAAAAAGGAGAAAAATGTAGAAAGAGAAAGTGAGAGAGGAGAAGTAGTGAGTAGTTACATATTATTGATTTTATCACCACTCCTATTTATTCTTAATTACTAGTTATTAAAAATATGTCGGTGAGTTGTTTTGAGAAAGAGAAAAAGACGGAGGACTAGAGTTTGCATATATAATATAGATATAGATAAGATGATGATAGACGCCAGCTTCGCATTAACCCTTTGTTAACCATAATACAGTTTTTGATTGGGTTTTCGATAGTGTTTTTTTTGTAATGAGTATACCACTTGATATATGTCATGAATCAAAAAGTTTGTAACCTGTCGTATATCTATAACTATCTTTACTGATATATTAAATACAAATCAAATTTTTTTCAGTAGTCGACCCTTGTCAGCTGTATTTATTATATACTAGCGACCGACCTGTGCTGCGCACGGTGAACATTCTCAAATACTGTTAAGATGCAAAAAAAAATATTAGTGCATGTAAATTCAATGAATTAACAAAATATATGCAAGAGAATATTAAAAAATAAAATCTTCATTTACTGGAAATTTCCAAACATGCATTACCTTGAACTGAACAAACTTCAGCAGCAAAAGCAAAATGGATCCTGAATAATACCATCAGATTGCAAAATAAGTGATTGAAAGAGAGAGAGACATGCAAAAGCCTACCAAATGTCTGTAACAAAGTGTACCCGAGGAGGAGGTGTCGCAACCACCGCTAGTCGGGCCCGGAAGGCGCTCGGATACCTCGGTTATCAAAAAAAAAAAAAACAAACAAAATGGATCTCAAACAGTAGCATCAGTTACTTATTTTAGCAAGAAGCTTAGTATCAGACCCTCATCTTCACCTACGTATAATGCTAGAATTTGAGTGGCCATTTGTCCATACCATGACGAACTCGTTATTGATAATTATTAAACTGAGCAAAATTAAAAAGGAAGTCACCGCTGCTACTTGTGCGCTGTCTTTTCCTCTGCCATGACAGGAAGAAATTTCGCTCTGCGTCCACATAGAAGACCTTCACTGCAATTAATGTCCGTGGCGGACCACCCACCGAGAGGGATAATTGAACGGAGAAGAAGGTTCAGATTTCTCGTCCAACACAGGATGCTTCTTCAGGTGGCAGACGTGTTGGCTGCGGTCGGTAGAAGATGCAGATGCAGAGAGGGCACAATTAGTTTGACATTGCTGACTGACGAATAAGAACCGCCCTGGCAGCCGCATCGACGGAGGGCAAATCGAGGGCTCCGGTAGAGCGGCTTCCGTGCGGTCCTTCAACAATACAGAGGCTGTCCTCCTCCAAAAAATCGATTCTGGCGCTGCTAGGCCACCGGGAATAGATCGGACTTCCTAGCATGGGAAATTTGATCTTTTTTTTTTTTTGGAAGAAGTCGTATATGACATCCAACCTGAGAGGATCATATTAAAAATTAAATGAGTTCTTAGAGTAAGTTCGATCTTCCACCTGGCAATGAGCATCATACATTACACCATCCACATTGCCATATAGTATAATTGATACGCGAGAGACTTTCTCCTTTCTAAGGATGAAGTTCTTCGTGCTCCTTTTTTTCTCAGCCTACCTCGATTCCCTTCTAAATGAGTCTTTCTTGTAAGAGACAAAATCTTAAATTGGAGAAAATTTTGTATATAGTGATCACCGCGTGATAGTGCCTTTATAGTTATATCAACAAATGAAATCAAGCTATTTAATTTTTTTCTTTTAGGAAAATTCTTTTTTATAAAATTTCATGAAAAATTGGCTTGATTTCATTTGTTAATTTCGTCACGTGACAGTGCCATATGGTAACATCGTTATGCACAAGACTCTCTCCTCACAATGACGCTCTCTGGAAAATTTTAATTAAATTGCTTTGATTATAATAATTATGACAATTGTTAATGCAATTAATATCAATTTACCCGTTTGATGTAATCTGTTCGATACTTTCTCGTACCGGGTTGTGAGGTTAAGAATTTCTCCAAGCAAGGGAGAGGAATCCGTGTTAATGGATAGGTGTATTCTCCCGTGATTGGGTGGCCATGCGCCATGCATCCATGGACGTGGCACCGATGACGTGGAAATTCCAATCAGGAAGTGAGACCTGGGGGACACGTGGCCGCATGTTATCTCAGATTTAGGCTTGCGAGGCCAGTTTGTGACCAATCATGGAGGGGAGTTGTTAAGGAGTGGAAGCAAAGGACTAGTGCCAGCTTTTAGATTTTCTGCCCCCCATATCGTCCGATCAATTCACAGCTGGGAAGCAATTAGCAGGACGATTATCTTCCGGAATTCAGAAAAATTTATAAAATTATATTTAAAATTTATTTATTTTACTTGTATTTTTATTAAATTAATTTATTTCATTTCATCCATCTAAAATCCATCTTTTGACCTTTTTTTTTTAAATTTTAATCCCTCAATTGGATCTTCTAGCAGAAGCAATCACTAGTCATGCCCGTGACGGTTTTGATTCTCTTGGTGTACGGGGACGATATACATGAAAATGAGAAGATTTTAGATGGTCCCATCTTACAAAAATACAGTGAATAAATACTAAAAGTTTGCTCCGATTACTAATAATTATTCGGACTAATCAGGCGATTAACTCTCATGAGGAGCCTTTATCAAACCGTGCAGATTGATCCGACGGCCCGCAAGAAGCTGCAGGTCAGCTGCAAGAACGGAAACGATTGGAACGAGAAAAAATTCAGATCCAACGGCTGGAAGAGCTGCAGGTTTGCCAAAATCTCACAACTCCCATTTGCCCATTAGCTCCGATGTGGTCAGAGTTTTCTTGGACCACGGGACGAGATTGAATCTTGAAGAGAATTTCTCAATGAAAAGGGTGCAGTGGAGTCACACACAATCGGGAGGGTTGAATTCTCCCACGGGGACTTCTATAACTCTTCATATCTATTTTTTTATTCTTTTTATTCTTTTTATACGCATGATCTTCCTTGTAATGGGCAATATGAGTGTATGTATAGGTTTCGTTCATGGTATTATAGCTCTTTCCTTAATTTTGGTGGAAGAGAACCGATGGACTTAATCAAACCCAAGGGCTCAAGGGATGGATGGAGGGAGAATAGTTTTATTACAGTTTTATCGTTCTTTTGTTTAGGATAAAGAGATCTTAATTTCGATAATTACTGGCTGGATTTTTTGCATCTTTTTCATTCTCTTCTTTCTCCTGTCTCTTTATGACTCGTGAATCGCATTTGCGATGGAAAAAAAAGTTGAGAGATTATCTAAACATGGTTAGAACAAACAATCTGGTACATTCGTATGTACGATCCATTCTAGTATCTTACGCGTAATTTTCGAGATACTGAGTCTGAGTTGACAGATCCGATAACTCGGTAAGAAGTTGAATAAGAGATGATAGTTCAATCCAATCAACTAATACTCAAATTAGTTAATAATCAAGAGATAGAAAGACTGAAAATGTGAAATGAGAAGAAAATTTTGTAAAAGAAGAATAAAAAGGAAATGATGTAAAACAACCTATTTATATGTAATCAAATTGTTAGATCATCAACAAATAAAAGTTTTAACCCGTTAATGGATTGTCCAAGTGCATACGGTAATTACTACTTATATCTTAAAAGACAATTATAACCTTTTGCATGCTATTTTTTTATGTACAGAAGAAGCGCATAGGCCTATAAAGAGTAGAAGAAAGAGGGAATAAACGAGGTACAAGAAGTCTTAGGGGTGAGATCAAACCCAGGATTTTTAGATCACAGTGTAAGAGCAATAACAATTGGACTAAGTCATTTTTCTCCTTTTGCATAACGTTGTAGGTTACTACCATTTTGCTGGATCTCTCATGGAATAAGGAAAATTACCATTTCACAAATACGTCTATAGTGGGTACCACTACGTATCCTTTCTCTTTATTTCGGTATGAACCACTTATATTTAGAACTCCAATGAATCCTGACTAATCCAATTTGAGTCAGATGAGTCTACTAGTGAGTAAAACTCTCTCAAGCCGATTCTTTTTCCATTTATACAACTCGAATCCGAGATTCTTTTAAAGAGAAGAGGTGTCCTATCACCTCAATCAATCAACTTTGATACTTATTCTCTTAAAAGAGCGATTTTCATTGTAAAATTATTCAAAGGGTAGCTAACCTCATCTTCCTAGGTTTTTTATGTTCTGTAATCTCCATTAAGCGGATAATTCCAAACTTGTCTAGAAAGAGGACAACGAAAAAGAAAATAATCTCTAATCTCTACTTGTTCTTAATAGAGGATGGACAGTGGACTGACAGGAGTGTTCCATTTACAATTTTTTTAGAAGGTGAAGAGCTTATTTTTGATAGCCTAAAAGCATTATTTTCTTCTTTATCTCCCTATGTTGCATAGCTTGTCCGACCCCATATAAAGTTCTTCATGGTATTAGAGTACATTGATCCTAACAAGTCCATTGACCGCTTTTCAGAGCAGATTATGATGCAATCGATGATCATCATTTAAAGTATATGGTGTTGAGCACTTTGCCGAAAGCACAAAAAAGGGATGCTTGTTGCTTCGCTAACATATTATGCTAGCGGGATATAAAGGGCAACGACCACTGTAACGACTAGATATGTGCTTTATTATAACTAATTGAAATCAATTAGCTGCACTAGGCAAAATCATTGAATTTATATGCAAATTTATCGATTTTATCTAAACTTTGATTAAATTAAATTATACAGTTTGAAATTCATTATTCCAGTCATCATTGTGTCTCGCTCGCGTTGTACTGATTTTTTAGATTCGTCCCTAAACAGGTGTATCTGGCTAATTTCCTATTTTATTATTTCCCTTGCGAGAAAAAGATATTAAAAGTTCTATATATTTATCGATTCTTTCAAGTGGATCTTAAATATTTCAAAGTGATAAATGAAGTCGTATATATTGCCCAAGTTACAATATCTAGTCACATCTATCATGTATCGGTGCTACGTCAGCTTAAAATAACAGTAAGTGATGGAAATGATTCGATGTTGTAACGCGGATAACATATAGAACTTGATTTATAATTTTAAAATATTTAGAACTCACTTATAAAAATCAACAAATATATAGAACTCTCAGCGTCTTTCTGATCTCTTTCCCTCCCTACTTAACAAACATGTACAATACGATAAATTGATATACAACACGCAAATGGAATGTAAGGCTTGTCTATCCTCTTGGATACATCTTGGACATTACAATCGCAAAAACAAAAATAATCGAATCTAAATTAAACGGGGTCGTTGAATTTTCGTATATCAGGAGAAGATCTTGGATATATATAACGGTGTCATCTCGTAATAACACCCATGTGGAGTTGGTTTGTGTCTCTATGTAAACACTGTTAAATTGTAATATTATTACGCACAAGACTTTTTTGTATATATTGTGGTTTATATATAGAAAAAGTAAATATAAATGTTGGCAATGCTTCGAGAAAGTCTTATATATAACAGGTATACTGCCTACGTGGTATCACAGACAAATTAAATCAAATTATTTTTAATATTATCTTTTCTTTTTTAAATTTTTTATTAAATTTTTTTAAAAATAACTTAATCACATTCATTCTTAATCTTTCCAATGCCTCCTCCCTTCTGGGATTGTTATCTTACGAGAAGAAGGGAAAGGAGAGCACGCGGTGTGAGGATGGGTATGTCGTGCGGAAAAAGACATGGAAAACCTAATTTGAGGCGGTGCTGCGGCGTGCTCATATATATAAGATATGTATATAAGCAGCTGCCCCCCAGCTGGTTTCTTAACTCCATCTCTTTGGCAACTCCCTCTCTCTCGTTTTCTCTTCTCTTCAAGACATCAGTCTCCCTGATCTCGTGGCTTGATCTTCACAGCATCCACTCACCGATCATCTTCAGAGAAGACAACCTTCTAAAGCTTCCTCGGTTATCGATATTAAACCACCGATTGCTCATCGTTATGTTGTCGTCGATTCATCATCGATGAAGTTCAGGCGACACAAATTCGAGTCCCCGTTGTCCACGGAGCCTGGTTAGTCCCTTGTTCCAATCTTCTTGGAATTTCGATCAATACCTCCTGCCCTTCCATTAGAAGGATGTCGATCGCCGGTTTATCATTTAATGTACGAATCCAATTTTTTCTGATGTTTGTAGGGCGGGGAATGGACTTGGCATTGCTCTTAGCCGGCCGTCGATCGTTAGCCAGGAATACAAGGCTGCCCTAAGAACAGATTCCTACGCAGAACTTTGGAAGAAAGTCCAATCCCAGCTCACGGGATCGACGTCAACTACGGTCGATCTCCTCTCGTCGTGGTCGTGGTCGTCGTCAAGAGATCGCTTCACGGCCCACCACCTCTCCGAGACCCTCCTCGAGCCCGACCGGGTAACCCTAGGGGCCATGGTCAAGAGCCTCCACATCCATCACCTCCTCATGGACTACTTCAAGGCAAGCTCCGATGCGTGTGACATGTGCGAGCTCCTCCTTGTCAGCATCCACCGGACCCGGTCAAACTTCCAGCTGATTAGGAGGGTCGCGCAGCTGGCCGAGGCAGCCTACGACTGCTTGAGCAGTGAGATGATCTCCCGAGAACTGGGAGCCTTCTGGTCCCTCGGGAATCCGTTATCGGTTATCAGCCCAGTGCAGTTCCATGACATGAATGAGAGCTACACGGTCCTCCTCCAAGGGCTCACCCGGAAGTGTGAGAGAGTCAGGGCAAAGGCAAGACTCTATCGATTCGGTGAGCGAGCCGGAACTTGCTGCCTGGTGCTCTCCTGTGGAGTTATGGGTATCGCATCAATCGTGCTTGCGGTCCATGGGGCCATCGGTGTCGTGGCTGCCCCGGGGCTGATGTCCTCCTGCTTTGGCTTAGGGCTTTTCTCAAAAACGAAGGAGAAACTGATCGATCCCGGGACATCACCCTCGTCTTCGTGCCGAAACTGTAAGAGATCGCATAGCAGTAAGGCCCGCCGGAGCAGGAGGCTGAGCTCACAGTTCGATGTAGCAGCGAAAGGGCTCTACATACTGATCAACGACATGGATACAATGGGCAGCCTCGTGGGGAGGCTGCAGAACGAGGTCGAGCACGCCCGGGAGTGGGCCGATATGGGTGCTAAGAGCTCGACGAGCAATGGGATTCTCAGAGAAGTCGTCCGGGAACTCGATTTGAATAGCCCGTGCTTCATGGAGCAGCTGGAGGAGCTCGAGGAGCACATCTACTTGTGCCTGCTCACCATTAACAAGTCCAGAAGGTCTCTCCTTCAGGAGATCACAGTGTCCTCCTCAAGGCATGTAGACGGCAGCGACAACAGCATCAATGGCCGCGGTTGCGGCGATTCAGACAACTGATTACGATCCCTGACTGACTAACATCAATCTTTTCCAATTAACTCATTCGATTGGAATCGGGAAAAATCGCAGTTCAGTATCGGCTTCAATTGCAATTGAATACCTCTACTGTAACACCGATCAGTGAACTTAACCGAGGAGAAATCAATCAGGGTATATGATTTTTTTTTTTCTTTTTCAGGTTTATGGATATGGCGCAGGCTCCAGGAGAAGCTACATCAGGATGATGATCTTGCGGGGTGCTCATGTTTTGGAAGAAAAGATTCTTTCGTTATTCGGTTCGTCAGCTTTCGGTTTGTCATTTTTGTCATTATTTCGCTGCAAAAAGCGTGTCTTGGATGCATTCCCAACTGGCTTGTTCGTATGATGTAATTCCATCTGGGACATGTCTTAATTCTACAAGACTACAACTGATATTTTGGGTGTTTTCTGTAAAGGAAGTCATGGCCCAGAATGATACAAGAAAGAGAGGAATGGCCCCGAGAATCCGGCTCAGGGGGTGAACAGAACTCCGATGGTTAGGGTCAAGCTGACACCGACCGAGTTCTCCTTTTATTTTCCTGTTACAAACGTTGCTTGTAGATTTAGGAGGAAGAGAGGGAATAAAGAGATATAGAGAGTCTCGTCGACAAAAATGGAACACTCTTTTATACCTCTGTGCTGGATTCTCCCTGTCATTGCGGTCTAGCACCAAAGCTCTCTATGTCCAGACTTAGTCCTGAGAAAGAATAGCCCTTCAAATGGCAAGAAGGTCTCTCTGTAACAGCAGCAGCCAACCAGCAAGTACACCGATCCGGTCCCAACACATCTGCAGGAATTTGTACAAGTCGGCTTCTTCCAGCATGCTGTGGCAAACCGGCAATACCTTTTCTCAAACACGGAATGCTAAACCTTAAAAAGATTTATCCAACTTGATGTGAAAAAACAAGTTGGAACATCAAAGGCAGGAAATCATAGTCAATGAAGAGCCCACCTGGGACGAGCTGAGATCATAGAAGTACCTATCGTTAGCCACCTCCACGGGACGAGAGCCTTGAGCTTCGAAACTGGGTGCATCGAAATCGATTAAGTTAGCGCGATCGACTTAGCGTAATTTCATGAATCCATTTGAGGAATTCCACTGACGAAAATCAGAAATAGGAGCTGATGATTCGAGGTCAATGTGACTGCACCAAATCTTTCATCGAATGGGGAAACTTCCTAAGGAGCAAAAAAGAACAGAAGACTTGCTAGAAAATAGAAGAGATATCCAAGACATTAACATGCCCTCTGACTCATCTTCTGCACTATTAACGATGAACAACAGATCACATCATCATCTTGCTATATATAGGAATAATCCTCACAACCTTCACAAGAAACCAAACAGTATCTTTAGTTTTTTAACCCGAACTCTTCGAAGCTTCGAGTTCCCGGAGCTGTAACACAAAAACTGTATCAGGACAGACCTTGCTAGACCACACAAAGGAATTCAAACGACACAAAATTCCCTCTGGACCCCATAGAAGACGGCTGCAGCGGGCTGCTCTAGTTAAAACAATAAGCGCGCCTCGGCCATTTGAGCTCTTGCATGTAACCACACATGATCTCTGGTTCGGAAAAGCATCCTAGGATTCCTCCGGGAGGCTCCCGAGATACCGTTCCGAGCTCAGAATTGGACGGAGCTGGTGAATGTCTGTCCGAACTGCCAGCTAGACGGCACGATGTCGGGGAAGATCTTGGTGACCCCGTCGGTGGTGGTGACCTGGAAGGACAGGGACTGGCCGTTGAGGTAGAGGTTGGATTGCCAGTTGGATCCCCAGTTCCGGGACATGGCAGTCCAGCCGGACATCTTCGAGCCCTTGATGGACATCGACTTGATGGAGCCGGCGTTGGCTACATTGCTGACCAGCACGAGTTCGAAGTAGTCCCTCCCGTTGATGGTGAACCTCACCCCGTGCCTCTTCTTGCACGGGACCCTGCAAGAATCAAACGACCAGGTTAGCTCTCATGTTCGGACCATCGGTTCAGTCTTATTAAGTAATAAATAATAAATTATACTATGGTTAGTCAATGTTAACCTTTTTTTTTTCCAGTAATCCACGGGTTCAAAGAGTCCGTGCATTAATAAAAGAAAATTACGAAGCACAAAAATGGGGCATAATCAACCCTACAATATCTGCCAAACGATAGCAGTTCGAGTCCCAAAGGACAAACCGTAAAATTATAAAAACCTAAGGGCTCGCGAATCGCTTGATTCATAAGCCAATCAGTAAGTACATGAGTTTCCGTCACAGAAAGTATGTTTCATGAAAACTAGCCGGTCATGACTCAAGAGGCCATGGATGTCCTTTAATATCAAATATGGCGCCTGTGCATGTTCCAATCACCGTGTAAGCACCAGTCCCCGATTTAACTAATTTCACGCGATGCCCCTTCAAGGACTAGTGTGGTCTATGTGCGAGGGGTGCTAAGCAATAAACAGTTATACCACACACATATTTGATAAGGTCAACCTTTTGAAAAAGACAGTTATAACTGTGAAATTTCCACCCGTCCCATAAGAGATTGGGCCCATATCCATCCCAAAAGCTCAAGCTGATAGGATGGTGGTACCCGTTCTCTTATAAAGAGGGTTTCAATTCTTCAATTCTCCGATGTGGGATTTATATCTCAACACCCGCCCTCACGTGGCAACGTGTTCACACTTGACACGTGCCCTTAAACACCCGCCCTCAACAACTGACCTCGAGCCGGGCATTTCACTTCCGGTCTCGGGTGAGGGGGGACAACTACCACAAGGCGGCCTTCTCTACCGTCCTCGGGTTAACAACTGGCCTCGAGCCGGGTATTTTTCTTCCGGTCTCGGGCTTACGGGTCACGAGCTCCACACTCGGACCTGGCGTGGTGTGAGCCCACACGGTTGGCTCTGATACCATGTGAAATTTCCACCCGTCCCATAAGAGATTGGGCCCATATCCATCCCAAAAGCTCAAGCTGATAGGATGGTGGTACCCGTTCTCTTATAAAGAGGGTTTCAATTCTTCAATTCTCTGATGTGGGATTTATATCTCAACAATAACGATTTCAGATTCTATTAGGTCTGATGGATCTGGAACTGGACCTTTGGTAAAGGACGGGAACGATTCCTCCGGCATAGATGGCGATCTTCTCCCAAGCGGGCTGAGCCATGTCGAAGTGCTGGAGGGGAGGGTTGCACCACCCTCCGTCATTGTTCGGCAGCGCGTAGTTCGGGGGACAGAAGTTGGTCGCCGTGACGGTGACGGAGACTCCCTTCTTGCACCATCTGGCGTCGGTCTTGTAGTCGCAGACGATCTTATAGCATTGCCCGCATGAGTTCCCGTCGTTGAACAGGGCGGTGCTGAGGGCTGCCGTCCTCGTCCCGTACCCGGTCTGGTACAGGTTCCCGTAGCCACATGCTCCACCTGCACGGGAAGAAAGTCGAAGTTCGATTGAAATGTCTCGGGGATTGAGCACGAGTGTCGAATAAAATCAGAACCGGCTGGAGACAACCCTTTCGGACGGGTTCTAAGTATATACCCGTGAAATTCGAGCAGTGTCCGACGGGTAATAAATTGAAGAACCAGTTATTGTTCCAACTGTTGGATACCTGAAATTGGTATTGGAACCGGCACATAAAGTAAAACTCATCTGCGCGATTAGCTTCCGTCAACTGTGATTTCTTCATTTGGACTCTAATTCTTGTATTTTTATACCGTTGTATTCCTAACTTAATTAACAACGTAATAATCGTAGTGTAACTATATCAAACTAATAAAAGGTAAATTAAAACTATGAAAGCATAGTATTTAGCAGTAATTAAACCTATAAATGATACTGAAACAAGTTCATGAAGTTATGTGAAGGAAAAAAAAAAAAAAAAGGCAAAGTCCAGCCAGTTACGTAGAATATGTGATATAATACAGGTTTCGAGTAAGGTTCAGTTCTTAGATGCGGCTGGGTATGGTTCGGATCCAAGATTTGGAATCGATTTTTGCACATGGTATGATCCGGATATCATGAATGATACAAGATACCCAAACTCGATCACCTCTAGATGTATCAGGTACAGATGAATGTATAGCCAGCGATCGGGTAGTATACTCGGAGAAGGGATTTTTCGGGGATTACCCATTGTACCGGACGCATCGCTGCCGCCGTAGAAGGTGGCATGGGCTTGAGTCCATCCCGTGGCGGTGAAGCCATTGACGGTCTTGAGGTTGAAGCAGAAGTTCCCAAGCAACAGCACCAGTGCAACAATGGAGGCTGCCATTGCTCTCTCTCCTTGCAAAATCTCTCTGTTATGGGCTTTCTTGGGTTAGACAGGTACCCGTAGCCGCCATTATATATATAACAATCACACCCAATTAATTAATTGATCAGAAATTAACTAACTAACTAATTAATTATTTATTTATTTAGATTTAATTATTATATATTCAGTTGAATTAAATTCCATAATTGCATTTCAAACCAATCCCACGTTCTCCAGAACTCTTCCCTCCTCCACATCCACATGAAGAAAAAACTTAGATGATCCTATCTCACGATGACGTGGTGACGAAGAACCAATCAAATTGCTTTGATCAGTATTAATTATGGTAAATACTCGGATGATTAACACTAATTTATCCGTTTATCACACTTTGATTGGTACTTTCTCGTGTCACGTGACGAGAGATGATCCCCTAAAACTTTCTCATAACCATACACAGTAGTATGGTCACATGCGATTCCCCAAATTAAGAGCCGAGAATATCTCATCACCCACTTCCCCACCAATCAGTTCGTTGAGTTTGCTTGTAAAGTTTTTTAATTCGGTGTTGGCGTTCACATGTACGGATCCTGAAATCTGATCAGGAGGACGAAACTTCATAGAGAGTTAATAGATGGATTTTCAGGGGTAATTATTAGGATAATTCACTAAAAATATGGACAGAATTATTAAAATTTTCACAGATTTTCTGATTTCATGGAGCAATCGCCCTCACGCCCTCTCCCAAATCCAACCCTGGATATTCAGGATTTCTACTCGGTGTAATTAATTGTTTTAAACTGGGTAGGTATGTTCAACCACCGGAGAATTCTTAAATAATCAGATCCCGCACGTGGCGTGAGAAGCCACCAGTTGAATCATATCAAACGAGTAAATCGATGTTAATTATTCGAGCAGTTACCGTTATTATTACTAATTAAAGCGGCTTAATCGATGTTCATCCAGGATTTTTCAAATCAATCATAAATTTTCTTCGTTTACAAGATTCGTATTGAATTTCATATTTCTGCCGCATTCTGTTGAAAGTCTTAGATTGGTTGCTGATGTTTGAAGAATGCTGCAGTTGTACATTATCAACGTTTCCCTTTCTTTAACGCACCACCTGTTTAGTAAGCCCGACCTTAGTTAAGTTGAAAGTCGAATTCTTTTCATTCACAACACTTGAACATACAATTCAGGTTCATTTCGAAGAGGGATGCCAGACCACTTGAGCAGTCGATTATTCGACATTTTTTTTTTTAAGAATTACATTAGATTGGACCTCACATGGTTTTCCCTTTGACCTGACAATATACAATTCGGGTTCCCCCATGTTTCATGTTTCCATGCACATGACCCATTTTGACATTTCGGCATACAATTGATTGATTATTGGATCGTGGTTAGATCCGATAACCTGTCGACTAAAATCTCCCGCGCTCCCGAAGAACATTAATGTCCGTTATGAGTTATCCATCGAACTCACTCGACTGCAAGGACTCGAGCAATGCGACGAACGATTACGATTACACGACCCGTGCGATGAAGAATGCACGGCTAGGTTCCTGACATTAACATGCGATGGGGAAGAAACTGAGACTAGAATGATAGTTGACTTCCCAGTGGATCATCAAACCACTTGGGTATTAAATATTGTTACCCACTGGCTGCTTCAGAATGTGAACAGCTTAAATTAGCGGACTCTGCCAGGGCACCGTCACATTCCTGCACATGATTAACGAACTTGCTTGTAGAAGAAAGCAAACAGATGAATATTTAATCCTTCGAAGGAACCAGAAACAGAGAGCTAGCTACCCCGGCTTTGCCGTACAATGCACTTGAATGTACCTTAGCAGTGACTTACCTCGACCGGGTCCGGTCATCTCATCCAAGGCCAGGTTGGAGCGGTGATTCCTCGGGCACAGTTGCTGTATGTACCCTGGATGAGATCTGGCAAAAAGAGAGAAAGAAGAGAGCCCACCAGGATCCAAAACTCTTTCACATTTCCTCTGAAAATTCGGCTACAGATGGATTCCATGTTCCGGATGTGCTCCACATCGACTGTGGAAGAAATTAAGACAATAAATCAAAAGAAAAATGCAATATCCATATGAAATAAGATAGGAATTTAAATGAGCGAGTCTGCAAACTCCAAAAAGCAATGGGAGATTGGAAATCATCGTCATCCTCCCCGGCGATATGCTTTGCCAACTCCTGCTCCTGCTGCTGTCTCTCCCGCCTCTTCTCTGCACACTCCTTCTCCTTGTGGGTGTTAGCTGGGAATCTCAGAGCCCGAACAGCCTCGTTGTGCATGTTGAGGCAAAAGGCAATCCTAGAGTTGAATGCAATCTGAGGCTGGTTCTTGCAGTGGATATCACCAGTCTCCTTCGAGACCATACATCCCTTTGCATGGTCTATGGTGGCATCTATAGCACCATCCCGGATTGCCTTCGCCACGATGCTTTCAGCATCTGCCACTGGGTTTGAGGAGTCGAGCCTCAGCTTCTTAGCCACATCAGCAAGTGAGATACGAGAGTACGAGATGCTGATGTTCCTTAAGCCAGTCCTGCTAACATTATGGCGGAGGCAAACTATGAGGTTGTGAGTCTGGTCTGTGTTGAAAGTGCTTGCAAACTTCCAGCAACAAATTTAAACGGCTCCAGATAACCGATCCTGACAGCCTGAACAAGTGAAATTGGTTATTAATAATGAAATTCTCGCATCCAGATCAAGATTATTGGTAGTTCAAACTTCCGAGCCAAATGGATGAAGAGCAACCAATAAGAATGCATCAGATGATCGGAATGCCCACATAACATAGGACAGTGCTACAAGGATCTCGTAAAATAGTGAGGAATGAGCATTTTGGAGATATTTTTCTCCAAAACAAAAGAGCGAAAACAAAGTCGATGGTTAAAACTCACATTGGTGAGTTCAAAATATGGTCTCAGAGCCTTCTCCATTCCCTTCTGCGTGAAAATAGTCCTCTCAGGTATTTTCCCAAGCAAGAGACGGATTATTATGGCCCACTTGTTGCAGTGAATTCAGAATCCCTGAGCTGTAGCAGGGGCTTTTCGGGCAGCCTGAAGAAGAGATTCTTTTGCATTGATGTACTCCAATTGGATAGTCCGGATTTTCCCAAGGTAAAATAGATATCGGCAGAACTGCAGAGAAGAGATATTTATTTAAAGGTTCATAACATATTCAGAGAATTAATTAATGATGAAACACGGTGTAAAAATTGCATCAGCAATAATAGGACAAAATGGCAAAGGTAACAAGACTGACATGGAAATACAGATGGAAATCAAACTGAACATAGTAAGAGAGCAAATTGTAAAATCTTATATAGCCTATCATGATATCGATATACAGTTGATCAGATGATGAAGTTGTGTTTATATACAAAGGTCAGAAAATAATACAGCAAGGTGTTCCGTTTTTGGAAAGTTGCTGCTTAGGAGCAGCAGGAAGATGTGCAACCCATAAAAAAAAAAAGGGCAGGAAGATATGCAGACTCTCATGGACACAGCCTACCAACCAGGCAGGTGACGGTGGAAGTGCTTGAAATGAGAACTGGGACATTCCCTTAAGCTGGGAGCACAGGAAAACATTGTTTTTTTTCTTTTTTTTTTGGCAGATATTACAAATAGATGAAAAGGCAACAACGACGGCCAACCCAGGCAGAAAGGGCATCACTTTCTGAAAACATACAGGCAATTACCTGAACTAAACCCAAAGTTTAGTTGAGGGACTCCATTAGAACGAGAATGCTAAATCAGTGTCTGAACAAGCCATAGCAGCAGCTAGTACAGCTTGAAACCATTTTGTAGGAATAAATTTAGAAAAAAATAGCACCGTGTGCAAAATTCATAATCCTTAGAAGAATTGAAATTCAGCAAGCTGTTACACAGCTGTACCTGCTGGTTAGAATGTGCTTCAAATCGAGGTGCCTTGGAGCGCAGCTTCTCTGCCTGATCATATAGATTATAATGAAGGTAATTGCGAAGCAACAGATTCAGAACTGTTTTCTGCATCACAAAATACATTTTCTCTGAGCTCCTATATCTCCAACATAAACAATATCTGAACTTTGACTAAGACTAATCTTAAAAGACAAACCTGGCTGAGCTCAGCATGGCACAGTGTGGCAATGCGATGGAAAGCAAGCAAGTTACTGAAGTATAAATAAGAGCAATCAGAAAAGACAAAGTAACATTCAATAGCTAGAAAAGTGTAGGCATTAACGACAGAGGTAAAAACATACGATAGAAACACTGATAATGCATAAATGTACTTAGAATATTATAAAACTTCCAGCATGCAACCTTGTAAATTTATATAGTTTAAGAAAAATGATATCTAACAAACGATAGGAGCTGCAACTGCTATGTCTTACCCCCGAATTTCTGCAAGATCATGTGTTAGCTCATAACTATATGAATAGTAGAAGTATAATCTTGACGCTATAACATCAATAGTTCTTCTATTTACATTCTTAAGCCGAACAATGCTAGCTGATGAACAAGCCTTAGCCTGTATATAAGATGATGAAAGAACTTTACACAATGAACAAGCTTGTTCAGTCAATACACGGAAGACATTAAGGGAATGAGTTCAAAAGAACCAAACCTCATTGTATTTCTTCTGATCAATCAAAAACAGAAGTACAAGCAGGTAGCAGTAAATTTCAAGTTCTGGCAACAGATGCTTCGCCGGAGCTTGACTACCGGAATTTGCAGTGTCAATTTCCATGTCATTCTCATCATCCTAAAGCAATGTCATGAAGGCCATAGCTCAAAAAGAATATTGTTGTGGTAAAAAGATGCTCTTAAAGCACAAATTCCTGCTGAAATTTCAGTTAACTCCCAATTTATTTTATAATAAGTAATCCATATACAGAAATATATGTTGTTATAGACCATGATTCTTCACTTCATCCACCAGCTCCGATATCAGAACTTTCCACTTTTTTCCTTTCTAACTGGCCAGAACCAATCAGTTAATTAACCAAGCTGCAGACTATTCTTAATCTAGATGTCATGGTTATTGTGAAGGATCTAAATTTCACTTGGAAGTTTCCCAGTTACTCAAGAGCAACAGTAAACTTACAACTCACAATCAATCGTCATGCAATCTGACTGTGAACTTACTCATTTACCTCCAACCAAATCTTAGTGGTTAATGATGTTCATGATGATTTAACATGGTTGATAAATCCAACCATCTTTCATTTTAAGTACAGCAAAAATGGTATGGTGCAAAAATTTAAAGCGGAAAGATAATGACTTTATCCAATAATTTCCTCAATTCGTCACTCCAATAATCAGCTGAAGCCTTCCACTTTCCTCTCTGACGGAGAATTCGGCATGTATCATCATTGAACCACAAAAGGTTAAACCTTTACCTTCGGCAGATAAACCGAAATCTGACCGTGGGCCTCGGAACCCTGCCCCGGTGCATGATCGAGGAACGAGGCAATGACAGGAGCATTCAGCTTCTTACGCAACGCAATTGTGAGGCGGACAGCTCGGGCAATACGCCGGACCTCCTTGCTGTAGGATCCGGTCTCAATCAGCGAGGCAATGTCCTTCAAATCTGCAAGCACCAGCCGCATGTCAAATCATCGATAAGCCCTAGAATCTGAAGCCATGCAAACAGAAGGCGCTGAGCTTGAATCAACTGAAGCTGCAACGTCGAGGGAACGGCAGAGTAGATTGAGTTAGAAAGGGTAGGATGATCCTTCATCTCCAGGTCCTTAGTCATACTTGAAGAGCTGAAGCAGAATCGAGCTCCGTGTGTTTACCGGGAAAGTGAACACTGGAGCTTTGACTGAGAGGCGAAGAGAGTCATGCTCAGACTCTCGCTGCCGCTGAAGTTTGTTTCTTTCTCTGCAAGCTGGGAAGTGAATGGAGATGAAGAAAGGGCGGACTGTAAACACCGGGTGGCAGAGGGTTGAAATTGGAATTCGACGGATAAAATAACCACCGTTTGGTTTGGCTTCCGGATGGGACAGCTCGTACTCGTAATTTCCGAAGAGCCTTTGTCGATGTTCCGTAAATTTTCTGAACTTTTTTATAATTTTCTCAAATTATTTTCTAATTTTTAAAAAGTTCAATATTTTCATATTTTTAAAAGGTTTTTTAAATCTTTATATTTATTTTATAAAAATATTATATGAATATACCTCGCCAATATTAATTAAGAGCGGAAGAGAGAGATTAATGGACTGTACTATTTTTTTTGGTTTCCCACCCGGTGTCCGGTACCCGAAGGCTGGCCGACTAATCCGGATTCGGGGTACTGTCGGGCGGTTTCCCGGGGACCCCTCCCAAGAAGGTCTGCTGCGTTCACAGGGGCTCGAACCCGGCACCTCTGCTTAAGCGACACAAGCCCCTTCCACTTGCGCCAACCTTCGTTGGTTAATGGACTGTACTATATAAGAACAGCTTTTGAACGTTTTCACCAAACCTTGACAAAACCGTTTGTACCATTATTGCAATACACCGTGAAATCACCTTTCTCCATTTGTCAGATCAGTTATACCCATGAAATCACCATTCTCCACATGCTGAGGCAACATCAGGATGGCAATTTTGGCTCGGACCTGTCGACTCAACCCCGTCCCATCTTGGTCCGGGTCTGACCCAACCTGTGCACTGCTAAGTGTCGGTCCCTGCAAATGTGCAGGGCTCACTCTCAGCACAGACCTGAAGGTGCCAGGCCGAGGACCGACCGCCGTGCTTCCTAGCATCAATCAATCAATCAATTCCCAGAAACCCCATTCCTCAGATTTGATTAAGTATTGTTAATTACAGAAAATAAGATCACTACCAATAGGCGTATCAATTAAATTATACGGAATCATACAAAATTGACTGTAAAATTTTAAATATAGGTAAAATGACTGTAACCCAAGAATTTCACATAGTTCGGACAAGTAAAATTCATGTAATCATCGTGCATCTCCAAAACAAGCAGGTAATTGAAATAGAAAACGAGTAACTCCCTAAACCAGAAGAATTGAAATAGATAAAATTTGAGCAATTCTAACAAGAGAGTCAATTGTGCTCCACTATTTCGCTACAAACATAAAGGAAAGAATAGAGCTCAAGGAATTCTCGAACAAACTGTTCTCTCATCTCATCACACAAGTCTAGGAAAAAAAAAAGAAAAAAGAAAGAAAGATAGATCGATCCATCAGTTACACGATGACGCCCTATAAGTCAAACTAAAGCGAGATCAGTCGCAACGGGAAACCCACCTGAAGATGGCAACAATGATGACGTGCAACTAAGGGCATAGCAATCCTGCGCCAAGCTCCTCATCATGCAGCTGGCTGCATCGGACCGTCTGATCTGTACTCACCACGACCTCTCCCCCGCCGTCCTCCCCTCCCACGACCACGACCTAAAAAAGATCACAGGTGCCATCAGTCGAGAGTTGTCTAGGAGAAAATCCTCCAAAAAAAAAAAAGAAAGAACGAAAAAGAAAACTAGAGTTCATTTCCCCCCAATGGTTGCGCCCTTAATGGCCACGTTGGAGGCTGTTAAAAACCAAGCACAGATAATTTGATTTGAATTCCATCATATAAATCGCTTCACCTTCTACCTTCCTCATTTCATAATCAAGACTGCAATTATTGAAAATGATTCAAAATCCGAATGGACAAACAACTCCAAACAAAGACCCTTCTGAAGCTTATTCTCAATTGACTTTAGAGTTTACCTACCAATCAAAATATTAAATAAAACTCAATGTTTATACAAGGAACATAGGATAATACCACGACTCTGTGCAGGTGGTTCATAATTGTATCCTCTGTCCTGCTGAGCATTAGCTGGAGTCCCATTGTATCCTCCCCTTCCATAGCCACGGAAACCGCGCCCTCTCCCACGGCCCCTACCTCTAGCATAACCTCTATTGCGATCATAGCCTCCATTGTCATAATCAGCATTCCCATACCCAGCATTCATATAGCCATTCCCTAAAATGTGGAAATTTTGCAGTTATAACAATGCCAGATTTCTCATCCAGAGCAGTGAAAGCCTCAAATGAAAGCAGTCATCATGATGGGCAATACCTCTAGGCCTTGGCCTTCCTCTTCCCCCACGACCCCTACCCCGGCCAGTTGGTGAGCCTTCTAGAGCAAAAAGTTAGGGAGAAGATTGTAAGGATAACAGAACATACATTCTATATTGATCAATGTATCACAGCATGTAGAACTACATACCTCCTTCATATTCAAGCTCTGGAGAGGCTTTCACCTGATCTGCAGGTAACGGAGGCTGATACCTGAAGTAGGAAAGGCACTCATAATTTGTCTCATGAAGGGAGAAAACTATTAATGTCATTCTCATGATGATACCCAAACAGGAGCTTATCTCCGGTAATGCAAGGCCAAGTTGGAATATAAAGGTTATGTAGGTTCAACTTTAGATTTGATTCTCTGTGAATTAACATGATGCAACACATCAAAATGCAACTGATGGACTATTTCAGATTCTAAATCATAGGGGAAACTTGTTGGGAAAAAACAATATAGCCACCTACCCAGCAGCAACCTTGTCCAGTTCCTTCTGCGACAGGGTTATTGTAATCATTGACACATGCCTTGTAGTCTCCAGGCTGTGCGAAGAGAAGAGGAAGATCAACAGAACAGAAATCCACTGAGAAATAGGAAGCAAGTAACCACTTTTAAACACAGATCGATGCAAATAACCAGAAACAAGAACGGGACTGATATTACGTGACAAGACCCTCCTCCAGGGGCTCCCATGTATCAGTTATATCTATGGATCCAATGGAAGTTATCTGGTGAAGACCCACAATTCTTCTCTGCATATAACACACACAACCACAAATTTTCAGACTCAGACAATGAGGGAAAGTAACCAAGGGCTAGAAAAGAAGGCTTGAAAAACAAGACAACATGCAAGAGGATTTCTACGGACCTTAATGAGTTCCACAATAGTGACAGTCTTGTTAATTGCTCTTCCCATGGCCTTGAAAACAATCTCGTCCGATCCTTTTTCCTATGTAACACAAGGACAAAAGTGAACCAACATGAGGTGTTTAGTATATGACAGGAATAAAAAGGATTCAATCGCAGCCCAACTAAGAGAAAACAAACATCTGTGCAATAAGCCACTTCCATATAAAATTTAAACCAATACATGTAGTTTTCTGACACAGATCAGCAGACTATCAACATATAGCTTTCAAAGTACACTAAAAAATGTTAACATACATTCAACTGTTCATCATATCAAAGCTCTTACAAAAGCAGTCTGCTCAAGGAATATTTACTGATTGCATGTTCAACTCCATAGCAACAGAGGACTGGTCTCATCCACTATAAATATTCCTTAGCATCAATATATTCCTATAATTTAAAGGACAGTAAGATTCCTCCCTAAGTTATTCCCCTCTGCAATCGCATGCGGGGTTCTAGCTACCAAAGCAGGGAATCCGCAACTCGAAGCAACCACCAGCTACAAGGTCTAAATAACGAACAGGTAAAATCAGAAAATGAAACACAACTTAACCCAAAACGACAGCAGAAGTACAAACCTGAAGAAGGCTCATGGCGTAAGAGATGTAGTTGCGCATCCTTCCCTGGCTTGTAATCCTTATCTCATTCTCGTCTATAGGAGTCCCCTCTCTTGGCTTCTCAACCCTCTGGTAACGATCCATCTCCTCCCTGTGCGCAGCCAGAACCACGTCAGAGTCGCAGAACAATGGGCGCGCGGCAGCACTGAAACTGCTCTCCGGGGAGCGATTTCAGAGCACGAGCCAACTCCGGTGCAACAACCGATCGGAGAGCGAGGCTAGGGTTGGGGTTTGAAGAGATCTACCGCCGTCTTACCTTGTCTGGGGATGACGAAGTTTCCCTCTATGGATCAGAGACAGAGCCCTCTTCAACGGCTTCGTATCTTCTTTTACGCCCAAGTTCGCAGATAGGGTTCCCTGAGGCCTTTTATATCCCGTCCGCCGCAGAAAACTGCCCTAACAAACTTCGTTATCCGGTCCGACCGGACCAGTCACCGATAAGCGGTTCGAACGGTATATATACCCTCGGGTTTTGCCTCGCTGTGCGAGGTAGGATAGGACCGGTCTTGGTTTCTTCAGGGTCACGGTTGTCTTTTTCTGCTGAATTTCAGGGTCACAGTTGTCGTTTCGCGGCACCCTCAATGCTCTTTATAAACTAATAATCTATACTATTATATCTTAACGTTTAGATTTTCAGTATTTTTTATTTTTTATATTTTTTCTTAACATAATTTACATATTAAAATTTATAATATGTATTTATTTTATAAAATTATCCCGATTAAAAGTAAAATCTCTCACTCCACACTTACAATCTTAGCAACTAAAATTTTTTTATTAATTGCTCGGATTCCTCAATCTCACTAAATATCTAGCATTTTAGCATAAAATTCTGTCCCCTTTCTACAATGAATAATTTAAAAATATAATTCTGCAAGGTAAAAGTACATAATATACTGATGACAGCCGAGAAAGCTCTGTCCATTATTGTAAGTAACGAATTTTAAATAAATTAAATTACAGTATATTATAAATAAAAATCTATTCGTACAGGTTTAAATTCAGTATTTTGCTTTTGTTTTTTTTTTTCTTTTCGTGTGGAGTATGGGTTCGAGTCTAGTTTCATATATACAATCTTAACGGTTTTTATTAATTGCTCTCATTTACATAATTTTAACAGTAAAAATCTATCAATTATTTTGAATGGATGATATGAAATTATAAATATGACGAGGTCAAATTGACATGATATATTAACGACAACTATGAGTTAATAAATTTCAAATAAATTAAATCATAATATATTATAAATTAGTTATCTAATCATACAGTTCACCTGATATTCCACTTTTATTTACTTTTATTTTCTTTTCGAGGGACATGTTGGTGTCCAGTAGGGATATACGCATTAATAATATATTTTTATAATTTTGACAATTCTATACCTTATACAGAAACTTTCTACAAACTTGGAAAAATTCTTTACCAAAGGGAGGGAGGGGATGGAAGGAAGGAGGAGAAGGTTTTCAGTGGATTAGCATACCAGGTAGGTAATGTTGATGTGGCATATTCATCCAATCAGGATTCGCCGTTTATATATCAATCAAATTAGGGTTCAAGCTCTAATTCACCATAATTATATAACTCTGGATTACATGTCAAGTTCTGATTGGATGGATGTACCACGTCAGTATTGTTTACGTGGCATGACTATTCCAATGAAAACTTTATAGGAAGGAGAGTGGAACGAAAAGTTAATCCTAATCAACCAAGGCTTCTTTGCAGATCACATTTACAACTTATTTAACCAAACAGCATCATCCAACAAACACAGTGCTTATGTCTCAGCTAACCATGGCTGTGCATTGGCATTCCACCAAAAAAAAAAAAAAGAAAATTGCTAAATTCAATAGAGAAAGTGAATTGATGATGTCCCCTTGCTCTGTCCTCATGGCGATGCAACAAGCGGGTCGATGAAGCTTCTCCAACCGTGGTAATCGACGAGCGAGCCGTTGTCGGGCAGAAGGAACCCGTTGAGGAAGAAAGTCGGAGTACCGTAGACTCCTCTTGAAGCACTATACTGCACGGTCAAACAAAAGAGGTAGAATTGAATCATCCTCGAGTCAGTGGATCGATCGATCGATTACCAAAACTCATCCCAGCACTGATGTCCATTACATCGGATGTCTGGTTTTTGCAGTCTAGATTAGTTACCTTAAACGACACCCTCGTCTTAAGATCTGTTTGCCTGTCGTTGAACCCTGCTTCAATGCCCGAAGGGTCGGCTACTCGGGACACGAATCCCTGGATGTCCTTCACAATGGAGGCTCTTGACATGTTGAACGTTTGGGCACCGTAAAATCTCTCCTGTTCGAAACATTTCGGATCCAAAAGGATCGAGCTTAGGTAGAAAATGGAGCAAAGTTCGAGATGTTTCAGGAGGAACTCGAGCATAACAGCAGTCGGGGGAGAACCTGGTGTTTGAAGAACAGCTCCAGCAGGGGGAATGTGGCGGAACTATTCAGCGTATTTACGATGTGCAGTGCTCGAGATGCGGAGTACGCATTGTCATGGTAGCTGCAAGATCATCGGATGAGTTAGTTTACCGACTTAAGATAAATTGCGGGAACTGTAAATGGATCTTTGGGCAATGCCATTGCCATCCGAAGAAGCGATCGGATTTGTCGAACTCCTTAGGAGTACCAGAGAGCTGTCCAGTACAACTCAGTTTTTTCCCCCCAACAATACAGCTCAGTTTACCCAGCAGCATTGTACTGACAAAATTGAACAAGATGCGCCTTGGTTAAGATGATAGAGTATCTCTTCCCCTCTAGCAAGTCTTGGATTCGAGTCTTGTTAATAAAGAGAATTTATTATGAGAGAGTTTAGCAGGACTATATTCGTGAAGTAGCGTTCATTTTGACACAAAAGTATAAAAAAATTCGAACACGAGGATTTGCTTGATGAAAGGAGAACAACAGTACAGATAAACTAAATACGCAGTACTGTCCATTAATATAACAAAGGTCTAGTATAATTAAAAAAAAATCGGTCTGATAAGATATAAACTCAAGTATTCCTTCCATGAATTTTAGAACTTGAACTAAGGATGTTAATATCGCCAAAGCGCATGAAACTAATATTTGAATCCTTGGTGGTACCACGTGAGAGTTAATTTGAACCATTAGACTATACGGAACCACCACGACATGCTAAATGAATAAATGCATCCGATTTGATGCTCCCAACATTCACATCAGACTCTGAACACAAACAAATACTCAAATCCCCCAAGCATGACAGTTCCTCGGAGAATCAATCAGTCATTCATGGGCGAATGTCCGTGTCACTTACGGCAAAGGGAGGAGGTGAACGATGAGCCAGACCTGGCGGCCGTACTGGGCCACGGCTTTCTTCAGCGGGGGCCAGGAGTCTCTGCTGTCAGGGCAGAGGGGATCCAGGAAGGCCTCGATCCTCACCGGCTCCGGGTCTACCCAGCCCGTCGTGTACACGAACCCGTCGTACTTCGCCGGCGGCAGGTACTGAGAGTGGACGGCGGCGGCGGCGGCGAGGAGAAGGGAGAGAGCGCATCGGAGCAGCGTCACCATCGTATTTGGTCTGTCCGACCCTGCTCTGCTTATCGGAGCTGTTTGATATGCAAAGGAAGAGTCAAGGAAAGAAGAGGTAAATCGTGGCGGTGGGCCCACGAGCGTCGGGGCCACGCCAGACGTAGCACAATGGGAAGCGGACGAAAAATTCTTGGGTATCCTGAGCTCGCATACGGTATTTTGAATTTAATTAATAAATATTTGATATGTAAATAAATTAATTAAAAAATATTTTAAATAAATAGAAAAAGTTAATGTTATAATTTATAATAATATTTTAAATATTTATTAATAGAGTTCCCGAATAACGCAATAAGTTAAGGGTATACAAAATTCTTTAGCAGCAGACGCAGATAGAATACGAATCTGTCCAGGTTCGTTCCCGTCTCAATCAAGCCGAAATTATTACCTAAATAAATATTTTTAAATTTGAATTAATTCATAGCCACTAGAATTTTGGATATCGACAGGACAAATTGTGGAAAAAAACATAGATAAATACCATTTTCCTTATTTTGTCGCCAGAGTTTGATGGGTCGGCGTCAGGAAAAAGTATGTATGTCACGGTCCCATCACGCGATCGTGACAGTACTTATATGATGATATCAATCAATATAATTAAGACTGTGGTGTAAATGAGATAAAATTATTCGTAAACGGTTCAGACTCGGCTCGATAAATGCTCAAATTCAATTCAATTTTAAGGAGCTTGGCTAGGCTCGGGCTCACCGAACCCAGTAATATTCGATCCAAGAAACTCACGAGTCTAAACAATACTTTTATTTTATATCATAATTATTACAATATATTTTTTGAAAAGTAAAAAAAATCATCAATTTAAGTTTTTCACTCTAGTTGGAGCCCCATTTTTTCCTACGTTTGATTAATTAAATACTCGCCTCACACTCACTCGACACCATCATTCTTGACTTGACTCAGTTAAGGTTCGGCAAGCCTTCATTAGTTATAAGGAACTGAGCCAAATTTAAAATTTCAGGCCCACCCAAGATCTAGCCCGATCCTAATTCGCAAATTACTAAACGAGCTAAGCTTAAATATGGTAGATTCGGATTCGAATAGACTATCTAATCAAGAGATTTTACATTTTTTTTCTTTTCAGAGATTATAAAAAAATTCCTACAAAATTGATTAAAATTTATTGATTGATATCGTTATACAAACTTTACCTTGTGATAACACCATTATACAGAAGACTCTTCGACGTCAGGTGCTCCCCAAACCTCACTTGGCGGTTCACTTTACGCTTCCCTTCGTGGAACATTCGAAGGCATCCCACAGGTCGAGCATCGGTTCGGTGTACAATCGACTCGCATCCACGTTGCTCAGACAATACATTCCAAACTACGGTATTTAGTATTTGCAATTTTTCAAACCGAAAATGGATGAAAACCACACAGCAAGCTAATAAACATAGACCGGACCTGTTGTGCTCCTGGCCCCACGAGAAAACCTTCCACGACCTTCGACTAGTACAGAGTTACACGGTGATTCCTGATTAACGAACAAAGCGATTCGATTTGGTACTAAGTCACCGGTCGATGCCGGCAAAATATTAGATGTTCAGGTCACCGCTCGATGTTTGCTGTGCCAGTGTCAAGCACAGCCCTCACGCACTTCGTGTGCACCTCGTACCCGCACTCCAGGCACTGGTAGGCCCACCCCAGCCCCTGTTCCTCACAGTCGCAGCATATGTACGGCCCGCCACCTGACCGGTTCGACACCAGGGTGAGCTCGTGCCGGTGCCCGGCGTGGAACTCCGATCTCGGGAGATCTCTCGCCTCCTCGTCCATCTTCCTCTGCAACGACTCCAACCTGGCGTCGGTGAACGGATACGCATCCATCCCGTACAGGTTAACCAGGCTCCTCCCGTGCCTGGTCACAGTCTTGCCATCAGGGCCTAGGATCACCAGGCACGGGATCGCTTGCACGTTGAAGTGCCTTGTCAGGGCGCTCAGGCTCGGGTCCCCGAAGGGCAACGCAAACCATGGCATGAGTCCGAAGTAGGACTCGAAAGAGGGCTCGTCTCGGTCATTTGACACATACACGATCTCAAAGTCCCCGTCGTGGCCATGTTCCTCGAGCATTTGCCTCGTCTTCTCGTAGACCGAGACCAGCTTGGGAGTGAACTTCACACCCGGAAGGCACCATTGAGCCGAGAAGAAGAGCCCGACTGTTTTGCCTACCAAAGAAGCCACTGGTACCTGCACCTATGATGCTGCCAATTTTATTGGGAAATGACTCTTCTAACCCGACCGGTAGATCCATTCTTAAGTAGCCCCAGCGGTAGGAATGAAAACCGGTTCGACGACGACCATTTTGAAAAAACCAGTTTTCACCGAACTAGTTCACAATGAACCACCAAGTCGTGTCATTTTGAAGAATTTAAAAAATAAAGATTGATCCTGTTCCGCATCTTTTTCCCTAAAAGATTTAAAAAATAAAAACAAGTCAACCGAGATTTTTTTATAGAAAAAGCCGGATTTTCTCCTCAAAGATGTTTCTAATCCGGCTTAAATCCCTAACCGAACCAGTTTTCTTGGTTCATTATTTGGTTCGAAACTAGTTCAATCCCAAACCGGTTATTGGACACCCTAATTAGCCACAATGTTGCACTTATCATATAACTAGATTGAAGAGACCACTGACCTGTCTCGACCTCGGATGACCGATGAGATAATCTCGGCCGTTGTTTGTAAGCAAGCTCGTTAGGCTTTGCATCTCGTGCATCTCCTGCTCCTCCCTTCGCAGCTCTTCCAACCGCTCCACGGTAAACGGAAATGCCCGGGCGCCGTACCGATAAATTACCTCAACACCATCGTGCAAAGCCTGCCCATCCTTGCCGTCGTCAGGCTGTAGGATGACGAGGCACGGGATGCCCTCGACCTCAAAATTGCGGGTCAGGGCCTTCTTGGACTCCAGGTCGGAAAATGGAATCGACAGCCACGGCATGCCAGATCGGTAGTGGTTGAACGCGTTCAGGTCCTCGTCGGCAGAGATGAACACGATCTCGAGGTTCGATCCACCGTCTCGGAGTTGCTCGTAGGCTCTCCGGAGGGCCTCGGTGAAGCTGTGGCATGGCTGGTACCAGTTCGCGGAGAAGTAGAGGCCGACGACGTGGCCCTCGAGGTCGGAAACTTTCACCTGCCCACGGCAAAAGTAAAATTTCTTAAAATTGTTGCATTTCTAAATGTGAAAAAGAGTTCAATTTGGTTGTGTTAGCTCAGAAATTAAGAAATAACACATCGAAATTCGATTCAAATCTTGAAATTTAGACATTCCTAAGGGACCAAAATCGAAATGAGTCTCTATCCTTTGTGAAATTTCTAAATATCAGATTATGTGCTTTGAGAGAGATTGATTTAAATAATTTTTTTCAAATATATGTTTTTGGTAAGATGTGATTCTCTCCCCTTTTTTTTTTAATGACACGGAGTATTTAGGATACAGGTCCCGATTAGTAACCTCAGAGTCCAGGAATACCCCTGCAAATCCACGCTCCCGTGCGTGCAAGTAGCCTCTAGAAGATTTGCACCCGAGCGGTGATTTGAACCCCAACCTCAATGAGTACTCTAGCTGGGCAGACGAAAGTCTCACCACCATGACTACCAGCCTCAGGAGCCGGCAAGGTGATTATCTTAGTTTTGCTTTCATAACCATGTTATAAAATTGGCGTTATGAACAATATCATACGACTCAGGGAGCGTCTACAAAACCGGCACGATTCAATGGTCAGACTTTACTGCAAGTGAGCTGCACATACAAGACTAAGTGAGATAAAGAAAATGAAAAACAAATCCAACGGCTGAGAACCCTCACTGAAGGTTTTGTAAATTTTTGAACGAACCATCAAATTGCTCATCAAAATTTGAACGAACAATCAGTTTTATCTTAAAAGTTTGAAAACAAATCAATTTGGTCCTGATACTGCAACGTCATTTACGGATGCTGACGTGGACGGTGGCTGTCACCACGTCAGCAAGTCTACATGTCACATGATAAACTATGAATGATTGAAGTTAAAAAATAAAATATAATTCCATCCACTTATTGATTGTTGCGTGGCACGTAGAGGAACCCACTGGCATGACAGCCACCGCACACGTCAGTATTCGTAAACAGCGTTATAACGCGTGGACCAAATTGACTGACGAAATTAAACAGTGATAACTAATTTGATGATTTTAACGCTTTAAGAACTAAACTAATGGCTCACTACAAATTTAAAAGCCAATTTAATTATTTACTCCAGATTTACATGTTAAAATAAGTTCCAAGTACAATTTTTTTCCATTATATTTCACTGGCATCTAAAAGTCCTACAACCGCCGCACTATCTAGTTCGAGCCGAATCTACTCATTACATAAAACTCTCTTAACATGTGTCTTCTCTATCGACGGAAGCTCGAAATTTTTACTTAAGCGAATTAACTACTGAGCCGCTTGAGCCAATGCATGATGATTGTAAAGTGTGCTTCTAAAGTGAGGGATGACACACGTGGATGAATATAGAAACTTAACCTAAGCTGAAGTGAAACAAAAAGGGTAAATGGATGGGCAAAAAAAATGAAAAAAGTAATTTAATTACAAATACAAAATTATGAAAATTTTTAATTATATTCTACATTTTTTTTCAAGTAAAAAAAAAAGCATGTATCCCTTATTATACTTAGTCATGTTTGGTCGGAGGAATGGAACTATCTATTCCGCTAGAAGAAGTATTCTCTTGTTTGGGTCACATGTTTAAGGCTCTTCAAGGAATGGGATCAGGAATACATAGGAAATAACTATTTCCCTCAACCCCACAAGTATTAGCTATTCCCATGTGAAATGTGATAAAATGACAAAATTACCCTTAATCACACTCAAATCTTCTGGTCCTGCCTTTCTGATCTCCTCTGGTGACCCCATCCCTCCCGTGACCCCATCTATTTTCTCTATCAACAGCATCTCCTATCTCTAACGACCCTCAAACCCAACTGATTCATTCTCGACAAGCATTGTTACGCGTTTCATCTTTCGGAGCCTGTTATTGATTCATCTCTAGCGCCCTTCAAGCCCAACCGGTTCATCTCTTGCGATCACCATCACTACAAGAAAACTGCCAAATACCGACGGATATTCTCGACGGATAAACCATCAGACAAAATTTGTCGGAAATACCGACGAAATGCAATCCCTAAGAATTTCCGACGGATAATTCGTCGTGACTATCAACGAGGTTTCCCGACGAACTAATCCGTCAGTAAATCCGTCATTATATCATGGTGGGAAGAGCACGGGAGTTAGCCGACGGATTATTCCGTTGGTAAATCCGTAGACAATTACCGACGGATTATATTCCGTAAGCAAATCTGTCAGTATGTTATGGCGGGAATAGAACGGGTGATTTACCGATAGATAATCCGTCAGTAATTTTCATTAGAAATTACCGACGGCCGAATCCGTCAATGAATCCACGGAGATGATGTTCACGTTTTTTCTAACGGATTTACCAACGGATATTCCGTCGGTATTTGAATTTTATGGCGGGATTTTTCCCGCTCTTTCGTAGGCGAGCCAATTTTCTGACAGATTTCTGATGGATATTCCTTCATAATCCATCGGAAAATTACTTATATATATCCCGAGCCCAGTCTCTCCTCTCCCATTTCCTTTTGTGATTTTTCTCCCGAGGTGTCCGCGCCACGATCTACCAAGTCCGAGCCGTGAGCCATAGAGTCCCAGCCTCGATGCCTGAGTCTCGAGCCTTGATCCTCGACGCCCGAGCCCATTCACAGAGCAAGCGTGCCACAAGCTAGCTGAGCCCCGACCTCGAGAACTGCCGAGCCCCGACCCCAGCCTCCAACGAGTCCCAGCCCCAGCCTCCAAAGAGCCCCACCAAGCCACAGCCGAACCAGCGGCTGTCACCCCAAGCCCGAGCCAAACCCTTCAAGAGCCAACTCGAGCACTCACCAAGTGCTACCTCGAGCCCCGAGTAGACCCACCGAGGCCACTGACTACCACTGCCGGCCCCTCGAGCCCATGCCTCGCCGCCGCCGCCGCTGCCAACCTCCCCGAAATGTTATTTGTATTGTTCTTTTTTTTTTTCGGATAAATATTGTAAATATTTCTAATTAATAAAATTAACTATCTTGATTTGTTCAATATTTTATACTAATAACATTTTATTAATTTATATGATTGATAAATTTAACATATAAATAATAATTACAAAATAAAATATATCAATATTTGTAAAACGCATCACCGGAAGTTCCCAACGGATTTACTGGCGAATAATCCGTCGCGAGCAGCTAGTCGTCGGTAATTATCAACGAATATTGTCGGCGGTTCTTTATTTTCCGACGGATGATCCGTCAGAAAAGTCATTTACCGACGGATTCCCATCAACATTAAATTCATCAGTAATCCCGACAAAGAAAAACGCGACGGCACGTATCCGTCGGTAATCCCGACGAATTTACCGATGAATCCGTCCGTCGATAAATAATAGTTTTCTTGCAGTGTATCGCATCAGCTCTCTCTAGCAACCCCATCACTTCTCCCTTCTGACAAGCATTGTCACTAGTTCATCTCCATTGACCATATCTCTTCTTCCTCCCGATAAGCACGATCACTGATTTATCTCCAATGACCATCGAGTCCACGACTCACTCTCTCGTCCACGACCCCATCCCCAACAAGCAGAGGCACGGAAATCGCAACGGTGGCTGTGGGCTCGACGGGCTGCTGGCTCAACGGTGGCAATAGGCTCGATGGGCTGCTGGCTCGATGGGCGCCACGGGGCCCGATGGGCTAGTTGCTCTGCTCAATGGTGGCAAGGGGCTTGGGGGATTGAAGATGACGAAGCACGGTTCATGAAATTTATTTTCATTTTTTAATTTTTAAAATTTAGTTTTTATAAATATAAAATAAAAATAATATGAATAAAAATATATAAAAATAATTTTTTTCATTTTATCTTTTAATATTCTATTTCATATTATTTTATTCCCTTCAATCGAACAACATTCTCATTTATCATTTTATTTATTCCTCTCCATTCCATTCTATATTCACTCTATTATATTTCAGCGAACCAAACGTGCCCTTGAGAACCGAGGGTGCTCAATTTTTGTGATGAACATTTCCTAGAAATCTCATTATCACTCAAGAGAGTCCTCATTAGTTTAATCTGACAGATCATAGCTTCTTTCCCAGAGTTAGTTTGGTTAGCTGAGAAAAAAAATGAATGTAATAGAAAGGACAGAGTAGACATGGAATAGATCCTTTGTTTTTTTTTTTAAATATAGGTGGTATCCGATGCCCTGACAACTGACTAATCAATTGGAAGGTATATTACAACCCGGTGCCCCACATTAAATCCCGTATGCCGACCTCGATGGGATTTCCAAGCCAAATGCTCTTGGAATTTACTCAAGAAATTTACCGCAAAACTGTTATCCCTAGAGACTACATGGAGCAGATCTTAAATTTTGACAGAAATATTTTGTTTGTTTGATGAAAATAAAAAAATAAAAATAATGACTCAAAATTATTTTCTGAATATAAATTTTTTAAAACTATTTTTTTAAAAAAAAGGAAAGGTAAGAGCTACTTAATGATAATTTTACTCCTTATAATTAAGGGTTATTCCTCATTCCCTGCATTCTGAATGCATCTTAACTAGGTATTCCTCACAAATACTAGGGATAGCTATTCCGCATGAAATAAATCCTCTAAAGAATCAGCAAACCAAACATGTTGTAAGAGGTAGACGTACATCAACCAATTTAGTTAAATTAAGCGTTTAAGACCAATATGAATTGGTTCAAGTGGTAAGGCACTTGTTCTCCTTAAGCAAAAGTCTCGGATTCGAATATTTGTAGATGGAGAAAACTCATGCTGGGAGAGTTTTATCCCTTAAATGGACCGACCCAACTCGAACTGGATTAGTCAGTAGCCCAATAAGTTTCTAAATATCAGTGTGCACAAAAAAAAAAAAAGCATTTAAGAACTTACCATAAAACTAAAATGATAAAAAAAAAAAAACAACCTTTAAATGACTTAATTTAATTAATCAACGGCACAATTATATATAAAACTTTCTCTTAGGGTTAATGGCTTAGGAGGCGACAGCAACTCCTCAACCTCCTGAAAATTCTTAGTTTTCGGAGATGGCAGCATCCCACACCTCTTCACCCTTTTCCATGGAGGGTGAAAACCGGGTCCACCATTTACCCAATGGTAGGCAGAGGTGTTGGTGATGTTTCGAATCGAAACCGTACCATCACCAAGATTCGGAACCACGTATGAGCAAAGTCTCATCCAACACAGTTTCCGTACCGTCTATCTATCCATATTTTCCTCCACTTCAACCCTTATTTTCATAATTCACTGACCTAAACAGATCCTTAAGAAATCAGGGAAAAATAAAAGAAAAAACTGCCGGCCGCGCACAGACGACTCATAAAGATCACCCAGAATCACAAAAATGATCAGAGATTTTCAGGGAGCAGCCTGCACGGAGACAGTTGACTATGCGCATGGCTCGGGTGATAATCGCGATCCAATGAATTTGACACAGTCACATCGTTTTGCAGATTAGTCGACAGATTTACTAAGGTTATTCTAATCCGTCGAGGTCGATGAAGAGATGAACTAACCACGAGATATGGTGCAGACGATAAGTTTTACTATCAATATTCCAAGAAAAAAAGAAAAAATTTCGTAGATAATATTAAAAAAATGGCACGGTTAGAGGAAGGAGACGAGAGAGAAGAGAGTAACCTGAGCTCCGGAAGGAGACAGGAGATAATCCCGATCTTTGGTTGCCAGGAGGGATGAGAATCTCGAGCTTCCCTCACGCCTCGCCGCCTCCTCTTCCTCGGAGCTGCCGTTGATAGCCGGCCTAGGGGCTGCAGCCGGGCCACCCTCACCGGCGGCGGCGCCCGAGTTCATGTCCTCCTCCTGCATCCTCCTCCTCCTCTCTCTCTCTCTCTCTCTCTCTCTCTCTCTCTATCAGTCTCTGGGACTAAAGGCAAGCAAACGCCCCGACCTCGCTTTCGCTCTCATTATGTGGAGAAAGTGTTGTATATAAGAGGCATGGGACGTGTCGGTCCCAGGGAAGTCTCGAATATAACTAGTATCATATGTGACTATGCTGAATAAAATTAAGTATTTTTAGAGTTTTTTTCTTTTAAATTTATTTAAAAAATTAGAAATAATTAAATTATATTAACTAGTATCACTAAATCAGAACTGTAACATGATATATCCATCCTACTTAAAAGATTCCCTCGTCAGGTCTGATGTGATATCATAAATTTAACAGAATTTAACAATTTCTACTTCTTATTTAAAGAATTTTATTATAAAATTTAAAAATAATTTAATTTATAATATTATATTAACACTGTCACGTATGATACGTTATATTCACAATACTCTCCCCACTGTACGTCCCAACTCAGATAAAAGGTGACGTCACTTTCTACGTAGCCTATACAGATGGACCCACCCGTCTACTTCCAACGATGTATATCACAGATGGAAGGTAGGGCTCGGTTGTACGTGGTGGCACGAAACTATTGTCGTGGGTCCGGTTCGGTCCAGGTCCGACCAGTTTGGACTGTAGAATTCAAGGATGGCTGTCTCCGCATAATCTAGTTTGCATCACGGAACATGAGCAAGCCTTAGTATCGTTACATGGCAATATTTATATAATAGCAATAATTAATAGGATTCGACTATTCTTTAATTTTTTTTATAAAATTTTAAAAGTAAAAGATAAGAAAAAATCGAAATTTATCGGTCGGTGTCACCTCATAAATACCGTTAGGTGATAACTTGATTACATACAAGACTTTCTCGTGGGATGTGGCTTCTTTGTAGATCTAGAAGGGCGAAATACAATAATCTCATAAAATTAAGAACAATATCAATAAAATTTGAATAAAACATTATAGATATTCCTGAATTTAAAGGGGAACGATTGTGCGTTCTTTCCGCTGCTCTCCTAAATCCATCCCTGAATAACATGTTTACGATACTTTTTACTCGAAAGTGATTTTCGAGGGTTTCATTTACAATTTGAAAAGAGCACATGAAAAATGCTCGAGCGAGCAAGATAATTACATGATCAGAAAATATAGAGGGATCCTCATAGGCAAACCATAAAGGAAAATACATAAAGATAAGCACAAATACAGTTGTATCAACCACCGAAGTTCCAATCAAAACTGCTCGCCAATCTGTCTAAACTCCGATTAAAATCAAGAATGAGGTCCTCATACTGTTAACTTATCTAAATTTCAATCTTGTAATAGAAATGTTATGATATAATATCAATATTAGAGTAAAACAGGAGTGATCTTGAGCAGTACTCGTATGCCTAATGTTCTTGCATATCAGAACCCGGCATTTCTCTCAGTTGGGTCTGTGATACTTGTCCTTTATTGACGCAGTAGCAGGTATCTTGACACCTCGGTTGGAAACACGGACATGGCAACCGTTACATCTAAGTATCTTCACAAGTATACATCGAGCACTACAGGGGCATGACACGGAGTCGGTCTCGTAATATTACGTGCACGTTCTTGCTATGGTTTACCAAAACATGGTGATGTTCAATTTTCATAGGGCTCTTGCCATGGAAGGAAACCATCATTGCCTACCATTACACCATGGCCGTTGCCGCTGCCCACAGTAAGTTAGTAGGAAAATTCCAAACTTTTCTTCTTTCCACGCCACTGCGTAAGTCGGGGGGCACGTAGCCTGCTCTTTGCTCGCCGAAGGGTTGTCATCCTATGTAAAACGTCCCACGTCCTTGATTGATGAAAAAGTCGAAAAATCCGACCAAACCATCGAGCCGAAATTTTATTTAGGCGAGCCATTCAAACAATTTCTTGAATGCTGCTTTGTTTTTTTACCCAGAGAGGATTTGATTAATTAGTTGATAAGGTTTATTTGGATAATCAATTAATGATATTTCTTTACTACATTTTTTTTGTTAATATAATTCTTACAACGATATTATAAAGTAAAATAACCTAAGAGAGGAATTTTTTATGAGAAATTCTTTCAATTCTTCATTCCACAATTCTAAATAGGCGAACCTCGAAATTTTTACTGTCCGGTCATTTGACCGATCATATTTCATAATTAATCATTTAAATTATAAAAATTTAATGATTTATAGTTATTTTCTATACCTACTTAATCATTAAACGATTCAAATGTAGAATTCTCCCATGAAATAAAAAGCCCCGAGGCTAAATAACATCACGGACGTCCACAGGCAGCAACGAATTTAAGGGTGGGCGGGGGATGTGATGACTCCTGAACTGGACAAAATCTATACAAATTTATTAATTTAATTTATATTTTTATTATTTTACATTATTTTGCTCCTTAAAATTTTTCTTTATATTGAATTTTATTAATTAAATTAATTTTCAAGAGCTGACGTCCAACCTGCTGCGTACTGACGCCGTTGAAGTGAGTCAACCCTCGTTTTCCAAGTCCGCCACGTGTACGTCGGTGAGAGGCACACCTCATCGCTTCTTTTGGAGTGCAACTTCACCTTAATGCCCCTGGGGACCGCGCTGTCCCATAAAGACCACCTCAACTGAATTGACGTGCCAACCTAGAGGGACACCTGTCCCGATCTCCTGTATCCTCCCTTTTCTTCGTTGTGTCCAACCGAATAAAAAAATTTATTAAATCTCGACTGATTTAAATTTAAATAAAATTTATTAATTCAAAAGTAAGATTCTTTACAAATTTAAATGTTTTATTAATTAAGTTTCCGAATGAGATATCCGATGGAGCTGAGAGACTCGGAATGCTTTCATTTTTCCGGGGGGAGACAGGAAATCTGCTTTTTCCTGGAAAACGTGAGGACTTTGTGCTGTTGTGGGGGGCTACGATGAGTGCGTGACGACAAGGAGGTTGATCCGACGGCCGAGCTGGTCTACAGGTGTTGAGATCTAAGGGGTTCTGGTGGTACTGAACCGACTGTCAACGTCAGCCACTGACGGCTCCATTAAAACGATCCCATTTTCCGAATCTGCCACTGGACAGGTGGAAAGATATTAGCGTGACCTGTATGTCCTTTTTCATGTCCTTTTCCGCACTTTTTTTCCTTTTAATCAGTTTTATTTCTCAATCTTACCACAAATTTTTATGAGAGACGAATTTTTTTTAAATACTATTTTTTAAAGAATATTTTCTATTATTTTATTAAGAATCGTATTGATCTCATTTTATTAAATATGATCCATTTACAAATAAAAATTTTTGGTGGTAGAAAAATGGAAGTTGAATATTAAATCAAAAATTTTATTTTAACGTAAAATTATATATTCAAGATGTGATATAAGTTATTTATATTTATTAAGAGATTACACGTTAATAAAGATTGCATCTGCAAGAAGGATCTCTTTGCTGAGGATCGCATTTTCCAGATGCGACGTGTTCGCCAAATTGAGATCGCGTCTTTCACAAGCGATCTCTTGATGGTATTTACGAAGATGATTTAAAGGCGACTTGTTTTAAGAATTTTTTTCTTTCTTGCACAGTATTTTTGAGCTAGTCCTTGATATTTTTTATTTTAAAAAATTTATAGAAACTTCGAGCTACCGTACGGAAACTCTGAGAACCGTTTGATCAGTTTTTTCCCTCAACTATATTTGCACTTGCAGGCCACTTACGCGAATTTGGGCCGTTGGATCCTCAGGATTTTGAGGTCATTTTACATTGTTTTTATCCTCAACTCAACGCACCTTTTTTGCCTTCTTTTTTTTTTTTAATTGATCTTCTACCAAAATTTTTATTTACTAAGAAAATATCTCCAAAATTTATAAATTTAGAATAAAAAGATAAACAAAAAAAAATTAGGACGCGTTCACTTCAGGAAAAAATATTTTTAATTTTTCTCTTAAACTTTCCTTTCCCTTCCATAAATTTACTGTAGATACGTAACCGTAAATTGCATTAAAAAATTACACAAATTATCTTTTTGCTAAATAAAAGTCAAACTTTTAAATTTAAAAAATTAAATCGGACCAACTGTTAAATTTACCGTTAGTTAAACGCTTACCTAGCATACCAAAGTGGCGTTTTTACCGCATAGATATTAACCCTCAATGTACAAAAAGTGCACCACCCGGGTCCCGGCCACTTTCTTGCCTCCACGACCGAGAACGACTTGCCACCTCGACGATCCCACCGTCTATTTCACCTCCGGGTCGAGCAATATCCCGAAGGATCGAACCTGACGGGAGGGAGGATTTTCCACCGTGATTCTTGTGTCCAGGTCTGGATCGAGATTCTTAAACAGGAGCTTGCTGCTCTCCAGGACCTTTTTGAAGGTTTAAGTGTTAATATCCACGTGGCAAAAAAGGGCCACGTGGGATATGTCATGTGATTTTTTTTATGTAATTTAACCTATACATAAAAAATATATTTATTAATGCGTTAATATAGAAAAATATTTGCCATATGATATAAAAAGGAAATTTACAATTAAAAGTGTAAAATTAAATTTTAGAGTAATGTGTCTTAATCTGCCAACCGCAAGGAGTCCGCCTGGGACTGGGGAGTATTTTCAGATCCATGGAGCGTGCGCCACGAGACTCATGCGAAGAGCGCCGGAAAGAAGTTTTGACAATTGTAGCTTGTCTTGTCCTTCAAGGTGTTGGCGAACTGTTTAAATCGTCCGTACATAGATAAAGCTAGAGTATACTTCAGGCGATAAGAAGGGAAAGGACCATTTTGGGCATAATATGTTGGATTTGATAAGGTTAATATGGTTCAATAATATATTAATTGATCGAGCATATGTGTATCTAAATAAATTGACCCAATTAAGTGATATAATTAAGGTTAATCAGTGGGGCCTCAATGATAACTCATAAAATATGGAGATTAATGTGCAGATATTAAAAAGTGATTTTTAATTATATGATAGGTAGAATTCGAAATTAATAAAATTTCAGGCATCTTTATACAATTTAAAGGGTTGTAATTTTTGGATCACACTATATAAATCCGACTTCTGTGGTATCCCATTAATTAGTCGAGTTAGAGAGAATCGCGCAATCTCTCAGGAGGCCGGTGTAGACCTGAAAGACCAAACTCGGATCCCAATCACATAATAGCCGCTGTGAATTCTGGTACGCTTCCGTTTTATATTTATGCACAGCCTCTTAACGATTTCGACACGTGTGATCTTGGGATTTAATTCGATTTCTAAATCTTTCATAATATTCTTTTTAATTCTTAAATCCGACTTACAATGATATTACAAAAGGTATTATCTCTACTTCACGTCCATGAATCCTGAGGTGGGAGAAGTTCTTAAATGATTCTACCTTACCACCTGACATGCGGAGATGTCGATGAGGATGTCACGAACAGATCAATTAGTGTTAATTACTGGAATATTTATCTTAATTATTACTAATAAGATTAATTTAATTAATCTTTTTTCTTATCGCATAATTATGAGGTACGGATATATAAGATATTTTTCCGTAAGGTATAAAGAGGCTCCACGTATCCAAATCCCATCGAGAAATTCAACTTAGAAAATCTGATGTTTCAATCCATAAGAAATCTGCTTCGATATTTAATTTCCTAATCCCATCGATATTAACAAGAAATATCTAAAAGTCTAGATTACACATCAAATCAGTGACAAATCTACCAATTTACCAAGTTTTTCATGGGTAAACTATCTACGTCAAATCGAGAAGCATCTTACATGATGATGCGCACCGCTTTTCTTCGCTGGGATCTCCACGACAATTAAAAGTGGTCAAGACCGGACATTCTGTAGTTTTTTGATGATATCCGGACCTTAAACGGTATAAGACCGATCCTAAATTTTGAATCTCGAGCCTACCTTATTGTATCTTATAATTAGATTGTACCCGGAACTTATAAGATGCTACAAGTTTCACGTACACTGTTGAAACTTATTCATTACTTATTCTTTTACCTATATAATGTGAATTACTTCTATGTTTTTTATGATAATTAAAATTATATAATGTAAGCATATTTGCAGTATATTTAAGTATTATTTACTACTAATTTTAAGTTAGAAACACATTTTAGACATGAAAAATTCATCAAATACATATAATTATTATGTCAAATGAAAGTTCATTGAGTTATGAATACAACAGTTTAAACAATTCGTAAATTGGTGTTCAGACGACGAAGTTACGAATGATTAAAATTAAAATTACGAATCAGTTGACGGATTCTAGTTCTGGGTACCTTATAGGCTAGAACTGGAACTAGAATCGATCGATTCATTGATTTATTACTCGAAACTTACCCTGTTTTCACTAAAATCTACCGAGAATCCATCATATTGAATAGATTTCTACTGATTTCGAGTTTACGGTATATCCATACATGCACCTAATCACAACCATGAAAAGCCCATATTCCTCCCATTGACTTCTGGGTACCAAGATAAAGTCATGAAATGAACCATGCAGTCGCTAAATCGAAGTCTAATTACCAATAATGCCCTCGAGTCTTACCAACTCAACCCTTCAATCAATTCACTTCGTAAGAGCAAAACCTTTTCTCGCTTCCATTATAATGCCCAGCTGAAACCGTCATTTCTTCTTCTTACTTCACAAGATTTGAAAAAAAGGTATCAGCCATACTACATCCAAAGCAAAATTGTATAAGGTAGGGTTATACGGTTATTATCAATTTAAATCACAGGTTCGAACCCGCGATCTCTGCGAACCTGGAGACTCGACACCCTCGCACATGCTTGCATTATGCCTTTCGTGATAGTTCCCAAACACTGCACGGCCCCCGTCAATCCTCTATATCTGTACTCCGTTCAGGCTTCTGACAACCACCATAATCGATATAACACAGACACAATTTCTCTACCACACCTCGCTCGGGTACTATAATTGTCGCGTTCCAAGTTCTAGTACCATTTGTTGATCTCATGCTCTGATACCGCATGCTGGGAGCCACGTTTCAAGTAAAATAATGAAATGAGAAAATAAAAACCTTGAAATAACATATGCGTGAAAATATCCTCAATGCAGAGGGAAATAATTGCAGAAAAATAAGAGATTTCACTAACTCATATAGTGTAGAGTATAAATCCTATCTCTCAATTCTCGAACTTTTCTCAATTTAATGACTATTCTAGTTTATCAAAAATTGATCATATAGTGTAGAGTATAAATCCGGTTTCCCAATTCTCACACTTTTCTTACTTTAATTACGATTCCGGTTTATCAAAAATTGATCATACAATATAGAGTATAAACCGGCCAATCTCTCAATTCTCACACACTTCTCACTTCAATGACCAATCCTAGGGTATAAAAAAAAATTGGAAACCCGAAAATTAAAAAAAAGACTGAAATTAAATGGAAAAATCGGATTTATGGGTCATGGGATAAATTCAAAGCGGTTTTTAAGGTGGAAAAAACCGTGCTATTAAATTCGAGCACCGACTCGAAAAACCCCACTGGACCTGAAACCGAACCGAAAATTATGTTAGATTTATATTATATATAATAAACCTTTTTCGTATTAAATTTTGACAATACGAATTATATTTTTAATATTTTTAAACTTGAATCTTGATCAATATTTATATTTTTGATTTCTCAAAACACAAAAATATTTATAATTAGTATTTCTCATTTATTATGATGAATTTTATTTTATTATTTTTGTATTTAATGTATTATTATAATAAAATCGAGGCTAAAAAAAATTGAACCCGTAGTGGGTGGTTTTCATAACCCCTAAATAGTTCTCGGTACGATTTTTTAACTTGAAAAAATTGGATCGAAAAAATCATGCCTCAATAATTTTCTAAAAAAACCGACCTGAACTGCCCGTTTACACTCTCAACCAATGTAGTTTTTCAACAGCTCTTATAATATCAGTTTTTAGAGGAAGAAGGCTCGGTAAAGTTGACATTGCTTTTGCCTGTGACCTAAAGATTCCGCGTTCGATCTCACCAATGAGACTTCTCACGTTCATATTATACTTTCTTTGTTCTACCCTTTATTTGCTTATATGCCTCTTTGTCTATAAAAAAAAATCAATTTTTGTTCCTCTAGCTCTAGATTTCTTCATTAAATGTCCCACTTCCCCGTGCAAGATTCCATTTTCATTAATTCCTCTCCCTTCAATGGAGGTTCTTTTGTTCGGTGACGTTATTTTTTTTGAGCACGGATGTTTTTTAGTCTGAATGACCGATATTCAGAAATCCAACGGATTCTGATTAATCCAGTTCTAACTGGGATGACCCATTAATGGGCATAGCTCTCCCAAGGTGAATTCTCTCTATTCACAGGACGCAAACTCGAAATCTTACTTGAATAAAATATTGCTCAGCCATGGGTTTTAATCTTTCCGCGACAATTTGGAAATCGCTTTGTAACAGCACCTAGTGCATCGAGCTGAAGACTAATCTTTTCTAAGATCTCCGAAAGTTGATGCTCCTTAGGACTTTAGTGTGACAGTGAGGAAAGTGTTATTCCACTGTTGAAGGATAAAACCACTTTTTAAAATCAATGGAAACAAAAGACAAGGCATATTATGTCATGTCGCCTTCTTGGATGGGCATATTTTCTTAGTTGATGCCTGTCTACGTTGCGTTTTCTTTCTTTTTCTTTAAAATAAGAATTAGAAATTTTTCAGATGATCTTACCTTAGAATGATACGGTGAGGAAGAACCAATCAAATTATTTTAATTAGTTTTAATTATGATAACTGATCAGGTGATTAAGACTAATTTACTTACACCTTTTGATAAGTGTTTCTTCTTATCACTTCGTGAGATACGATCACGTGAGAATTTCTCATAAGGGCTGTAATTGAAAGCATAAGGAAATAAGAGAATAAAGGGGGAGAGAGTATCATTAACACTAAAAATTAGGGGAGTAAGTAAAAAATTGGAAATTTGAAAAATAGAAAAGACCGATCCAATCCGATTCAAAAAATCGAATTTATGGGTTTTGGGATAAATTTAGGGCTGTTTTTAAGGTGGGGCGGTGTCCGAGACTCGCCTGAAAATTATGTAAATTATAATATTACATGCAAAAATCTATCTTATTATTAGATTTTGACCATCCAAGTAATATATTTGATATTTTTAAACTTGAATCTCGATTAATATTCATTTTTTTTTTCTAATTAATATATTAAACTATTTATAATTAGTACTTTTCATTTGATATAGTGAATTTCATTTTATTATTTTTGTATTTAATTTGTTACTGCATTAAAATTCGAGGCCAAAAAATTGAGCCCAAAGTGATCAATTTTTATAATCCCGAACAGTTCTTAGCATGATTTTCTAACTTGAAAAATCGATCTGGAAAAAGCGAGGCCCAACAATTTTTACGAAAAAACCACACCCGACCCATTTAAACCCCGACTAATAACGTAGGACATAGGTGTACAAATGTCGACTCGGAAGATCTACAGTAGATATGTAAACCTAAACTTCGATTACAGCGAAGCCCTAGGCGCATTAACCTCAGATACGGCAAATCTAGAGCAAGTATATGTGACCTTTAAGGACAAAGGAAAGTCTCGGTGCACGAACCCGGAAAACCTAGATCAGGTACACAAACCTAAATCCGGAAAATCGAGAATGGTTACGCGATTTAGATTCTAAGAGTGAGAACTATTCTCGGGACGCCATCGAAAGGACAGTGCTGGACCGGGTTGTCATCTAAACGTGTTGCATTTCGGTGTGGTCAAATTTGGTGTCCTAGTAGGGTACTAACAAGGCTTGCCTGGCACCGAGGTTCGAACAAGCAAGTGCAAATCGGCTTAGACAACTCTTTTCGAAAAACGGTTTTCGGTACTTCGAACCATAATCAAACATGAAAGCCTCGTGATCCATCGCAAAATGGGTGAAATACTCGCTTGCCACTCGATCAGCGAGGGTATAGGATGCACGAGTCATGGACCGTAATTGATCTAGATATTGAAACGAGCTTGTCCTAAATCAAACAGTGGTTTCATACAATCCGTGGCCAGCAGGTTGCGATTTACATCTAAACCAAGTAATGCTGGTCGGTTGACATGGTCACAACCGTTAGGTTACCGGTTGTTATTGTAAGAAATTTTGATTAGGGATCCAAAATGGAGTTTCCCGTAGCAAGGTAGTCAACTCGTGTCTGAATGTGTTTCTCGTGATGTTGAGGGTAAATCAAGTCAGGACAACCGGTCTGCAGATGTTTCTTTCTGGTCCTCCTGGGCAACAAAATTGAATTTAGAGACTCCAGAACGGTGTGCCCACCAACCAATAATCCTGCGGGGAATGTTTGACGTTGTTGAATTATAGTATGTTGTGAGCCGACTTGGCCTAGAGGGATCGCTGAACTTTGGGCTTACGTCAGTGAGAGGACTATTGGAGACGAGTCCGGATTTATCTCAAAAATTACTGTGTGGTCAGACATTCTTATGTCATATTATTGACAACGGGCTTACGAGAGTCTTATACTCGATTCCACCGAAAAGCCTAAATTATCAGGTACTCAATTATCTTATAAACCATTATAGGCCTCTTACATAACCGATGTGGGATCTAATAGACGTTACTAAGGTATGTAAGGTCCGGCTTTCATCATACGGTCAGGCCATCCATCGATCAACTGAATTTATTACATAATTGGAAATGGAGAACGCTATGCTCCGAAACTGGACCATTTAGCAGGGTCGAAATTCACGATAGTAAGTTCGATTGTACAGTCAATCGTTTCACTTGAGAAAAATGATGAAATCAAAAGAATTTCACACGATATTTACATTATAGGACAGTAGAATTTTTTCTAGGGCTAAGGGAAGGGAGCTTCGTGGGATTGGATTGATGGGGTGGAGTGGAGGGATATCTGCCATCAGCTTGACCCGTGGATTTGGCCCACCAGGATGATCCATTGGGGCGGTTTGTGGTGACCCAGCCCAACAGCTACCACATCAACATTAGGGCTGTTAAAAAAAAACCACAAAATCGAACTGGACTGAATAAAAAATAACCGAATCATTCAAACCGATTTGTTAACAGTTCGGTTTTTTATCGAGAAGATGTTCGGTTAATTACTTGATATCATTAGTTTGGTTAATTGTAGTTAACTAAACTGAATTTCTTTCTAATTAATAATTAAATAAAAAATAAAACTAAAATATATAATTTTAAACAAATCATATTTTTTACTTAAATTTTTTACCATTTGGTTAGGTTAATTTCTGAACCGAACTGGACCGATTGTAGTTTTATGGTGAATTCTATTTTTTACTTAAAAAATGGTTAATTGGTTAACCAAATCGTTTTAACCGGCTTTAAACAATTCGATTTTTTCATTCTCAAATGGTTACGGTTCGACTCCTACGCCGTCCGAACCGAACCATAATTTTCTAACCGAACCAAACCGAACCATGGACACCCCTGATCAACATGGAGATTGACCTCAGACTCTCTTCACCATTATGTTGTTTTTGTCTTGTTATGTGATAGTTCATCATCTCATATTTAGAAATTAATGTATTCTAATTAATTAATATACCGATTTCCTCGATTTATTAAAAGGAAAACTCTTTTAGTGTTAAATTTTTGTGATTGGCCACACTTGATATATTAAGGGAACATGCATAGGCCCGAACTCTTTTCACCATCATTTTGTTCTGATATTCAAACGTTAATCGATTCTAATTCGAGAAATCAACTCATTAAAAGGTAACGCTATCTCAGTAATAAGTTTACATAGTTGAACTTGATATATTGTTTAAGGGAGAAAAATATATCGAAAACTCTCGTCAAATGTTTCCAAAATTTTTACATGTGATTAGTGAATTTCATATTTTGGGAGTCTCATACATTAGGAAGACACACCCATTGTTTCAGTTATATCAATCTGTTGTTCAAAATTTCTTCTTGATAAATATTTTGATGTAAAATTAAGAAAATAAAATACAATATATTATGAAAATATTGCTAAGTCATGTACAAATGCAAAAAAAAGATACAATTTTTTTTTCTTTTAGCATATCAAATTCTTAGGCGATTCTATTTTATTACGTTACATGAGAAAATACGAATCAAATTGTAATAAATAAGCAACTTAGTATTAATAACACGAGTTGTTTGCTTAATTTAACCTGTTCTTTCTAACAAGTCATTATGAGATATTACCATTTAATATTCTTTTTATTGAGGAGAGGGTCTTTTGTATTGAGAGAAAACACCTGACAGTGTTTACACAGTATCACGAACAAATAAGATTCAGACATTTTAATATTTCTTATAAAATTCAAAAAATAAATTAAAATAATCCTAAAAATAATTAAATATTATTGGTTTGTGACAACACTTAAGCACTGTCACATTGCCTCGATAATACCTTGCTGGTTGCTTGGTTTATAAAAATAAAACTTGACATTTTTCTTTAATGGATGTTAAATACGATAAATTTATTGAAAAAATAAATCTTATGAAATATTAATTGAGTGCAATGACTAGGAAATTGTCACTTAGTAACATGTCTTCACATGTAGTCATGATTGCACTCACTGCCTTAATATTGAAAATTATTTTTCTTTATCTTCTCTTGTATCTCATTTTACGTTCATAGACAATTTTATAATAAAAACGAATTCATTTAAATTGGGTAATTTATATAAAAAAATACCTAACTTGCTTCTTTTCTTAAAATGAGCTAAACATTTTAAATTTTAAAAATAAAATTATATAATTTCATCGCATACCCAACTAAACCAAACTTTTCAAAATTTTACAATAAAATCATGTAATTTCTTTTTAATCTCAATTTAAACTAGAATTTCATATTTTAAAATTAAAATCACATTATTTTATTTTAGTATTGAATTAAACATTAAGTGACTAATCTTCATAACATTTTCTTCATTACAGAATAAAAGTATATATTAGAAATTTTCTTTAGATTTAGATCAAATTTGTACATATAAAGTTCTCTTCGTATTTTCTTATAACTAATATTAATCATAATTTAGGGGAAGATTACAAAATTAAATTTAAATAGAAATTACTCCAAATTTATCAATTTGTAAATACATGATAAGAAAAGATCAAGTAGAATATTGCCAAAGCGTATAATTTTATATTTTAATAAATTAGCCTAACTTAACAAGTAAAATAAAATAATTTTATTTTATAAATTAAAGTTGGCTTACTTTACGAATAAAATCAAATTACATGATTTATTTTTTCAAACTTAAAATATTTGACTTAATTTAAAAATAAAATTGAACACATAATTTTATTTTTAGAATTTTGAAATTTTTGAATCTTTTTAAGAGGAAGAGCAAGTCACATGCTTTTATATGTAATCTGTCTCATTAAAATTCTCCAAAATTAAGAGAGTGAAGTTTTAATTTAAAATCTTGGATTTTTCTGAAGAGTTCAACGCATGGCTCATACGTGTTCCTATTCCTAGTCAACAATAGTGGCTGGAAGACAATTTGATACATAGACATCTTTAATTTGTCACGTACGTTTTTTGTCATGAGCGCCGAGCATACAGGCCGCTCCATTTTCTTTGCAACAACATCATGTCATAAATATCGATTGATACGCGTCCTGTGGGTTGTCGGTCCAGCTCGTAAATTCCGAGGCCAGGTACATTACGTTTCTAAGTTGGACAAAGGTCCTGTATGTCTCGCAGCACTGTTACACGATATCACAAATTAATAAGAATCCGTCAGATCCGGGAGAAAATATATAAATTTAAATCTTTTAAAAATAGAAAAATCTAAGAACTTTAGTAAAATTTTAAAAACACCTAAGCATCTGGTATCAATTAGGGTTTCTTCGTGCTTTGAAAACTTTTATTTGAAGTTTAAATTTATACTTTATTACTTAAATTCTTTCTCGTAAATCTACCGATATGTTTGACTCTTATTAACTTGTGACACACGTAACAACACTGAAATAATAAGTCGGGGACATAAAAGACACACTTAAGACGGCAGCTCGCAACTTTACATCCTCAATCCTACATGTTGAATTCAAGTTTACCCTAAAAAAGGTAGAAGCAAAATATGATAAAAGGAGCACGGGAAGTCTCACAAGTTAAACTGAATCCGAGACCTTCAGATCATGTGGCTAGAGCAATACCGACTGTATTAAACCATTTTTTTAAGTTATAATATGTGGCAGAAAATTAAATTTCCTTATTGAAAAGATTCCTTCGACTCGGTTGAGCTTCCTCATCAACCTAGCCAGTAGTTATAATATGTGATATATATTACAAATTAATAATTATTTATAAGATTATTTATCAAAGAAGTAAAATTTCTAGTAAATTTTGTAATTTACTAAAAAAATTATAAAATTTTTCCTATGTCGGGATCCCTAGGAAAATTCTTATCAGCCCTCCCAGCCCGGGAATCGATCCTAGTATAAATAAAATAAAACTTTCTCCTCGTTCGCTCGTTTAGGATTCTTACGCCAAACCTTAGAAAAAGTCGGGCGATATGTTTCGTAAGAATCTAATTAATTATTACAAACTATTGCTTTTATTTTTCCTTTTTTTGGGCAGATAATTTGGGCTATATTTTTAAGTGTCGGCAAACAGTGGCCTCATGATTGAATTATAAACAAAGACTGCAGCTTGTTGAGAGAAATTATAAATCATATATCATAAATTCATATATATATATATATATGTATCGTATTAGCTATGGTATTATAAGAATGGAGGGTGATGGTAGTTGCCATGCCACTAAGTTATTTTCCTGCTTTTTTTTTTTTAAATTAAGATATGAATATATCAGACGAATTGAACAACGGCATGAGCATTGGCTCGGATAGCGCAACACCGTCAAAGGATTAGATAGTTTCACATGGTGACCTCTAAACCAAGTTTAAGGAGCACAACTTCTATCAAAAGTCTTCACTCAAACGCTTTCAAATTTAGGATCGTGGACCGGTTAAATCGCACGGGAGTGTGGTTGAAATCATTAGATCACTTCCTTTATTAGAGGAACACCCTAAGTCCACACTTGGGTAGATTAATTTAATCATCATTTCAGAAAGGACATATGGTGCAGTGATATCACTCTCGATCTGAGACCAAGAGATTCTTAATTCAATTATCACAAGTAGAACTCTCTGTACTCCTTTTACTCCCTATTCATTCTATCATCTCCTAGATTTATATGACTCTTTTGTACACCAAAAAATTCATCACCATTTTGCAGAGAAAGAAAGAGAGAATTACAGCGGTATTTATTGTCGATGAGAAACTTGTGAATTCAAGCTCGTTTACATCAAGTGAGACTTCTTTTGCTCTTTTTATTTGCTCCTCTTGTAATCGTCCTAGATCTGTGAACTTCCCTTACTTTATACATAGAGGAAAATCATCATCTCTGTGGCCAAAATCAACAATATTTTTTAATATCACATACATTTTTAGTATATAATTGACAGACCAACACAGTTATTTGAGAAAGGGATCCACTGATTACAAATACTATGTTGATGCGTTAAGTATTAATTGACTTATAACATATCATGTGATATACCTATCCATTATTAAGAAGATTGTCTTTTATCTCATCCTTCACTAATTATATCACTACTATTTGTTTAGCAAAATGAACTCATTTTTGACCTGTAATTAAGAGACTCAGAATTTAATCTTACTGCATAAGACTTCTGGGCCACTTTATTTCTTCTTCCCTATCTTATAATATACCCTATTGGCCTCGTTTGTGCATAACATCGTGAACTAAGCATGACATGTGCCTAAAAATGTTTTTCCTAATTAAAGAGAGTCTGTCCAGTTCATATGAACCAATGCCATTTCTCCTTCAAGAAGCTGACCCATTTACAAAAACAGGTCTAGAAAATTTGTTGAGGGTGAAAATTCATATAAGAATAATATGACAAATTTAATTAGGGAGCAAAATAAGATAATTTAGTAAAATTGGATAAAATAAAGTGAAATAAACATAATATCTCACAAATTTTTTTGAGTTCAATAGGCTATCGTCTTCCCTTATCCCCTATATCCATCCCTGCCCACATGCTCTTATTCACAAAGAAACTTAAAACCTATTACTGATCCTTTCACTTGCCCTAACCCAAAGGAACTGAAACTGCACTAATTCATCTGTGACCCAATAGAGATTTGGTACAATCTATTCAGTTCAACAATTACAGCAAGAAGAGTACGGCGAGGTCTTAAGCAATCATATATATATATATATATAGCATTTATAAGCACATGAAAATCGATGGTCCATATTAAATTCAGTGAGAAGACAAAAAAACCCTAAAAGGATCTGTCTTCTTGTGTATGGATTTCTCCACAAAACAATACCAAGGATTTGGTTCACACTGTACCTTCTCCTCCATCCCCCTGATGCCCACCTCCAAACCCTCCATTTCCATTCCATTGATGAAAGTCAGGGTAGCAGACGAGCCCGGGACCATGTTCGAAGCCTTGTCCCGAGCTCCGATGACCGGAATTGTTAGAATTCATCCTCCTCCTCGACGTGTACCGGACGAGGTCAGCATTCGTGGCATCTAGCTCCTTCTGGAGACGAACGACCTGTCTCTGGAGTACCGAGATCGCCCCGACACAGCCATAAACAGGGTCCCTAAGCCTCGCCTCGGCCTCGTATGCCAGGGAGTTGACAGCGTCCTCTCTTTGGTGCGGGAGAACCTCATGGAGTAGCTTGCTCACATTGCTGGCCCCGAATATCTTGTGGACGCTCGCAAATTTCTGAGGTTCCTCGGGCGGGAAGTAGGGCGCGAAGATGCAGTCGGGCTGGCATTTTCTCCTCAGGAACTTGCAAGCAGCACAAGGCGAAGTAGAGTAACCCGAAGAAGAAGACGAAGAAGATGCCATTAATCGACCTTCGCTAAAACAAAACAGAAACTGAGAACTCAAATTGCATACACCCAAAATGTACAAGTTCTTCGTCGTCCATAAATCCAACCAATCAGAATTCGTCGTGTCTTGATAAACTTTCAGATACTTAACACTTCATGGCCTCTTATGCGTTTCACAATGAGTGCTTGAATGAATATACCAAAAAAATAACACCAACAAGTCCCGTATGTACACATGATGAACTGTTTGATAAACTACAAACTTATTTAGTTTTAGCTTTTTAATTCTCTTTTGAGACTTTTGCGAAAAATGCAAACCGATCCCCATCCTCTTTTTTGCCTAACGGATTGGCCCTGCAACTATATACATCTTCAGAAACAAAAGATATCAGTTAACTTATTGTTCTCCAGAAATACTCATTGCCAAATTTCAACTATATGCATCTTCAGAAACAAAATACAATTGGATAATTTTAGCCCTCTCCCCGGGTCAATTCTCAAGAAATACTTATGTCGAATTTGTGGATGGATTGCATAGATGCATACACCTTAAGTCGCTAGGGTTAATCAAATCCACATGATTCTAAAACATATTACTCGCATCCATTTCCTCCAGCTTCCACTTTTATGAATTATGATGTATATAATCCATTGACTTAGAAAATTCATCTGAATGATTAAAAACAGCCAGTTTTGTTCAATCCAGGTTAAGCTCAGACACGAAGTCATGCATCTGCCTTAATACACTGGAGATCCCTATACTTAATCCTTTCCCACGGACCGAGACCGATCCCCTGGAGAGAAAATGTGAACATGGCGCACCATATGAGATATGTTTTACTATTTTCAAAACAAAACGAGGTACATGCTGAAGATTTAGCATCGATGGAAGATCTTCCTTGCACTTTTCTCATTTCCCCAGTAGCAAACATGATCAAACTTTATCATAATTTACAGTTCTTAAGTAGGATACCTGATCTCCATGCATAGCAGAAAATTTAAAGGATACAATATATATATAGAATGGGAAAGTTGTACTCACCCCTTTCTTGGACTCTAAAATCTTTCTATCTATACTATAACTTGGAGAGTCCAAGGAATTACTGCATGTGCTCATGTAGATCTATATATACACATATAGAAGGTTGATATATATATACCTTTAATCTCGCTGGGATCAGAAGAGACACAGAGAGAGACAGAGGGAGCTCTTTCAAGATCTGTTATGTGTTTGATGACTTCGAGGAAGAAAGAGGGAGGAATTTAAGGGTCGGACTGATCATCAGACGGCCATTGGAACATAGAAATTCCTTGGATCCCCTGTTACTTTTGATGTGAGAGTTCAAGGGGAGATCTCGCAGAGGGAAGAAGGAAAGTTCAAGAAACCCTAAGACATGGCTGTTGTTGTTTTCTTGTTTGTTGGAGGCTAGTAGGGGACAGGGACCTGGCAGAACACAGAAGGTGAAGAGGAAGAGAGAGTGAGGGGGGAGAGGGAGCAATGAATTTATTCATAAATAAATAAGTGAAGGGGCAGACAGAATGGCATTTTGCACAGTGAATATTGGGAGGGGGATTGGAGTTGGCGATTAAGAAAATAGAAAAAGAGGGTAAAGACAATGGAGCATTGAATTGGGGGTCTACAATGAAAGGGGATGACTATGACACTTGACTTTATTACCAAAGAAAATCGTGTCCAACGAAAGAGTTTGGTACTGTGACATCGTGTTCAAACTTAAAATCAAGATCTCAAGTTCCATGTTTATAAATTAGACTCATTGTATCTTTTTGTTCTCTTGTTCTTTTTGTCTTGGATTCTCCTTTTAACTAAGAAAAAGTTATTTTAATATCAAAGTTCTCCCCTCTTAGTTTTACAATAAAAGGAGACAAGAGAGAGCACAAGGAGTTAACAGGAGGCAAGAGATAGGAAAATGAAAGGATATGGAAGTCCATGAGTTAGGGGATAAAGGAAGTGGGAATAAAGGGGCAGTAATAATTGAACTCGAAACTTTTTTATCTCTGGTCAATAACAATACGATTGAATAAATCCCCCTTCCTCAATTCCTCTTAATTCTTAATTGTTGAAGTGTATATAGTTCTTGCCCAAATAGAAAAGTATACGTGGATCAATATCCCTTATCTCTTTTTTCCTTACTGATCACAATTGGATGGAGTGTTCTTCAAGTGGTCCATCAGGTTCTTGGTCTTCGAGTTGGCTATGACTCGCTTCCGGGTCGAGTGAGGTTGGCTCGTGTGCTGTGTTGGGCCTTCAAACACCAGCAAGAGAAGTCTAGTCTAGGGTGATGGTCCGAATCTACCCTCCAATGTTTAAATTACAGAGGTTGGCTCGTGTGCTGTGTTGGGCCTTCAAACACCAGCAAGAAAAGTCTAGTTTAGCATGGTGTTCCGAATCTACCCTCCAATGTTTAAATTACAGAGGAGATTGAAGAGAGTAACTCGAGAATATAGGGAGGGAATAAGTGGTACAGGGAGAGAGGACTGAAGATGAGATGCCTTGTCTCCAAGGGATTAGGAGTATTTATAAACTTTGTTTTGGCAATAACTAACAGGGTAATTCTCCCCATGACTGTCAATAGGAGTTGAACTCGGTGAACTAGTCATTAATCTAACTGAGGGAATAAGCTGAACGGGGTGCTAGCTAGTCGGGATATTAGAAGTCGAATTGGTCGCCCAACGTTAGTCTCCACATTATTTGTCTCCCATTGGTGATCATGTTGAGAGCCGCATGTTATTTTATCCTTGAAAAGATATGTATCAAGGAAGAATGGGAAGACATGAACCGAAGAGCTCAGGTCACACGTTCATCTCCGATGGGGATTTAAGACCCACCATATATGCTGGTCAATTCTTCCTTGAAACATGTCTTTTCATGGATAATTAAGATATCATAATCAAATTAGAAAACATGATTTGAAAGTTGCTAGAAATATAAGAGAAACATATCGGAATATATAATGATTATAATACCTAATGAACTTAGATATGAAATGGTATACTACACACCAACGTGCCCAACTTTAGTTGATGCAAGTAGTCAAGACTGATGCTAGCTTTCTTACAGACAAATCAGACTCGTTCATTGACACGGTAGCTCGACTTTGATTGATACACATATATATATATATATATATATATGCGACCTTCGCAGCTTGCCGAGCTATATAATGTACATGATTTATTAGCTAAGAAGTCCAAACCAAAAGCAGATGCTCTTGCATATTAATCTCATTTTCTCCGGTTGAAAAAGGGGCCCAAAGTCCAATAAACAACAATCCAAGAAATCGATTGGCTGGTGGGGTAAAGCAACCCCGGTAATATCCAAAAGGAATAAGCACATAAATACACACAAGTTCCATACAAACATAAAAATACTTGGAAAGTGATAGCGGCCACATGTGTCATCTACCATCTCGGGACCAATAATACATTGGGAATACGCATAGGATGTGACTAACAAGTTTATATAGCTTATTCCTTCTATAAAAAGTGATCTATGAGAGTAAAACGAGATAAAAAAAAAAGAGAGAGAGAAGTTTCTTACAGTAGGAGTTGTTAAGGGGGCTGTCAATATCAACTGCAGAAAGAGATTAAGCCTCTTCTAAGTTGCCACACAGAGGCACCAAAGGAAGTTAATTCCAGGGTGACGTTCCTATTGGATCATCCAATACATAAGTTAGTCACCTAGAGTAGGGAGAGAATTTAGCAGGAAGAATGAGTAAAGATGCTTTCTTGTGTAACTCATATCTGGGGCAGTATGCAAATATACTTAACTCGGTCACCTAGAAATGGGGCGAGAATATAACACGAAGAAGAATGATTAGGGCTTATTTTACATCTCGCACTTGACATGACATTTATTTATAGGGGAATCTGGGTGGCCAATCACAGGTGATTGGCAAGTGACCGGGTGACACGTGGCATAGTTGGGTATGATCACCTAGACATGTGTCCAGATTTGAGAGGGAGAAATAATGATCTCACCCTTGTCGTTATCTCATTATCATGATTCCAAACCAAGATTTTTTAAACTTAGGATATTAGAGATGTCGTATTATACCAAACTTACTTTCCCGGTATGCATGGGTGTTAGGCCATGAGCAATTTACCATTATGACCTCTAGTATTTTAATTTTAATTTTTTTTTTACTTGGAGGGAGGTGGATGGGGGGAACTCCTTCTGGTCAAATGATTGAAGGTGAAGGCGATGCAAAATCTAAGAGGTAGAATCCGAGAGGTGTACTGTTGGCATTTCCATTATTGAGGGACTGCCCCCAGCAAAGTCAACAGTATATCTCTGAGCTGAGATCCCATTGTAGTGCAGTACGGCCAAATGGCATATTTAGCCCTCGACACAGTCCACGACAACGTCCCAATTTAATGTGGTCTCTGTTTGCTTTCTCTCTTTCACCCCTGCGCGGTCTCTCACATGCATGCACACTTATACTTCACTTTCATTATCACTGTGTTATCCTCCTCCAATGTGTTCATCCCCATAATTATTATAGTACATTACATCTTTTCTGACTATAAACGAGAAACATGAGCTTAGAAAGCGATAGTAGAAAGAATAGAACACAGGAATATAAGAATTCCAGTGAAAAGAGAGCAGAAACTGATACCTTCTAGACTTACTTAAAGTGCAATGCCAACTGTATTAAAACCCGTTTTCACATTGTGGTACGTTATGTGATCTCAGGTTATATCTATGCGGGCTCGTGGGCACACATGCCATGTTCGCCCCTTGTGCCGAATACTATGCACGACAGTAAAGGGATCGTCGCGTGCACAGATAGTTTTATCAGTAATGTGTGACTTGTATGCTAAGTGTCTACGTAATAGGACCCGCTCAATTGAATAGCATGTCTATATGACAAGAGTGGCACCATCGGGATGCTGTTTAAGTACTATAGCCTGTGGTGGTTCTGGAGCACCAAGTTAATTCAATTCGAGTATGAGATTAGACATTTTTTGTTCCCTCCCCGAAACATGAAGGATCAACTGAAGTTCTAGGGCTAGTAGGTATAGACAGGTATATTCTGATCTATTCCTTTTAACGCCCTTGCCTTTACATCCTATGAAGTGACATAGGTGAAAGTACAAAACAAAAGCCGTGTCATTTAAATGTCAAGATGCCCCTATATTTGATGTTTGGAGTCACTGGTAACGTGTATCGTGCTGTATTTAAATGGGTTATGATAAAAAATTTTAATGACCTAAGTATGACACTATTAATGTAACATGTTTAAATGATCTGTATTTGAATTAGATTGACCCACCTAACTTGTTTATAAATTTGGTATGTTTAAATATATGAGTGATTGTACTCATAATAATGTGATGAGAAAAAATTAATCAAATTATTTTGATTAGTATTAATTAAGATAAATACTCAGGTAATTAACAGTAATTTACTCGTTTGTCACATTTTGATTGGTACTTTCTCACGTCACGTGACGAGATAGAATCACTTAAAACTTTATCGAATAAAATGATAATAAAGACGGTTAACCAAAATTTAGTCATGTATATATAGTCAAACACAATCTTAAACAATAACAAAATATGTAGCATTTAACAATTTATGGTGGACAATAATTCTTATAAATAAATGTATAAATGATGTAAATGTTTTCAATGAGATAGTGAAACATTTTTATGCAATGGATTTAATCATGTTCAATTGGGTTAAGTAGGGTCAAACATGATTACTAAACACGGTTATTTATCATATTTAAATGTGTAATCATTGAGACACCAAACACTTGACTCAACCTAAACTCACCTAACTCTGTGCTATGCCATTTCTTATTATCTCGTAGCATGTCAAAAATTACTAGCCTTATTTGGACTTTTATTTGCTGGAGCGCATGTAAGTGATCTATAGTATCCATGGGAATATCCATCATTGTGGTAGTGGTACTGGTCTAGTTACGTAAGATTTCGACTCATAACTAATATGTTCTGAGTTCGATTCTCGTTGTGGAAATCATGTGCTCCTTTATTTCTCTTTATTTTTTATCCTTGTATCAGGCAGATGGACCTCCTCTATCATCGAAAAAAAAAAAAAAACCAACGGTATCCATGAAAACATACATCCTTGTGCGTACGCAAAAATGCATTAGTATAAAATTTGCAAAAGGGAATCATTATGTGAATATTGTTCATCTGAAACTAAAAGATGATATGGTAAATAGGGCTTAGTACAGTTGGGACCACCCTTATCCAGTGACGTAGAGGTCTTGGGTTCGATTTCAACTATGGAACTTCCCTTACCATTTTTATCCCCTCTTCTTTCTACATTTTTAGACATATGTGTTTTCTCTATGTATCAAAATAATTAATAGATGATATGGACGCAATTCTCATTAATGACGTCTTCTGTGCTCCTGCTTCTCCTTTGCTGATTCTTTACTAGATTTATGGACTTCTTTGGTTACAAAAATCACCTACAACAGTTAAAAAGGAAATAGGAGGAAGATGAGAATTAACGGTAGGAGAAATTTTCTTGATCATAATCAAATTCAGGTTCTTTTTATTTTAAATTGTGGGTATTGTGATCATAAGAAACTCAGTTTCTCTAGATTTATGAACTTAGGGAGTGTTTGTTTGATGTATTATTGAGTTACGAGGGATGTTAAGCTCATAAGCGAACGAGTCATAACTCACTGGTATCCAAAAATTCAATGGGTAATGACTAATCCGGTTTAAATCGGGAAGACCCATTAGGGGATAAATCTCTTCCAAAATGAATTTCTCCATTCATAAAACTCGAACCTGCGAACTTACTTGAGGGAAACAGATATCATATCACTTTAACCAATTCATATCGATACAATATAACCAACATTTTTCTAAAACAAATACACCATTAGTTTGTTACTAAAAAGGAAAACTCTACACTGAAATCATTAAACTATTAGGTATGCGAAAAAATAAATCTGAATCATTAACTAGTTATAAATCTTTAAATTAATCTACTGAATAATTCAATCGCTGAGTTATAAAAATTCCAAAAAAAAAAAAAAACATAGCGATAAATGACGTTTTCTCACCCGACATATATTTTCTCGGGCGCACAGTGGTTTGAATGACAAGTTGCACGGACGTTCTCAATAATTGTGCTGCCAAGGAAAAAGAAGCTAAAGAACAAGGCATCTGATCACTTGAGGGCAGGTCATCATGCATTTGCATGTAGAAATCTTTTCCTTTTCTTTCTCTCTTTTTTTTTTTTAATGATATATAGATATATGTGTGTGTAATTATAAAACGTGATCAACATTTCATTCGGTTCAATAGTTTCAAAAATTTCAATCATGTAAATCAATTTGAAAATTTAAATTTACTGTTGATATATTCTTTCATTCATCAGCATCCACTACCGGTTACCATTGAAGATAATAGTTTAGTGATTCAAATCTCACTGACATGCAATTTGGTGATGTCAGGATTTTATATTTGAATCTCACTATAAGAAGCACTATAAATTAACTCTTAAACTTGATTCTTAACAAATATCCACTTTTTAGACTACATACTAAGCTTTTGGTGGTACTGCATTACTGAATCAGTATTGATACTGATCATTTAGTTTATCTTATATGCCCGATGTTAAAAACAAATACCTAAACATCGCATAGCAGAAGTGGCTTATTCACCACTATTACTGCTCTCATTTTATCGAGGAAAAAAAGACATGATTAATCTAGTTTCAACCCAGGTAACTCATTAATGGGTAAAAGTATTAAATTCATAAATTATTTTAAAAAACATACATCAAAATATTTCAACCAACCATCTTATATCTTCTTTTATTATTCAATTTATGTTAACTATAAAAATATTTTTGATAAATTATATACATAATCTATGAAAAAGTAGAGCAAAAATCCAATAAGTTTACCTTTTTGATAATCTTGTGTTTTAAATGTTTACATAATGGGCTAAATCAATCCTAAAATGTTGTCACTTAATTTAGCCCACTTATAACATTTAAGATCCGATTCCACTATAAATTTTTTTTGGCATTATTAAATAATAAATAATAACATATTAATCTTTTAAAATAAATGGTTACGATGACTTCCGATTTCGTTATGGTATTGGAGCGCATGTTCGAGTCACCACACACGTACTATCCCTATTTAACTGATTTCACACCAGGACGCTTCGAAACTATTTTAATCCTCGCTCGAGTGAGAATATTGAGTAATAATGTTGAGTCACCACGCACGCACATTCACCATTTTGAATTTGATTGCAATGATGTTATTGGGGCAGCATGATTGTGAGCCAACAGTGACACACAGATGCAAAACAGATATTGATAATAAGAGTTGACTGTGACTGTGGATTCAAATTTTCCTGATTCATCCTAGTAAAATAAGATATGGTAATAATGGTAATATAAGTCGCAGAATATTTTACCAAAAAAAATCGAATGTGAGATTCTTTTAATTTTAAATCGAGAATAATGTTATTCTGCTAATTATCCTCGTTGTCCCGGGCATTTACATGGCAAATACACTAGTTCGAAATGCGTGCCTTATCGTAAAAATGATAGTCGAAACTATGCTTCTTGAGCCTGCTCTTGGGGTAGTGAACAAAATGATCTTTATTTACCATTTCTCGATCTTTTGGCTAAGATTAGGTGTAATATATGTCGTTTTCGTTAAGAAATGATCTCCATTTTTATTTAGTTCAGTCTTCCTTTAAACCATGTCAAGTGGCATTGTCTTTCCTTCTGCTTAATACAATTTATATCAGGGGATAAGAGTTTTAATATAATGACATTATTCTTAATTTATAATTATAAGATCCTAAATTTGAATTTCAACGTCGGAGCTTTTGGTCCCTTTATTCCCTACACACAAACGACTCTGATTAATTAGCACACAAAGTTGAAGATTGACGCCTCACCAATTTGAAGGTATCAACTTTCACAATGAATTTTAATGTCAAATCTTTGCTTAAAGAGAAGAAATGTAAAAGGGCATCAATCAATCAATAATGACAAAATAATTTGATTTAGAAAAAGGGACTTGGCTCAAAGATATTATTTTTAACCTAATCTTAAGAAGTTATGGATTCGATTTTTAAACACAAAATTTTCGTATCGATTTATTCTCGTCATCATTTTTTTGGGGGGCCCATACCACGTATTATCAAGTTCAATAGATCCTAACTAATCCGAATTCGAGTCAAGTTAGGTCGTAAGAGGGTACAACTCTCACATTATAAATTTTCTCTATTCACAATAATCTTACTTAAGAGAAAGAAGTATCAAACTACTCCAACTAGTCCACATCGGTTTTTGCCACCAAGGGTGGTGGTCTAGTAGTCATATATCCGTGTCTCGTTCTGAGTAATATTATGAAAAAGAGACTTTTGAGATTATACCTTGGTGAACAGCAGCTTTTTAGATTATATGAGATCTTTGATAATGCTATCCGGTATTAGTAATTATTGTTCAACTCGTTCGATATATTCGCGGTTGAACATGAAAAATTCGAACATTACATAACAGAAATGGCCAGATTGTCACTACCGTTACCCTCCATTTTACTGATAAAAAAGTCCACCTCTGTTTACATCCATCATGGTTCCTTCTTGGTCATACCGACTTCATATAAAATAGGAAAATAAATCTATGTAGAATATTCGGTGCACCACGTTGACGATGGGTGCCTCCCAAAAATTTGAACTAATATAAGCCTTTTTAATGTTTTTTGTTCCGGTAATTAAGCCTTTTTTTTTTAATTTAAATGAACGGGACATCATCAGATCTCCTCAATTACCTGAATCTTTACTTTCCCTCGCGCCGTATCAAATAGAGACGGCTGTCTCTCATCCCTTCCCTTTTGCAAAGTGCCCTAAATTCGTCGGGCACACTAGGCCTTACACACGTTAGCCCTAATCATAGTTTTCCTATTATTATATTTTCCAAAAAAAAAAAAACAAAGGAGAAATTCACCAATGGCACCGAGTCTCTCCTTATTTTTCTATTTTGATCTCCAGCCCTTTTTGGGAATATTTTTTATTCCTAAAATAAGACAACCTCTCTTCAAGTCTTACTTTTTTAAGTCTAATGGAGAAATTCTTAAATTCTTAAATAATCATATATTACTATGTGACGTGAGAAATTATTAATTAAATTATAATAAATAAGTAAATTAATATTAATCACTCAAACAGTTACTACAGTGATTACAAATTAGAACAATTTGATTAGTCATTCTTTACCACATCATTGTGAAGTATAACTATCTAAAATATTTGACTTTTTTTAACTAGATAGCCAGAAACCCAAATGGTTCGCAACTTATTCAAATTTGAACTGAATCAAGCTACATTAAGGTTAACTATCTTAATTATAGATTTTTTTCTATTTGTAAAACTCGAAACCGAGATTTTATTGATGGAAAAGAAGTGTACAACTGTATTAGGTTTTCCTATCATCTTATTGATGCTATCGGATTAATTCAAACTCGAGAAAGGGGGGTTTGGTACAATTTGTATTACTTTCAACTTGAAACAGAGGTCCTAAGTTTAGACTCGGATCCCCATATCCCTTTATTTCATATTCCTTCTATTTTCTTTTACACTTGTCTCCATTACACGAAGAAATTAGTTCAAACTCAGATGACAAAGTTTCCATACTAGTAGCAATTGAATATAGAAAGAAAGTTTGGTCTCTAATGGAAATTACATCCGTATACTGAAAAGAAAAAATATTAGATGATCTTATCTCACAATAACGTAGTGAAGAAGAATCGATTAAACTGCTTTGATTTATAATAATTATGGTAATTAATCGGATGATTAATATTAATTTATATATTTATCATATTTTAATTGGTATTCCTCGTATTATGCGATGATATTACGATGATATGAGAATTTCTCATACTCAGCCACCCACACGATATGACTTCGAATTCACGCTCCCTGCCTCACCACTCTTTATCATTTGCCATCTTGAGCGATGTAAACATTACAGTTTATTTAATTATTTAAGATTCTTTTCATAAAATTCTAAAAAAAAACCCTAAAATAATTGAATTTTATATGTTTTTAACATCATGTAAACATCAACATATGATATACCAATTACATGCAGCAAGACTTTCTGAAAAGGCAGGGATGTGTCGAAAGCCGTTGAGGACTTCTCCAAAAACTACATGCACCTTATATGTTCCTCCATTGTATTTGTATCCATCGACATCTGTCACACTTGGAAAATTGAAGAGAGAACAAGTTTTAGCGGAGTCTGTTTCAGACCATAAATGTGTGTAATACTATTTGATATGTTGATAGTACACATTCTGAAACACGACTTGTTTAAGATTGACTTATTTAAAAGACAAGAGTTTACCTTTGCCTCGGGGAGAGTATTTGTTCAATGAACCGGAGCTGACTCGACAATCCAATCAAGATTCATTGATAAGTATGTGCCTCTTGTGTCCTCGAAGGAGATGTGCCTCGATAATTATGATTATCATGGCTCGTTCACATATGTTATACCCAATCATTAAAGGTTGCTTCTATTAGATTATAAACCCTTTTCATGCATGCTCCAAAAGGGATCGATATGCTTTACTCAATCTGCGCACACTCTCTTCATTTACAAAACTCAAAATCCTCAAGAAAATAGAAGTACCAAACCATTTGAACTGACCTATTTTCTCGAGGAATGATGCCTTTTTTTTTGTCTGGACCACTAGCGGTAGCCCAACAGGTCCAGAAAAATCCAATTCCGGATAATTCTGTCCATTAGAGAGTAAAATTCTCTCAAAATGAATTTTCTTCATTCACAAGACTTGAACTCAGAGACCTTATTTAGGGAAAAGAGGTGCTGTACCACTTCAATCAATCCATTTTGGTGTGGAATGATGCTTTAAAAGCTGAGAAAGTGAGTTTGGTACAGCTCTCAACCTAAACAAAGAGGTTTTGAATTCGATTATCACAATGGGATTCTCAACATCTTTTACCCTTATTCCTTCTACCCCTTCCTAGATTCATATATCTCCCTTTTACCATAAAAATAAAAATGATGCTTTAAAAATTGATAAAGTGTGTTTGGTATAGTTGGTACTGCTATTGACCTAGATCAAGAGGTCCTGGATTCGGTTCTTGCAAGTGGGATTCGCTGCATTTTTTATTCATTATTCTTTCTATTCCTATTTAGGCTTATATACCTCTTTTATACGCTGAAAAATATGCTTTAAAAACTACATTAATATTCAGCTGACTCGGATCGAAAGGGTCGTGGGGTTAACAATATCGATTCAAATAGGAAAAATCGACAGATATGATATTGTGATCCGTAGGAATAATGATTTGAGAAGCAATAATTGGGTGATGATAGATTGATCAAAGTTCTTTATGCATCACGCTTGAATGATTGTGGGTTGGAACACAGTGTCACTTCGACGTCTATTCTATGTACATTAATGAACAACCTCGACTAAAGAATGATCGGCCGGACAACTAAAAAATGATGATCTCCCACTTTCGGTCCTCGAATAATGTCGATGATCACCCGTGTTTTCATCGATTCTTACAATCAGACCGAGCGTCAGCAGCACGCAACTCGACTTTACATGTAGTTGAAGCAAATCACGCTCATCATTGAGCTTAGATACAACCCTTCATTGCCAGTGTTTTCTTTATTTCATCCATATCTAACCTATCTTTTTGCAACGAGGAAGACAGTGAAGAAGTTATCGATTACATTCGTTGCAGATCGAATCATGGTTTGGTTTTTGACGTCGCTTTCCCAATAAGTTTGTCGTAGAATTCCTGAATTTCGCAGGTTTTTTCCAACCATGTTAGGTGACTAACATTGAAATTTACTTGATCTAGAAAAATTAGTCAAGTGCTATACGACATGGAAGTCAACAGAGACGATGCCAAAAAACCCAAGGGTGGTTTATTTCCAAGATAGGCCCCTTACATATCAGAATCCACGTCCATTTTCTCTTTATTAAATTTAAAAGAAAAATAAAATTAGGAAAAAAAGGAAGAGAATCTTTACAATACATTCTTTTTTTCCGCATTAAAATAATAGGGAAACCATGAAGACGATAAAGCAAGATTTTAAAAAATCTTAACAGTAATATACATACCGTCACATCAACGGCTCAAATCCGATGAATTTTGATCCAAAAACTTAAATTAAATACTTTTTTTAATCTAGTAATTGCTTAATCTCAATGATATAATACAGTGAAGATGCTGTGAAATTTTCCCTATGGAAGAGGACAACGGTGTAAAATGATTTAAGAAAGGGTCCATTTAGGTGAAGGATCCACGACATGATATGACATGACATTGCCAGGTGGAATATTGACCATAATATTCTCGCGCCTGTTGCCTGGTGTCCTTCCCCTGGAAGTTTGAATGTTTCTGCAGCTCGATTATTTAACTGTGTATAATAGTAAATTTAATAGTTTACATAATTAATGAATTAAATTAAAGAAAATTAGGAGTAAAGATTGTTTGGGTTGTGTTATTTCTCGATAAATTATCGATCTTAACTTTTTCGAGTCGGGTTTTTTATGTATAAAAAATTATATTGAGAATTACTTAGGAATTATAAAATCAACCTCTTGGTATTTAATTTTTATGTGTCCTAATTTTTAATAGAATTATTTGCCTAAAAAATCATGAACTATTCAAAAATTTACTAATCTATCACGAACTATCTTTTTGCCCAGAAAATCATAAAATATATAAGAATTCTCTAATTTACCGAGAATTATTTTTTTGCCCACAAAATCATAAAATTATGCTTTGTTTCTTCCTAATATACCACACTGTAAATTTTGACAGTTAATTGTCAATAATAGTTTGTAATTTTTTATAATAAGATGGATGGCACATGTGATGCCACGTCAAATTCCATTTGTACAATAGTAAAATTAACAGCACACATCAGTAATTAATAGAAAAAATTAACGATAACGTAAATTAGAAAATTCTTGAATAGTTCATAAAATTTTAGGTAAAAAAGTTCGTGGCAAATTAGGAAATTTTTGAATAATTTGTGATTTTTTGGGTAAAAAAATAGTTCATAGTAGATTGAAAATTTTTGAATGGTTTACGATTTTCTGTGTAAATAACCATTTTTAATATAAAAATAAAGTAAAAATTATTGTAGTAAATGATAAATACAAATTATAAATATTTCAATTTATTAATAGGGTCAATTATTAAATATGAATCTAGCTTTAAGTTTTTTTAAAAATTTATATTTATATTATTAGATGAATTATCGAATATTGTACTATACTTTTACATAATTTTGGATCAGTCTCGGACCCATCCCCATCAATTTTGTGAATTGAGGTCCGAAACTTTCGGTCCCTTTTTTTTTTTCACCTTAAAAAGTACTCTAAATTTATCCAATGCCTTATAAATTTTATTTTTTCAGTTCGGGTTGGTTTATTTTTCAATTTTTCAATTTTTTATTTGCACTCTTAAAAGAAAAATAATCTAACTATTCACAATCATTTTCTCTATTTATAATAATACTTTTTGAATTATGAATAAAATTGTAAGATTATTATATTTAGTAAGTATATATAGTGCTGGCCACGGGCCGGTTTGAGCCCGGAACCGGCCCGTTCAAAACCGCCCTAAACCGGAACCGGCCCGGAACCGCCCTCGAACCATGAGGGCTAAGGTTCAGGGCCGGTTCCAGCTGCCTTAGAAACAGGAACAGCCGGTTCCGAACCGAAACCTGAACCGGCCCGGAACCGAAACCATTGGAATGTTAAAAGATAGTATGCTACTGAATTTATATTTACGCATTTTACAAGCAAAGCCTTACAAAATCATAGGTTGAACATGCAGTTTCATTTTCTCTGTTGGAAAACGCAACTTCTAGACAAATGCAGTAATGAAACATCACATTAATCATGCTATTTGTTAAGAACAAAGAAAAAAAAGTGAAGAAATAGCATGTTGAAGATGGTACCTCTTTACAAATGAAGTAATAAAATAGCGCGGTGAATATCCTTTTCTTTTTGCAAAATAAAATTGCATATTTAACGTACGATTTTACAACTGTATCCACGTAAATAGTTTTTTTTCTTTTGTAAGATGGATATTTTCGCATGTTACTCCACAACTGCGGCCCCACAACTTTGTGTCTCTAATGTAAAACTACCCCTATTTCGATTCCAAAGTTTTAACTCATAAAATCTCGTATTAAAGTAAATTTCCCTACTAAAAATATTATATTATTTAATGTATGTTTTAAAACTTTCATGAAAATTTCAGAACTTCACGATGAATTAATCGGGACGGCAGAGTTGGAGCTATGTGAAATCAATGAGGAGAGAGAACCACCACCCTAATTTCAATATTGGGCTGGGCTAATGGGCCTGATAGGAGCCCAAGATCTGCTGCACTTTTGGGCTGTTGAGGGATGAATTGGGCCCATTTGTTTTTCCTCCTCAACGGTTAAATCGGTCTAAGGCCCACAGATCTGCCCATTGCCTTGAGGTTGCTAGTAGCCTGCAATTTGTGACACAAGAGCAGGAGTTAGCGGGTTTAGGTCGAACTTCTTTGATACAAGAGTCCGTTTAAATACAAACCTGTTTATACATAATCAGTAAATGTTTTATAACCTGGTAAGACATGTTTAAACATATGCGTTTCACAATTTTATATAAATAAATCACGAGGTGTAAAATATACATACATTAGATGTTTAGTATCATCAAAGTTAGGTAAAGAATGTTGGCTATGGTTGTCAACCTTTTGAGTCATTTTCATTTTGACCAAGAATTTTTTGGTCGATTCTATTCCTCGACCTTTTAGCTATCGTTCGGTTTAAGTTGTTTTCATTATATTTATTATTAATAAAGTGATTTTACTTTTTAATAATAAAAATATATTTTTCATTAAAAATAGTTCTCAAAATTATAAAAAAAAAAAAATGGAGAAGCTCTAGACAAAGGAGAAGGGGGGTCGCCGGGGCTGGATTCTAACCCGCCCTGAGAAAGTCATCTACGGTATTTAAAACTGTAGGTGACCTCGCAAGGGTAGTTGCAGCTGAATTCGAGTCTCTTTTCGATTGAGAATTTACGAATTTCTTGAGCTACAAAAAGTGTCTCACGTCATAGATAAACAACCTTCTTAGAGTTAAAATCTTTTTGGGATGAAGTATTATTTTGACCGGCAAAAACAATACATTTATTAATTTAACTATTAGTTACATATATCTCATATATTTTCTTTATAGTAACTTTTTTTTTTGGTACAGAGAAGGCACGTAAATCTGGAAGGAAATAAAAAGAAGAGATAAAATGAGTACAAGAAATTCTGCCACTGAAAATTCAACGCAGAATCTATTAGCTCCAAATCAAATGAGATTACCACTGCACCAACCTCTTTCTATCTTCTCTATAGTATATTAAAACATGATAAGACCAAATTATCCACCAAATCAAGTAGATTATAGTTACCAAATGTTTTTTTAAAAAAAAATAATTCTACGGTTTCATTAATATTAGTCAAAAGTTGTACATCACTTTTATATTTAAATTTATTAATAAATGGGCTTAGTGTTTATTGTCGTGGTTCTATAATTGTGAGAGTTTTACTCTTTTCCGAACCAATTCAACACAAATATGAATTAGTCATGACGAATTGAATTTTTAGATATATAATTGCCAAAAAAAAGAGGAAAAAATCTACCCTTTGTATTCGTTTGTCTTAGTATTCATTCCATATATTACATTGCTAAAATGGAGACATATAGCAGGAGATTGCTCCCATTACTCCGTTCCCAAATGAATGAAAATCCTAGATACACATACATACACCTATATATATATATATGCGCAACTAGCTGAGGTTATCAATCAACATTCAGAATTAAAAAGAATTTCAAGTGAAAAATGAAGGCCTCAAAGTTCCTTCTTCAGGCATTGGTCGCTCTTTACTTGCTATCGGTAGCCGCAGCGACGTCTCGATTCCTGCACGAGGTCTTGACTGGTCCTGACCCGCATCACCGTTCTCTGGTTACAACCTCCTCCTCACACGGGGCAGCTTTTGATCCTCGGCATAGGTATCCGGTCCCGGGATATCCCCCTCGTGATAAGTCAGCGGAGACCTTACACCCGGCAGCTTTTGATCCTCGGCACAGGTATCCGGTCCCGGGATATCCCCCTCGTGATAAGTCAGCGGAGACCTTACACCCGGCAGCTTTTGATCCTCGGCACAGGTATCCGGTCCCGGGATATCCCCCTCGTGATAAGTCAGCCGAGACCTTACACCCGGCAGCTTTTGATCCTCGGCACAGGTATCCGGTCCCGGGATATCCCCCTCGTGATAAGTCAGCGGAGACCTTACACCCGGCAGCTTTTGATCCTCGGCACAAGTATCCGGTCCCGGGATATCCCCCTCGTGATAAGTCAGCGGAGACCTTACACCCGGTAGCTTTTGATCCTCGGCACAAGTATCCGGTCCCGGGATATCCCCCTCGTGATAAGTCAGCAGAGACCTTACACCCGACAGCTTTTGATCCTCGGCACAAGTATCCGGTCCCGGGATATCCCCCTCGTGATAAGTCAGCGGAGACCTTACACCCGGCAGCTTTTGATCCTCGGCACAAGTATCCGGTCCCGGGATATCCCCCTCGTGATAAGTCCGTGGAGACCCAGCACCCGACTCCAGAAGCCCTGCCCACTGCCCTAGGCCATGCTTAAGAGCTTGCACAGTTTGCATCAGATCGAAGTCCAGTAGATAAAGATCGAGGAACATTTGCATACATCTAGGTTTTCCCTAAGCATGCAAATGTCAAATGGACTTGTTATTTATGAAATAAAATAAATATATATATGTATGAAAAAATTGTTGCTTCGCAGTAATCGCATCATGAGCTTCCAGAAACTATTTATTCAATCCGTGGTTAAAATTAAGTGAACAGAACAATAATAACTTAAAATAATTTATAGAAGATTCGACGGTGATTCTAATGGTTAAAATTGGAGACAATTTTATGATAAATATAATTGTTTCGACCACTTTTACATGATAATTTTTGTTGAAAAAGTTCTGACATTTTTTTCTACCACATATGGATTAGAATATTATTGATAGTTTGTCTATAATATCGATCAATACTTTCCTTGCATATTCATCGATAAGGTTATTTATTTTAATATTATTGCTCCTGGTCAGTAGTTATTCACTAACCTGTGAAAAATACCAATCAACACAATTTATCAGCAATTTATTGGTAGTACGTTATTTATTTTATATTTCCCTTCAGGCAAAATTTTGACCAAACCCACAATTATTGGAGAATCCGTCCAACACACTTTCCACTTGTAAACCTGTGTCATATCTAAACGTATTATGTCTAAACGAGTTCGTGCTAAAAGTATCTCAATATTTATGTGACCTACTACAAGAAAATTGTTATTTTCCAACGGACATATCCATCGGACATCTGTCGGTAAATGACTTTCCCGACGAATTACCGATGGATACGTGTCGTCGTGTTTTCCCTTGTCGGGGTTGTCGATGAATTTAATGTCAACGGAATCCGTTGGTAAATGACTTTCACGACGGATTTAGTAATCAGCCTGAAAATAAAGAACTGCCGATAATATATTGGTAGATAATTATCGACGGCTCGTCGCTAGCGACGGATTACCGAAGGATTATCTGTCGGTAAATTCGTTGGAAAATTTCGGTGATGCATTTTACAAATATTGATACATTTTATTTTGTAACTATTTATATGTTAAATTTATCAATCATATAAATTAATAAAATATCAATAATATAAAATATTGAGCCAATCAAGAAAGTAAAATTTATTAATTAGAAATATATATAATATTTATCCGGAAAAAAGAATAATACAAATAACATTTTGGGGAGGTTGACAGCGGCGAGGTTTGGGCTCGAGGGGTAGGCGGTGGCAGTCAGTGGCCTCGGTGGGTTTGCTCGGGGCTCGAGGTGGCACTTGGTGAGTGCTTGAGTTGGCTCTTAAAGGGTTTGGTCGAGGCTTGGGGGGACAACCGGTGGTTTGGCGGGGCTAGCTGTGGCTCGGTAGGGCTCTTTGGAGGCTTGGGCTGGGACTCGCTGGAGGCGGGGCGGGGGCTTGATGGAGCTCGAGGCCGGGGCTCGGCTAGCTCGTGGCATGCTTGCTCGGTGGATGGCCTTGGGCGTCGAGGCTCAGGCATCGGGGCTCGGATTCTATGGCTTACGGCTCATACTTGGTGGATCATGGCACGGACACCTCGGGAGAGAAATCACCAAAGGAAATGGGAGAGGAGAGGCCGGACTCGGGATATATATATATATATATATATATAAGCAATTTTTCAACGGAATATCCATTGGTAATTGGCTCGCCTCCGAAAGAGCGGGAAAAATCCTGCCAATAAAATTCAAATACTAATGGAATATCCATCGGTAAATTCGTCGGAAAAAACATGAACACTGTCTCTATGGATTCACCAATGGATTATCTATCGGTAAATCTCCCGCTCCATTCCCACCATAATATACTGACGGATTTGCTTACGGAATACAATTTATCGGGAAGCCTCATTGATTGTCGCAATGGATTATCCGTCGATATTTCCGACAGATTTTGTCCAACAGTTTATCCATCGGTATTTGATAGTTTTCTTGTAGTGACCCCTTTAATAAACGGGTCAGAAACTTTAAATACAAATACAGTCCGTTTAAAATCGAGTTGGTATGATACAATACATTTAACCCATATAACTAAATATGTGTGGTATAATTGTAATTTTAACTTAAAATGTTTAAATGAGTTAATGGATTTGACACATAAACACATAGCTAAACGGGTTTAATCGTGTCGTGTTGGATTACGTGGGTCCAACCTGATTCAACTCATTTATGTAAACGGATTACTTGTATCAACTAGTTTAGACATGAAACCTGTTTAGGGTCGACCCGAACCCGCCTAACTCCGTGTCATATTGTGTCAAAAATTACAAGGTCTAGCCACTAGTATGCCACTATACTTTTGTTATTCTTCGGCCAAAGCTCATTATTGGTAATTGTTTGCTAATGGGTTGAATACCCTTTTTTCCCCCTTTTCTTCTGACAAACTTCAGACCAAACACACAATTATCGAAAATTTCTATCTAAATCACTTGCCACAAATATGTCGCTATATTTTTATTATTTGGTCAAAAATATTGAAAAACACAATTTATCATTGATCTATCGATAGTTGCCATGAGTGTTTTTAGATTTATTTAGATACACATGTAAAAATGAAAGTAGCACATGCTTTATCAACCGTTTTCATGATTTGTTGTCTTCATTTCGTCAATATTCATAAGCTCAATTAGGAGTTCTTAGTAACAATTTCCTTTAATATATATTCTCATGTCCAACCCATCTCCTATTGTATTTGCAGGGTTGTATCCAAAAAAAAAAAAAAAAACAAATTGAGGTAAAAAAGGTGCGTGAAGTCATGAAAATTCAAAAAGGGAAAACATTGTACGTCGAAAACTTGCATTGATTTAACTCCTTTTTTCCTATTGAATTTGTTGCTCACCTTTTTTTTTTTTTTTTGTCTAAGGATCATAAGTTCATCTTTTGAATTTTTGCTGACACTAACCGGCCAAAGCTCATTTAAGAAAGTGCAACCATGACCGATAACCCACCCAAGATGAGACGGCAATTATCCAATACTTAAGGGGAAATTTTCAATTTGCTCCCTTAAGTTTGAGTTCAGCTCAACATTAGGTCCTTCATTTTAACTTATTGTGGATCGCTCCTCCCTCAAAGAAAGATAAATCATCATTCTCCCTCTCTCTTCCTCTCTTATCTTCCAAAGAAAGATAGAAAATTTTTAATACAAGCGTCAGTTTTCATTAATACTGTTAAAATTGTTGATGTGACATTGTGACTTGATAGTTCAGTGGGTCACATATGACATTTTTACTAACGAGGCATCAGAAAATAAGTTAATTATGTAAAAAAATTTAAAAATTGTAAATTAAAAATAAAAATAATTGCTGCTTCTGATTCAGGTTTTATGTGGGTTTTGTTGATTGATGAAAGATTTGGAGTTTCGGAAAAGGACTGCTGCTGCTCATTTTCTTATTTTTATTTTTATTTTTATTTTATGAATAAAATTATTTGGTGGTTGGGAGGGAGGTAGAGAAAAATTTGTTTTTATTCATTATTTTACATAATCTAAAATTGTTTTCTAATGCCACATGGCACATAGTTAGCTGTATGAGTTTTAACCAATCGAACCAGCCCGGACCATTTATGAACTAGAATCAGACCCAAGGCTATATATATTTCATAATGGTTGTGGATTGGCTCCAAAAGGTTGGACCGTTGAATTGGAACCAACCGGCCGTCCCGTTCAAGGCCCGACTCTGGAACGGAACCGTAAGGCAGTCTGTACTGTACTTGCAAACTGCTGGAAATATTTGCATGATATATAATTAGATATATAAATATATATGCATCTATAAAATATACATATAATATATATGTATATCATGGCTTGATTACTAACTTGGGGTTGACATAGTGGTTCCCTCACTAGACCCCCAAATGGGTGATCCCAGGATCGCATCCCAGGTTGGGAGGGTCCACGAGAATTTTCCCAGGAATCCCGGCCTGATCGCATATTAGTCTCGAGGTGCGATTCGGCTGGTTTGGGAATATTGCGTGGTGCAAACAAAAATAAAAAAATATATAATGGCCTGATTGGTAAACTAGCACATAAGCTAGCCCATTGAATTAGTTAGGTGTCCTGTCTTACACCTTTCCTTTCATATGGAGATCTTCTTTACATCATTCTCTTTAAATGGCTGATGTGGTTAAAGAATGAAAAAGATAGTTATACTCTGTGTTCAAACAACTTGATCCTACATCGATAATCAGTAAGTCAGAGAAAGTGTGCTTGTTATATATAGGGTAATGTATGATCCACACTAGATCTGACCAATTGCCCATCCTACCTCCTTTACGTTCTTGATATCCCATCTTTATCTCAGTAGTCTTTCAGTGGCATTTTTCGGTCCTCTTCCCCATTACATTAAAAAAAGAATGTAGTTTGTTCCTTTTATAAAAAAAGTCAAACGTTTCAAATTTTTAAAAAATAAAATTATTTAGTTATATTTTATACCCAAATTAAACCAAAATTTTTAAAATTTAAAAATAAAACCAGGTGATTCTTTTTAATCTTAATTTAAGTCAGAATTTGATATTTCAAAATTGAAATCACATTATTTTATTTTACTATTGAATTAGGTTAGCTCATCTAATTTGAAAATAAACGTTAGATGAATAATCCTTCATAACATTTTTCTTCATTATCGAATAAAAGTATATTAGAAATTTTCTACAAATTTACATAAAATTCTTATATATAAAAATTCTCTTCATATTTTCTCATAACTAATATTAATCTTAATTTAGGAGAAAATTATTATATTATTATATTAATTTTAAGTAAATTACTCTAGTTTTGCCGACTTGTTGATACATTATAAGAAAAGACCATGTAAAATATATTATCCAAACATATAACTTTAAATTTTAATGTATTAATCTAACTTAAAAAATAAAATAATATGATTTTATTTACACACATAATTGACTGCCACATATTCCTTTCGGAGTGAAGGATGTAGGAGCGGGATTTCTCTCTCGGTGAGAGGTAGCACTGTTAACGTTAGCAAACATCCTCAACACCCACGTGTCGTCCTCTTGAAATCTCAACTGCAAACTTCACCGGCGACTGCAACCCCCACGACCAGTCTAGGTTTTCCGCCCCCGCTCCATGGCGGAAACTGACCACTTCAACACCTTCGATGCTCCTGTGGAAGCATCGATAAACTCGTCTGCCCCCTAGAAGGGTGCTCTGAGTCCGATCTCCACAGTCCCACAAGGAACAAATAAACGTGTTCTCGACTGGAAGAGTTTTACCCAAAGCGCGAGCCAGCGGCTGGAATACCACCAACTTTCAGTAGAGGCTGGCTCTGTGATTATTCGTCCTCTTCTTGCAGTGGAAGAAATAGGAAAACAAAAGTGGGAAAACTGCTTCGTTGGTAGATTTTTGGGCAAAGCCCCTGCTTACAGCATGACTAGGGGAAAGAAGAGTAGGGTTAAGGTAAGTATGAAGAAGAAGCCCTAAATTTTTCAGTTCATTGACAAATCGAACATGGATTTGGTCTTAGAATCTAGACCATGGCACATGGATAAATCTTACCTAGTCCTACAAAAGTAGTCGGTAGAGCTCCTGAGCACTTGAGGTTGACGAAGTTGCTTATGTGGGTTCAACTGGCCTATTGCCACAAAGAAGGTATAAGCGATATTGCTAGTGGCATAGGACATCCCTTGTATATGGACAGAGCCATGACAAACTACACAAGGCTAGATTTCGCAAAGGTGTTTGTGGAAATCGATGCAACTGAAGCAATGCCAGCGAGCTTAGACTTGAGATAGGAGACGACCGGGTGGTAGACATTAAGGTCGAAGCCCCATGGCTTCCTGAGTGCTGTCCAAAATGTGATGTCTTCGGGCACCAATGCGAGGAAGAGAAATGGGTACCTGTCCATGGTATCCTGGCCCACATCAAGAAGGAGGTAACCAAAGGGGATACTCCTACTGTTGTTGCCCAACAAAGCCCAGTTCCTGTAGAAGACCAAGAAGGAACATCCAAAAATCTTCACAAAGAAATAACTTCTGATGAAGCCCACGTAAAGGGATTGGAGGAAGCAGAGGCTGAGCCCCACATCCCTCTAGAAAGCAATATGGTGAAGGAATCTGATCAAGAAAGTAAAAGTGATGAAACAAATTTTGATAGCCAATAGGAGGAGGATAAGATGCAACAACTTGTCTCCCCAAGAACCAATGGTAGCAAAAGGCGCTCTAAATGAACCCGAAGGAAAACAAGGAGGAGTCTATACTCCTCTTTATCCTTCAAATGAATCCATTCACATGGAACATAACGGGGATGAGCAACCTCCTAAAATAGAGGGAGATCCTCGCCTCTGTTAGAAATTACATCATTGGTGTGTGTTGCATCGTGGAAACCAAAGTGAAGGAGGCAAACAAGGAATTGATTGCTACTCGATGGCGAGATTAGACATTCTAGACTAATCACACTGAGGCTCCTAATGGTCAGATGTGGGTATTCACTAAAACGAAGGTACCCACGAACCTTCTCTCAAAGTTTGCCCAATTCATGCATTTTTCGATGCAAGTTGGACATACCACCATAGCTATTACATTTATATGTGGCTCTAATGACCTTAAATTGCGAAAGCTACTATGGAATGAACTTCTAAATATCCAAGGTTCTGTTGTAGGCCCATGGATCCTACTTGGCAACTTCAATGTTGTTCATTCACCAGATGAAGTTAAATCGCATGAATGCATTGTATTGAAAGATCAAAGTATGATTGATTTCGACTCTTACACAAAGTTTGCTCCTTTGACTACCTGTTTGGAGGCTGCTGGTGCACTGGGTCTAACAAACGCATGGAGGGGTTCCAAAAAAGAAAGCTGGACCGAGTGCTGGTCAACGAGCAATGGCTACACTAGGGCCACCATACTATGGTGGAATTCTTACAACCAGGACAATCTACTCATAGCCCCTCCCTGGTTACAGTAGGCAATGCTGAGAGAATAGAGCCATGACCATTCAAATTCTATAATTACTAGACTCGTCATCTAGCATACCCCGCATTGGTGCATAAAATTTTGTTAGAAAATGGAGCAAGAAACGCCTCAATTAACCCCATGCAACTCTTATAAAAAAAGCTCAGACTATTGAAACAAGAACTCAGACTGTTCAACAAGCAAGCATATGGAGATGTTAGCTTGAAGGTAAACAACTACGAGCTGAGCTCCAACACATACAATCGACAATGATGGGGAATGAGGAAGATGAGCAACTCTTGAAACAAGAGCTGGACATAAATTAGCAACTACGAGAAGCTTGTTTAGTCGAAGAAGCCCACTTATGCCAAAAATCTCGAGGGCGATGGTTGAAGGATGGAGATCAAAATACAGCCTTATTCTTTCACTCTGTTTAGCAAAAACACTCTACAGAGAATATAAAGGTGCTATACACAGACGATGGACAGCGCCTCGATGATTACGATAGCATATCACAAGAAGTCACATGCTACTACAGAAGTTGCTTGGTTGAGAGGACCCTTCTGTTTGTTGCCACACTATCAACTAGTTGGCCCTAAATGTGCATAAATGAATATTTGTAGAAGAAGAGGAACTACTGGCTGCTGAAGGAAATAAGGAAGAGATCATACATGCCCTTTTTAGCAAGGATGGAAACAGAAGCTCAGGACTAGATGGATTTACAACGCACTTTTTCAAAGCATTGTGGTCTATGATATAGGACATTTTCATCCGAGCAATAAGGCTTCTTTGAGACGAGCCAAATGAGGAAGGAGGTAAAATCCACAAGTATTACCCTAGGATCCAAAAAAGACAAAGTCGACAGAATGAAGGACTTTTGCCACATATCCTGCTACAAAGTGGCCTACAAATGCATCACGAAGATCATTTCCGATCGACAACATGCTATTCTCCCCACCCTCATAAGCCCTAGTCAGTCGGCTTTCATCAAGGGCAGGCGTATACAGGACAACATCTTGCTTGCCCACGAACTAGTTCGCAACTACCATGGGAATGAGTCACGCTGCGGGGAGCTGTTAAAATGGACCTCCAGAAGGCTTTCAAATACATTCACTGGGAATTCCTTATCACCTTACTCCAGGTGCTGGGCTATCCACAACGAACAGTAGATTGGATACGTGAGTGCATCACTACCCCTCACTTCTCTATCTTGTTCAATGGCTTGTTAGTAGGCTATTTTAAAGGAGTGAGAGGAGTGAGAGGAGTGAGGCAAGGGGACCCACTGTCCCCACACTTGTTTGTAATTGCTATGGACTACTTGTCAAGTCTCTCAGACTTGGCAGCTGCTCACGGCTCAATTGGATACCGTGCACATTGCCGAAGTTTTAGAGTTACACACCTCTGCTTTGCAGATGATTTAATCATCTTCATGGATGGTTCTAGTGCTTCACTGAATGGGATTCTAAGAGTACTGAACAAATTCCAGTCATTTGATATTGAAGCAGAATTTAGAGAAATCATAGCTATTTCTCAGTGGCATACCTTCAGCAGATGTGGCTGACCTATTAAGACACTCGAGATTCAAGCATGGAAAACTCCCCATGAGATATCTGGGAGTACCTCTCATTTTAGGACAACTCTTTGAAAGGAATGTACTGCATTCACAAACCGAATCACACAAAAGATTCGAACCTAGACAGCATGATACTTAAGCTTTGCAGGACGTCTCCAGCTCATAAATGCCGTTATTTTTAGCATGCTCAACTACTAGTGTTCAACATTTATCCTCCCGAAAGTAGCCATCATAAAAGTGGAATGGATCTATAGAAACTTCTTGTGGGACGGCTCAGACATGAGCTCGCGATGAGCAAAAATAGGCTAGGCACGAGTATGTAAGCCAAAAAGTGAAGGAAGACTTGGCATCGAAATATTGACCGGTGGAGTAAGCTTTGCAGACTCAAGCATATTTGGTTAATACTTATACACTTGGGATCCCTTTGGGTTGCTTGGGCTCATCATCATTTGATCAAGGGCGAATTCTAGATCCTGGCTTCACCTGGAGATTGCTCATGTGTTGGAGGAAGATCTTATGGCTCCGAGATCCAACACGACTTTTTATCAGTTAGAAGGTAGGTCTGAACTCGAATCTCCTTTTGGCATGATAACTAGCTCCCCGTGGGACCTTTATGCTCTTGTTGTAGCCAGGGACATGTAGGCTTCCGCTCTGTTCTGTCAAATGCTTTAGTTAGCACTGTGCTATGGCACGGTATGTGGAGATGGCCTCAAATTGCAGATCCACAAGCCACTGTGATTGCTCAGATGGCTACAGCACTACCTACTACATCCAAGATGAGTTAATCTGGACTCCAAAAAAATTAGACACTTTTACTTCCAAAAGTGCTTGGGAATGTATACAAGAGCCTTCCGAGAAGCAAAGGTGGACAAAAAGAATTTGGTTTGCTAGAAACATCCCAGAAGCCTCAGTGTTGAGTTGACTAGCTTGGTAGGATCGATTAGCCACAGAAGACAGGATGCTTCGATGGAATGTAGAGCTACAAACTGAGACCTGTGAATTCTGTGAAGGCCAACTAAAAACCCGAGACCATCTGTTGTCTCATGCACCTCTACTAGACATATATGGTAGAATGCCTTAAATGATGCAGGAATCAGCCACGAGGCTTTTGACTGGGCAACAGAAGTAAGCTGGCTACTGCTGCTGTGAGGCAAAACAATCAACTTGATGGCAGCTCGACTTTTGTGGACCCAGTACATCCATACCATATGGATGGAAAGGAACAAGCGCATTTTTTAATGAAAGAAGAGGCCGGAAGGGGACAATTTGCTCAATTGTTGACACGGTGAAGTTGAAAGTCTCCACACTTATGAGATTGGAGCATCGACTAAGGGGTTCACAAGTAGCTACTAGCCTTGGACTCACTTTTATATAAAAATGGCTACTCATATGTAAATGATGTAAACACCATTTTGATTACAAAATAGTAATGAAGATACACCATTACTCCAAAAAAAATTGGTTTTCTTTTAAAAATCCAAAATGTTTGGCTTATTTTGGGATTTTATTTTTTGGAACCTAAAATATTTGGCTTAATTTGGGAATACAATAAAATCATGCAATTATGTTTGTTTTCTTTTGAGAAACGGAGCAAACCATATACTTTTATATATAAGATAACCATTCAACAATTTTTTGAACAAAGGTTTATATATAACTTAATTTAAAAGAAATGAAATATTATATGATTTAATTTAAAAATAAATAAATTAAAAACCAAATTAAAATAAAAAGGGAAAAGTACGGTTTTGGTACTTAACCTTTCCATCTTTTGTCATTTTCATTCGAAACATTTTTCCAGGAAATATTTGATCCTTAATCTTTTGTGTAAGGATAATTTTAATTTCCTTTATTATTTTAGTATTTAAAAATGATTAAATGATAAGAATAACAATAAAAGCTCAATAAATTAAAATGAAAAAAAAAAGGAGAAAGGGACATTTTTGCTATTTATTTTATTTATGCATCAATTCAATCAGTCATGGGCTTTGCCAGGTCCTCTGAATTAGGATCCAAATTTCTATGATAGAGTTTTTATAGATGTTGTAAATCACTCTGAATTTATATAGGGTTACATAAACCATTTTTTCAAGTGATATGTGGCTAATTTTTTTCAATTTTTTATTTACACCCTAGTTCTTAGATTCTCACTAGCGATCACCTCCCCCAAAGTTGTGACTGAAAATTCCGAAAGGAAATAATGATTACTGGCAAGTCTCTCCATTCATTTTCTCTCTTTTTTAAATAAATAATTTATTAGTATTCTTCTTGTCATTTAATCAATATTTTGTTATTGAAATAATAGAAAAAATTTAAAACATCCTTTTACGAAAAAGTTGAGGACTAAATCTATGCCAGAAAAGGTTTAAAATGAAAAAATGCTAAGGATCAAAATTGTATTTTTTCAACAAAAAAAATTAAGGCTTATTTGGCTTGAAGCCAGGATTGGCCCAATTATCCATCTATTTCATATCGGTTCAAGGGACCATGGACTGCCAACCTAGGCGATTAGTCTTAAATGTCTGGGCTAGGTCCCATTCAAACAGGTTATCGGTCCATTTGATATCACTTGTGAATGACCAAGTCACCATGCCTCGTTAACAATCTTAATGGCATTAGTGTTAAATTTGCGGTTTGTATGGAATTGTTACATTTAAAAATGTATTATACTTTCAAAATGATATATTTTTTTTTTAATTTTTGTTACAAGATGTTACATTCACAAAACATTTTGTACCAACTGTGTAATTTTCCCAAGAAAGTTGTGCTGAGGCAAGGCCACTCAATAGTTTTTGTGGATGAGTCAATAATAATTATTAATATTAGAACAAAGGCCCCCACTTTGTAGCATGAGAGCTGGGCCTATATGCGACCTAAAATGTAGAGTCACTTCTGCCTTGCAACCCAAGGAGGAAAATGGTGAAAAAATTAAAGCTAAAACTGCTCTCCTTAGAGGTTGAATCCGAATGCATTATATGGAAATTTAGAGCAACAAGCCAGTTAGGTAAAAGTATACTTTTGTCCTATCTTTGTAGAAGTGCTATATATATTATAATAAAGAGGGATACGTGTCCACACTAGGCCGAAGCGCACCTGCTTTATTATATAAGGTAGATGTAGATATGTATTAAATATGGCACATGACATCACAATCTCAAATTTTCTTCTTTGGTAGAATTAAATCTTACCTTTCCTATTTCATGAAATTATGTAACTATTATGTGATTCATGTGATTACTACAGTTTTCAAACGGTAACACCTCATTTTATGTTTTTTCTTGGGTGTGTATTTTATGTTTTAGGTATAGATATTCTTACTATTGATGGATTGATTGATTTATTTCCTTCTTTACATCTTTTAGTAGATTACACAAATTAGAAATTACTATATTTTGAAGTGGAGATCTAAGCTCTACGAATCTATGCAGACATACATACATACATACATACAGTTCAACCAGATGAAGTTATAAAGCAACTAAGCATTAAGGAGAATATCAAGAGAAAGATGGAGATCTCGATGTCCCATTTCCAAGCACTACTGGCTGTGTGTTTGCTCTTTGTTTCTGCAACTGCTAACAACCCCCTCACATTTCGAATTCTCAGAGAAGCCCCTTTGGGTCCTGACCCGCATCAGCATTTACGATCGACACCTGCCAACACGCATCGGACAGTTGATGTTTCTCAACACCTTAAAGCAACACCATTTTCAATCCTTAGACAAGCCCCTTCAGGTCCTGACCCTGAACACAATTCTCATCGTCCACCAGCCAACACCCATCGGATAGCTGATGTTCCTCCGCACCATGAAGCAACATCAATTTTGGTCCTCAGACGAGCCCCTTCGGGTCCTGACCCTGAACACAATTTGCGACCTCCACCTGCCAATACATATCAGACAATTGATGTTTCTCAACACCATGAAGCAACACCATTTTCGATCCTTAGAAAAGCCCCTTCGGGTCCTGACCCTGAACACAATTTGCGACCTCCACCTGCCAAGACATATCAGGCAATTGATGTTTCTCAGCACCATGAAGCAACACCATTTTCGGTCCTCAGAAAAGCCCCTTCGGGTCCTGACCCTGAACACAATTTGCGACCTCCACCTGCCAAGACATATCAGACAATTGATGTTTCTCAACACCATGAAGCAACACCATTTTCGATCCTCAGAAAAGCCCCTTCGGGTCCTGACCCTGAACACAATTTGCGACCTCCACCTGCCAAGACATATCAAACAATTGATGTTTCTCAGCACCATGAAGCCACACCATTTTCGGTCCTTAGAAAAGTCCCTTCGGGTCCTGACCCTGAACACAATTTGCGACCTCCACCTGCCAGGACATATCAGACAATTGGTGTTTCTCAGCACCATGAAGCGACACCATTTTCGGTCCTCACAAAAGCCCTTCGGGTCCTGACCCTGAATACAATTTGCGACCTCCACCTACCAAGACATATCGGGCAATTGATGTTTCTCAGCGCCATGAAGCAACACCATTTTCGGTCCTCAGAAAAGCCCCTTCGGGTCCTGACCCTGAACACAATTTGCGACCTCCACCTGCTAGGACATATCAGACAATTGATGTTTCTCAGCACCATGAAGCAACACCATTTTCGGTCCTCAGAAAAGCCCCTTCGGGTCCTGACCCTGAACACAATTTGCGACCTCCACCTGCCAAGACATATCGGGCAATTGATGTTTCTCAACGCCATGAAGCAACACCATTTTCGGTCCTCAGAAAAGCCCCTTCGGGTCCTGACCCTGAGCATAATTTGCGACCTCCGCCTGCCAAGACATATCAGACAATTGATGTTTCTCGGCACCATGAAGCAACACCGTTTTTTATCCTCAGAAAAGCCCCTTCGGGTCCTGACCCTGAACACAATTTGCGACCTCCACCTGCCAAGACATATCACGCAACTGATGTTTCTCAACACCATGCTTAAGAGCATGCATAATATGCATCAGAACTGAGTGTAGTAGAAGACCTAAGAACATATGCATGTACACATGATTCTCGAGGGTTGCCCTGTGCACATTCGAGCATGTAAAATGTCTTATGGACTATAATTCGAAATAAAGTATGAATAATATAAATGTTACTTCACAATTATATCATGAGTTTTAAAAACTATTTATTTAGTCTCATGATCAAAATTAAGTGAATATAAATCAACACTAGCTCCAAATAATGCACAAAAGATTCAATACTGATTCTAAGATAACGCAGCTCTGTGCGGAATTGATGGGCTGTCGCTACTACACTATCCAAGTTGAATAACCAAGTAAAAAATTATATTATTTTGCTACTCCTAACTCGTTCCATTACCTTTCTATTGAGTTCGATCCCTTGGATGAAGTTTCTAGGTTTGGCTCTGGTGGATCTTGTGGAATTATGAGTCTAGAAAGTGGTCGGAGCTAAAACTCACTCCCATACAATTTGTTGAGGTCGAGGTCATAGGTTTCAGTTTTGCTTTCTTGAACTTTTGCCTTGGCGAGTACTGACTTCTTAATTATACTGGACCTTGGTGATGCTATGCTAATAGGGCAGTGCTGATACAGGTAGTACAATTCATCTGTTATATTCAAGACTGAACACAAAAGTTCAATATTACGTGTCAGAGGTGGCTGGATCACATTACAGTGTCCTCTTTATATATATATACACACACATTTATATATATATATATATATATATATAAACAAGGGCTAAAACCATGAGACCAGAAACTCAATATTAGCCCCACCATTTTAACTCATCGTGGATCACTTCCTCATACGTTTGAATCTAACTCCCCTTGGTACAAATTATGGCTTCATTTGTTTTTCTCCCCCCGAAGCAAAAGAAACCCACAACATTCAATTTGAAACTGCATATTCGGTTCACTTCTGACTAATTCAATATCAAAAGGCCTCGAATAGGTAAGTAGGCTTTTGATCAAGGTGAGTTCTACTATGCGTGTTTATATACAAGATCTAGCCAAATGGAAGTATCTCGTTTAATAAAATCAACCATGTAGCATTGTTATTGCAATTTGTTTACTTCCATTTGTGCCTGCCAACGTGCAGCTAAAGCGTGTGATCAAAATTCATTTCGGGGAAAGAGCGCTTGGTAATAATACCGGTGATTCTATCGTTGACTTGAGACAGAGGTTTAGAGTTCACTTCTTTATTCCCTCTTCATTATATCTTCTTTTAGACTTTGATACTTTCTTTACACAACAGAGATTAAAAAAAAAGGGTAGAAAGTCATCAAAATTCAAAGAAGAAAACGTTGCACTACGAAGCGCCAAAGTCGTCATCCATACAGCAATCCTAGACCTAGTCCCACCAAGCAAATTAAAGGATGTGACATATTCGCACAATCAGATAAGAGTCGACCATTCCTTGGAAAAAAAGGAAGAGATAATAGTTGACCATGTTCTATTTCATTTTATCGCAATTGAAGATTCAACGGTATTGTTGAGAATATAAATAACACTTCTACAATAAAAAAAATTAAATATAGCTTGTAAAAAAAATGGATATTATTAGTTAATAATTTAGAAATTTTACGTGAAAATGAACTCAATTTTTATAAGTTCGGGTGAAAAGTTCAACAAGTATTATATATTAAGTGGCAGTTTTGGACTGCACGCACGTTATCCTATAATGGATCCTAGCTGAATTACAAGGAAGATAGCCGATATCCGAATGATGCATGGTTAATATCCGTTAAATTATTTCATTCTACGTACTTAAATCATGAAAGAAAATGAAATCATGGCATATGTATCGAATGTGATTAGAGTGTTATAAGTGAAGAAAATTCAATTTAATAGAGTTTTTTCCCTAGTGGACCCACCTAGTTGGAATTGGATAAATCACGGTCCTTTGTCTTTCGAATAACAATAGTTCAGATCGAAAAAGTAAAATCATGACTAGGGGCATTCGTGGTTCGCTTGATTTGGGAAATCATTATAAATTGAATTGAACCACATCTTTTATTCAATTTGATTCGAGGGTACAAGTCCAAACCTTAACCACTTCAGAAGAAAAAATCGAATTGTACAGAACTGATTTTCACGATTCAATTAACTGGTTAAAAGTTTTATTAGAAAATTGTTTGCAATAAATCCATTGGACGAGCTATATCTATAATCAAGCATTTAACATGATAGGCCAACAACGTTCAGTATGGTAGTGACAATAATATATCTAATTTTGATCAACTAATTTGTAGACAGTTAATAGTTAACGGAACTGAATGCCATCAAAAACTGAATCAAAACTAAACCAACTGATATGATTCAGTTTTTCTTTTAGTGAACTAATATTAGTACTCAAATTTATAAATCGCCAATACTTAAGGACCTCAATTTTAATTCGCATCAATTTACTCTATGCATTTCTATTTCATCTAACACTTTGGTCCTTCCATCACTTCGGTTTGACGAGAATATGGCGTGGCATCAAATTTGCCAAACGGACGCCGATGTGGCACTGCCACATCAGCAAAATACAAAATAATAGTCTAATAACAATTTAATTCCTTAATATTTAACATTCTAATATTTAAGGACATAAAAGTTTTTATCATAACTAAAGTTCATAAAATTCACATTTAATCTAAGTATTAGAAGGTTAAATATTCATGTACTAAAGTTCATAATTCATATTTTATCTAAAATTTTGATCTAGTTTTCAATATTTTTAAATAGAATCCAATATGATATCAATATCGTACTAGCTACTTGCGATTCTGTATCATTCTAACACGAGTATATGTGTTGCATGCATACTTTATTTTACGACTTGTATTCTTTAAATATTCAAAGTTGACTCTTAGTATTCTCTCCTTCAATAAATCTTATATTAGAGCATTCTCTAAAGGAAGACCGTATACAATAAAGGAGGTTAATACTTCTTATACTGGTCAACTGGTCGAGCCACTAATGTAGGTGTCTGTTTATATGTGAAGATTGTGGTTTAGAAATTTATTAGGTAATTGCATATAAAACCAGTCTAAATTATTTTTAAGAAGATACTCTAATATAAGTTTCATTGAAGGAGAGAATAGTAAGAGTCAATTTTGAATATTTAAAGAATTCAAGTAGTAAAATAAAGCACACAGCACATACACCCATTTTAGAATGATATAGAATCGCAAGTAGCTATTACAATCATATCATATTGGATTTTATTTAAATATTAAAAACTGGATAAAAATTTTAGATAAAATATGAATTGATGGATTTTAGTTCATGTATATTTAACATTCTAACACTTAGAAGAAATGTGAATTTTACACACTTTACTTACAATAGAAACTATCCTTAAACGTTAGTACATTAAATATTCAAGGGACTAAAGTGTTATTAAACTATTATTTTATATTTTACTAATGTGGAAGTGTCACATCGACATTTATTTGGTAAATTAGATGCCATGTTAGATTCCCATTAAACCAAAGTGATGGAAGGACCAAAGTGTTAGATAGAATGGAAATGTTTGGAGCAAGTTGATGCAAATCAAAATTGAGATCTTCAAGTGTTGACAATTTACAAATTTGAGGACTAAATTGTTAGTCCACCCTTTTTTTTTATTGGATTCAATTTAACAGTTGGATTTGATTTTTCACTTTTTTGAATGGCGTTGGTGTGGGACTAATTCTAGGATGCCATCATTGTGATGACGAATATATTCCCTCCAGAAAGCAATCCTTTTTTCTTTCTTTCTTTTTTTTTTTAAAGTAGGCAACGGGCTCAAAAGAGCCCATGCATTAAAGAAAAATTAGTGCAAAAACCCGAGCTATGCTGCAGGAGCTCAGTCGATGTTTCATGACATAAAATACTCATGTTAATCAACCATAATGTATTAAAGCTACGACAAACACCGTACAGCAAAAGTGTTAAAACATCTAGCAAGATTAAGAGTCTAGATGCTTCCACCATCATCCATAATAGATACAACTACATCTAAGACTATCAAACAATGTCGCTAGGACATGCTACTGGTTCTTTATATCGACATACTGTGGATATACAAGTAGTAACATGATAGTCTAATACCAAATAAAGTGAAAATAATTGAAATACTGCAATGTTCAATACAATATTAAAACTTGCTTGTCATCTGAGTGACAATATTTCATGAAACTCTTCTCTAGCATAAGAAAATCCAGCAGTGGCGAGGGAGAAAAAACTGTGACTATTAAACAATTCTTGCTGACCTAAAGCCATATAGATGTAGTTTCACTTACTGGCGAATAAATTCGACTATAGAGATGGTGTCTCCCTCTTCACTACCTTGAAATAATAACATGACGGCTAGCTTAATTATCAACTTGATCGAGAAAATAGTTGCAAATAATAATTTGAGAGCGAACATTTTCTGCATGAAAAATATGACTACCAAGTATAGAGACATGACTTCATGACATTTAATTTTTTTTTAGAATGCAAAATATAACATAGAACATATTCTAAATTACTTAAAAGACAAATATGATGTGAACATGTCCAGCAGGCATCTAAAATTCAAAATGAAAGACAATTATCTGGTCCAGTTAACTCAGTCAAAATGTGCATAATGTCATGTCACATGAATTGTAGACTCCTGCAATTAAACTGGAAGATGTACTCAACAGACCACTCAAAATGATAATGAAGAAATCTCAAGCACATGTATAAGCAAGAACAATGTACTGAACGAATGCAGACATTGATTCAACATAATAGATTTCACATATGTTTTGAAAATAAACTAATACCTTCGAAAGCCCATCAAAATTGATAGGCGATAGCTCTGAAGAAGCTTCCTTCTTTTGATCGGGAGTTAAAATACTAGAAGCATCATCCTAAAGTGAAAAAGGCTTCTCACTTTTATTGACGGCATGTTGTCCAGGGCCCACAATGTCTAGCATAACCTGGAAACATAAAAACTCAGTAATTTTTTTGAGTTAAAATCTCAGTAAATTATCTATTTATGTTCTGTTGAATAAACCAAACAATGAAATAAATTCGCAGACAACATTTACCTGAATGGCAGGCAATAAGTACCAAATAGATCCTTTTTTCATCGAAGGACGATATATGAAACCTATCGTGCAAAGCTTCTTGGAGCTCTTGATTGTAGCCTTCGAATTCTCCAAAATCTCTTGGTGATATTCGGGATCTCTCCAAAAAAATTCAAATCTAGCAACCGCAAAATCAATATCATTACAAACAACTTGCACGAACCTGCCTCTGAGTTCACACCAATCAACACAAAGATCAAACTGATTTCATAGCAATATTTATTTACTCGACATCCCAACCTTGAGGTAGCCCGAGATGACCTTGATGGAGCGAGACTTATGGCCGAAAATCCCCATCTTCTTTGCCATTAAAAGAAAGAAACTTTGCACAAGGAGACGAAAAAAAGCAAAAGAAAGGTCATGGCTGTCAAAAATGTTGTTGTGGGACAACAATCAACTAAAGTAGTTTACTTAACATAATATTTTCAGATATGATATTTATAATGCAATGTTTGTCAGTCTATCAAAGCTAGCTCCTAAATGCCAATTAACTATTATGTTAGGACCATAGACAATTCGTAAGAAAAATCATCTGAAAGTTGAGGATAATCATAGTCAGTACTATGCCGATAGATTCCAAAATTGGAGAAGAGACAGAGCATGAAGGTATAAGCAACTTGAAAATTAAATGACCTCTAGTGGGGTGTCTATCAACAGTATATTCCAACACAGGCCAGTCTAGGGAAGCTCTTGTTGCATTAGCCAATTTTAAATGGCATATATCCTTTACTCTTCTTATTCTAGCATTGACGGCCAAACTGACCTAGTCTTCTTATCTTATGTGGTAAAATCATACATACTGATGTTATGACAGTGGGAGACATTGTGATTTTTCTAAGAAGTTAAATATGAATGGATTTAAGGTATATGGCATAGACCGGATCACTCAGTTTGTACACCTCACTTGGGTGAAGATAATCGAGTTTTTATTTTATGGGCATTGTTTGTTCAATTTTTTTGTTACTTCTTAGATGTTCCACTTATAATGATTATGGCCGAGTATGGAATTCTTCATTTGAAGTTTTATAAAGAAAAACTGAGATAAATACACTAGAAATCCTATATGTTTGTCAATTCTTGCAAGTGAATTCTAAATATTTCAAAATATTAAATCAAGTCCTACATGTTATTTTCATTATAACATCGAGTTCTTTTCGTCAACTACCGTTACTTTAAGCTGATGTGGCGCTGATGTGATACTAACGTGGCACTAATATATATGTCAGCTTAAAAGTAACGGCAAATGATGGAAAGGACTTAATGTTATAACGCGAACAATATAGATGACTTGATTTAATACTTTAAAATATTTAGGACTCACTTGCAAGAATTAACAAACATATAAGACTTCCGGTATCATTGTCTCCAGAAAAATTACTATGGAAGTTAGGAACTCCTTTATCTTTACCCTCTCGTGTACATTTTCACCGCCTTAAGGTAATGAGGATGACAACTTCTGCACTAAATCATATCTCTAATTTCATGTATGGGCAATGAATCAAGTAAAATAAAATGCGAAATTACCTGCGATGGTGATCTGAGAACCTGCAGTCATGCAAGTGCCTAAGCCTTCTTTCTCCATGGATACTTGCTGTCAGGGGAGAATTTCGTCGAAGATCGACATAACATGAATGGGAACAGTCAAAAGCAGATGCAATCATTAAAGCCAGCATGAATTTAGAGAGTGAGAAAGGGGAAGCAAGACAGAATCTGCAACTACTGAAATAGAAAACATGAAGTTACCTACGATCGATGACAATCAAATAATCTAAAGGCAAGCAAAAAACTAATTCTTCTTTTCTCACCGATGATACTTACAGTTAGGACATCTTCTCTGCCAACAGTGAAGTTCTCTTGGTTGCTCGTTGTCCCAGTCTTTGCTGCTCAACAAGGGAGAGGGAGAGGGAGAGGTTCCTCCCAGGGGTTTTCCACCGGCAAATGTGGATCTTGCATGAAAGGAAGGCGAAGAGGTGGCATGAAAGTAAAGGAGAACAGTAGAAGTGAAGGGAACAGTAGCTTTAAAATAAACTAAAGAGGCACAGTAATTCGTCAACGTGGTCTCTAGGTAGTTGTGTAACTCCCCTTTAGCTATAAAAGGATAGACATAAATTTAAAAAAAAAAAAGAAAGAAAATAAAAACTCCAACAAGATGCCACGTGGAACAATAGAGACGGTCTTTATTTATTTATTTATTTTTTGTAAGAGGGGTATTTTCGCCTGTTCCTCCACAACTGTGACCCGACAACTTTGTATTTCTAATGTAAAAACCGTGGCCATTTCGAAATTCCAAAGTTTTAACTCATAAAATATCATAACAGTAAATTTCACTGTTAAAATATTATATTATTTAATGTATATTTTAATTTTTTATGAAAAATTCAGAACTTCACGATGAATTAATCAGACGGCATAATTGGAGCAACGTGAAATCAGCGAGGGGAGGGAACCACCACCCGAATTTCAATCTTGAGCTGGGCTAATGGGCCTGATAGAAGCCCAAGATCTGACGTACTTTTGGGCTGTTGAGGGATAAATTGGGCCCATTTGTTTTTCCTCCTCAACAGTTAAATCTGTCTAAGGCCCACAGATCTGCCCATTGCCTTGAGGCTGTTAGTAGCTTGCAATATGTGGCACGGAGTTAGACGAGTTTAGGTCGAATTTTTTTATACAGGAATCCGTTTAAATGCGAACATGTTTATACATAATTAGTAAATGTGCGTTATAATATGTGTTTCACAATTTTATATAAATATTTAATTTATTTAACACATTTATATACAAGAAAGTACGAGGTGTAAAATATACATACATTAGATGTTTCTTATCATCAAAAGTTTGGTAAAGAAGGTTGGCTATGGTCGTCAACCGTTTGAGTCATTTTCATTTTGACCAAAAATTTTTTGTCGGTTCTATTTCTCAATCTTTTTGCTGTTGTTCAGCTTCAGATGTTTTCATTACATTTATTATTAATAAATGATTTTACTTTTTAACAATAAAAATATATTTTTTCATCAAAAATAATTTTTAAATTTATAAAAATGGAGAAGCTCTCGACAAAGGAGAAGAGGGGCCACTGGGGCTCGATTCTAAATTGCCAAGTCATCTACAATATTTAAAACTGTAGGTGACCTCGCAAGGGTAGTTGTAGCCGAATTCGAGTCTCTTTTCGGTTGAGAAATCTATGAATTTATGAATTTGACTATTAATTATATACATCTCATATATTTTCTTTATAGTATTTTTTTTGTACGAAGAATGCACGTAAATCTGCAAGGGGATAGAAAGAAGAGATAAAATGAGTACAAGGAATTCCGTCGTTCAAAATTCAACCCAGAACCTATTGGTCTCGAATCAATGATGTCACCACTGCACCAAACCCTCTCTATCTTCTCTATAGTATATTAAAACACGACAAAACTAAATTATCCACCAAATCAAGTAGTTTATGGTTACCAAATGTTTTTTTTTTTAAAATAATTCTATGGTTTCATTAATAGTAGTAAAAAGTTGTACATCACTTTTATATTTGAATTTATTAATCAATGGGCTTCGTGTTTATTGTCGTGGTTCTATAATTGTGAGAGTTTTCCTCATTCCCAAACCAATTCAACACAAATATGAATTAATCATGACGAATTGAATTTCTAGATATATAACTGTAAAAAAAAAAAAAAAACTACCCCATGTATTTATTTGTCTTAATACTCATTCCATATATTACATTGCTAAAATGGGGACACACAGCAGAATATTGCTTCCATTACTCTGTTACCAAATGAAAGAAAGCCCTAGATACACATACATACACCTATATATATATATATATGCAACTAGCTGAAGTTATCAATCAACATTCAGCATTAAAAAGAATTTCAAGTGAAAAATGAAGGCCTCAAAGTTCCTTCTTCAGGCATTGCTCGCTCTTTACGTGCTATCGGTCGCCGTTGCGACGTCTCGAATCCTGCATGAGGCCCCGCATGGTCCGAACCCGATAGGCAATAGGAGACCTCCACCCCATGAGACATTGACTGGTTACGACCCGATCTCGTTTCGAGTCCTGCACGAGGTCCCGTCAGGTCCTGACCCGCATCACCATTCTCTGGTTACATCCTCCTCCTTGCGACCGCCGGCTTTTGATCCTCGGCACAAGTATCCGGTCCCGGGATATCCCCTCGTGATAAATCAGCGGAGACCCAGCAACCGACTCCAGAAGCCCCGCCCACTGTCCGAGGCCATGCTTAAGAGCTTGCACAGTATGCATCAGATCCGAATTCCAGTAGACAAAGGTCAAAGGAACATTTGCATGGTCCCCTAGGGTTTCTTAACTGTGCCGATGTTGAATGGACTTGCTATTTATGAAATAAAATAAATAAATATATATGTATGAAATAATCATTGCTTCACAGTAATCGTATCATGAGCTTCTAGAAACTATATATTCAATCTGACAGTTAAAATTAAGTGAACAGAACAATAATAACTGAAAAAAAATTCATAGAAGATTCGATGTTGATTATGAGAGAATATGTGAAGTTGAACGGGTTAGTCACTTCTTCACTATAAAAGTCGAATAACTAAGTCAATAAGTTACCACATTTACGGTTCCAAACTACAGGAGGGGACTCCTAGTTCTTCAGTGCTCTCTCATGCCAGTACATCCACCGCAAGAAATCATCTAAAATATCTACATTATTTTTCATCAGGCTTTGGTCACTGAAAATCATCTAAATTTTTTCTCCCACCGAAAAATGCACCGGAAAGTTCACCACAAGGCAATTGGCTTTTGTCGACTGAAGTTTGTCAAAGAAGGAGAAATTGGTAAAATTATCGAGAAATTTGAGACGATTTATGATAAAAATCATTGTTTCGACCACTTTTACATAATAATTTTTGTTGAGAAGTTTTGACATTTTTTCCACCACACACGGATTAAAAGATTGTTGATAGTTTATCTATAAAATCGGTCAATACTTTCCTTGCATATTCATCGATAAGGTTATTTATTTTAATATTATTGCTCTTCGTCAGTAATTATTCATTAACTGGTCAAAAATACCAATCAACACAATTTATCAGTTATTTATTGTTAGTAGGTTATTTATTTTATATTTTCCCTTCGGGCAAAATTTTAACCAAACCCACAATTATCCCAAAATCCGTCTAACACACTTGCCACTGGTAAACCTGGGAGTACGTGTTATGTCGTGTTAAATGTGTCATGTCTAAACGAATTCGTGTTTAAAGTATCTCAACATGTATACCACCCATTTAATAAATGGGTTAGAAACTTTAAACACGAACACAGCCCGTTTAAAACCGAGTTGACATGACACGACACGTTTAATCCATATAATTAAATATGTACGGTATAATTGTAATAGTAACTTAAAATATTTAAATGGATTATTAAGTTTGACAAATAAACACATAATTAAACTGTTTAATCATGTCATTTCGGGTTACGTCGGCCCAGCCAGTTTCAACCCATTTGGGCATGAAACCTATTTAGGGTCGACCCGAATCCACTAATTCTGTGTAGTGTAGTATCAAAAATTGCCAGACCTAGGAACTAGTATGGCACTATATTTTTGTTGTTCTTCGACCAAAGCTCTTTATTGGTAATTGTTTGCTAATTGGTTGAATACCCTTTTTTCCCCTCTCTTCTGGTGTTATTGGTGAAAAATAGCACAACTCTCCGTCAAACTTACAAAAACAGCACCAGTTTGTAAAAATTTTAAAAAAATAGCACCATTTTATGTTAAAAGTCCATTTTACCCTTCACCCCTCCCCCCTCTCTCTCTCTCTCTCTCTTCCTCCCATTCTGCCCGTGAGCTTCTTCATCTTCTTCTTCCTCTTGCAGTCAGCGACGGGCAGTGGCGACGAGTGGACAGCAACGAGCAGCAACGACGGGCAGCAAGTGACGAGTGGACGAGAGGCGTCGGGAGATAGGCGACCTCAGGCACGGGCGACAAGCGGTGTTGGGGGCCGTGCGCCGTGCATCGGGCTTCGGTGCGTAGGTCGCCGATCGCCGGGGACACCCAATCTGGGTTAGGTGCGCCGGTCGCCAGTAGCCAGTCACCAGTAGCCAGTCGTTGGGGATGCCCGGTCGGGCGCCGATGCTGCAGGAAGGAAGAAGAAGAAAGAAGAAGAAAGAAGAAAGAAGAAAGAAGAAGAAGAAGAGGCGCAGAAGAGAAGTTAGGGAGGGAGAGGTGAGGGAGTGGTTGAAAATGAGAGGGGTAGTTTGGAAATTATGAAAAAATTTGTAAAATGAATATATATAGTGGTGCTAATTTTGAAAAGTGTTATAAAGTGGTATTAGTTTTGAAACTTATTATTTTATTAGTGCTAGAAAAATTTTTACCTCTCTCTTCTGACAAATTTCAGACCAAACATACAATTATCGAAAACTCTATCTAAAACACTTCCCACAAAAACGTCGCTATATTGTTACTATTTGGTCAAAAATATTGAAAAACACAATTCATAATTGATCTATCGATAGTTGCTGTGAGTGCTTTCAGATTTGTTTAGATACACACGTAAAAATGCAAGTAACACAGACTTTATCAACTATTTCCATGATTTGTTGTCTTCATTTGGTCAATATACATAGGCTTAATTTAGGAGTTCTTAGTAACAATTTCCTTTAATATATATTCTCATGTCTAACCCATCTCCTATTGCATTTACAGGTTTGTATCTCGAAAAAAAAAATTGAGGTGAAAAAGGTGTGTGAAGTCATGAAAATTCAAAAAAAAGAAAACATTGTACTTTGAAAACTTGCATTGATTTTAACTTCTTTTTTTCCTATTGAATTTGTTGCTTTTTTTTTTTTTGGGGTCTAAGGACCATAAGTTCATGTTTTGAATTTTTGCTGACACTAATCGGCCATGTAAGAAAGTGCAACAATGGCCCATGACCCAACCAAGACGAGACGGCAATACCCAATACTTAAGGGGAAATTTTCAATTTGCTCCCTTAAGTTTGAGTTCAGCTCAACATCAGCTCCTTTATTTTAACTTATTTGGATCGCTCCCATAAAGAAAGATAAATCCTCATCCCCCTCCCTCTGCCTCTCTTATCTTCCAAAGAAAGAAAGAAAATGTTTGATACAAGCGCCGGCTTTTATTAACGCTGTTAAAATTATTGATGTGACATTGTCACTTCATAGTTTAGCAGGTCACATATGACATTTTTACTGACATGGTATCAAAAAATACGTTAATTATGTAAAAAATTAAAAAAATTGTAAACTAAAAATAAAAGAATCGCTAGCTTTGATTCAGGTTTTATATGGATTTTCTTGATTCATGAAAGATTGGAGTTTCGGAAAAGGACTGTTGCTGTTCATTTTCTTCTTGTTATTTTTATTTATAAATAAAATTATTAGGTGGTTGGGGTAGGTTGAGAAAGATTTATTTTTATTTATTATTTTATAAAATTTAAAATTATTTTCTGATGTGACATGGCACCTAGTTAGCGGTAGGAGTTTTTAACCAATCTAACTGGCCTAGACCATTTATGAAATAGAATCAGACCCAAGGCTACATATATTTCCTTTTGTTTTTTATAACCGATGTATTCAAGCGCCTTCCGGACCCGGTTAGTGGTGATTGCGACACCTCCTCCTCGGGGAATATACAATAGCCCGCAAACTACGTGTACAGGATAAGTCAGGCGAACTTAACGGATTCAAAATGGCTGAAAGCCCTCATCCACTGAGAAAAGTCCATCCTGGGGTTTGAATATAATCCCCCATCAGTGGGGCTGTGCCTAATGGTTGCTGATAATCTTGGCCATGGGTCAGTTTGGGCCAGGAACCGACCCGATCAAAACCGGCCGGAAATGAATCAAACCCGGAATTGTGCCCAAACCGGCCCGGAACCGTGAAGTCCACGGTTCCAAGCCGGTTCCACCTCCCTGAGGAACCGCCCCCTTCCCAGGCCCCCAGAACCGCACAGCACGGTACCCCTCCCTGATGTGACATTCCCCCCACCCCCACAGATTTCAAATACCCCACCTATGATTTGATCCCCTCAGCCTACTCCTTCCCTACCAACTTTTTTTTTTAAATTTCTTCAGCAAAAAAAACCTAGTTTTTATTTATATTTCAAATGTAAAATAAATAGATTATGTTTTTTACTCTATAAATACATAATCAAATAAGAAAATTATCTAGACTTTGATAAAGGATGGGTATGTAACTTAATTTTTTATAAGAAAATTAAATTTAAATCAATTAATTTAATTTATTTTACATTTAAATTTAAATTTTAATCTAATTTTTATTTAATTTAATTCAAACTCAACGGTTCAGAACCGGACAGAATCGTAATTTAGAATTGGAACCGGCCCTACCGTCCAAAGGATGATCAGGGCCAAATTGGCCCCTGGTTTTTGAACCATCGTTTTCGAACCGGAACCGATCGGTTCCTGAACCGTGGCCAGTACTAGTTGCGGATTGGCTCCAAAAGGTTGGACCGTTGAATTGGAACCAACCGGCCGTCCCGTTCGAGGCCAGACTCTGGAATTGTAAGGCAGTCTGGACTGTACTGCAAACTGCTAGAAATATGAGCATGATATATAATTAGACATACAAATATATTATATATTTGTATATATGTATATAATGGCCTGATTTCTAAACTAGCACATAAGCTAGCCCATTGAATTAGTTAGGTGTCTTGTCTTACACATTTCCTTTCATAAGATGTTCTTCATATCATTCACTTTAAATGAGTGATGTGGACAAAGAACTAAAAATATAGTTATACAATGTGCCCAAGCAACTTGATCCTACGTCGGTAATGAGTAAGTTGGAGAAAGTGTGCTTATTATGTACAAGCTAGCCCATTGAATTAGTTAGGTATCTTGTCTTACACCTTTCCTTTCATATAGAGATGTTCTTTATATCATTCTCTTTAAATGGGTGATGTGGACAAAGAATAAAAAATATAGTTATACTGTGTGCCCAAGCAACTTGATCCTATGTCGGTAATGAGTAAGTCAGAGAAAGTGTGCTTATTAGCTGGAGATGTTCTTTATATCATTTTCTTTAAATGGGTGATGTGGACAAAGAATAAAAAATATAGTTATACTATGTGCCCAAGCAACTTGATCCTACGTCGGTAATGCATAAGTCAGAGAAAGTGTGCTTATTATATGTAGGGTAAATTACATTGAAAAAGGCACGTAGTTTGCTACTTTTTAAAAAAGAAGTCAAATATTTTAAATTTAAAAAATAAATTTATTTAGTTTTATTTTATACCCAAATTAAATCAAACTTTTCAAATTTTAAAAATAAAATTATGTGATTCTTTTTAATCTTAATTTAAGTCAAAATTTCATATTTCAAAATTAAAATTACATTATTTTATTAGGATTTCTAGTTTTATTTTTTCTACATAATAGTATCGATATATTTATATATAAAAAAAGCCAGAGTTTAGGGTGACTAGATATGATACGCGATTATCTATTTTTTTGTAGAACCGTTATAACTGACCCGATCAAATCTTATTTCAGAATTTTTTCCCTCCCATTACTTGTCATCTTGATGCTGAAAAAGTGGTGAGTATTGTACTAACGAGTTACTTTTTTTAATCATATGGTATTCGAATTTCATCCGATTAATTTTCATAATCCCGTATGCACATCTATAAGTGCACATGACATGATAAACGAAGAGGTACATGTTGATCTCAAGAGATTATAGACCTTGAATAGGTACGATAATTACGTTCTCTCTCTACCACCTGGCGAGCCTACGACCGAGTTACTTGAAATCAATCAAGATTTCTGATCTCATAACTTCCTACTCGCCTTTATTTTACTCATCCCGTGCTTTACTACCGTAGACCTTTGAGACTCGAAAAGCATGCCGCGGTGATACAGGGAGGGAAAAAAACCTTAATAAGATATTAGAATCTAGGAGGTTTGGTTTTTCTGGCATAATCCTGTGAGTAGATGTGCGATGCATGGTGAGCAAGGTAAAGTGCTATTGATGTAGTAAATGCGTTTTTTTTTTTGGTGAAATATTTATACGTAAAGAAATACACCGAGATAAGAATTATAGCCGGAAGTGTAAGCACGTGCGTCAGGGTAAGGGCTGGGCCGGGCGTGTAAATAACATTAGGTCCCATCTACGATTAATTACGATATTGTCCCCTATGTGTAACTAATTGATTTTGTGACGGCATTACAAATTTACAAGTAAATAGAAATTAATTATATTAGTAAATTTATGAAAAAATTTAGGTGACAAGGTAGAAATTTAAATATTTCTATAAAATAAAAGAACTCAAAAATCTAAATAAAACCCGAAAAGAACAAAATAAACCTCAGAATACCTGGCATTAATTAACGAAAAGGGAAAAGAGATATCGCGATTATAAAGTACGAGATTTTTTTTAAAGGATTTTGAATTTTAGTTTTTTTTAGGATTTTTGTTTAGAGATAATAAATGGGCATGAAGGGTGCAACTGATCAAATTAAATGCAGTAACTCTTAGTTCTAAGTCGAGAATAGTAGGAAGGTTTACCCCCAAGTTTCAAAATTACAATGTTTAAGAGAAGACACGATGAGTCTTATATATTTGTCGATTTTTATGAGTTTTAAATATTTCAAAGTGATAAATTAAGTTCTATATATTGTCTGTGTTATAATATTAAGTCATTTCTATCACCTACCATTACTTTAAACCGTTATGTGTCAATGACACATCAGCACCACGTTAGTACTATATCTGCTTAAAGTAGAGTAAGCGATCGAAATAACTCGATATTATAATGCGGATAACATATAGAACTTGATTATCACTTTAAAATATTTAAAATTCACTTATAAAAATTAATAAATATAAAGCACTCCAGTTTCTTTCTTCCCAATTTTTAATTGTAGATAGGTTTGGCTGTAACCGGTCAGATGACAACTTGTAATTTCGCAGAAGGTAATGGCGGGTTGTTTTGTGATGAGTTTAAAATGTACGAAGGGCCATTTCATAAATAAAAAATAAAGGCTAGCTAAGGTCAATAGGAGAAAGTCTTTTTTTATCGCAGTATATAAGGCGACAGTATTAAAGTAATATTACTAATTAATTAAATTAAAGGTTTATTTTTTCTTTTAAAATTAATTTTTTTCTTTTAAATTTTATTAAAAAATTATAAAAATGATTAAATTTTATTAACTTATAATATCGTATCAACATTGTCACATAATATATCTCAGTCGGTAAAATAGTTTCTCGGTCAATACAGTCATGCTGTACCACTTGAAATAAGCAATACGACAGAGTTGAGTTCTTCTTCTTCTTCTTCAATGGCGTAACTGCGTCTTCATATGGGACGGCGTCCGATGATTTTCTTCTTCTTCTTCTTCTTCTTCTTCATCAATGGCGTCGACTTGGACAGAGGCAACTGCATGGTCATATGGGAGGGCGTCCGAATACACGGCGCCACCAACAAACAAGACAGCAGATTGCCTGTCAGCGAGGGCCTCGACTTCAACTGCGACGAGAAACTGCGTCGCTTGCCACAATTCCGTATGCAAGGGAGACGCGATCACTGGTCTGAGCAACTGTTATGTTCATCGGAATTGCTTCCGGTGCCAGCGCTGCTTGACCAATCTCAGGGTACACTCCTGAACTTTACTTCATTTCCTGCTTCTCTCTATTTTCTGTTTCCTGCAACTCTTGCTCGAGTAGGATGTTGTATGTTCTTGGGAACCCGTGTTGTTCTTGATCGAATAACCAAATCACACGCTAGAATAAATAGAGAAAATGAGAAAGTACATGATGATATAACATGAAAAAAAACTTCCCCACGAATAATCACGAGAGTAGGAAAAAAGCGCGCGATGGAGGGCGTACGAGGAGAACAATGAGAGAATATTTAGGTATAATTCACCCTCACACCCCTTAAAATCACAATCTCATTGTTAGTTTTCATACACCTCACGTACCGATGTGTTTATATATACTCTCAATCGACCCAAAATATCAGCGCAGAAATATCTTCAAGAATATTCTTACAAGGACATTCTTTATAGAGTTCTTTCAAGGGCAGTTTTTAAATAAACAAACTCACATGTCTTGTCCTCGCACCATCCGCTTAAGAGCAATCTACCTTGTGGTGTATACCCAGTATGAACCACCAATATGCAAAATAAGATTCTTCAACTGTGACTTGTATTCCAGCATCTCAACATATATTAATATTATCAAATGAAAGTCATAAATAACATGTGTCTTAAACTTTCAATTGTTAACTATATGCAGCCGAGTTACCACGCCAACCGCAGCGGAGTCTTCTACTGTCCGCCTCACTATCAACCGGTACTGTATCTATCTCCTACTTGCTTGATTTCTTGGGGATAAATTATTGTGGTTGTCGATTGGAACAAAAGGACACAGCGGTAACTCTTGAATTTCCGCGGGTACCGTCGGCTGAAACAATGCAAACCCACGAGTACTATAGAGCCTACAATACATATGTAGCATGGAGAAACATGCAGGAATTTTGGAATCGGGGATTGAATCGGGAGGGGTGCACGGGAGCCATCCGTCTGGCGACTCTACGATGAAATCTTTTATATAACGGATATATCATGTGATAATGTTAATGTGATATAATAAACTAATATTGTTTAGTTATTTCTAGGATTGTTTTTTCGTTTTAAGGCCTTATTTAAAAATCCTTCAAATGTTTGAATTTTATTGGTTTGTGATGCTACATCAATACTGTCTTGTGTAATGGGTATATCACATGACAGTGCTAAGTGATGTCACAAATTAATAATATTCAGTCATTTTAATATTTTTCTAAATAAAACACTAAAACAAAAAAAATGGAAATAAGAGTTATATTGTTTGATAATATTATATCAGCACTGTCACATGTGGTATACGCATTACATAAAAGACTTTCTTGTTACGCACAATACTCCTTCAGATACTGGAAATTCTATTAAATTTAAACAAATTTCATGTGCCTTGTTTATGTTTTTAGTTAAATTATCTCATTTCGGCCTAATAAATCCGCCTTCGTACCTCTCTATTGAATTTCACCCCTAATGAATTTGCTAGATCCGTCTCTCGCCAGACTGAGGAAGAATTAGAAGATTGGTATGTCATTGTGTTTTAAAATTCTAGTGTGAAATCTGCTGCATAATCAGAATTATTTTGAATATGCTCGACAAAGTTCTCCTTATGTCTCTAGTCTTCTAGATTGATAAATCTTCAACTCCATGGGAGAAGTTTATCTTGGCAAAGTCTTCCAACAGACTTTCTCTACTGTGACTGCCATGGTACCAAATTCATCAAACTATCACATCCCTTTCATCTGCTTCATCAATCCACCAGCCTCCATGAACATCTTGTTCGAACTTGTCATGAGTTTGTTCGATCCATTCACCTCCTTTTATCACCGAATTCACTTAATCTCAATTCGAGAAAAACAATGTATTCAATAAAAGTCAAACCTTTGAAAAAAACCATCAGCTGTAGACACCAAATCGTTCATGTTGATCATTAGAATGTTTTGTCGGTATCATGTTGATGCTACCGAAGATCCATCCGTGGCATGGAATGTGTGTGTGTGTGTGTGTGTGTGCAGTGTTGAATCGATCTGCGCAAATTTTTTACAGCGAGGCTCTTAATAATCAGCTGATGATGGGAACGAAGCTCAACTAAACTTTCCTTGTTAACCTATGGCAGCAACATGCCTCCAGAGAGAAAAACGGTGCCTTATATTGCAAGGATGACTTTGTAAAGGTACCTATTTTTTCTGCTAGTTGCTTAGTTTCTCGTTGACAAATATTGATCGCCAGTGTATCATGAATTGCCAGTTCCTCCAGAGCTGTTCCACGACAAGCCAAGTAGGCCAGAGTTGCATGGCTAAACAACAAAAGGGCACCGGACTAGGATGGGAACTGCCATCGAGCGATCCCAGAAACAGAGTCCAGAGCTTGGTGGCTATTTTGGCTGGCACTGGCGGAAGGGACGCTGGTGCTGGCGGAAGGAACGCTGACACCAGTACCACCTACGCTTCAATTAGAAACATCCCTCCTCCTGCTGCTAAGAGAATGGAGGCAGGTTGCTTCAGTCGGTTGGCCACTCTACTAAAGATGAGGATACGGCCAAGCCTTTACCGAGCTAAACGAGGTTAACACTATGCTACCCTTTGGTCTGGGCCCTTTAAGGGGCGGCTGCATCGTTCTATAAATAGAATACTATAACATATGACACTGTTTGGATTGCCTTTGCGTAAAAGCTTCACCGGATATTTCGTGTTTGGTTCAGAGTTTTGTATTTTATGTTGTTGGTGTTGGTGTTGGGAATAGTGCCATAAATCCAATCACATGTGATATAATCGGAGCAATCTTTACTCATGAAACACAAAATGATGCATTTATTATTCATTATATGTTGTTTACTTTATATTGACTATGATAAAATTCATAAATTGAGATTGATTTTATGGTTATAATGAGAGCATACTAATGAAACCTAAAATCTCATAAACTATAATTTAAAAAAGTCCCTAATTATAGGATAACTGAGTAGGGGATCGATGATCCGAGAAGACTAGTATAATCATTGCATATTCTAAAATAAAGGGTAATTGATCTCACAATAATTTGTGAAGAGTCACTAATATAAGAGTGTGGATACTCATTATGAAATGAGTTCATTGAACTGACTAACTAGAGGAAAGTTTAATAAATTTTGAAATAAATGTTAATAGACAAATCATTGGGTGATAGTAGGTGTAAGCGATCTTTAGACATAAGATTATCATAATACCTTATAATTGTTAAATTGTGATTTGAGTCTATTTCTTAGCATAACTTTCTAAGATAAGTGTAGGGTATTTTAGATCAAATGAGACTTTTATGAAGGTGATGAGTAATTAAAAAGCGATCGGTTACTCTGATGATAGAAGAGAATGTTTTATGTATTCTACTTAGCATTAACTTGAAAAAATTCCTAGTTGGAGTAGTATGAAAAATTGGAAATGATTCTCCAATATTTCATAATTGAGTCAAATGCTTTAGAATTGAAAACATACGAATAAGTATTTGACATTTTATCTATATTTTAACATAATTGGGACATTATATAACTGAACGATGTAAGTACACGTAACTAATCATCGAAGGGTATTCCATCCTTTAGATTGAAATCCTCACTACTGGGTAGTCATGACGCGTTGCTAGATTTCAATATTAACTTGTGAGTCTATCCAATTAAGAGTTAATCAAATTATCTTATTGAAGAGTTTAATGAGATTGATTAGACTATTTTATCGGACCTAACGCCGGGTTAGTGTGAAACCCAACAGGTCACACGCAGTACAAGTTTTTCTCGTAATTAAAATTTAATTGATTTAAATTTTGGATCAAACTGTTGAGTTTTCGCTAGCACGAAATAAGTTTACGACGGTCACATGCCTTGTTAGATATGGCTATCACGGAACTAAATATTTTATTGGATTTATAGAAATCTGATAAATGGATATTCTTGGTTAGACGTGCATAAAATTATCGAATTTGATTCGATTAAATTTATGGATGTACACATGTACAAGACTTAATTTCATCATTAGGTTTTAAATAAGTTATTCGGCCACGAGCCATTGTGAAGGGATGAATTTTTTGAAAACCATTGTCACGAGCATCATGGAAACTATAATGACGGGATTAAATTACCCATGCGTCTTTGAACGGCGGGTTTTTGATTTAAGAATACAACCCCCAACGGCCTCCAGGGGCAACGGCCCAGTGGCAGGCTCCTTGAGAAAACTCCAAGAGCGCCCGGGTTCGAAACCCTCTGGAGGTCGGCATCCTGGGTTTAATGTGGGGCCCAGGGCTGTAAATACACCCTCCGGTGGATTAGTCGGACACTATCGATATATTAAAAAAAAAAAAAAAAACCCCAACGCATGCGGGGATGGATGGGTTTTCATCGGTTTCTTATCCTGCCCAGCCAAAGACCGAAGAACGGAGAGGAAAAGGTTACCGAGGTGACATGGAAGTTTCGGTGTGACCAATTTTGGAAAAGAGTTTCTCAATTTCTTGCCAGGAGTCAAGTGCGGATGCCGTGGAGGGCGTGCATGTGTGCGTCTAGTGGAAGGATCGACGCCAGGAGGTTCACGATCGTAGATACCGGTTCGTGCAGGCGGCATTGAACAAAGTTAAAATTAATAATCCTAAACATCCTTGTTCGTTATACTTTTAAATTACCTCAAAGTTCGAAAGCTTTTCCCTAAAATTATGAGAAATTCTTTTCATTTCAAATCTGTCATATCCTATCACCCTATGCTAAAATTCACGTCGTTCAATTCCTAATAGTAGCAGCGGCAATCCAACTATCACTATTATGTAATGTTCAAACTTTTATATCCAACCGTAAATATATTAGACGAATGAAACAAGCAGTGCCAACACTTGCTTATCAATGTAACATCATTAAAAATCTAATATAGTTCAAAAGGCTAGTGACCGCCAAGACTTTAGCTTAGAGACCCCCTTCTAACAATTTTATTTAGAGTGAGGCTCGAACTTCGAATTTCGATCTTACCAAACCGTATGAGAGTGAGTTATGTATCACTGAACTTGAGATTGACAAATGCGTAAAAGGGATTTGAATGTATTTTTTGACAAATGTATAGAAGGAATTCAAACACAAAACTTTAATTTACTAAATTATGTGACGGTGAGTTTTAAATAATTAATTATTATCGAGACCTTAAATCCGACTTCCACCTCGTTTCATTTGTTTTCGGATCCCCGAGCTTCTAGTTTGACGGAACACTCCTCCGACAAAATATTTTACATTTATTATATATATTTCACTTTCCTGTCGACGTGAGGCAATAACTAATAATTAATATATGTCCTCCTCAATTTTAATTTTTTATTCCCCCTGCTCTTATCCATAAGATTGATATGGTGTATGAAATTTGACCACATTTGACCCTGTTGAACAAAATCATTTCAAAAAATTACATATATATAAACACACACACACGCACATATTGATATAACTAATATGAGTTGTCCAAGTGATTCGACATTTCATCCTCTTGAGCGAAAATCTTAAATTCGAGTTTTATGAATGGAGAAAACTCATACTAAGAAAATTTTTTAGTCATTTAGTGAATCGATTGGAGCGGAACTGAATAGGTTTATCGACTTTTAAATATCGGTAATGTTGATGAACAAAAGACTAATAACAGAACTAGTCCAGCTGAACAGTCAACGTTTTGCTTGTTTGCTTGTTGATTCATGAGTTATTAATCTCTCCAGCTACTTGAGAGATTAATAACTGTGTTGATACGGTGACATAAATTAATAAAATTCAGTTATTTTAAATTTTTTAATAAAATTTTAGGAACAAAAAAATTTTAAAAAATTAAATCTTATTGATTTATAATATCATATTAATATTGACACATGATATACTCGTTACCTACTGGACTTTCTTGGCTACTTAGTGTGTTATCAAGCTGTTTCTATTATAAGTACTCCCGCTACCATATTTAAAAAACAACATGCATTACTATAATAATTTATGTCATGTTCTTGGGTAAGTCAATGGCGAAGTCTGCGATCTAATACTAATTAAACTGAATGCCAGCTACTCAGCTAAAGACACCCCTTGGAAGCCTCATCCGCCATTACCAGGTGTGCGGATCCGGGACGACCAACGGATTAGTCAAGTATGGTTGGTTGAAAGATGCCGTCTCACCGCTGGTGGGGCCTGCTTGGATACCGTGGCTGACGATAAAAAAAAACACTACTCAGCTAAAAATACAAATTTTTGCAAGTAATCGAGGGAAATAATCATACATGATTTACTTTACAATAATACTGTGAGAAAAACATGAAAAAAATTAAATTTAACCAAGGGGGATTGGGCCGAGTGGTAAGCAGCTCAGTGCCGCTTAAGGAGGTCTCGAACGCAGACACCCCCTTGGAAGCCTCACCCGCCATTGCCAGGCGTGCGACCCGGGGTGACCAACGGATTAGTAAAGTATGGCTGGCTGAAAGATGTCATCTCACCGCTGGTGGGGTTTGCTTGGATACCGTGGCTGGCGACCAAAAAAATTTAGGGATCTGAAAATATCATCAGAAAGAATTGCACTGTTAGCAACTGGTTTTCCATTACTCTAATTATTCTATGATTTTTAGTTTTGAAAAAATCGAACTGATAATTTGCACAAAAATGTCACTCAATCTGAACTATTTTCACCTAAAAAATCTACACAAAGGGAATGAAATTTATGGGAACAAAAGAATAGATTTCAGGGCGGATGAAATAAGATAAAATTTTATGAGGAATGCATTCAATAAAAATATAGATAAAATCAGTAAAATTTTTATAAGAGTTTACCCTTTTTCCGAGTCCAGTGTTTATCCCTGCCATCGGTTTTTTTATATATAAATTCACGACGCATGTCTGAGCAGTTATGAAGATTATTCAGACAATCAGCTTATAAAAATGAAAATGATTATTAGAAGACAAAGCACTATATCATAAGTAAGTCATAGCCTCGGGGAAGCTAAAGGCTAAAAGTTTCAAAGGAATGACCGAATCCTCTGAAGAGATATCCGGCAAACACTGTGTGCAAAGAGAGATGACAGGATTTCTTTTCCTATGTATGTGTCTGCTGCTCGGTTTGTGTTTATATTTCTGGCTCGCCGTCAGGCCACGGTTTGCCTTCCCGAGGAAACCGGAGACCGGTAGTAGCCAACAAGAGATCGAGCGCACTACTGCTCAGAGCGAGAACGATTCCGAGCCACCGAGCTCCGAGTACGAGGTGTTTCTAAGCTTCAGAGGGCCGGATTCACGGCAGGGTCTTGCCGACGTCCTCTACAACGACATGAAGACGGCCGGGATCCGAGTTTACCGAGACGATGACGAGCTCGACGATGGCGATGAGATTGGCAGGATCCTTCCGGCGATAGGGAACTCCAAGGTATGTGTACCGATCTTCTCCTGAACCTTTTCCGCCAGCACGTGGTGCCTCCGTGAAGTTGAGAGGATGGTTGAGCTTGGGAAAAGGGTCGTGCCGATCTTCTTCACGGCCACACCAGACGATGTCAAGCTGAGGACGGAGTTGTTTAAGAAGGATCTGAGGAAGCACGAGAGGAGGCATGGAAGAGAGCAAGTGAAGAAGTGGGAGGATGCTCTCAAAGCGGTCGGAGGAGTAAGAGGTCGGGAAGTGAGGAACACAGGGCAAGTGGCTTCTACGTATTTGAATTATCTCCAACTTCGCTCCTAAAATTACCATCCAACTTTAAAAAAACAATTGCACAAAAATTTGCCTAAACTCTAAATTTACAAGTAATGATATTTAATTTTTCATACATTTTAGGAGTTTTTTTAATCTATTTAATATGAAATTTATTATAACGTTGAAAGATGAATTAATTGGTTTTTTTTAACCATTTGCCGGAAAAGGGTGAAGTAATTGGTCTACAAAGTTACAATTCAATCGTAAGCTCAATGATGTCCAATGTAGGAGAGATTTTCTGTCTAACAATATATCACGTGACAGTAATTACATAGCATCTATCGTATATTGGTTACACAGAAGACAATTTTCATTTATACATACTTTGCATATAAATTTTATGAAATAGGGTTACACGTCTAGGATGCTCGCTACTGTCTGTCAGATCCCACATCGATAATATAAGACCTTAATAATGAGTCTATAAGATAATTGGGTAATAGTTATCAACTTCGTCAAACGGTCTGCTCACATACAAAATTAACATGGTATCAAAGTTAGACTAAACCCTTTAACAAGCTGTGCATGAGAAGGGTATTAGATCCCACTCTGATAATATAAACTCATAATAATAGATTATTAGATAATTGGGTATCATCATTTGATAATTTAGATTTTTGGTGGAAACATGTTCGGTCTTTTAAAGGAATATTAATAATAATGTATAAGCGTCTGACCACGTTCTCTAATGTAAGGCAGGATACATCTCCGGTAGTCTCTCACTAATGTAAACCTGCAAACCCAACATCCTCTCATTGATGCAAACCCACAAATCCGGCAATCCTCTCTATACCCCGTCACTAACTTCACCAAGCGGTCTGCTCACAACACACACAATATTCAACACTGTCTATTTCCATATAGTAACCAACCTACAAATTTCGTTTCATCCTCTAAGTACCACTGGACATTTCATTGCAGATATGCAGAGTTCAGTAAATTATTTGTCAGAGGCCTTTTGATCAAATTGAAGGTTAAAATGGAACAAGCGACCAACCGTCATGTTAAAAGAGAAGATCAGGAAGAGGCCGTGATGAAACTGTTGGACATAGATGCAGACGATGTACAGCTCGTCGGCATCCACGGAATGGGTGGCATTGGTAAGACAACACTTGCCAAGGTTGTCTTCAACCGACTCTCGGCTCGATTTGAGTGTTGCAGCTTCCTGGAGAACGTCCGAGAATCTCTAAGGCGCAAGGGCCTCGAGCACTTGCAGAAGAAGCTGGTCGAGGATCTCGATCCAAAGTTGAAACACTTTCGGATGACTGACTCCACTGTGATGCTCAGAGAGAATTTCCGGAAGAGGAAGGTCCTCATCATCCTCGATGACGTCTATGAAAGGAAACAGGTAGAGATGATAGCCGGGATTTCGGGATGGTTCGGTTCTGGAAGCCGGATAATTGTAACGACCAGGGACCGGAGAGTTTTAACGAAAGAAATGTGGTCTTTCGAGATGCATGAGTTGACTCAGGACCAAGCTCTCCAGCTTTTCTGCAGGTGTGCCTTCGGAAAAGACTGCCCACCGAGCGAGTACCAAATCCTTTCGAACGAAGTTCTTCGTCTGACGGGGGGACTTCCCCTGGCCATTGAAGTCATCGGTTCCCTTCTTTATGAATGCGATAGCCAGAGATGGAGAGCGACGATACAGAGGCTAATGAACTCTCCGAATCAAGAGATTCAAGAAAAGCTGAAGATAAGTTTGGATGTGCTGGACTACACACAGAGACAGATATTTCTGGACATCGCATGCTTCTTTATCAACATGGAGAGATCGAGCGCGACCCACATGTGGGAAGCTTGCGACTTTTATCCCGATGATGGAATCGAAGTCCTTGTTTCGATGTCCTTGGTGAAGGTGACGAAGGACAATGTGCTTTGGATGCACGACGTGATCAGAGATATCGGAAGGGAAATTGTTAGGGCAGAATGTCACTGTGATCCGGTAAAGCGCAGCAGGATCTGGTCATGGGAAGAAGCATCGGAGGTCCTGAAGATAAAGGAGGTAATCTTTGGGAGACGATCGATCATGAGCCCTATGATTAACCCGTTCCATTTATTTCTCAATTTTTTCGATGATCTTTTCCGTAAGAGAGTAGAATACGATCGATTTCTCCATTGCTAATCTGCACGATTTTTACCAGGGAAAGGAAAAGGTTGAAGGGCTGTCTCTAGAGGGACCTTGTGGTGATGGCAACATGACAGACGAGCATTTTTCGAGTTTTAGGAACCTTAGATTGCTCCGACTGGTGGGAATAAATTTGGCAGGTGACTTCAAACATCTCCTTCCGAAGTTAAAGTGGTTCTCATGGCGGCAGTGTCCTGCTGAAGTCGCTGCGACCGACTTATCTTTGGAGAATTTAGTGGTCTTCGACCTCTCGTGGAGTGTCGTAAGTGAGAACTGGGCTGGTTGGAGCTTAATTCAGGTAATAGATTACGAGTGGATATAAAATATTTCTGAGTAAATTACTATTTTCGTCCTTAATATTTCATGCAACTGTAATTTCTTTCCTAAACTGATTTTGTCATCAATACCGGCCAAACCCCAACAATTTAGCCCACTGGCATGATTTTCGTCTTATTGTTTTAGATAATCAGCATTTTTACATAGTTTTCAAAACCGAACCGGGCCGAAAACTGGTCAAGGTATGGGTTTTTAGATTCTTGGTTTCAACCGGGGTTCAATGGGTCTAACCAGGTTTTAACAAATAATACTTGTAATAGTATAAAATTAGTAATATGAATGTAATATTATTATATTCTATATATTAATTTATAACTTCAACTTTATAAATAAGATTGTTATATTATATACATTAATTTAGAGCTTAGGTTTCCTCTTTTTAAATTTTTGACTCCTTTTTTTGTTTTTTTATTTTTTATTTTTTTCTTCGTTGACCGGTTCTTATGGGTTCAGTGGAAACCTGGTCAGACCGGCTGGTTCACATTGCCCAACCCAATCCTTGATGCAAATGGAGTAATTAGCGAAACTGGACCGGGCTGGTGTCCGGTTCCCGGTCCGAAAGGTCCGACCGGCCTGTCCGGTCCGGTTTTAAAACTATGCATTTTTGTCCCTCATATGGAAGGACTAAATTGTTAGAATTTTCAAACATCAAGGATGAAAATTATGGCATAAGGATAAATTGTTGAGGTTTCTTAAACATTGAGAACAATATTGATGGGGAAATAAGATCAGAGACGGAAATGATAGCCGCATGAAACATTGGACGTGAAAATGACATTTATTTCAAATTATTTCCGTGGTTTTTGTCAGCTCATGTTTGTAACTTCTTCGTGATGCTTTGGTGGTGTCCTTGTACAGAAGGCAAAGAAGTTGAAGGTCTTGGACCTCACGGGGTGCCGTAGGTTCACGAGTACGCGGAATCTGTGCGGCAGCAGCGTGTTGGAGAGGTTGATTCTTCGTGGTTGCTGCGATTTAGTCGAAATACACAGCTCCATCAGCAAGCTCAAAAGGCTGAAGCATTTGGATCTCAGGGAGTGTCATTCCCTTAGAGGGCTGCCGGAAGAATTGGGCTCGTTGAAGGACTTGGAAGAGATATTTCTGGACGGGAATGGCAGCGCTTTTGACTTGCCAGAATCGATTGGCGATCTCTGCTCTTTGTCCACCATTAAACTGCACGGAGTGGAGCTCGCCAGGATTCCCGACTCGGTCGGAGGCCTAGTGAACCTCACATGTCTGTCACTGCGCAATTGCACTGGCACAACAAACCTGCCGGATGCGGTCGGAGATCTGAAATCGTTAATTGAGTTGGATGTGTCATTCACAAAGCTAAGCGCATTGCCTAACACTGTAGGAGGACTGGTTAAACTTCAGTCGCTGTGCTTACGATCCACGAACGTACAGGAGCTTCCTCCATCGCTCCGAGACCTGAAATCGCTGGAAAAGCTGGACCTGCGCTCATCCGAACTTAGGGTTCTACCAGAATTCGTGGGAGACCTGTGCAAGTTAAAGTGGATGGGGCTGGACAGGTGCAAGATACGAGAGTTGCCGAGTTCGATCGGAAAGTTGACAAGGCTCAAAATCTTGTCCGCTCACAGCTGCAGTTTCTTGAAAGAAGTTCCTACGGAAATCGGGAATCTTTCCGGTTTAAGGGAATTGTATCTGGGCGATTCCAGAATCGTCGAACTACCCCCGACTCTCGGCCAGCTCTCCCTATTGAGGGCGCTCCGGATAACACTCCATGAGAGCTCTTCGATGCAGAAAGAGATCTGTAGTAACTCCAGCTTCCAGTGGATGAAGAACTTGACAAGTTTGAGCTGGTTTTGTTTTGCACATTCCAGTTTGACCGACTTACCTTTCAATGCGGGTCGCTTGACTCGACTACGGAGCTTGCAGTGGTGCTGTCCCGGCTCGGAATGCATCCCTCAACTCCCGACCACGCTGATGGAGCTGGAGCTCAGCCGTGTCAACAGGGAGACAACTCTTCCGGATTTCTCCGACTTGAAAAACTTGTCGAGGATCAAATTCACCCACTGCTCCCTAAAAGATGAGCCGCGAGGTCTGCAAGAGTTGCAGCTGTTGAAACACATGGAACTAAGCAATTGCACGGAAGAGTTGGTCCAGTTCTCCTGCAAGCTGGAGAATCTGAGGTCACTGAGCATTTATCGTCCCGAGTCCTCCAGTGCATTCCTCGACGTGTCACAGTTAAGAAAACTCGTGCGTCTGAAGCTGACAGACTGCAGTGAGTTGGTCGAGGTTCGTGGCTTGGACAAATTGGAGACATTGCTGAATTTGACGATCTCGAACTGTCACTCCCTGGAAAGTGTGGGGAATTTACCGGAGCCTAATTGGGTAGCTCGCATCCATGTGACAGAGTGCTCGAGGCTAAGAGATATTGGAGGCCTCGACAAATTGTCTTCAACTTATGTACACATAGAGGGCTGTGGATCCATGAGAAGTACATTAACAAGCTGAAGATGTGATGCCAATGATACTTCCATGGCTAAGAAGTTAAGGACTTCAATTTCTGGATCTCAAGAAAGGGGGACGTGATTGTTAATATGTGATGTAGTATCTATATTCACTCAAAGTGTAGTCGTTTTCAAAAGTTGGTCGTCGTTGTGATCATCATCGGTGCTTTTGTCTTTTCTATCTCGCAGGATGAAGATGTAGTCGGCATCGGGACGCAGAGCATGCATGCACAGAGCTTGTTGGGAATCGGTTCAAAACTAAAATGAACAAAGCAGAAGGGAGAAGAGAAGTGGACAAGCTGGATACCGTCCGCAAGTTCACAGGTAGAGGAGAAGTGGCAATGTTCACTAGCGGGTCAAAGAATAACGGAGTATAAGACAAGGTCGAAATCCCTAACTCATAATATAATTGAGAGCCCTCCTGTTCTTAACCTAAAAATGCCTAATCCAGCAGCCCCGAAGGGGATTGGCATTGCCCCCCGCACTCCATAACAAATCAGTGTTGGGCCAGGTCAAATTTGTGAAAATATTACATTTTGGGTGATCGAAATTTTAATCGGGTTATATCCCAAAAAATTCAAGAAATATCTAAGAGCACTATTTCCAACAGCAAAAGAACGAGCTCTCGGTCATGGCTTTCATGACGAATCATCATCAAGGGTCATGTGTCATGTCCATGAGCTTGATAAGTTCTCCAGAAGGGAAGGCCTGGTGGTGCAAATTGAAGGCTCGCCTCTGTCAACCTTCTAAAGTAATGATCCTGCCCAGAGAAAACCACAAGGGCCATTTCGCATGTTGGACTTTGGTTGTGGTGTCTGATCATTCGACTAAGAGAGAGAGCTGACATTGAAAGGCATATGGGTAAACTGATGTTCAAACATTTCAAGGACCTCGAATTGATTTTCTAAAGGGCGCGCTTACTTTAGATAATAGTGTAAGATCACTGAAGAAATCCGAACCTAGATGAGATTTTTGGTGTTGGATTTCACAAAAGGCAAGCTCGGTGTTGGGGTTAGCCTTCAGGACTAGAGAGTATAGTACATAACGGACATACCACGTGACAGTACTAACCTGATATCACGAATCAATAAGACCCTAAAAAAACTCTTAAAAATAATTGAGTCAAATTAGTTTGTTAAATGTCATGTGAGCGCAGAGACCATTCACTATGCGGTCTGTCAAATGTCATACCAGCGTCCAATTGTCTCTTTTTTTTTTTTTTTGGTCGCCAGCCACGGTATCCAAGCAGGTCCCACCAGCGGTGAGATGGCATCTTTCAGCCAACCATACTTGACTAATCCGTTGGTCGCCCTGGGTCGCACGCCTGGCAATGGCGGGTGAGGCTCCCAAGGGGGTGTCTGCGTACGTGAGGTCTCGAACTCGAGACCTCCTTAAGCGGCACCGAGCTGCTTACCACTCGGCCCAACCCCCTTGGTGCGTCCAATTGTCTCTTATGTTTGCACATCGCGGCACTTACAAGTAATCATGGTTGTTATGTCAGTTAATGATCGAACAGGGGCTGTTCAACATACTCCAAAAGATGCCATTCCTTGCACGGGAAACCAGGGATTCAATACAGCCCCCGGGCGGGAGCAGCTGTGACGCTAAGAGTGTGGCTTCGGGTTCAAACACTGTAACAGTGTACGGAGAATTGATGCAGTTTGCATTCGTGCATTCTCGTTCTGTTCCAAGAGTTATAAGAGTTACAACCCGCTTAAAAGCTCGATACCGGATGAGTTTGTTCGTCTCGCAATCAGTAATCAGTAAATTTAACAATTGAGGCGAGAATATAAGAATTTGCTCATCTCACAGTCAGTTTGTTAAAGGTAGGTGTTTAGTGTGATGGACATGTTAGGGGAGTAAGAGAATCCTCATACAATCATGTATCAACAGATGATCAAGGTTGAAATTTCGGATTAGAAGAGTGATATGAAAATTTAGGTAAATTATTGAATAATATCTTAATTTTTTTAATCAAAATCGATAAGCACTATTCATTACCAAGATTGAAGCCTTGTGTGCCAAAATGTCTATAATAAATCGAAGTGAATTAGTTAAAGTGGTAGAGTATCTCTATCTCTTTCTATTAAGTAAAATTTCGAGTTCAAATATTATGAATAGAAAAAATTCAGTTTTTTCCCCTCATGGTTCCTCTCGACCCGAGCTAGATTAGTCAAAATCCATTTGACTTTCGAATACTGATGATTCCGACTAAAAAAATATCTGCAATAAATCGCCGACGAAGAATATCTAAAATTTATACTTTCTAAAATTCTGAAAAAATAAAAAATAAAGGTAAGGAATTAGAAGAGTTGAATTTCAAGAAACGGCGCCGTTTCAAGTCTGACCCGCGCTCCTCGTCCTGCATAAGCCGGAAGTCGATAAGGCGTGATATTTTTTTTGTAGTACTTTGAGATTAATCAATTTTCCGCTGGATATTTGCAATTAATTAAATTAATTAATTCCGTTTTTTTCCCTGTAAAATGTGATTTACTTGTCGCTCACTGTTTCGGTCTCATTAAGCAGAGAAGTAATTCGGCGAGCAGAATCTGAAACGGTCGTGCTGACTTAGATTCTCCGCGATTCGACGAGGAATTCCCGGGAACGTTTCCGGATTCCCCGGGCCGATGGCGTCGCAAGACATCACCGGAATCTTTGAAAACGCAAAGGAGCTGGATCGGGTGAGAAAGGAGCTTGACGATGTGATCGGCGATATCAACAAAATTCACAAGAAGCTCCAAACCAGTGAGCTCCTGCATCTACATAGGATTTATTCTGTTCGTGGAGATTTCACGTTTCCAAAGTAGTTTTTTTCCCTGGGTTTTTTGGGTGCTCTTGATTGAATGCTTGATCTTTGAAATCTTATGGATTGATAAAAGGTTCAGCTTTGAAGTTCATGCTTTCATGATATTGATTAATTGGGTTGAAGCGTGTGATGGGGGGATTGAAGAGGAATATAGCATTCTTCAGCATTGGGGTTTTGAATCTTTTACTGTGTGTAATAAGAATGTATTTCTGTTTGAAGCATTGAAGCGGTAATTTCGGATTCTCATTCTTCTGCATTTTGTTACTTGTGCAGAGGTGCAGCTTAATGTTGTATTAAATATCTAGCATTTATGAATTTTCCTTGTCATAGTGTTGCCGATTGGGCATTTTTAGAGCAGTGAATTAGCCTTTCAGAGAGACTTAGCAATGGAATGGTATTGAAAAGAAAAAAGGTCCCGTCTTGTATGCTGATTGCAGTCCATTTTGTGTCAATTCTTTTGCAGCATTGTGGCGCTGGTGTGACAGGTATCAATGAATGCCAAATACATGATAGCATGCTATTATTTGAGTAAATCATAATTCGTATGTGACTTATTGTCACTATTCAAAAATTTCTACAATGTTTATTGGGTCTGTGTGATGGTTGAGTTTGAGTTTGTCATCTCACAAGCAGTTGCAGATTAATATCAAAGCCATTGCTTAAAAGAAGGGTAGTCGTGGCTTTTTCCTGCAGCTTTTCTCTTAGTTATTGTTGGAAAATTATTGTGGAGCTGATAGGTAAAGAAATTGTTCTTAAAAATGAGGAAAGTGCTGACACTGTGAAGGATATTTGGGGAATGGGATATTGTTGACGTGCTTACTTTTAGTGTCTTACTATCTATACTAGAACTGTAAAGTCAGACTGTTGATCTACGTCACAGGTTATTGTTTTTTTACTAAGAATTTGTTATTATCTTGCCGATCGTCTAAATCTTTGCTGATTTTATTGCATGAGGAGTTCCTAAATTTGCACACACAGACTTCTATCTGTGTGCAATGACTTGTTCCGTCTTCTGTCTTGGTTTGTCGGTATTCTTTTATTACTGGCCTATAGCCTTTGATCTCTTACCTGTTAATGCAGATCCTGAGGTGGTTGAGAAGCCTGGTGATTCTTCTTTATTAAAGCTGAAAAACATGTATTCTCAAGCCAAGGAACTTTCAGAAAATGAAATGAAGTACGATCCTTTCTTGTCCTTTTGGGAATTATTGAGTTCAATGGACTTGATACTCTGTCATTTGCTTGTTAACAGAAAGTGTCTTTCAACGTCCTGGACTAAAATTTGGAAAATGAGGAACAGCAATTAAAACTGAGTTAAGATGAGGTTCCACTACATAATTGGCACCATAAAGTGGTTTTAGGATAAAGAAATAATTGGAAAAATTCAAATATGGCTCTTAGTGTATGAAAACAGCATCTTTGTATTCTAAAATTATGTCTGCTACTCATTTATGACACTTCCTATAATTTCTTCTCAGTGTTTCCAATGCTCTGCTTGCTCAACTGGATGCTCTGATGACATCTGGGCCAACAGCCCAACCAAAGAGGAGGCCTGGTTTGTTCCAAATCTTCTTTCTGATACTTCTCATATGGAATTCTCGTTCTTATACTTCAATTCATATGGTTCCAAATTATATGGTAACTTCTCCATACCAAACTACTGCATATGAGTTGATCTGCTACTTTTATAATTTGACATGGCAGTGCTTAGCTGAAAGATCTATATTTCTATTCTGACTCAAAATCTTTTACAAGTTGTAGATGGAGGTGAGCCGAGACGCAAAAAAATAAAGAATGATTCAGAAATCTCAAGGTTTATTACACCTTCCATGAAAAACCAGCTCGAGGCTCTTGCAAGTTTGAAGGGTCATCAGGTAGAATCAAGCATTATCATTGATATAGTTCATATTCTTATTGATGTCTACCTTGAATAAATACAAAATTTCAGCGTTGAGGGCGTGGATTATAATTCTCAGAACTTGTTGTGTTTCTTTTTATACAGGTAGCGGCAAGGGTTACAGTAGAAGATGCTGAGAAGGATGAATGGGTCATTGTGAAGGTGACACATTTTGATCGGGAAACCAAAGAGTAAGCATCTAATATTGATTTCTTATATTAAATAGGTTTCCTAATATCTATTCATATTGTCCTCTAACACTGATTTCTGATATAAAAGATCCCATCTCTTCATGTCTGCTTATTGTCTGAAAGACTAAATAATTGGTGGAAGAAACGGAATCTCCAGTTCATTTCTTATGCAATCTTCTTTTCTGTTTGTACTTTGTTTTGAAGATATGTTTCTTCCGCTTACTGAAATGTGTAATGTTTTGTACAGATTTGAAGTATTAGATGAGGAGCCTGGTGATGATGAAGACAGTAGTGGCCAAAAGTAACATCTTGCAATTTCATCCCCTCTAGATTGCAATTGACTTTTCAGAAAGCTCTTGCTCTATCACGATATAAAACTTAGTCTGATTGTGTCAAATCTTGGAAGTTGTATTAATCATTTTTTAACAAATTGAACTTACATTAATGGAACCCCTGATGCAAAACTGAAAATCGATTTGTCGCAGTTTTGCTGCTTCTTTCCACAAGCATCCTCCTTTTCCACTATAGATAAATTGGTTTCATTTATTCTCACAATGAGGTTTCATTCGCATTGTTGGATTTCATTTTCCTTTGATTTAAGGAAATTATACTGTTCTTTCTTTTTTAATGTAATCTTGTTGCTGCTTTTCAGAAAGTACAAGCTGCCCATGTCACATATTATTCAATTTCCCAAGCAAAACGATCCTTCAAGTGCCCCCGAGTTCCCTCGAGGGACCCATGTGCTGGCTGTTTACCCTGGGACAACTGCCCTCTACAAGGCAACTGTTGTCAACTCTCCTCGAAAGGTCTTGTGGTCCACTGTATCTGCTTAGAAATTTCTTATTCCTTTGTACGGTTTTTTCTTGCCATTCTCACATGGAAATGACACCTTTTCTCTCTACATTCTGCTTGATTGCTTCTCACGATTCTGCACCTCCAGAGGAAGTCTGATGAGTAAGAAAACCAACTCTTTCCTTTGCCTCTTTCCCTATCATGCTTGAAAATGATCTCGAGTTTGGCTGTTGTTGTCTCAACTGCTATAACTATAGAATGATTTCTCTTCTTATTTAAAAGATATCAATGTTTATTTCTCGTCTGTTGTACCGGAAGAACCAGAAGATAATTTGTCAAATGTTTGATTCTAGGAAATAGATCCACTTTTCTGTTTTGTCTGTGAAAACATGGCCCGTTTTCCACTCTTAACTTCTCTTGGTTCTTTACAGTTATCTACTGGAATTTGATGATGATGAAGAAGACGGGACTCTTCCCCAGAGAAATGTGCCGTTCCATAAGGTGGTCCCATTGCCAGAAGGACACCGGCAGTGACTGCTGCTGTACGTAACCGACCTGTGTATATGAGGAGCTTGGTATGCAGAAGAAGCAGTATTAGTAGTGTGAATAAATTCTTCGTATGCAACACGTACCCTTTGCTCATCATTCCTCGAATCAGGATTTGCATTATGAAGATTGCTCTTTGAGGGTATACGTAATTTTACAGTGCCATCTATCTTGAGATCATGCTGGTCCACAATCGACCGGGTATTTTAGCTTCGTTATGTTGGGAGGAGTTGTGGGTTTGATAGATGGATCCTGAGCTACAAAATGTATGAGAGGAAGATTTGCTTGGTCCATCTGCACCTTAATAAAGTTCTAACAAGCTCTTGAGCACTTGGTATTTCTCTATCTTCTCATGTTCTCTAAGAAGCACATTGTATAAACAAATGTGCATTAACAGAGTGGCTGGCTTGGTTCTCCTGGACCTCCTTCTCCTTCGTGGACTGGCTCGGTTAGTTCCAAGCTTACTAAACCTAAAAACACCAGTATAAGTTAAACTAGCAACGTCGGTCTGATTCTATCCTCGGCATCCATGTTAGTAAAATTAACCAATTAAGAAACAGAGTGTAATGTGGTGTCACAGATGCTAACCTCATATTGATGTGACAGGTTATTTATAGAAAATATCGAGAGTTCATTTGCCTAATTAGCCTGATGGTAAATAGAGGGAGACAAAGGTAAGCATGCCTTATTTGGGGAAGGTTTTGAAGGCAAAAAGCGGTTCAAAAGGAATATTACCCGGGATCCAAGGGTCCGGGTCCCGATCAAAGTTCAAGTGAGAAGAACATTTCCAACATAAATGCAAAGTTCCTTGGATGGTGTTCTTACACCCTTTGGGAGACCATTCCAGATTGGTGAGGAGCAAGCACAAGATCACTGTCTTGTCTCCTTCTAGGCATAACCGAAAATTTTTCTTTTTATTTTCTATTATAATTAATTAATCTTTCATACCAAATAAAAAAACAGAACTAGAAAAAAAATCTTAGAAAACAAACATCCGACAAAAGCCCAAGAACGCTTGATGGGCTGTGGCAGACCAGCCCAGAAGAACGTAGGCCCAGTAGCTCCGCTCCGAGCCTGTCGTTCAGGCAGAGCGAGAGAGCTTAGAAGGGTTTATGCGGCCTCGTCTCCGCCCGTAACGATCAACTCTGCTCAGTCCCATCTCTCTTTTCTCCGATCTCCATTGTTGAAGAAGACATGAGTCTCCTCCAGTCCGTCGCAGGTGAGCGTACTGGCCCTCCCAAATTCCATTTTCAGCGTAGTGGGTATCGCCTGCTTGATCTGACCACCCCTGGTTTCGGTTCCAGCTGGACGGACATCGCTGCTAAGAGCTCTTGGGCGGTGCCACTTCTCCGAAGCCGCCGCCGCCGCCGCTGCCTCTTCTGAAGAGCTATCCAAGCGTAACTACGCCAACAACATCTCCGAGTACAACACCGTCGTCACCTCCCTCACTTCTCAGCGCAGGTCTCGTCTCTCCCTACCTCGTCCACCCCTTCTCTCTTCCACCTGGCAATTCCAATCACGCTTTGATCAATTTACATTGCGGCTGGAATGCGTGAAATGGCATCAAGTTTCTGTCTTGAAGTTGAATCCGTGACAATTTCAGCTAGTTCTTAGCACGGGTATTTCTGGCGCCATTTTACAGGTACTTCTTGCTGAGAGATGTGTACGATGACATGATGCTTGATGGGCTGCAACCGACACGGGATGTGTTCCACTCGCTGATAGTGGGGACAATGAGAGGCAGTCGCTTGCAGGACGCAATCTTCTTCAGAGACCAGATGAAGTCCATGGGTTTGATTCCTGATGTATGTTCTATAGTATCCACTATCTATGAAATGATTTTTTCCACTCCAGTTGTCTCGATATTGCTCTTCAGATAATTTAATGCATATATCATCTTGTGAGGGGAGCCAAATAACAACTCGCACCAGTGACAGTAGCTACTATTCTAATAAACGAATTGCTATTTTTTCCTATAGATATTTTCACATCTTTGAAGTTAGATGCCTTTATTCTATTTGATCCGTCAAAATGATTGGTTGTAGATACTACTGTTTGTTAATATTTATTTACCAATAGCGTAAGATATACTACTTAGTTCCATTTATTGTAATTAAGGGTGCAATTGGGGATGATCTTACTGCAACTATCCACGAAGATGTTCTGCCTACAATATCACTGACAATGACAATTCACCTTTTAGATAATGTGGAAGGCGTGCATATATCATCTTGCAGTAAGATGATCATCATAAATTTGTATAGGAAATTTTTAGTTCCCTCACTCTTTTGACCAAGCACAATATTCAACTGTGGATGTTCTCAATTTATTAAGTTCAAAAAGATATGTTCTCCATTTTTTTATTTCTCTGTTTTATTCCACTCAGAAATACTCTAATAGCAATGCATTTTTTGCATCGCAAGTGTGTTGGATCAAGCTTCTTGGTTACTGATTCTTCCTGTCTCTTTATTTGTCACAGTTGGCTCTCTACAACTTTTTGATCTCAACATGTGGGAAATGTAAAAACTCAGATCAAGCAATTCGGGTATTTTTCTCAATTTGTGAGCACCTCAAGCATGAATTTTAAACTATTTCAAGCTTTGGTCATTATGGTTTTCATGGAGTGATTGATAATTTTTGCTTCATTGGATTGAAGATTTTTGAAGAAATGAAGAAGTATGGAGTGAAGCCGAATGGTCAAACATATGTATGTCTGCTTAATGCATGTGCAGCGGGCGGCCGTTCGGATCAAGTGTATGCTGCTTCCTTTTAGTGTCAGCATTTTGCTCCTTGGAACTGATATTCCTTCACTTTTACACCTTTACCGATGTAAAAAAGAGACTTGCTTTGGTAATTCTTACTGTGCATGGAATTTCAAATTTAAATCTGTCAATATGATAAATGTTGTGCTTAAATATATTTCTATCTTTGACTCTCCTGTCAAATGGATCGTCACAGTTCTCTATGGCATTGATTTCCTGCATTGTTTGTTCGCGAGACCAGGAAACAGCTCTGATTTATTTGCTTGGTTAAATTATTGAACTTTTCTAAAGGATTCTTTCACCTTTTGAAGTAGCTTTGCACAGTAGATATTTAAACATCTCAACCTTTTGATGTATGTGCAACTAATCAGACTTTATATGCACAGTTTGGCAATTGTTCGGGATATGACTGCTGATGGAGCTGCATTAAACAAGTTCTGCTATGCTGGCCTCATTATAGATCAAAAGAATAAGACTCCTGCAACAAATGATACTGCTGCCAAAGTAATTATTGGTATATAGGTGTTATATTTCTGCCAATTTTTCACCTCTAAAGTTTCTAACGTATCCTCTTCTGTCAGATAATTGAGCTTGTTGAACAGTCCAAAGGGTGGTCGGCTGAAGGGAATACTAACACGGCTGAAAATTCTATGCTTGGTGTCTCTGAAGAAGAATTATACAACATGCCGACTGCGGAATATGTTTTTAGGCGTGGAGTATTCTTTAGCAGGCAACTGACTGTCTATCACGTTGCTTTTCATGCTTGTGCAGATCTTCGCAATGTAGTGGTACGATTTGAGCTCTACAATTCCATTTTTGTTGAGTAATCATAGCAGGGTCTTTTATCTTGCTTCATGGTGTACAAATTGTGTTGAAATGTATATTAAAATGAAGGTGAGCGATGCATCTTTCGTGTAAGAACTCATATTAACCGGCTGCTATTTTTTAAGATGGTCTTAGCATTTGCACTTATTATCCTGTTCTAGGATCCTTTGCCATTTAGTACAGGAAAAAAGATTGCTTGCGTCATTTTTGAGATTTTTTAGAATAGATTGTGATTTTCTTTCTGAAAGACAAACACAAAAGGTTTTCACTGAATTCTTACTCTCAAGGCTCATCTACCGTTAGTTATTCTATAGTTATTTGGTTTTACTCCATTTTGTCACTACACTATATGTTTGCCTGAATAGACAGCACACTGGAATATGTTTAATTTGTGGAAGATGAATTGTCTTTTAAATTTGGCAGCAGTTGATTAGCACCTGTCTTATTTCGATTTTTGTATCATCATGGCATGTTAGGCAATTGAAACACTTTTGGAGATGCTGAAGAATGATGGAAAAACTCCAGATGTATTTATTGTGATGCAAGTAATGAGGTATGTATTATCAAGTTTACGAAGAAATTTTTGATGATATTCTGCATTATCCCTGGCTTATTCATGGATCAATATACATTCATTAGTATGCTTGCTAGTTGCATGCAAATATACATACATACATACATACATACATGTATTCATACAGATCTATGTATGTATGTATATTGCCCGTATAATGTAAACATTTTCAGACCTGGATTTGCTTCTTGTTGGCCTCTCCATTACATGGGTATTGTTTGTTGGCATATAATTTAGCTCTGGCTTTACGATTTCGATGGTTCTTCTAATTACCTCTTACATACACTTCTTGACTATTGTATGCTTATGCTTATTGCATGTCCCCATTGTCAAGTTATTAGTAATTCCAAAGGATAGAAATTCTCTGATTATGATGTAGGTGTTATCTACATGCTGGTGACCTTGATAAAGGTCTTAAGACATTTGAAGAGTATATGGATTCAGGGAAGCCCCCAACTATTGATCTCTATGTGGTGAGTTATAGTTAAATTGTTCGGAAGCCTTTTTCTGGTGCCATTTTGTTGCATTTTTCTTTATTGATAAACTTTTCCAACTAAATGGAGTTGTATGAATGGACTCTAGTTTGCTGGGAGTAGTATTGCGTTACATAAGATCCTCTTTTTAGCACATACTCTCCATGCATGAGCATTCTCAAGAGGGCATTTGAGAAAGCACCTTCGACGTTTTCATTATTCCTTTCCCCTGTCGTCATCATTTATGTGGTTAACTTGCTCCCTTAGCAAGGCAATTTTTGTCACCGCTATGATTCTTTTTGCTATTTTCTGTGGCATCGTTGATTGGACGTTTGTTTATCAAAGTTTTCATTGCTATAGAGATAGTTCACTAATAGACCGAGGGATAAGTAATTTGACTCATTCACATCCAGATCATGAATGCTTGGAATCCATATTTTGCAAGGAGACATTGCTCTTGCTAATTCGGATCCGATTGAATTTAAGATAGGAATAGTTGGTTTACATATTGACTTAATAATATCCATTAGCGACCACTTATCTTTTGGAATAGATTTAGAAGTCTATGCACTTGTAGTTCTTTTGTTTTTGGCAATCGTATCTTGTAGTAGTGATCTCAGTGTCTGGACACTTACCATTACTTGGAAATATCTATGTTGGCAGACACTTGTAGAAGGAGCCATGGTTGGGTATACTCCCAGGGGAATGCAACTTGCTCAGGACACATTGGTAGATTATAGTTTATTCTACATTGAATACCTTTCATGTTGTGTCCATTGTCTTGCATTTTTTATATTTCTATTTATACTATTGTTGTGATGCTGCAGACTAAGATGAATGCCAGAAACTTCTTCTTGAGCCCGAGAATGGGAAGTGACCTCCTGCTTGCTGCTTCAGGAGAGAAGGTTGGTAACTTAACTGCTGGATGGCAGTGATTAAACTGTTTCACTGCTTCCTTTTTCGAAGTTAACACAAACTTAAATGTAATGTTGGATTAAACTTCCTTTGACTCATTCAGGGAAAATCCCTTCTTTATTAGTCTACTGTGTACTATCTGAAAATACTCAGTTCTGAACAAATTATTTTGTTTAACAAATTCATTGTTTAAACCTACCTGATTAGTCTTGATGGTATCCAACAGACTGGTGGGTTTACCACAGCCAACTATATATGGGACATGATGCGAGCTCGCAAAATTATCCCCACATTCCCGGCTGTCGAAGCTTATTACAAGGGTTTGAAGGTCAGTTTCATACATCCTATACTCCAGGAGCTGCCTTTTCTCATTAATTATGTTAGTATGGGTACAAGAAATGAGCTAATCTTTGGGAATGCTCTCTATATGCGGTGTTTACTTCTGTTAGGCATGAAAGGTAAAGCTCTTTATTCTTGCAAACAAAACATATGAAAATTTTTAGTTACATACTATGTTGTTATGGTCAAAGACTAAAGTCTCGTGTCCCATAAGCATTGCTCGGAGCTAAACAGAACTGAATTTTAGGTCGTTAACGCTGTTCTTTTGCCTGCCTGCCTCGCACTAGTTCATATAGTCGATTCATTGTTAAGTGGGTTCTTTCTCACAGGACCCCAACCTAGCAGTTCTACTATCATTGCTTGACTTTCGTTTTTACCTGTTGCAGTACCGAGAGATACCTGAAGACGACCCTCGCCTCTTCTCAGTTTCTAAGATCTACGATGACCTCCGCCTGAGATTTGGAGCAGGGGCCCGCCAAAGAGCAACGTGAACGGGCTCGATTCCAGGCATCAGCATGAGCCGAGAAATTTTTCTAGGCAGGTATCTTCTTCAGCTCATCCCCAGGTACATCGGGGTCTTCGGCCAAGTAGTTGCCTCAATCGGTTTATTTGGCAAATCACTGCTTCATAGGCATGGGAAATTGAGCATTCAAGTTGTGTAATTTTCACAAAGCTTTGCATGGATACACAGAGCCCATTTGAGCTTTGTGTTGTTTACCTGCTGAGAATAAGCCCTTGTATTCCTAGAGATCGATCATTAGGTAGGTGTCAGTGCTGTCTTTGTTCCATTAGCGTACATTGGTTCTCCGCGTTAGGCGGCATTGTGGAAAGGCAGGAGATTCTCATCAAATTTATGAATGAATTGCAAAATAACGACAGAGATACAAAGAAAAAGATATGACTGTGGTCACAGATCAAATCTCGAAAATTATTATACTGAAAGCAGCCTATTTTTAGGTAAAGAGGAGTGATGAATCTATGAAACAAACCTCCAGAGACCAGCTTGGACGGTGAGGCGTTTGCCTGACTCAGCAGTACTCGTTGAGGTTGGAGGCTCGAATCACTACTCGAGCGTAAAACCTCTAGAGACTATCTGCATAAGCGGGAGTGTGGATTTACCAGGACTCATGAGTTTGCAGGGTATTAATGGATTCTATGGAGATTAGTCGGGTTTTGTGGTGACTAGTTGGGCCCTATATCACGAATACTCTGTGTTTTATATATATATATATACACACACATAGAATATATATATATTAATTATGCGCTCCATTGATATGTTTTTATTTGTAAATATTATATTTCCCTAACATCTAAAATAGCATCTCCAGTAATTTACTATGTACTAAACACCTTATTCGATTGCGATTCTGCCATTCGATATTTTCACGGGTTGAACATATCTTAAAAAGTTGCGATTTTCGTCGAGGATATGGCAACTTCATTGATCATCGAAGTACTTGTCCGAGTGTGTCACTTTTGTGCTTGCTTATGTTTTTCTTTTACGTTGTTCAGGGAAAAAAATATTGAAGGAAGCACAAACAGGTTCATGCTCACACAAGGTCAAAGAAACCCTAAGCGCTAGTCCTATGAAGAGAGAGTGAAGTGCCATTTCCATCCAAAGTTCAAATTATTTTGGTGCCAGACCGTACCTCTAGGCTTACCGAAAAATTCTTGTAGGACAATATCTCGCCGCGCGATGATATAAAAAAATACTAATTGGATTGTGAGAGACGGACAGATTGGTATTAATCAACCTAGCAATGGTCTTAATTGTTTCTAATAAGATTAATTTAATTAATTCTTTCTCACCATGTCACTGTGAGATACGATTATCTAATATCTTTTTTGAGTTTACCCTACCATATGCGCTTGTAGGCGTGCTAAATTAGTCAGGTAAAACCTGGATATCCTGTATTGAACACAAGCCCAAAGGAAACACACACATAAATCACCACATTCATGCATTTTAAATTGAGCCGATAAGCACATGCATTTAGATACAGACAGACAGCTCCAGTACTTTTCTTATGGACAGAACATAATCTGTCTCTTATTCTAAGAGGTTGGAGAAGCAGAAGCAGAAGCAGCAGGTTTCTGGGGGATAGCAGCTTCAGAATCTTTGTAAATATCCATGAAATCGTGCCCGGGAGAACCCGTTCTGTCGACTTCGAGCGCGCTTGCCGACTCAGGATGTTCTAGGTTATGTACAGGGTTCGAACCTGAAGCCACTTCGTGCTTCAAGTCATAAACGACCTCCTCGAATCCTATCGGTTTCTGAGCATTACGAGCCGGATCCGCCATCTGATCATATGCCGCCTCCGACGGCTCGGCGGTAGCACAGGAGAGCAGCATGAGAACGAGGAATCCAGTCATGTACTTCAATATCGCCATTGTCGATTGCGCACGAAGGAAGAAGATTAATCACACGGAAGAGAAGTACGCACGTCCATGGGAGAAATGGTTGCCATCCTCTTATACTGTTAGGCCAAGTTGAAGGGTCAGCAAGTATAACATCTCAGTGTATTAATTAGATGTTATCTCTCTCACTTTTCAGATTTCGTTTCAATTAATTTATTTATTAGTAAATATTTATTAGGAAATATTAATTCTCCGTCTGTCTTTTTCCGGGTTTTTAATTAGTTTCCAAGTTCTCAAATGGCACTGATACAGTTCAAGTGTGTTGATTAGAACCGATACGGACCACCTGGTTGGCTTTTTCAATTAGAATCATATGATAAATGTTCCAACCGGTTATTTAAGGATCGATCTGTTCCGACATGTCAGTTATGTTTACCGTTACTCCCCTACTTGACTCTTTATAAAAAGATCGGACTTTTTTAATTGCTTGCTTGATTAGTAAAACTTGAAAATACAGATGTTGCATAACGCATATATTTATGGAGACTCGAGATTTTTAGATGGGGACGAGGCTTAGTGTCATATTACCATGCATCGGGCCACCTCCTGTAGTGCTGTGCCAATTAACGGATCGTATCGTCGTATCGTACCCAATTCCATGTCCACGACCATGAGATTTAACATAAAACTGATCCACATGCGGTCAACGAACATAACAATGTAGCATTAAGCAACATTTATATTATATTAATATAGTAGCTGGCAGGACTAAAATGAACCCGCATGGCAAAGTGCAGGGACCAAAATACAAATATGCCAAAAATTTATCGGGGGAATTTTCAGCTCTGCCACTGAACTTGAAACTTTCACTGATATATACAATCAAACTATGGATTTTCCATAAAATAGAGAGCTTATCCCTCCATGAGCTGACTCGACTCAAATCGAAACCGGTTAGGATGACACGGCTGGGATTCTAGGTGAGAATTGTCGCATACTGACAGAAGGAAAAAAAAAAATATGTACATGCAGATCTCGGCTATTTCATTACCAAAGTTTCAAGCTCACCAGGAGCTCGGACCCGCAAGCTACAAGATGCCTGTACACAGCAAATCCATCATGTTTTGCACGTAAGGTTGAAAATTCGGTTTGGTCATCGTGTCGTGCATCTAATATGCGAGACTGGCTTCAACATTTGAGTTCTCCATCCTTTTTTTTGTGATGATCGATTTAATTTCAAACTAAAAGAGAAAAGTCTACCTCATCAACCTGAGGAGTAAGGACGAGCACGCTCTGCTTAAGCAATGATTTCAGTCCCTCTCTTTTCACATCTGAAAATCTAACACTGAATTTGACACCTGATAACATGGAACCAGTAGGATTGCAACTATTATCTTTTTCATCACCATCTTTGGCCAAAAATTCCGATACTGTACGAGAGTAGTAGCTGAACATATCCACTCCAACTTTGCTGCACTCTTGAAAATCAATTGGCCCCATCGAAGCTTCTGACAAGATTGAAATGAAGAGAGAGAGAGAGAGAGAGAGAGAGAGAGAGAGAGAGAGAGAGAGCATCTTCAGTTTACATGAAAGTCAAGTCTAACATGCACAACCGTGTTATGATATGAAATTCACTAACAGCATCATAATTCCTGCCGAAACCTAGTGTCTTGAATCCGAAAACATGTACTACTATATATATGGCACTAGTTGAAGTACTGTATGTTCCTTAACAGTCGGTGTAAGATGACATTGGCCAGCTCTAAGCCATTTTTCAATCAAAGCCAATCAAAGCTTGAACCGACATAATAATTCACTATTAGAGTAAAAACACCTTGAAGTTGAAGAGTTTGGGACTCTGAACAGACAGCGTATTCCCACACATCAGCACAAAACCATGGCGAAACCTGAATATGGCAAGACCACGCTTTAAGGTGAAACTGACACAAATCTATTTAGTTTTTGAGGGCCTTCGATGAATAGGACATGTAAGTGCTCAAACAAGGGAGGCAGGACGAATCTAGAAAATCAGTATAAGGACGAAATTTAAAATAATAATTCACATGGAGCAAATCCCTGAAAGGAGGATAAACAACGGATATAGAGGAAATGGGATATAAACACCACTCGCAGGGAGCATGCAAATCCCAAACAACTTAACTATCCAGTCGAGTAATCAACTCCGCAGAACTTAATGACTAGCATGAGCAATTGTTGAAGCAATCAACTTCCAGGGTCGGACTTGAAGGAAATACAGCAAAGAGAACGATGAGAGCAGAGGGAGACGAATAGCTTACATAACGGCAAATGAAACGACGCTATGAATCAGGTGAAGAGACTGCAACGCTGCCTCTATCTTCTGCAGAAAACTCGCTCGCGAAGTCCGCGCAGGGAGAGGAGGGGACCGATGAAGCAGGATGAAGCTTTCCTTCTTCAGGGAATAGAATGATGGCGACAAACTTCGAACTCTGAAGAGAAATAACTGATCGTTCTCCCGCCTTCCATGAGTCGAAAAGAAATTCTTGTTAACCGATATGTTTTTTTTTTTTTATTTTTAATTTAATGTATTTTAAACAGTCAATGCTGTACCAGTACGGATGGAATAGAATAGAATAAAATAAATTTATGATTTATATTGTAATATTACTCATTACATTATATTCCTTTCGACTCCTTCGTAACAAACTAAATATGAGAATGATACTAACTAGGGATATGCACAAGTATGGCCTAGACTCAAACCTAGTAGGAACCTGTCTTATTGGACAAACTATAAGTAAATCTCAATTAAAATAGGATACATTTTGAATAATGAATTAGAAAATGAGTTAGTTTCAATTTTGGCATATAAAGTATCCAGAACTGGCTAGAACCGAAACATGTTAAATAAATCATCCCATTAGTTTTAATTATTAGTAAATTCTTTATTTGAAGTCCAATACACAAACCGTATTTACAACTTGATAAACTTTCTATGAAATATTCATCTGCTCCACTAGAGGTTGGACCATGTCCAACCCAAAAATTCAAACTGATATGACATCCACTCTCTTATAAATTATATTTTTTTAATTATTTATCTAATATGAAATTCATTTCTCAATACTCGCCTTCAACAACTTATCTTGAGTTAGTATTTTTCTTCCATAATTGAGCATGAGGATAATTGACTACGAGATGGACATTTTTTCTTCCGGTTTTGATTTTAACGGACCACGAGTTCCACATTTGGATCTGGCGTGGTATAAGTTTATACGATTGGCTCTAATACCTGTGATATTTTATGTAATTCATAAGAGAGGAGCAGAACAAATATATTAAAATAGATAAACATGGTCGGCCATAATGCAAAATCATGAGAGCCTAACTTTATTAGATGATTGACTGACTTTAAGAATTATATGAAATGACTCACCTATTTATAGACTCAGAAAATTGAATAATTAGGAAACAATAATTCAGAATATTGGAATGATATCAAATTCGATATCATAAAATCCTATAGATACTAATTAACCTAATTATCAAACGATCTTATTATCAAATATTCTTTTTCCTAAATGATAAGGATAATATCTTCAACACTTTTATTTGACATAATAATTATGCTTATTTAATGAATTTTTTACGTCTAAAATATTATTATAACTTAAAATCAATAATAAATAGTATTTAAATATAATGTAAACATACTTAAGATTACACATATTTGATTATCATAAAAATATATAAATAATAATAGTCATGAAAAATATCGAACTAATTCATATTATAAAGTTAAAAGAATAATTAATAAATAGCTTCTAACAAGTACCCTGAAATGGTATCTTATAAGTAAAAAAGTAAATAATAAAACAATTTTCAATAGATATCTAATTGTGACATCTTACAAGTTCCGGGTAAAGTCATATTTTAAAATTCATCAAAGTTGGGTTCGGGTTCAAAATTTATGAACTGTCCTTGTATAGAGTATGGCCCGGATCCAAAATTTAGGAGTTGTTGTTGTATAGAGTAAGGTCCTAGAGGGGTGTGCAAAACAAAAAAAAAAAATTTCATGGAAAACCAAAACGGGACCGAACAAGAACCAAATTGGCTTGAACCGGTTCTTTCCAAACTGATTCTATTTTAGACGAAAATGATTCGACTAATTTCTAAGTGTAATTAGTGTGGTTTAACCAATTCGAACTGAACCAAATTGGTTTTAATATAAAAATGATTTAATAGTGCAAAAATAGAATTTAAAATTAATTTGGTTTAGTTTGAATTGGTTTCAAACCGGTTTGGAACTGAATTGAGCCGTTTCGATTCGAACTGGTTTGAACCAATTGAACATTTTAAAACCAATTCAATTCTGTTCGAATCAATTAACCGAATTAGTTTAAACCAATCCAATTTTTTCCATGAAAACCAGGTACAGTTCACACTGTTATGCCGAACCGAACCAAACGGATTATTTTGATTCATTCAATTCGGTTCAAAATTGATTCGGGACCGAATTAGTTTTTGAACACCCTAGGTCTGGGTATCATGAGAAATATAACGTACCGGACCCTATCATCCCTATACCAAACTAAAGAATAACAATCATTCCATTCTTTCCATTCCCTTGAGATGATTCTATTCCTTTTCATTTTGTTTCATCCTACCAATTATACCAAAGGATATGACTATTTACGGAGTCAAAAGTGGGCTAATTCCAACAATACTGAACCTTATATTGAAACATCAACAATGGCGATCTCATAGTTCAAAATTCAATTTCATGGGAATTGATGTGGTCAAACCCAGGTCTGAGTCCCTGCTTTGACAGTATCACATTGATGGATTTATTGTTACTATCAATTTGTCTAATATGTTCTTAGTTGAATATGTAATTCCAAACATTATGTAGCGTGATGGTTGATTTGCTACAAAACTCACAAACATTTGGCTAGAGATTAAATGCAATATATAGAGAACAAAACTTGACAAATCTCGAACTAAGAAAATACTTTAACAAAGATATGAAAATTCATCTAAACCAGCTTATTTTATTAAATTGATATTAAATTATCATCAATATTGACGGTTTTGTTTATAATTGATATCAAAACAATATGGAATAAAAGAGAATGAAATACACATTCCGTTACCTAAGAGAATGAAAATGCACTATGACCTCTTAGAGATATAGAGATCACCACTTTAACGCCAAATCAAACCTTGAAATAATATAGGATTGTTCACAAATCTAGAAAAACACAAGAGGTAGAGAACTCTAAGGAAAAGAATCAGTAATTTGAAGTATTTATAGACTCATAATGCTAATAATGAATGATAGTAAAGATATGGTAAATATATCCGATTGCTATACCATTGATAATCTAAAGATATGTTAAAGAAATTAGATCAATATTCTAAATATATTATAAAAATATTACAAATATACTAATATATATTCTAATGATATGCAGAATCTTGAATATCTTTTTAAATATTCTCCATATCTAAGTGAATATGATAATATCTAAATTAAATTCAAATTATAAATTTGACTTTATTTTATAAGTAAAAAGTAGGGCAACAGTAGTGTCACCCAATCACTCTCCGCTACATAATGTTCGGGTTTTTGTATTTAATCGCAAACATATTAAACAAATTGAATAACTAGTACTAATACTGGTCCTGTCCGCATAACACCACCAAAGGTCTATTATAGTATGAGAAACTTGTGTCTACCAAGGAACAAGAACAAGAGTTTTTTCTGGTAATATTGCTTAGATTAACACTCGAACCTGTAACCCCGATCTTATCAAATCACATGAGAGTGAGTTTTATATCACTAAACGACCACACTTGGTGGTTACATTTTAAATCTAAGGATATGAGGATGCTGTCTTAATGAGGTGGTATAAGATTCCGACTCAATTCTATCCTCACATGCTCATTTATTTCATTTTAATTTCCATCATTGTATTAGGTTCACGAGCGTCTATTATTACATAAAAATCTAACTAAATAAATGTATTAAGTAAATTGAAACTGCCCCCTAGCTAGTCTCGGCCAGCTCTCCCCATTGAAGGCGCTCCAGATAACACTCCATGGGAGCTCTTCGATGCGGAAAGAGATCTGTAGCAACTCCAGCTTCCAGTGGATGAAGAACTTGACAAGCTTGAGCTGGTTTTGTTTTGCACATTCCAGTTTGACCGACTTACCTTTCAATGCGGGTCGCTTGACTCGACTACGGAGCTTGCAGTTGTGCTGTCCCGGCTTGGAATGCATCCCTCAACTACCGACCACGTTGATGGAGCTGGAGCTCAGCCGTTTCAACAGGGAGACAACTCTTCCGGATTTCTCTGACTTGAAAAACTTGTCGAGGATCAAATTCACCCACTGCTCCCTAAAGATGAGCCGCGAGGTCTGCGAGAGCTGCAGATTTTGAAACACATGGAGCTAAGCAAATATTGCAGGGAAGAGTTGGTCGAGTTCTCCTGCAAGCTGGAGAATCTGAGGTCACTGAGCGTTTATCGTCCCAAGTCCTCCAGTGCATTCCTCGACTTGTCATGGTTAAGGAAACTCGTGCGTCTGAAGCTGACAGACTGCAGTGAGTTGGTCGAGATTCGTGGCCTGGACAAAATGGAGACGTTCCTGAATTTGATGGTCTCGAACTGTCACTCCCTGGAAAATATGGGGAATTCACCGGAGCCGAATTGGGTAGCTCGCATCCATGTGACGGAGTGCTCGAGGCTAAGGGAAATTGGAGGCCTCGACAAATTGTCTTCAGCTTATGTACACATAGAGGGATGTGGATCCATGAGAAGTACGTTAGCAAGCTGAAGATGAGATGCCAATGATACTTCCATGGCTAAGAAGTTAAGGACTTCAATTTGTGGATCTCAAGAATGTGGGACGTGATTGTTAATATGTGATGTAGTATCTATATTCACTCAAAGTGCGGTCCTTTTAAAAAATTGGTCGTCATTGTGATCATCATCGGTGCTTTTGTCTTTTCCATCTAGCAGGATGAAGATATATTTGGAATCGGGTCACAGAGCATGCATGTACAGAACTTGTTGGGAATCGGTTCAAAACTAAAATGAACAAAAGAAGTAGGGAGAAGAGAAGTGGACAAGTTGGATACTGTCCGCAAGTCCACATGTAGAGGAGAAATGGCGATGTTCACTAGAGCGTCAAAGAATAACGGAGCATAAGAAAAATTTGAAATCCCTAACTCATGATATAATTGAGGGCCCTCCTGTTCTTAACTCGAAAATACCTAATCCAGCAGCCCCGAGGGGAACTGACATTGCCCCCCGCACTCCATAACAAATCAGTGTTTGGCCCGGTCAAATCTATGAAAATATTCACATTTTGGGTGGCTCCAAATTTTAATCGGATTATATCACAAAAAATTCAAGAAATATCTGAGAGCACTATATCCAACAGCGAAGGAACGAGCTCTCGGTCATGGGTTTCATGACGAATCATCATCAAGGGTCATGTGTCATGTCCATGAGCTTGATAAGTTCCCCAAAAGGGAAGGGCTGGTGGTGCAAATTGAAGGCTCGCCTTTGTCAAGATTCTAAAGTAATGATCCTGCCAGAGAAAACAACAATGGCCGTTTCGTATTCGACTTTGGTTGTGGTGTCTGATCATTCGACTAAGAGAGAGAGCTGACGTTGAAAGGCATGTGGGTAAACTGATGTTCAAACATTTCAAGGACCTCGAATTGATTTTCTAAAGGACGCGCTCACTTCAGATAATAAAGTTGGATCACTGAAAAAATCCGAACCTAGATGAGATTTTCGGTATTGAATTTCGCAAAAGGCAAGCGCAGTGTCGGGGTTAGCCTTCAGGACTAGAGAGTACAGTGTATAACATGTATATCATATGACAGTATTAACCAAAATTTATACTTTCTAAAATTCTGAAAAAATAAAAAAGAAAGGGAAGGAAATAGTAGTAGTTAGTCTTATATGTCAGAGTTGAATTTCAAGAAACGGCGCCATCCCAAGTCCGACCCCGCGCTCCTGGTCCTGGCTTAAGCCGGTAGTCGACAAGGTGTGATTTTATTTTTGTAGTACTTTGAGATTAATCAATTTTCCGCTGGATATTTGCAATTAATTAAATTAATTAATTCCGTTTGTCTCCCTGTAAAATGTGATTTACTTGTCGCTCACTGTTTCGGTCTCATTAAGCAGAGAAGTAATTCGGCGAACAGAATCTGAAACGGTCGTGCTGACTTAGATTCTCCGCGATTCGACGAGGAATCCCTGGGAACGTTTCCGGATTCCCCGGGCCGATGGCGTCGCAAGACATCACCGGAATCTTTGAAAACGCAAAGGAGCTGGATCGGGTGAGAAAGGAGCTGAATCGGGCGAGAAAGGAGCTTGACGATGTGATCGGCGAGATCAACAAAATTCACAAGAAGCTCCAAACCAGTGAGCTTCTGCATCTATATAGGATTTATTCTGTACGTGAAGATTTGACGTTTCCAAAGTAGTTTTTTTTCCCTGGGTTTGTTGGGTGCACTTGATTGAATGCTCGATCTTTGGAATCTTATGGATTGATAAAAGGGTTAGCTTTGAATTTCATGCTTTCATGATGTTGATTAATTGGGTTGAAGTGAGTGATGGGGGGATTGAAGAGGAATATAGCATTCTTCAGCATTTGGGTTTTGAATCTTTTACTGTGTGTACTAAGAATGAATTTCTGTTTGAAGCATTGAAGCGGTAATTTCAGATTCTCATTCTTCTGCATTTTGTTCTTTGAGCAGAGGTGCAGCTTAATGATGTATTAAATATCTAGCATTTATGAATTTTCTTTGTCATAGTGTTGCCGATTGGGCATTTTAGAGCCGTGAATTAGCCTTTCAGAGGGACTTAGCAATGGAATGGTATTGAAAAGAAAATGGGTCCCGTCTTGTACACTGATTGCAGTCCATTTTGTGTCAATTCTTTTGCAGCATTGTGGTGCTGGTGTGACAGGCATCAATGAATGCCAAATACATGATAGCATGCTATTGTTTGAGTAAATCATAATTCGTATGTAGCTTATGGTCACTATTGAAAAATTTCTACAATGTTTATTGTGTCTGTGTGATGGTTGAGTTTGAGTTTGTCATCTTAGAAGCAGTTGCATATTAATATCAGAGCCATTGCTTAAAAGAAGGGTAGTCGTGGCTTTTTCCTGCAGCTTTTCTCTTAGTTGTTGTTGGAAAATTATTGTGGAGCTGCTAGGCAAAGAAATTGTTCTTAAAAATGAGGAAAGTGCTGACACTGTGAAGGATATTTGGGGACTGGGATATTGTTGACGTGCTTACTTTTAGTGTCTTACTATCTATACTAGAACTGTAAAGTCAGACTGTTGACCTACATCACAGGTTATTGTTTTTTCACTATGAATTTGTTATTATCTTGCCAATCCTCTAAATCTTTGCTGATTTTATTGCATGAAGAGTTCCTAAATTTGCACACACAGACTTCTAGCTGTGCAATAACTTGCTCTGTCTTCTGTCTTCGCTTGTCGGTTTTCTTTTATCACTGGCCTATAGCCTTTGATCTCTTACCTGTTAATGCAGATCCTGAGGTGGTTGAGAAGCCTGGTGATACTTCTTTAACAAGGCTGAAAATCATGTATTCTCAAGCCAAGGAACTTTCAGAAAGTGAAATGAAGTACGATCCTTTCTTGTCCTTTTGGGAATTATTGAGTTCAATGGACTTGATACTTTGTCATTTGCATGTTAACAGAAAGTGTGTTTCAATGTCCTGGACTAAAAGTAGGAAAATGAGGAACAGCAATTAAAACTGAGTTAAGATGAGGTTCCACTACATAATTGGCACCATAAAGTGGTTTTAGGATAAAGAAATAATTGGAAAAATTCAAATATGCCTCTTAGTGTACGAAAACAGCATCTTTGTATTCTAAAATTATGTCTGCTACTCATTTATGACACTTCCTATAATTTCTTCTCAGTGTTTCCAGTGCTCTGGTTGCTCAACTGGATGCTCTGATGACATCCGGGCCAACAGTGCAACCAAAGAGGAGGCCTGGTTTGTTCCAAATCTTCTTTCTGATACTTCTCATATGGAATTGTGGTTCTTATACTTCAATTCTTATGGTTCCAAATTACATGGTAACTTCTTCATACCAAACTACTGAATATGAGTTGATCTGCTACTTTTATAATTTGACGTGGCAGTGCTTAGCTGAAAGATCTATATTTCTATTCTGACTCAAAATCTTTTACAAGTTGTAGATGGAGGTGAGCCGAGACGCAAAAAAATAAAGAATGATTCAGAAATCTCAAGGTTTATTACACCTTCCATGAAAAACCAGCTCGAGGCTCTTGCAAGTTTGAAGGGTCATCAGGTAGAATCAAGCATTATCATTGATATAGTTCATATTCTTATTGAAGTCTACATTGAATAAATACAAAATTTCAGCGTTGAGGGCGTGGATTATATTTCTCAGAACTTGTTGTGTTTCTTTTTATACAGGTAGCGGCAAGGCTTACAGGAGAAGATGCTGAGAAGGATGAATGGATCATTGTGAAGGTGACACATTTTGATCGGGAAACCAAAGAGTAGGCATCTAATATTGATTTCTTATGTTAAATAGGTTTCCTAATATCTATTCATACTGTCCTCTAATACTGATTTCTGATATAAAAGATCCCATCTCTTCATGTCCGCTTCTTGTCTGAAAGATTAAATAATTGGTCGAAGAAACGGAATCTCCAGTTCATTTCTTATGTGATCCTCTTTTCTGTTTGTACTTTATTTTGAAGATATGTTTCTTCCGCTTACTGAAATGTGCAATGTTTTGTATAGATTTGAAGTATTAGATGTGGAGCCTGGTGATGATGAAGACAGCAGTGGCCAAAGGTAACATCTTGCAATTTCATCCCCTCTAGATTGCAGTTGACTTTTCAGAAAGCTCTTGCTCTATCACGATATAAAACTTAAGTCTGATTGTGTCAAATCTTCAAAATATCATTTTTTTAACAAACTGAACTTATACTAATGGAACCCCTGATGCAAAACTGAAAATCGATTCGTTGCAGTTTTGCTGCTTCTTTCCACTAAATTATTTTCATTTATTCTCACAATGAGGTTTCATTTTTCTTTGATTTAATAAAATTATACCGTTCTTTCTTTTTTAATGTAATCTTGTTGCTGCTTTTCAGAAAGTACAAGCTGCCCATGTCACATATTATTCAATTTCCCAAGCAAAACGATCCTTCAAGTGCCCCCGAGTTCTCTCGAGGGACCCATGTGCTGGCTGTTTATCCTGGGACAACTGCCCTCTACAAGGCGACTGTTGTCAACTCTCCTCGAAAGGTCTTGTGGTCCACTGTATCTGCCTAGAAGTTTCTTATTCCATTGCACAGATTTTTCTTGCCATTTCTCACATGGAAATGACACCTTTTCTCTCTACATTCTGCTTGTCTGCTTCTCACGATTCTGTGCATCCAGAGGAAGTCTGATGAGTAAGAAAACCAACTCTTTCCTTTGCCTCTTTCCCTATCTTGCTTGAGAATGATCTTGAGTTTGGCCGTTGTTGTCTCAACTGCTACAACTATAGAACAATTTCTCCTCTTATTTAACAGATATCCATGTTTCTGTTGTACCAGAAGAACCAGAAGATAATTTATCAAATGTTTGATTCTAGGAAATAGATCCACTTTTCTGTTTTGTCTATGAAAACATGGCCCGTTTCCCACTCCTAACTTCTCTTGGTTCCTAACAGTTATCTACTGGAATTCGATGATGATGATGAAGACGGGACTCTTCCGCAGAGAAATGTGCCGTTCCATATGGTGGTCCCATTGCCAGAAGGACACCGCCACTGACTGCTGCTGTACGTAACCGACCTGTATATATGAGAAGAGCTTGGTATGAAGAAAAAGCAGTATTAGTAGTGAATAAATTCTTTGTATGCCACACGTACCCTTTTCTCATCATTCCTCGAATGAGGAGTTGCATTATGAAGATTGCTCTTTGACGGTATACGTAATTTTACAGTGCCATCTATCTTGAGATTGTGCTGGTCCACAAACGACCGGGCATGTTAGCTTGGTAATGTTGGGAGTAGTTATGGGTTTGGATCCTGAACTGCAGAATGTATGATGAGGAAGATTTGCTTGGTCCATCTGTACCTTAATAAAGTTCAAACAAACTCTTGAGCACTTGGTATTTCTCTATCTTCTCATGTTTTCTAAGAAGCACATTGTATAAACAAACGTGCATTCAGAGAGTGGCTGGCTTGATTCTGGACCGCTTCCTCCTTCATGGACCGGCTCGGTTAGTTCTAAGCATACTAAACCTAAAAACACCAATATAAGTCAAACCAACGGTGTCAGTCTGATTCTACCCTCAGCGCCCATGTTAGCAAAATTAACCAATTAAGAAAGAGAGAATAATATGGTGTCACGAGACAAGGGTGTGAACCTCATACTAATGTGACAGACTATTTATAGAAAATATTGACAGTTCATTTGCCTCATTAACCTTATGGTAGATAGAAGAAGACATGGCAAGCTGCCCTTCCTTGGGGAAGGTTTTGAAGGCAAAAAGCGGTTCAAGAGGAATATCACCTGGGATCCAAGGGTCCGGGTCCTGGTCCGGATGCAAGTTCGAGCGAGAAGAATATTTCAAACATAAATGCAAAGTTTCTTGGATGGTGTTCTTACACCCTTTGGAGACCACTCCAGATTGGTGATGAACAAGCACAAGATCATTCTCCTGTCTCCTTCTAGGCATAACCGAAAATTTTTCTTTTTCTTTTCTATTATAATTAATTAATCTTTCATGCCAAATAAAAAAACAAAAATAGAAAAAGAATTCTAGAAAATAAACAGCCTACAAAAGCCCAAGAACGCTTGATGGGCCGTGGCAGACCAGCCGAGAAGAACGTCGGCCCAGTAGCTGCGCTCCGAGCCTGTCGTTCTGGCAGAGCGAGAGAGCCAAGAAGGGTTTATGCTGCCTCGTCTCCGCCCATAACGATCAATTCTGCTTGCTCCCATCTCTCTTTTCTCCAATCTCCATTGTCGAAGAAGACATGAGGCTCCTCCAGTCCTTGGCAGGTAAGCATACTGGCCCTCCCACATTCCATTTCCTGCGAAGTGGGCATCGCCTGCTTGATCTGACCACCCCTGGTTTCGGTTCCAGCTGGACGGACATCGCTGCTCGGAGCTCTTGGGAGGTGCCACTTCTCCGAGGCCGCCGCCGCCACTTCTGAAGAGCTATCCAAGCGGAACGACGCCAAAACATCTCCGAGTACAACACCGTCGTCACCTCCCTCACTTCTCAGCGCAGGTCTCATTTCTCCCTCCTTCCTCCACCCCATCTCTCTTCCACCTGGCAATTTCAATCGCGCTATAATCAATTTACATTGTGCCTGGAATGTGTGAAATGGGATCAAGCTTCTGTCTTGAAGTTGAATCCGTGGCAATTTCAGCTAGTTCTTAGCAAGGGTATTTCTGGCGCCATTTTATAGGTACTTCTTGCTGAGAGATGTGCACGATGACATGATGCTTGATGGGCTGCAACCTACACGGGATGTGTTCCACTCGCTGATAGTGGGGACAATGAGAGGCAGTCGCTTGCAGGACGCATTCTTCTTCAGAGATCAGATGAAGTCCATGGGCTTGATTCCTGATGTATGTTCTTTAGTATCTACTATCTATGAAATGATTTTTTCCACTCCAGTTATCTTGATATTGCTCTTCAGATAATTTAATACATATATCATCTTGTGAAGGGAGCCAAATAACAACTCGCACCAGCGACAGTAGCTACTATTCTAATAAACGAATGGCTATTTTTTTCTATAGATATTTTGACATCTTTGAAGTTAGATGCCTTTATTCTATTTGATCCGTCAAAATGATTGGTCGTAGGTGCTACTGTTCGTGAATATTTATTTACCGATATCATTAGATATACTACTTAGTTCCATTTATTGTAACTAAGGGTGCAATTGGCGATGATCTTACTGCAACTATCCACGAAGAGGTTCCTCCTACAATATCACGGACATGACAATTCACCTTTTAGATAATGTGGAAGGCGTGCATATACTTGCAGACAAATGGACCATCATAAATTTGTATAGTAAATTTTTAGTTCCCTCACTCTTTTGACCAAGCACAATATTCAACTGTGGATATTCTCAATTTATTTAAGTTCAAAAAGATATGTTCTCCAGTTTTTTTATTTCTCTATTCTGTTCCAGTCAGAAATACTCTAATAACAATGCATTTTTTGCATCGCAAGTGTGTTGGATCAAGCTTTTTGTTTACTGATACTTCCTGTCTCTTTATTTGTCACAGTTGGCTCTCTGCAACTTTATGATCTCAACATATGGGAAATGTAAAAACTCAGATCAGGCAATTCGAGTATTTTTCTCAATTTGTGAGCACCTCAAGCATGAATTTTAAACTATTTCAAGCTTTGCTCATTATGGTTTTCATGGAGTGATTGATAATTTTTGCTTCATTGGATTGAAGATTTTTGAAGAAATGAAGATGTATGGAGTGAAGCCAAATTGTCAAACATATGTATGTCTGCTTAATGCATGTGCAGCGGCGGCCATTCGGATCAAGTGTATGCTACTTCCTTTTAGTATCAGCATTCTGCTTTCTGGAACCGATCTTCCTTCACTTTTACACCTTTATCGATGTAAAAAAGAGACTTGCTTTGGTAATTCTTACTGCACATGGAATTTCAAATTTAAATCTGTCAGTATGATAAATTTTGTGCTTAAATATATTTCTATCTTTAACTCTCCTGTCAAATGGATTGTCACAGTTCTCTATGGCATTGATTTCCTGCATTGTTTATTCGTGAGACCAGGAAACAGCTCTGATTTATTTGCTTGGTTAAATTATTGAACTTTTTTAAAGGATTCTTTCACCTTTTGAAGTAGCATTGCACAGTAGATATTTAAACTTCTCAACCTTATGATGTATGTGCAACTAATCAGACTTTATATGCACGGTTTGGCAATTGTTCAGGATATGACTGCTGATGGAGCTGCATTAAACAAGTTCTCCTATGTGGCCTCATTATAGATCAAAAGAATAAGACTCCTGCAACACATGATACTGCTGCCAAAGTAATTATTGGTATATAGGTGTTATATTTCTGATAATTTTTAACCTGTAAAGTTCCTAACGTGTCCTTTCCTGTCAGATAATTGAGCTTGTTGAGCAGTCCAGAGGGTGGTCGGCTGAAGGGAATACTAACACGGCTGAAAATTCTATGCTTGGTGTCTCTGAAGAAGAATTATACAGCATGCCGACTGCGGAATATTTTTTTAGGCGCGGAGTATTCTTTAGCAGGCAACTGACTGTCTATCATGCTGCTTTTCATGCTTGTGCAGATCTTCACAATGTAGCGGTACGATTTGAGCTCTACAATTCCATTTTTGTTTAGTAATCGTAGCAGGGTCTTTTCTCTTCCTTCATGATGTGCAAATTGTGTTGAAATGTATATAAAAATGAAGGTGAGTGATGCATCTTTCGTGTAAGAACTCATATTAACCGGCTGCTATTTTTTAAGATGGTTTGAGCATTTGCACTTATTATCCTGATCTAGGATCCTTTGCCATTTAGTACAGGAAAAAAGATTGCTTGCGTCGTTTTTCAGATTTTTTAGAATAGATTCTGATTTTCTTTCTGATAGACAAGCACAAAAGGTTTTCGCTGAATTCTTACTTTCAAGGCTCATCTACTGTTAGTTATTCTTTAGTTATTTGGTTTTACTCCATTTTGTCACTACACTATATGTTTGCCTGAATAGACAGCACACTGGAATATGTTTACTTTGCAGAAGATGAATTGCCTTTTAAATTTGGCAAGAGTTGATTAGCACCTGTCGTATTTTGATTTTTGTATCATCATGGCATGTTAGGCAATTGAAACACTTTTGGAGATGCTGAAGAATGATGGAAAAACTCCAGATGTATTTATTGTGATGCGAGTAATGAGGTATGTATTACCAAGTTTACTAAGAAATTTTTGATGATATTCTGCATTATCCCTGGCTTATTCATGGATCAATATCCATTCATTAGTATGCTTGCTAGTTGTGTGCATACATACATACATTCATTCATTTAACTGTATAATATCAACATTTTCGGACCTGGATTTGCTTCTTGTTGGCCTCTCCATTACATGGGTATTGTTTGTTGGTATATAATTTAGCTCTGGCTTTACGATTTCGATGGTTTTTCTAATTACCTCTTACATACAATTCTTGACTATTGCATGCTTATGTTTATTGCATGTCCCCATTGTGAAGTTATTAGTAATTCTAAAGGATAGAAATTCTCTGATTATGATATAGGTGTTATCTACATTCTGGTGACCTTGATAATGGTCCTAAGACATTTGAAGAGTATATGGATTCAGGGAAGCCCCAAACTATTGATCTCTATGTGGTGAAGTTAAATTGCTCGGAAGCCTTTTTCTGGCGCCACTTTTTTGCATTTTTCTTCATTGATAAACTTTTCCAACTAATTGGAGTTGTATGAATGGACTCTAGTGTGCTAGGAGTAGTATTGCGTTACATAAGATCCTCTTTTTAGCGCATACTCTCCATGTATCAGCATTCTCAAGACAGCATTTGAGAAAAGCACCTTCGACGTTTTCATTATTCCTTTCCCCTGTTGTCATCATTTATGTCGATAACTTGCCCCCTTAGGAAGGCAATTTTTGTCACCACTATGATTCTTTTTGTTATTTTCTGTGGCATCGTTGATTGGACGTTTATTTATCAAAGTTTTCATTGCTATAGCGATAGTTCACTAATAGACCGAGGGATAAGTAATTCGACTCATTCACATCTAGATCATGAATGCTTGGAATCCATATTTTGCACTGATACAGTTCAAGTGTGTTGATTAGAACCGATATGGACCACCTGGTTGGCTTTTTCAATTAGAATCATATGATAAATGTTCTGACCGGTTATTTAAGGATCGATCTATTCCGACATGTCAGTTATGTTTACCGTTACTCCCCTACTTGACTCTTTATCAAAAGATCGGACTTTTTTAACTGCTTGTTTGATTAGTAAAACTTGAAAAATACAGATGTTGCATAACACATATATTTATGGAGACTCGAGATTTTTAGATGGGGACGAGGCTTAGTATCATATTACCATGCATCGGGCCACCTCCTGTAGTGCTGTGCCAATTAACGGATCGTATCGTCGTATCGTACCCAATTCCATGTCCACGACCATGAGATTTAACAGAAAACTGATCCACATGCGGTCAACGAACATAACAATGTAGCATTAAGCAACATTTATATTATATTAATATAGTAGCTGGCAGGACTAAAATGAACCCGCATGGCAAAGTGCAGGGACCAAAATACAAATATGCCAAATATTTATCGGAGGAATTTTCAGCTCTGCCACTGAACTTGAAACTTTCACTGATATATACAATCAAACCATGGATCTTCCATAAAATAGAGAGCTTATCCCTCTATGAGCTGACTCGACTCAAATCGAAACCGGTTAGGATGACACGGCTGGGATTCTAGGTGAGAATTGTCGCACACTGACAGAAGGAAAAAAAAATATGTACATGCAGATCTCGGCTATTTCATTACCAAAGTTTCAAGCTCACCAGGAGCTCAGACCCGCAAGCTACAAGACCCCTGTACACAGCAAATCGATCATGTTTTGCAGGTAAGGTTGAAAACTCGTTTTGGTCATCGTGTCGCTCATCTAAGGTTGCCGGACCCAGTTGCCGTTAGACAAGGTTTGTTCGCCCTTTTCGAGCAATTCAACGTAATAATACAACCTCCACAAGGTGATATTATCCTGCCAAACGACCCATGTAAAACAATACATTATTGAGTTAATTCCCTTTGCGCAGCCAGTCACAGATCTAGATTTTACCGCTCTCTCGAAGTCAGCAGATACTACGTGATGTGATTCGGTTTCTGATCCTTCTCTACATCCGATGATCTCTGATGCTCGTCTAAGACCGTCTTGTGGCAGCTTCAGAACTCGTCTCCTAAGTCTTTCCTTCTCTGATAATGTCATCAACCTGAATCATGGCAACCAGACCTGCGGTCGATCATGACTGTATCCCTAGTTTCTGATATTCAAATTCAATATGGATAAAATACGAAAACTCAGCTTCTTGTTGACATTAGTTTTGACTTCACATGAATCTGTTGACATATCCGAACCCCACAGGACTAAGAGACTGCCTATCATTCCTGAAGCGATCGTTATAGTCTCAACATCCCCTTATCACTCAGTCTAAATGCATGTTCACATGCTGTCAGTTGAATTGTTTAGAATGAAAACGAGTCTCTCTCGAAAACATGACAGAAGATAATACCTGCACTTGGACATGACAGTATTGAGAACTTCTTCTAATTGTTGTCTCATGTTCTCCAGCTATCAACAGTTGCCCAAAAGAACAAGAAATTAGATATATATTCCAGAAAGGATGGACATCATCCAACCAAATAATTTAAAATTGTTAAAGTCGAGTTTAATTGCTAAATAGGTTTCTAATCAATGTATGATAAGGGAGGCTTATACCTTGGCTGACAGTTCATCGGAATACTTCTTCAGTATGGCCTCAGCCTTCGAGCTATCCTTCTTTAGCAGAAGTTGCAAATGATCATCCACCTAAAAGGACAAGAATTCAGAAGAAATTAAGTTGCTTGCATTTCACAAATCTGAGAGGATGGGACTCGGTTCTCTGTCCAATGAGAGCAGATCCCTCATTAGAAATTTCCTAAGAACCTAAATTTGACTGGAGGCAAGCAAAGCTGATGGTCAGTTCTTAAAAATGGAATTCCCTTCCAATACAAGTTCCTTCCCCTGCGGTTCAAAATTAATACAAGGACGCCATAGTATTGAGAATAAGTTATTTCTAACAGCTCTTGACCACGGTGAGCTAATTAGACGAGCCAAACAAAGAAACATTTCTTCTTTCCCCTGTGAATCAAACAGCAGTTCAAGAAGAGGGAACATTATGGTAAACCACCAACCTTGAACAAATCCAAAGCATAAAAGCATCTAAATTGACTACAACAACATGCTGGTTCAGTATCATACAATGAAAACTCCGTAGAGGGGCTAGGCCAGCGAACTCATACAACAACCCATAATGCAGAAGCAGAGAAACAACACGAAGGGAACAAACCTCTCCATTGGGCTCATCACTGACAGGACTTCCATGAGCTGAGACACTTGCCTGAGCAGAGGAAGAAGACCTTCTGGGCTTCTTAGGAGGACATTTGATAATGTCACTTTCATATGTGGCACCTACATGGGTTTCTTGTTGCTTATTGCTTCTCAACAGCAGTTGCAACTTATGCATTTTCATAACCGGTTCAAGCATCTGAAAAAAATGAATAAAATAAAAAGGATGGATTTTTAATTGTAAGATCAGCCATTTGAAGAATCATTCCTTATCTTCAGAACCCCTATCCAAGACTTGCTTAACATTTGAGTTCTTCATCCTTTTTTCTTTTAGTGAAGATTGATTTAATTTCAAACTAAAAGATAAAAGTCTACCTCATCAACCTGAGGAGTAAGGACGAGCACGCTCTGCTTAAGCAATGATTTCAGTCCCTCTCTCTTCACATCTGAAAATCTAACACCGAATTTGTCACCTGGTAACATGGAACCAGTAGGATTGCAACTATTATCTTTTTCATCACCATCTTTGGCCAAAAATTCCGATACTGTACGAGAGTAGTGGCTGAACATATCCACTCCGACTTTGCTGCACTCTTGAAAATCAATTGGCCCCATCGAAGCTTCTGACAAGATTGAAATGAAAAAAAAGAGAGAGAGAGCATCTTCAGTTTACATGAAAGTCAAGTTTAATATGCACAAACGTGCTATCATATGAAATTCACTAACACCCTCATACTTCCAACTGAAACCTAGAGTCTTGAATCCGAAAACATGTACTACTATATATATGGCACTAGTTGAAGTGCTGTGTGTTCCTTAACGGTCGGTGTATGGTGACACTGGCCAGCTCTAAGCCATTTTTCAATCAAAGCCAATCAAAGCCCGAACCGACATAATAATTCACTATTAGAGTAAAAACACCATGAAGCCGAAGAGTTTGGGACTCTCCACGGACAGCGTATTCCCACACAAATCAACACAACACCATGGCGAAACCTGACTATGGCAAGACCACGCTTTAAGGTGAAACTTAGTTTTTGAGGGCCTTTGATGCATTCGACATGTAAGTGCTCAAACAAGGGAGGCAGGACGAATCTAGAAAATCAGTATAAGGACGAAATTTGAAATAATAATTCAGATGGAGCAAATCCCTGAAAGGAGGATAAACAACGGATATACAGGAAATGGGATAGAAACACAACTCGCAGGGAGCATGCAAATCCCAAACAATCCAATCGAATAATCAACTCCGCAGAGCTTAATGACTAGCGTGAGCAATTGTTGAAGCAATCAACTTCCAGGGTCGGACTTGAAGGAAATAGAGCGAAGAGAACGATGAGAGCAGAGGGAGACGAATCGCTTACATAACGGCGAATGAAACGGCGCGATGAATCAGGTGAAGATGCTGCAACGCTGCCTCTATCTTCTGCAGAAAACTCGCTCGCGAAGCCCGCGCAGAGAGAGGAGGGGACCGATGAAGCAGGATGAAGCTTTCCTTCTTCAGGGAATAGAATGATTACGACAAACTTCGAACTCTGAAGAGTGATCACTGGTCCTTCTCCCGCCTTCCATGAATCGAAAAGAAATTCTTGTTAACGGACATGTTTTTTATTTTTATTTTTATTTTTAATTTAATGTGTTTTAAACAGCCAAAGCCGTACGGGTGGAATAGAATCAAATAGAATGAGTTTAACGCTTTGTTTGGACTTCGGATTGAAGGATTTGGAGGGGTTTGGAGGGGAGAGATTTAAATGGATAGTATAATATCTTATTTGAGTAAATTATTAGGAGAGATTCGGAGGGATTCGCAATCCCTTCAAACCCCTTCAAACCTCACTTTTTTAATTCCTCCGATTTTGTGGAATTTGGAGGGATAACAAATTTTTAAACAAATATACCAATTGTAATTTCTTAAAAGAAATTTTTGATACATTATAATTCCTCATCGTATAATTACACAATTACACTCATCTTTCCTTTCTTGACCATCACTAAGTCACGATTACAATACGTTTTCCCTTACTCGACCACTACCAGGTCACAACTATTGAGCCTCTCAAAACTATCATAAAATCATAACTTTATTTGAGTTTCAAGATTATCATGAAATTACTGTGCCTCTCTCACACATTTCTTCCGTTGGATCGATTTTCCAAATTAAAAGGGTAAAATGATCAAATTAACTTGTTTATCCCTCCAAATCCCTCATCTAATAATAATAATAATAATATCCAAACGAGTAATTTAGAGGAATAAGTTATGCATTCAAATCCGTCTCCTCCAAATACCTCCAAACCCCTCCTCCCCAAATCCCTCAATCCAAATATAGTGTAAGTGTTAAAGGTGAAAAGTGGCAACACTCTCTACCCAAGTTATAAAAATAGTACCAAATTACAACAAGTTGGAAAAGTAGCACAAAGTTATGGTAATTGTCGTGTTTATCCATTTATTTATCATTTTCCTCTTCACTCTCTTCTATTTTCCCTCCAAAAGTTCCCTCCCTCTCTCTTGGCACAGGGCACTGAACCGAGCCACACTAAGCTCTCTCCTAGTACCGAGCCAAGCCGTGCCAAGTTTCCCAAGCTGTCGATTAGCTGCTAGAGCCAACCCCAAGTTGCTGAGTTGCCCGAGCCAACCTCGAGCTGCTGAGCTGCCCGAGCGAGTTGCTACTCCTTCCTCCCCCGGTGCTGAGCCAACCTATAGTCAATGTATTTCAATATTTCTAATAAAATTTTACTAAGACATTGTTCTTCGGGACCTATTTTCCTTTTATTGAGACATATTTTCCTCTTATCGGGACCTATTTAACTGAAAAGGAAAATAGAGTTCATCATTAAATCTGACTAAGCCATTGGTATTCATGATCCATTTATCTCTTCGTAACATTATTAAGTATGATAAAATTCCCAATAAATACATAAATATAATCCCAACAAAATATATTAATATCCCAACAAATACATAACTATATTAGTTATGATGATCTGAATTAGTAAATAGACTAAGACAAACGAGTCTCGGGGCTCGAGGACGGGCTTGGGTGCTCGGCTCAAGGGTTCCGGTGACCGGCTGGGGGGTGGGCTCGGGTGCTCCGGGGAGGGCTCGGCTGCTCAGCTAAGGGGTGGGGGAGGGCTCAGCTGCTTAGGGGGAGGGCTCAGCTGCTTAAGGGAAGGCTCTGGTGCTCGGGGGAAGGCTTGGGTAGTTGGCCTCGGGGGCTCCGGGCAGGGGCTCAAAGGCTCGGGGGTAGGCTTGGGCTCCAGATCTGGCTACTTGGAAGAGAAGGAAGATGAATGACATGTGAAATGGCATAATGGAGGAGGGAGGAAGAAGGTGAAATTAGGGTTAAGGGGTGTGGAGGGTATTGTGGGGTTTTTAGAATTTTTTTTTTAAATAGGTGCTACTTTTTCAACCATTTGTAAATTGGTGCTAGTTTTACAATTCTTTCCCAAACAGTGCTACTTTAATTTTCCTCTGAGTTTTATGATTTATATTGTAATATCACTTGGAAAAAGCTACTAATGTGTTTTGAAGAAAACATCATTTCATCGATTGAGATGGAAGTCCCATCAATCTATTAAAAAAATATAAAAAATAAGGTCAAATTACTCATTACATTCTATTCCTTTCGATTCCTTCGTAACAAACGAAACATAAGAATGATACCAACTAGGGATATGCACAAGTATAGCCAAGATTCAAAGCCAGTAAGAACCTACATTATTGGATAAATTCTAAGTAAATCTCAATTAAAATACTATAAGTTTCAAGTAATAAATTAAAGAATAGGTCAGTTTCAATTTTGGCATATAAGGTACCTAGAACTAGTCGGAACCGAAACCTGTTAGCTGATTCGTCCCATTAATTTTAATCATTAGTAAATTCCTTGTTTAAATTCCACTGCATGAACCGTATTTACAACTCGATAAACTTTCTATGAAATATCCATCTGTTCCACTACAGGTTGAGTCATGTCTAACCCAAAAACTCAAACTAATATGGCATCTATTCTCTTATAAATAATACTTTTTTCATTATTTGTCTGATATGAAATTGTCCGATATGAAATTCATTTCTTAACACCCGCCCTCAACAACTTATCTTGAGCGGGTATTTTCTTCCATAATTGAGTATGGGGATAATTGATTATGAGGCGGACATTTTTTCTACAACTACATTGATCTTAGTAAAAGGTGCTTTAGATGCGTGTGGTTCCAAATTAATGCCAGATAAAAAGGATTTCGGTTATAGTTTTCCTTGTGATGGTTTGGGACGAGGTGGTACCTATGATATTTCCTTCTTATCACAACCCTTTTTCGTAGCCGAAGTATTTACCGGTTCCCCGGGGAAATACGTCAGTCTAGCAGAAACCATTCGATTTTAATAGACCACGAGTTTCATACTTGAATTTGACGTGGTATAAGTCCACACGATTGGCTCTAATACTTATGGTATTTTAAATAATTCATGAGAGGGGAGAAGAGCAAATATATTGAAAGAGATAAACATGGTCGACTATAAGGTAAAACCACTAGAGTCTAACTTTATTAGATGATTGACTAACTCAAGAGTTATATGAAATGACTCGCATATTTTAGGCTCAGAAAATTAAATAACTAGGAAACAATAATTCAGAAATATTGAAATGATATCAAATTCTATATTATAAAATCCTATAGATACTAACTAACCTAATTATCGATATAATTTTATTATCAAATATTCTTTTTCCTAAATGATAAGGATAATATCTTCAACATTTTCATTTGACAAAATAATGATGCATATCTAATGAATTTTTTATGTCTAAAGTACTATTATAACTTAAAATCGATAACAAATAGTATTTAAATATAAGGTAAACATACTTAAAATTACACATATATGATTATCATAAAAATACATAAATAATAATAGCCATGAAAAATATCAAAGTAACTCATATTATAAAAGTAAAAGAATAAATAATAAATAATAAACAGCTTCTAACAGGTATCTTGAAATAGTATCTTATAAGTAAAAAAAAAAATAATAAACGGTTTTCAACAGATATCTAATGGTGACATCTTACAGGTTTTGAGTAGGGTCCAGTTTTAAAATTCATCAAAATTGGTCCTCGGTTCAAAATTTAGGAATTGTTCTTGTATAGAGTAAGGTCCTGGTAGGGGTGTGCAGAACAAAAAAAAAGGTTAATGGAGAACCGACAATAGAAACGAACAAGAACCAAATTGGTTTGAACCGATTCTCCCCAAACCGACTCTATTTTAATACGATTTTTTGGACGAAAGATGATTCAATTAATTTCTAAGTGTGATTGGTGCGGTTAACCAGTTCGAACTAAACTAAATTGGTTTTAATATAAAATGATTTAATAATGCAAAAATACAATTCAAAATCAATTTGGTTTAGTTTGAATTGGTTTCAAACTGGTTTCAAACAGAATTGAGCCGTTTCAAAATCAATTTGATTACATTGGAACCATTTTAAAACCAATTCAATTCGGTTCGAATCGATTAACCGAATTGACTTAAACCAATCCAATTTTTTCCATGCAAACCAGTTACAATTCACATTGTTTTGTTGACCGAACCGAACAGGTTATTTTGGTTCGGTTCAATTTGGTTCAAATTGGGTTCGGGACCGAATTAGTTTTTGAACACATCTAGGTCTGGGTACCATGAGAAATATAAGGTAACCAGACCCAATCATTCCCATACCGAACTAAAGAATAACATCCATTTTCTTTCCATTCCATTGAGATAATTCTACTGTTTTTCATTTCATTTCATCCTACCAATTATAACCAAAGGATATGACTAATTTATGGAGTCAAAAGGGGGCTAATTCCAAAAATACTGAACATTATATTGAAACATCAACAATGGTGATCTAATCATTCAAAACTCTATTACATAAGATGTGATAAGGTCAAACTTGGGTTTGAGTATTTGCTTTGACAATATTACATTGATAGATTTATTGTTAGTATCAGTTGTTCAGTTTATCTAATATGTTCATAGTTGAATATGTAATTCCAAACATTATGTAGCGTGGTGGTTGATTTGCTACAAAACTCACAAACATTTGGCCAGAAATTAAATGCAATATATAGAGAAAAAACTTGATAAGACTCAAACTGAGACAACATTTTAACAAAGATATGAAAAATCATCTCAACCAGCTTATTTTATTAAATTGATATTAAATTATCATCAATATTGACAGTTTTGTTTATAATTGACATCAAAACAATATGGAATAAAAGAGAATGAAATACACATACCGTTACCTAAGAGAATGAAAATGCACGACCTCTTAGAGATATAGAGATCACCACTCTAATGCCAAATCAATAACTTGAAATAATACCGGATTGTTCACCAATCTAGAAGAACACAAGAGGTAGAGAACTCTAAGGAAAAGAATGCATAATTTGAAGTATTTATAGACTCATAACGTTAATAATGAATGATAGTGAAGATATGGTAAATATATCCTATCGCTATACCATTGATAATCTAAAGATATGTCGATAAATATTCTAAATATATTAATAAAAATATTCTAAATATACTAATATATATTCTAATGATACGTAACAGAATCTTGAATATCTTTTTAGATATTCTCCATATCTAAGTGAATCTAATAATAGCTAAATTACATTCAAATGATTTTAAATGACTTTATTTTATAATTAAAAAGGAGAGCGATAATAGTGTCGACCCAATCACTCTCTGCTCTGCAATGTTCTGATTTTCGTGTTCAACCGCAAACATATTAGATGAACTAAACAACCAGTACTAATATTGGTCTCGTACACGTAACACCGCCAAAAATCTATTGTAGTGTATGAAACTTGTGTCCACCAAGGCACAGACACAAGAGTTTCTTCTAGTAATATTGTTTAGAGTAAGACTCAAACCTGTAGTCCCAATCTTGCCAAATCACATGGGAGTGAACTTTAGACCACTAAACTACCACACTTTGTGGTTATATTTTAAATCTAAGTATATGAGGATACTATCTTAATGCTGTAGGACAATATTTTGACTCAATTCTATCCTCACGTGCTCACTTATTTCATTTTAATTTCTATCATTGTATTAGGTTTACGAGCATCTATTATTACCGAAAAATCTAACAAAATATATGTATTAAGGATATTGGAATCTCATCATCATCCTAAGATAATAAGATCCATATTTCCCCATCATTCATCCCTAATTGGAAATTCTCAACCTCTGTGTTTTTGTTGGTCCTCTTGCCATCTTCATAATTAGATTCACTTGATAAATATGATTCTGTGCTTGCTTACTTGCCAACTTTGACTTGAGCTTTTCCTTCTAAACTTTCTCTTTTAATCATTCATACACTAACCAATCTTATTTGGTTAAGAAAACTGCAATTGAATTGTTACTTTATTGGTAGAAGTATGCCCATTTCTGATAATTTTGAAAACCATGGAACTTATTCACATATAATCTTTGGTGCTACTTCATCACGATAATCTATATAGCTTGTTTTGTTATGAATAAAATCAACATCAACATTGTTGGGATGTCTGGCCATATATCAGAACTAAAAAACTAGAAGACCTATTAAAAGAGTTGGGAATCAAGCTCAGGGTATGAGAGAGGTGTGAACGACATCAACTTCCAGGATTATAGTTGGAAGCACAGAATATCTTGAGAGAATCATGGAGAATATTTAGAAAATTTTGTTCATATTATTTCCTCATTTGAATAAGATTTCTAAAATTTCGTAATCTATTTGATTTAAAAATATATGTAGAGAATATATTCAAGAAGTTCAAATAGGAGATATTCTTGTATATATAAATAGGTCTTGTACGAGTTGTGAATATATGCCTTGGTATTGTGAAATCTCGGAGGCCTTATTCGAGATCTTTTTAATAAATTTCTTGATAATATGAGAGTGTGAGAACTTGAGAGATCAAATTTGTCTCTTTTTCTATGTGGGTTTATAATGGGGTTTGGCATTGAAGGTATCTCTGAAGCTGTAATCTCCTGATCTGTCGAGTGAAATCTCACATTTTATCTATGATTGTTTCACTCGGAGCTAAGCATTTCTCATATATATCTTGTATAAAATTTCTGAATTTTTTATTTTATCGTCTTGCTTGGGACATTCCGAGGTCTAATAAGTGGTATCAGAATCATTTAGATCGTAACAAATATTTTAATAGAAATTATTAGAGATATTATTTTAGATTATTAGAAAATAAAATATTTAGAGATAAGATTACATCAATCAAATATTAGCTGATATCTTTGAGATTTTTAAATATCTGCTTGATATTATTTTAATATTTTCAGCTATATGTTTCCTTGGTTATTCATTACCCTTTGCTTATAAATAAACTGCTTCTTTATGTAATTAGATGAGTTACACAGTCTGATAAAATCTCGGGGTTTGGCCTATGGCCACCATAATTATCTCCTTTCGACATCTCATCCTCATTGTCTTGTATTATTTTAAATTTCTTCATGCTACCAGAGCATGCCAATCGAGATGAGTATGCTGTCATCATTAACCGAAGTCGGTATTTTCAAATTACGTTCATAACTCATGTGTTATGCCTCCATAAAAAATAAAAGACACCAGAGAGTTATTGGAAGCAAAAGAAACCCCTGTTATTTGTTGTCATGCCGCCCGGCGATGGAGAATGACTCAACGGATTAAACCCAAGAAACCATGGAGTTGAACTTGTCATTGCAAGATATAAACCACGAAGTCGAATTTGTCAGTGCGAGATGAACCTTACGTGGCAACTCCAGATTTATCTTGAGGGGAGTATTAGAGATATTATTTTAGATTATTAGGAACTAAAATATTTAAGATAAGATTATATCAATAAGATATATTAGATGATATCTTTGAGATATTTTAATATTTATTTGATATTATTTTGATATTGTCGACTATATGTTTCCTTGGTTATATATTACTCTTTGCCTATAAATGGACTGATTCTTTATATAATCAGATGAGTTGCTAAGTTTAATAAATCTCATGATTTGGCCTATGATCACCACAATTATTTGCTTTCGGTATTTCTGTCCTCCTTCTATGATATTATTTTAAATTTCTTTAAAGAAACCCAACAATCTCTTCCAGGTCCAGTCGCCAACTTTGACTACTGTTTGCTCACAACAACATAATTGAACGTGTTATAAGGGACACGATAAGGTGCCCCTTAGCACGTTGAGTGTGAAAGGAGGTGTTAAACCCACATCCATACAGTCTGTTCTAAGCTCAGTCACCTACTTCACCAATAACCCGTTTATAATATTATAATTTAATATGATATTAGAGTTAGAGTGAGATGCCCCTTAACGCGCTATGCATTAGAAGGGGCGTCAAACTCACTTTGGCTACAAAGAAATAAATCTTGGGTTTATAAGATAACTAGATATTACCACATGATAGCTTAGACTTTGAGTGGAAACGGGCTTAACTTTCTGCAAGGGTCATTATTATAAATAATACAATATATGATTATTTGACCATGTGGCAATCACTGATGCAAACCAGAGACGGCTGGCTCGTACCCGTCTCTGGTAGTCTCTCATCGATATAAGTCTGCAAATCCGACAGTCTCTTATAGGCCCGATCACCTGCTTCACCAATGGTCCGCTCATCACAACATAATTTAACAGAAATCATCACCTACAATGTTTGTTAAGGTCGGCTTTTTTATCCACTGACATTATTTTTTCATCATCATCAAAAGCAATGTTACCAACATGATTTGATTTTAAGCGGTTCAACACTTAGTTCCTTTAAGGTCTCATGTTCAAATTTTTATAAATCTAGAAAATTCATATTGAAAGAGTTTATACCTTAGTGGGCTAAGCAAAACTGAACTGAATTAGTTAGAGGGTCATAAGATTTTTAGATAGTAACGGTCAAAGTTAATTAATCTTAATTGGTTAATATTATCATGTAAATACTGTCAAATGGTGCACACTATTATATAAAAGACTTTTTCCTACTTGTGGCCCGCCCAGTATACACAATCCTAAGAAAGGATATTTATGCATCTAAATTATACAAAAATAAAAAAGAAGATATTTGTGGATTTCTTAACATGTGGGATACCCTACATCCTCGGATCTGTTCATTTGAAAAAAAGATGGTACAATTTTCCTAAAATTTTTGAGCGATTAGATAATTAAAATTTTAAGAATTTTCAATTTATTTAGATTCAAATTAAATCACTACTAAAAAGTAAAGTTTTTCTAATTATAAACTTTCTTCATTTATATAAGTGAAATCTTAAACATCACTTACCAGATGGAAACATTGGACTGCCTTAAACAGCACGTGCAGTTTAATTTTCCTAAGTTTAGCAATTCAACTGTCATCCAAAGTTGTCCCTTTCCAGAATTAGCCCTGAGATTCCGGCCAAATAAACCAAAATCATGTTAAAATTAGACTTTCCCGTTTTACTAAAACGGCTTCATTCCCCGTCATTTACCCAGCTGACCCGGACATAATAAGTCAAAATCTGCCGCCGAAATCCGTAGCCGTTCAATGTCAACCGGTCAGATTACCGTCAAAAAATCTCTGGTCCAAAAACCCTAATTTCTCTGCCACCACAAACCCTATAAATCAAACTCACCTCTCCATCTCCACCTTCCCCTCATTCTTATTGCTGTGCAGTGTTTCTCTTTGTTACACAGAGAAAGTACTGCTGCATCTTTGAGAATCATATATATATATATATATATATATATCAATATTGTAAAACCGGTCCACCAACGTACTGATCCAAAAAATTTAACACGAAAAATGGCACCTCAGCTCATTGTTCTAGCGCTCGTTGCCCTGGCAGTCGCCGGATCCGTATCCGCTGCATCCTCACCCACCAAGGCCCCGGCGCAAGGCGCTTCATCTCCCAAGCCTGCTGCGGCCCCGAAGGCCTCCTCTCCAGCTGCCGCCACCCCTAAGGCCTCCGCTGCCCCAACCCCATCTGCCGCCTCTCCAAAGCCGTCATCTGCCTCGGCTCCCGCTACCCACCACACCTCGTCGCCCAAATCCTCGACTCCAGCCTCGTCGCCGGCTGCCTCTGAAACCCCTGCATCGTCCCCTGATGTTGATGTCGCATCGCCACCCTCCCTTGGAAGCCTGGCTTCCGAAGGACCAGCTGATGCCGATGCCTCCCCGTCCCCGTCTGTGGCTGATGCCCCCACCACCAAAAAGAGCAGCGGTTCTATCCTCAGGTTCTCTGCTGCGGGCGGTGTTGCCCTAATGGCTGGCTCCTTACTCTTCTTCTAAGTCTGTCGCTAGACACAAACTCTTTGAACCTCTTAACTAAACTAACTACACATATCTTTAATTTTGCATTAGCTGTGAAAAGAAGCCATTTCTATCTCTTTCCACTAGGACTCATCGTTCATCTTTAACTACCCACAGATTTTTTAATTATTTGTTTTCCATATTATATTTTTTTTTTTGGTCGCCAGCCACGGTATCCAAGCAGGCCCCACCAGCGGTGAGATGGCATCTTTCAGCCAACCATACTTGACTAATCCGTTGGTCGCCCCGGGTCGCACGCCTGGCAATGGCGGGTGAGGCTCCCAAGAGGGGTGTCTGCGTACGTGAGGTCTCGAACCTGAGACCTCCTTAAGCGGCACCGAGCTGCTTACCACTCGGCCCAACCCCTCTTGGTTTTTCCATATTATATTAAATGAATGAATAAAATCTGTAATACAAAAACTTTGTACGATGATGAGATTGACAGGACCCAGTATTTCTTTTATATATAACACGAGAAGTTGTGCTTTCAGGGGTCATTAACTCCTTTGCAAGCTCATTAATTCAGATAAATACATGAGTTACGAGTTCATAGACGATTTGAGCTTACGACTCAATGAATTGATCACGAAATATATACATATTCTATCCACGTGAGGATCCTAATTTCTTCCGTTTTTTATGTTCTTTTTCTTTCATCATTTTCTAGTGGCGTCTTACGCATTAATTTATAACTTATGCCGGAGAAAATTATGTCAGTTTAAGAAATAAAAGAGTTGGCGCTGAGGCCATCACACAAACCAAATTATGAAGATCGATGCTCATCCGATCGTTCGTCAAGGAATGGGTCATCCCATGGTTAAATTCGGAACAACAACTCATGATCTCGTCAACTTTAGCCAGCTCAGTGCATCGCACTCCATATTAATCTTTCTATTCTTTTGTAACATGTTAACAGACGAAAGAAGCCATTAGTGACACAAATAATATAACATCCTGAATTGGAAAATTGCATATGATAATTCCTGACCTCGCGCTGAGTCTGAAAGGCCAAACATAGCTCGATGATGAGCACCCGATTGATGGAACTGGAAGAAAGCTGCCGTTAGGCGTCAGGTTCGCTTCCATAGCCTCTATAGTTCTACCTTCTACACTCGCTTCCAAGGGTATTTCCGTGCTTGGCCACCTAGAACATTAATGAACGTGAGGAAGCAATCTCATCACCCCAATCTCAGGCAGTAGTTAACAGATTTGCATTGAAAAATCATTTTAGAGATTGTCTGAATCCGGTTTCTGAACATGACATCTCGGTTTTCCTTTGCAACGACAGGAAACAGTTGGACACCAAAAACGAACCAGAACCTTTTAGTTTACGTTTGAAAACAGTACTAGCTAGCGAGGTGGAATGCCTTTGTCGTAACTTCCATTGGGATCACAGTAACTCAAAACGGAGGATACGCGTTATTTGATGGGATCAGGTTACTGAGCCATAGACCAAGGAGGTCTTCGCATCAAACGCTTGCACGAGCTCAGTGATGGCTTCCTTAGTAAGCTATGTTGAAACTTAATCTGAAACTGAGGAAAGCTGCGGACTATGTTTTGCTAATTAAATATGATAACCCTGATGCCCCTATTCCTACATCCAAAAATTGTGGTTTAAAGGCCCCTCTTTTGGTACCTCTATTGCTTGAAATGATATCAGGCCTAGAGCTTCCTCTGTTCAATGGTTCTCCATACTATGGTTCAAAGCTCACATCCCAAGGGTGTCTATTATTTACTGGCTTGGGATTAGGAAAAGACTTGCTACACCCGATAGAGTCTCTAGATGGAAATTTAATCTCTAATCTCCTCCAAGTTCGTATTCAGTGTTCATGAACCGGAAGTTAGAGACCACTTATTCTTTCAATGCTCAACCAAGAAAGAAGTGTGGCGCACCATTTCATTGATGTTGCAGTTGGATAGGGGTCCAGAAAATTGGGATAAGTTATCTCCTTGGCACTCAGATAGTGAGGGAACATACTTGACGCAATATTTTGCAAGTTAAGCTTTACTTGTTACAACTATTGTATATGGACTGAGAGGAATGCATGAGTTTTGCAATCTATGAGTATACCCCCTCTGTAATCAAAGACAAGATATTTTCAATGATTAGGCTTAGTTTAGTTTCTCTTCCTAACATTAGACACAAACTGGCTACAAGTAAGCCAATAATAAATTTCCTTCGGGGATCTTTTTTGTAAATGATTGTTTGAAGGAATAACATTGCAATTACCAAAAAAAAGAGTGGTTTAGGTTCATGGTTATGGAATTCATTATGCAATGTGTGGGGGTAAGATTCTAGGTTGGAGTTTAAGGGATGGCCGAAAGATAAGGTTTTGGGAAAGATATTTGAATCTTGAATTACAGTGCTCTTGTGAGTATAGTAAGCACATGTATCAACAACCCCAAGAATGGTATATTTATTGGTGAGAGACTTCACTGACTCTAGGGGAGCATGGAGACGGGATACATTTTCATATCTTACTCCTCACAGCTCAAATTGATTATTGCTACAACTAGAGCACCAAATAATGATGGAGTCAAGGAATGCTCCTTGGTGGCTCGTCTGGAAGTTACTTGGCTCTCAGTTAATTAAAACGTGTCTCTGGCTCGCTGGTCACAACTGGCTCCTCACGAATGTACCTCGAGTAGCAAGAGGGGGTTCTGTTTGGAAAAACACACGTGTCCATTATCCAAACTCCAGAAGGAGAATATGGTTCATACACTAAGGGATTGCATGGTAGTAAAAAGATTGTGAAAATATCTCGTTTCAGGGGAATGGAAGGGATCATCTTCACCTGGAACCGAGACCTATAGCTTATAAGTAACTTAGCAGTGAATGGAAAAAAACTGGTGAAACTCCTCGTTGATTGTTGGGCCCCGGGTGTTGGCATATTTGGGATTGGTGGAATAAAATCATTTCTGATTCCTAGTTTGCGTTGCGTGGCCAAGTACCTAACGATGTTGGTATCATATGTAGGAGTCCTGCAAGCTTCGCTTGAGGATGGATGCTTAGTGACTGTTCATATAATGAGGCAATCATGAAGTGATGGGCGGATATTAGAGAAGGTTAACCTTAAGGGCAACCTGACTAAAATTAAATATGGATGCGAGATGAAGGGGATTTGGTTGGCAGGATTTATGCATGCACAACATTGATCTCATGTCCTATAGGTCCTTGCGAAGCTGTGGGTTGATAAAAGTGAGCTCGATTTGGCTTGGGATCTCAGTCATATATAAGGAAGCGGATTCTGGAGCTGAATTGGGAAGTGGTTGTACAAATACTGGAGTCGGATAGATAAGGACGGGACTGATCAAATCCGTACATGATATCAAGGCCATGCTTGGCAAAATTCTTAGATGAGTCCAGCTTACGGATAACGTGGTGAATTTAATTAATGAATATTCGACACATAAATAAATAAAATTAAAAATAAATGTTTTAACTGAATAGAAAAAATATGATATAACAGTTAATGATGACGCGGTGGAGTTTAAGAATCTCTCGATGTTGTGGGGTCCTCACATCTGTCATCCCTTATCATTGTAATTTCTAATTTTATGAACTCTGGCTCATTTCTTGACAAATTAGCCGTCGAAATCTCATTGCACCGCTCTAACATGTATTTATAAATGAGAAAAAATGCCAAGAGTTCTATATGTTTCTCAATTATTACAAGTGAGTTCTAACTGTTTTAAAGTGATAAAATAAGTCCTAATTGTTGTCCGCATTACAGTATCGAATTCTTTCCATCACCAATCGTTATTTTTAAGCTGACATGGTGCTGACGCGGTGCTGAGTTGTTGTTGATGTGACATTGACACACGTCATCTTAAAATAACGGTAGGTGACAGAAAGGATTCGACGTTGTAATGCAGACAATATAAAGGACTTATTTTATCATTTAAAAATATTTAGGGCTCATTTACAATAATCGATAAAAACATAAGACTTTTTCATTTATAAATGTAGAGTCTATGTACATTATAAATTAGTAAATAACACACGGAAATCAGATTTTGTTGGAATAACAAGGGACACGATAAATTAATGAGAGAATAATATCATATCTTTAAAAAGTTCAAAAATCTACAACTGAAAAACACTATAATTGAAAAGGTCCTCATGAGACTTAAATAAAGAGAGAATAACGACAGGAGTCCTATATGTTTGTTGTTTCTTGCGAGTGAGTCTTACATGTTTCAAAATGAAATATGAAGTCCTATTTCTTATCCGCCGTTATAACATCCAGTCCGCCGTCTAACCTACCGTTACTTCGAAGCTGATGTGGCAGTAACACCACGTTTACAAAATGATTAAATAAATTATTTATTTATTGTCAAACCAGATACAGTTACTCATTTGCCCTTCGATGCATTGTGTAGAATTTGATATGCATTTACCTTGTTCCTTCGTCGAAGAATCGACCTTTTGATGCTGTTTAAGCAGATCCAGAAGAACCAGATACTCGTGACCGAGAGAGATGGGCAAATGAGTAACTATATCGGTTTGAGAATAAAAAAATAATTTATTTAATCATTTTGTATACGTGGGATTAAGAACGTGTCTACATCAGCACTAAAACTGACACTCGGGATAAAACTAACGGTGTTACTGCCACGTCAGCCTCGGAGTAACGAGAGGTCAGGCGGCAAACTGTATGTTGTAACGGCGGATAAGAAATAGGACTTGATGTTTCATTTTGAAACATATAGGACTCACTCGCAAGAAACAACAAATATATAGGACTCCCGCCGTCATTTTCTCCTTAAATAAATTAGGATTGAAGGTACATTCCCAATGTGACAATAGTTTGAACTCTAAGAAATTTCTTGAGATTGTCCATAAGTTAGGAAGTTGAATTAGATTTCTTAAAATGCCTTCTTGTCGCATGTAAATGCGTTCTTTTCCTTCCAGTAGACGACGGAGGAGTTCGAGCTTTTGGCATATGGTTAAAACCCGAAGATTGCATTGAACACTTTACGCACTAACATCCCTTTTTGTACATATGAAGACATCTCATGCAACTGGACTTCATCAAATGGGTTATAACTCAGAATTGGATGATGCTATGCTAAGAATGTAATCTATACATATAAGAAACAGGTGTTTTTGCCTTCATGACTGCATACATATGCATATGCTTCTATAAACTTCTGCATGAAAATGCCAAATCTCGACCGAAACTGAATCCCCAATGTCGGGTATATGACTGTTAAGCTCTATGGCTCGCTGGCCCACCTTACAGCAAAAGTCGCAAGATCAACACCTTCACACATTGTCTCGTGCATCTCCACAGCAGAAAGCAGCAGATCTCAGAAACAGCACCACCATTTTTTCTGCAATCCAATAAGCAATGCTCGAAAAGGTTACAATTGTTGAAGCAAATGAAACCAATGAAGCCACAGGTAGAGCCAATAGGGCTCCTGGTGGGGTCGAACAGTCCGATTCCATTGGCAAGGAACCTAGTTTGACCGACCATGAACAAAGTATAAGGCACTTGCACAACCGGTGTGCCCCAACTTACGGTGTCCAGGTGAGGAATGAGGGATTATTTGGGTGAAACCTGGGCATTTCATTTTCGATAAAGGAAAATGACCATATCTGCATTATGTTGAAACCACAGTTTGCTCGGATCTGCCTGGCTTATCACAGTTTTGCATACATTGTTCTGTCAGTTGCTAGATTACTTGCCGATCTTTCCAGTGAGAACACATTCAACATGCACCATCGTTTAGAACATTTAACCAATGGCTGCTTAAAGCAACTCATTTTCCCTTAATTTCACAGGAAACTGAAACAAAGCCCTCAGTCGGAGATACACCTTTCAGAGAATAATCCGATTTTCTCTTGTTCGCCATTCTTGTTGTGTGTGTGTGTGTTTTTTTTTTTTTTTTTCAAGAGAGACTGAAACTATGGCACCATTCTGCAACCAAACATGCCTACATCTTTTAATATGCTCAGTTATATCATTACTCACTGCTCCTCAGTATCTAATAAAATCAATCGAAGGGACGTGTATATATGCTTGGAATCTGGCCGAGTGTTCATTAGATGACTCTAATTTGAACTACTGCATAGATAGGACAGGCTAAAGGCGTGGTGGGGACGTACCATGGGGGCGTCCTGATAATCTTGCGCTGGTTTCGTCGGGTTCTGGGAGGATGTTGATTTTGCTGATGCCCCTACTCCTGCGACATTGGATTTCTTTTCATCCCTCGCCTTGGTGAAAATCACCGTGAACCCCTCGGCCGAGGAGGGATTGTTGACATCCCACTCGCCAAACTTAGGCAGGGGCCTCCCTTTTTCCTGCCGTAGATGGTCATTTTAAACAGTAAGCAGGGTGGTATGTATGTGTGTGCATATATAGAGAAAAAGACAATGGAAATCTGATATGTTTTCCGATTCTTGAACATGAGGATCTGGCGAAAGTGTTCTGACAAATTGTCTCGAAAACAGGTTTGTTTTTCCGATGATGTTTGCAATAAATAAAAGAACGAACGATATGTAATATTTTCTGAAAAGAAAGTCTTCTCCTTTCTGCCTGCTCCGCCACCACGAGCCGTGATTGCTGTGGTTTTCAGGATCGAAACAATATCCAAAGACAAGATATAGTCAGGAGCATCAAATGCTAGAAAGTTATGACCACACGACAAAACAATTCTGAATGGGATTTGAATTTTCCAGGACATTGGGCTATAAAGTTCTTTCTGTCAACGAAACGAATGATCGACAAAGAGACAATTTTGATAGATCTTACCGTGGACATTGTAATAGGTTGCACGAGCTCTGAGGTTGGAAAAATGGCTGATTTTTGGAGGGAGCAAAGATGGAGAGGGAGGATAGGAAGAAAGAAAGAACAGAGGAGAGGGAATGGTAAAAAGAATGGAGGGTGAAGAAACCAGGAGCTGAAAATCAGGAAACTGAAGATCAGACACCGGTTTCGAAGGTTCCATAAATGGACAGTGACGAGGATTAAATCTATCAGCAGGTACCGGATGTGGGTTTGGTGCAATCTCAAACTTGTCTTCAACATGTGACCAAGATATTGTGAGTGTGATTATCATGACATGAAAATTTATAAGTGATGGAGTTTATCCTAACAAGTTCATATCTGCCTAAAAATTAATTTTCATTGAGAAAAAGGGTTTGATACAGTTAGCACATCTATTGAACAATTATCTAAAAATCTTGGGTTCGATCTCACCGTAGGACTTCCCATACCCTCTTTATTCCCTCTTTTTTCTGCACCTTCTAGACCCATCGGTCCACGATTTGAGAAAGTCTCAAGTGCAATAGTACTATGTTGTACATCCGCCCTCGTGACACGTCAATTTTGATTTTGTGGTGGTACCATGTGGCACAACCGCTCCACTAGAGACTCTCTCCGTCAAAGTCAATATTACTGTACCAAACTCTATTTTTAAAAATTGACATTCTTAATCATATGTGGCTGGCCCGTTTCCTTACTATTTCCAATTTCCCTTTTTGAATTATTTTCTAATGTCAACCATCCATTTTCTTGCTCGACTGATCGAGAGCGGTATCACTATATCAAAGTCCATGTCTCGAGTTGACATTCTTAAGCATATATATTAATGGCTAGCCCGTTTTCTTAGTATTTTCCAATTTCCCTTTTTAATTATTTTCTCGATGTCAACCGTCCATTTTCTTGCTCCGCACGAAATGTGATCCATATCCAATGAATTCCTTGTTTCTCAAGTCTCTCACTCAATCCTTCCCAACGAACACTTTTCCATCCAATGAATTCCTTGTTTCACTTCAATTCATTGAATCATATTTTCCTTTTCAGCTCAAGGTTCTGCTGCAAATATGAAGAGTGAGGGTCGACAGCACGGGGTGGTCCGAAGTATCAGATCCTGCCGGTCCATATAAGCCCAGAGAGGGATCCCGGCTCATCAACAGGATAGATTTACCCCGCGACTGCCGGCTTGTTCACCAAAGTGTTGTCGAAGCCCACGAACCTCCAAGTTCACGGGCATGTGTGTCAAGCTCCGGTGCATTGACTGCCACGTGGGTCCCGTCCAGAAACCCAAGGACAAGACCAAGGGAGCACAGAAATTGAAGTTGAACCGAACGACATGGTCTCAAGCCATTGGTTGATCAGCTGGCGGGTGGTGGATGGCGGACTGGGTTCGAACTCTGCTGGTCTTTCTGCCACCGGGCTGCTGGTTCACTTGGGTTATGACTCCGTTAACATTGAGGACAGCTATGATCACGAATACGATGCTTACAATGATGAAGGGCCTGAAATGGAGATTGAGAGAGTGGGCATCGATGAATGTGATGGTAACATGAGCTTTCGCGTGATCACATCGAAGTGGTCCTCTATCACATTGTTTTGCGACTTCTGTGGAGCAGGCACAGAATCAAATCAATAGACCATTTGTTTTTCTCTTGCAGCTACACAGGAGGAATATGGAGGTCCATTCTTGCAGAAATCCACATTGAGCATCCATCAGGAGATTGGCATTTTGAATTGACGTGGGCTGTAGTAAATATGAGAGGGAAACAAATTCAGGCCACTGTGTACAGATTGGCATTTACAGGTTGCATCTACACCATTTGGAGAGCTAGGAACCCCAAGATATTTAGAGGCACAAATTCCACGCCCAGTGTGCTAGCAGGTTCGATAATGAGGCTTATTAGGTTACGAATAAGTTCCTTACCACCCCTGGTAGCTAAACTGCAGCATTCTCGCCTTTCTAGATTAGTCCATCCATACTTTTGGTTTTACTTTTAATGTAACCATGGCCCTCCTGACGTAATTTTTGTGCAGTTATAACTTCAATGAATATACCAATTTACCAAAAAAATAAAAACATGAGCTTTTTCGATGAGGGGTTGGTGTTGAGTCGGGTTGAAGAAGAAGATGAAGGTTGGCATCTCGTCGGAGACAATATCTCCCCGTTGAACAATTCCGGATTGTTCAGGGAAATAATCTGACATTGTGGCCCTTGCGAGCTAATTGTTCCATACTCAGTGTAACTTGTTACATGGATCGTAGTTGGAAACTTTGGTTTCCATCAGGCCATGCGCTCTTGTATTCCTGCTGCATACTCAGCTCCTGTTGCAGCTACTTCTTTATTTATTCGATTGATCGAGGAAGCTGTGATGGCATGCCTCTATTAATTTGCGGTATTTGTTGATGGTTGTTTTCCAACCTGACCTATCATCTATAAGATACAAAGATTTCATATGGTAAAAACATGCTATTTCAGACCAGTTCATATGATTCATTGATTCACAGCTGGCGTTTCTGATTGAATGGCACAATGCTCAGGTTATGCAATGTTTACTAGGAATTTCTGCACGATATTTTGATTAGAAGAGTTCGCAGACCTGTGCGGAATGTGATACACGTCTCTCCGATATTGAATCCAGGAGCCGCTGCGAGAACGCTCCACTGGACTTCGTGTCTCATCAGCGTTGAATTTTCTCTTCAAGCTTCTGCAAATGTATGTAAAAACTTGAAAGAATCGACAAAGATGGCATCGATTTTTGCATCAGGATAACTGTGGTAGATGAAAAATTCCAGATTTCACTTCTCGTTCGAATCCTCCACAGACCCGGATACAGTTCCTTCCCTCCTCGACGCTGCCTAGGTGCTAGCTAGAGACAGTGTAAGAATTATCCTTGCTTGCTTGTTTTGACAGGTGTGATTAATTAAGTAGACTGGATAGTGGCCAATTTGAGGTTGACCTAGTGGTTCTCTCGCTAGATCCCTAAATAAGTGATCCCAAGATTGATTTCCAAGTTGGGAGGGTCGACGGAAATTTTTCCAGTGATCCCGGTCCCACTGCAGATTACTCTCGATGTGCGCTTTGACTGGCTCGGGACACTGCACGATGCAAACAAAAAAAGGTAGACTGGATAGTCATCTTTCAGTTTCCTCTTCCATTTTATTTCTCCATATAGCCAACTTGTAATAAACCTTCGAGCAGCTAGTTTCATTCTGTTGTTTATCTAATACGATGTTATCGTGAAACATCGAAGCATCACAACCTTCTACTGTAAAAGGTTATAGCATATTAGATGATGAAATGTTTATTATTTTTCACTTAGTGACAAATATTGTAAAGAAGAAGAATGACTTATTTGATATTCAAGTATTTTTTTTTGTGTACAAATGATGCACATCAACTGAGAAGAGGATAGAAGGATGAGGGATAAAGAGGTACGTAGAATTTCATCAATGAGAATTAAACATGTTGGGGTTGGGAACATCTTCCTCCATTGCAGGGAGGCCATACCGGCGGCGGTTGTTCGCTTCAAGAGCTCTGGCTACCCGATCCTCCACCAACTGTATCTCCCCGGCGCTGTTGCTGGCTTGGGAAGCGGCACCTTCTGACGGGGCGGGTGCCAGGTGGGTACTCATGGCTGCCACGTCTGGGGAAGGGGCCCGGTCCGCTCTAGCCGTGTATCCAGCGCCTTCTCGCCGCTCATTTAGATGTCGGGACACGGCGACCTCCACAAGGGTGGCCACCTGCCGTTCTATCAGCTGCTCGATGACTCGGCGAGTGGTGGCGGGGAGGGATCCGAGCAAAGGATTTGGCTCAGGCTCGGACTGAGGAGGGTTGTTTGCCGGGTTTCCGGCAGGATCAGGGACGGACCCCAGGCCACGGGGCAATGTAGGTGGTGAAAGGGGCTGCTCACGGGGAGCTGGTCGTTCTTCGGTTGCTGCGAGTTTGAACCATGGCTTCTTGTTCGATTCCCACAAACGGCGCCAAATGTTGGGGTTGGGAACATCTTCCTAGAATACATGATCTCTTGTTATTCTAGAATTTGGAATAGATTTAGAAGATTTCAATGTATAGGTTAGATCTCGTAGATAAATTAGGTGTGAAATTGTTCTTAGAATATATCCCGCGAACGTTGTCCATACTTGTCAGCATCCCCTCAAACTCGAGTACACTGCAAGAAAACTGTTTTTTCCCGATAGAAGTATCCGTCAAAAATATGTCGAGAATGCAATTTTCTGATGGATTCCCGATGAATTAAATCCATTGCAAAAACTCCCATCGTAAATTTTGGTCCGTCGAAATATGGATTCTCCATCGGAAAACTCTGTAGGAACTCCAAACAAACTACCGACAGATAATCCGTCGGAAAATTTAGTAGGGACTCCCAGCAGATTGCCTACGGATTATCCGTCGGTAATTTCCCATGTAATACCAATGGGAAATTAATTAATATATCTATTTAATTAGATTAATTAAAATACTTTAATAAATTAAGCAATTATTGATTAATTTTGTTTATATTTATCAAATAAATTGATTATTCTCAATAAATAAGATGATCAAGATTATTCACGATTACTACTATTTCATTAATTAAAAATATTTTCAATCCACAATACATGCAATTAAACATAAAAACAACATCATTTAGTCTCAAATGTGGATGCAGAGGCATCTTCTGCTTTGTCGTCTGCGCCATTCATTGAAATAGATGTAGGAATGAGAACTCCACCCGCATTCAGTGCTCTTCTTCTCTTTCGGACGTCACTCATCATATTGCGGAAGTGAACACCTCCCTTAAAATTGAAGCCATCTTACATGTGATCCCTATCTACAGGATCCCCAGTCCACAAGATCTGCAAATTTATAGAATAAATATTTTAGTAAGTAGGTGAAAAAGATTAATAATAAAAATATAATTTATAATTAACAATTTACCGTCCACTCATTGAACAAATCCTACCGTATACAGTTAACTTAAAATCAATGATAAATATACAAATTCAGCTTAAATCAATGGCAGATATATAAATTCACCTAATTCATTGGCAAATATGCAAGTTCACCTCAAATCAATGACACATTGTCATGATTGGAAAATTCAGCAACGTTTCCCTTGAATTTTCGATAATTCAAATAAGAAAAATATAACCTGTTATAAAACCCTTGGAATCACTAACAAGATTCAATATATAATTTTAGAAAATCTCCAAAAATAACATTTATAAAATCATACTAAAATTTTCGGGTCATAACGCATGATTTCAAAATTTCAAGCATTTAAACTAATTTCGATACATTATAAACTACAGTGACTGGCTAACCAAAATCTTGTGTCGATCCCTACCAATTAACTCTGCTCGCTGTGTCCGTCAAGTTAACCTCAACTTTATTTGTAAAAATTTATATATGAAAAGGGTGAGACACCTCTCAGTGAGGAATTATTCCAAAATAAAATTACTTATATATATATATTAAAAATTTAAATATTTTAGTTGCATAGTTTACACTGGATGTCTGTTCTTGCCATCATATAATTTCTCATATTTTTCTCTTGTATGTGCACACACATATCATATAGTTTACACTGGATTTCTCTTGTATGTCTTATATCTCATACTCATGAATACACATATAATGAATTCAATACAAACAATAAGTAGCCACATGGCCGCATTAATCTCGTGGAGAGTTGTGACGGTACTGTATCAATCATTCGTTTTATTACTCGTCGGATCAGTGGTCGATTATTTGTTTTATTACTTGCCGGATCAGCGGTTGGTCGTCCGTTTTATAACCCGTCGGATCAATGGTCAGTCGCTCATTTTATATCCCGCCAGATTAGCAGTTTCTCATCCATGGCTATATCAACCAATCAATCATAATACATCTTATTAGTTATATTTCATTCGTTCGAGTCCATAGACATCATATTTGCTTACTCATTAGTTCAAATCCATAGACCTCATATTCACATCATATCACAATAACTATATCAATATAATACTTATATATCATGTTTAATATATAGTTCCATTTTATAATAGAATAAAATGCTTACAATCCTTGAACAACTTCATCGGATTAGTCCTTGAAATGTCTAGATCCAATCTCCTCAGCTCCTGAACCATTATAATCATACAAAAAAGATAAGTTATACCAAAAATCATACCACGAAACCTCTGTATATTGAATCATTCAAATTTACTCGCCATGTATCATAGACCTCACCTCAACTAACTTGTAATAAAATCAATACTTCAAAATATCCAATTATGATAGATTCTACAAAGTTTGTACACCCAGTTAAACAAATTATTTGGATTTTAGGCTATTAACTTTTAGTAGAACTACTCAAGTCCATTACAACATCACTTACCTTCGGTCAGTAATAAATAGTAGTGCCACCTTGTTATCTACTTGAATGAATTTAAGAAAATGTAATTATTGAAGAATATGGACAATTTCTAACGCCTTTCTTGAACCAAACCTTAACCTCATGAATATGATCGGGTCATTAGTAGATCGAGTATAGACTCAATTTGGAAGGAGTTCAAAAAAATGAAAAATGTATTAGCCACTCACAATCTACTCATTTTTCTTTTCAGATTCACCTATCACACTTCTAGTGCAACACTCAAATAAGCATGACAAAAAAAACCAACTCCCAGCTCGAAAACAAGATTTGTAAAAAGGGGAAATCATTTAGCTGATTAAGCATAATACAAATTAATGATAGAAGAAGCTAACGAAATTTCCAAAACATATACAATTTTCCGAGGCTTTAGATGACGGTATCATTTACTCTTTTTAATTCAAATATTTAGCTCTTAATACCCTCAATTCAGCACCTTCGATTAAAGTGAAATCAGTGTAGAATAACTTGCAATTAGGCCAACTGATAACAAACTAGCCCTCAATCTCTTTTCTTCTCCATTCCTCTCGACTCATCCCATTCCGAAGATAAAGCATAGACGTAGCACGGAGAACACAGGTGTAAGAATCACCGTAAAATATCCCTTAATTAATAACCAATTGAAAATAGAAAATCTTAAACCCTAATTTTAGCTAAACAAATAGCCCACAATCATTCAAACTCCCCATCAATCTTAAATAATAGAATTGGTCCCCAAACAAGCAATTTAAAAGTAAAAACTCAAGGATTGTAGAACATAGCTAATCCAAAGGGAAAGAGAGCTCAATTTCCTACCTCGTCTCCCGAAACAAAACCCATGAAAATCCTCTAGAGTCTGGAACAATGAAGTGAGTACCAGATGAAATCTAAGGGAAAGGAAAGACAAAATCATGTTGGAGACTCGGGGTGCTTCGGTTCCGCTTGCTCGCTCTTCCTCTCTATCTTTCCCTTTGCCCTCTGTCTTTCCCATTCTGTTCTTCTTTGTTTTGTCTCTTTTTTGTTTATTTTTAAATAGAGTATAAAAGCCCAATACTATATTAAAACAAATGAAAAATGGTGGAAGGGAAGAAAACAAATGAATAGTACATCAGTGGGCCCTAATGGGATCTTCTGGGCTTAAATCCAAATGAATAATCTATTTTAATTTTTTTTAACCAACTCAATTACTAGTGTGGAAGAAAAATTCTCAATACTTACAATCTCCCCCACTACTAAAAATTTCACCCCTGAAATTTCTTACATAATTTTTACAATAGAAAGCATCTAAGATTTAGAGAATATTCAAGTTCCCATAGGCTCTTACATCCTGTAATGCACACTCTTATACCCTTTTGGTACTATCATCACTTAACAAAACTTGCTCAATCTCCGTTAAGATAATTGTCGATAGTCTTGTTGCACTTTAGGCTGAATATCCATGTATAAAATTCAAATACAATAATCCTTGTCTTCCTATTAAGATGTGTGTAGATAAATAAATCTAATTGGCTGAATATTGATATAGGTGTAACTGGTAGAACAAATAAATCCAAGATAAGCTCCCACCATAACAGAGAAGCCTGAGAAATAGCTGCATCAATATACTTCTGCTTTCTTCTCGTACTTCAGTTAATAGAATGAGGATATCACATTTTGAATTGCAAAAGAAATAGACCAACCAGCCAAAGGTTCTGAGAATAAACATATCCATTGTTGCTATGATATTAAAGAATATACATATGAAAAGCCACTAACTGAATCAATTTAATTTGTCAGATAATTCCTTTCAACCTCAGGAAAATCTGCTTGAGAATCCAAAGGACGGAACTTGGTAATCTTGATAGTCTATGAGAACTTGTTCTGCTTCTGATTCTATAACACTAAATTATAAAGAACTCCCCATTCTAACTCAATTATAGATACTTTAAATTTCAATGTCAAACTTCTATAATCGAGAATATTATTAGTTTTCACTGAATTCGTAAAAGTATTACTAAAACAGATAATAACACAACTGGTTAAATTCATATTTCACCATAAAACACCTCAAGTAAAATACAGACAACACAGTTCATTTTAATTCACAGATTACAATGTTGTTTGAAACAATTAAATTAATTATCACATAAAAAACATTCTTCATTCTCACAAAGAATTCATGTAAACATCACAAAATAAAATAATACTCAAATCACAACCGTAGACACTATATTCACGTAACCAATTGTCAAGCAGCAACAAAAGTAAGAACTCAATATTACTTCTCAATTATATAATTAATTAATCAGACAACCATTATATCACTGCAATGCAGAATCAATCACAAAGCAGACCCATATAAAATCATAAATTTATGCTATTATACACAATGACCAATAACTGAGCAATAACAAAACAAAGTAAAGTATAGTTTAGTTCATATCGGTTCAATATCATAGTAAAAATTAATAACATGAATAAGCACGATTAATAGCACGAAACGTTTTTTGGTGTATAAGAAGACATATAAGTTTAGAAAGGATAAAGAAAAGATGGGTAAAAGGGGCACGGAAAGTCCCACCTGTAAGATGAAATATAGAGCCTGCAATGCGAATTGTACCAAGCCCCTTTTCCGTAATACCGTGAAGTTATGAGTTGGTTTCTCTTTTGTTTTAATAACCGAGGTATCCAAGCGTCTTCCGGCATTGACTAGTGGTGGTTACGACACCTCCTCCTCGGGGCACACGCAATAGCCCGCATACCACATGTAACGGGTAAGTTAGGCGAATCTGACGAGTTCGATGGTTATAAAGTCTCCACCCACGAAGAAACACCTCTCCTGGGATTCAAATCTCGAAGGTCTACCCAGCGCTTGACCAGTGGGTTGCTCGCCCGTGGGAGTTATGAATCGGTTTGAGTTTCCGTCATTTTCAGAAGAAGCTACACTGCACAGCGATTTGTTGCTTGTAGACCACGCACACTAAGTCATGGAAAACTTTGCCCAGGGACGGATTTTTTTAGGGCTAATATCCTAATTGCACATGTATTTTGACCGAATTTTCAGTTTGAGCATGAATTTTTTTCGTATAATCTAAGAATACACGAACTTTAAAATATTTGTCCCATCTAACACGCTGTATGTTTTTTCGTTGAAACTATGGGATGATCCATGTGGCAGATTAATTACTCTTACATGGCAAACTACTGCGATGTGGCCATGCTATATCAAAGACATTAAGAAAATATCGAGTTTATCCTTAAATACTCTTCATTAATTTAAAGTTATCAATGATAATTTTGTAATTTTATCTTCTACTTCCCCTAAACATCCATGCAGCTTCCCAGAACCTGTATTATACCACAGGACTCCAGTACTCAGTTAGAACATATTTTTCTATTAATAAATAAAATCTAAAATTTAAAATAGATTAAATCAAGCAATTAACGTGCATTTAAATTAACAAAGAGTATTAAGAGGTAAATTCAACATTTTCTTAAACGTATTTGATGTGACATTGCCACATCTTCCTAGACCATGCAAAAAAGTCAACATTTTCTTAAACGTCTGAATTCAACATTTTCTTAAACGTCTTCCTGGACCATGCAAAAAAGTTCGTGCTAAAAGTGCGAATTCAACAAAGTATACTCACAATTAGATTATTTACCCTTTTTTATTTGTACAACCGGTATCCAAAAATTTAACGGATCTGACTAATCCAGTTTAAGTTGGTGCACTCATTAGAGGTAAAATTCTCTAAAAATAAAGTCTATCCATTTATAATAACAATCGAATGAATGACTTCCCTCTTAGAATGGAAAAAAATGTGGTCCCGTGACGGGCAAATCCTAGACCAAGTGGGGAAAGCATCAAACCCCTTACACACGTGAATGCGCCAAAATAGAAGTCTCGAATTCCAAATGTTTGTGAATAGTGAAAAGGAGAGTTTTGTCCCTTACGTGGATTGACTTGAGTCGAATTAGATTATTGAGAGGCTCATAAGAATTCTACATGGGGATGCAGGCAAAAAATATTTCCGAATAAATTTTTTATAATCCACTGTATAAACATGTAGAGTATAAATTAGTTTAATGATCATATATTATCTCAAATACTTCACTCATGGTAAATATGAAGTTACTGGAAAAATTTTCATCTTACGACTATGATTTACCTTTGCGATTTCTTCAGTTTGCCCGTTGTTCAATTACTTCATCACCAGACTTCATGGCAACAAGGAAATTCCAAGCGTTCAAGCCCCGCCACTAATTACGTTACATCAAGCTCTCCAGTTTAGTCAGTCAACTATAGTTTTCTCTTTGGGAACGTGGCTTTTGGTGCAAGACTTGAGTGCGCAGTTGTATCAATGTCAAATTTTTTTTTTGGTATTTAGGTAAGTTTTTATGTGGCTCTGATTAATTCAGTTTGCGGTAAGGCATAAATTTTTCCTAACATAAGCTTTCTCAATTTACAAGGACTCAAATCCAAGTTTTTTGCTTGGGAGGACCAAGTGTCAAACCACTAGATGTTCATGTCTATAAGCTTCTTTTTTCTGTGATAAATGAGGCTCACGATTCTAGTATAAAAATATGAAACAAAGATAAATAAGAACTACATATATAACTCTCACGGTAAAAATCGGGATCAGAACCTTTATATTGTTAATCAGAATCTCGTATCATTGTGCCAAGACCATATCCTTCTGCAGGCTACTTCAGTTTACACGTGTTGGATGACCGAAGAGCCCTCCAATTTGTCAGCTTCCACTTATTTTCCTAAAAGCAAATTCCAGCCAATCCACATTGTTCATGGCTCAATCAAGTGGGGGCTAACGTGCAGAAAGCAACGTATCACTAACAACCGGAGCAACTGCTGCAAAGTTTTACGGTTTTATTCGGAGTAAATTGTATGAAAAATTATGACGTTTGATGAATTTTTTACTGTCACAACTCTTAAGAATACAAGAATTTGTCACGTGCTTTTCGTTTTTTTTTTTTCACGAAATTTTACGGAGTTAATTCTATTAAAATTTTTCATTTAGTTGCGATGTGGTATACTGACACGATACTTTTATTGTTGACTTGGCATTTTTTTATACAGAGATAGAGAAATTGTTGCAAATTACATCCTGTATTGAACATATTATAAAATTAATTTTAAATACAATAAATATGGGTACTAACCAACCACCACTTTAGGAGATTACGTAAATATGAATATAATCTTTCACAGTTGAATAACAAACTTTACTTAGTATCGGAGCAGGTTTACGATCTTTTTCTGCAACAATAATAAACACGATCCCATCTGGTCAAATTTTGTTGTTTCTCTACTTGCATGTAAGTGAGAATAATGTCTCAACAATAAATAATGATAAGTTAGCAGTCACATGCGTTTAATTGAAAAAATCTAACGGGTTAGGTTCGTGATGTTTAACTAAAAAAAGGAAAGTACGTAATGATTTCTTATATTTTTGGAGGCCATGACAAAATAAAAAATTTAGTTAGATGACGTGATTTAATAGGCAATTTACCATTTTATTTATCATGTATTAAGACTAATTCAAAAGCAATATCTATTACTTTAAAGGAGAAGTAGGGTGGTTTTGGTTGCTTTTTCCTTTTTCAAAACTACCATTCATCTCTATTTAGCTTTAATGATAGTTTTAATTGCTTTATTGTCATTTAATTATTTCAAAATAATTACTTCACTTATTATTCCTTTTTTCACTATAATAATTTTCATCTTGAAAATGTATATGAATCTCTCAATAGTTGTGATTATATGAACTATTTACTGACAGGATGTGTCATTCAATAACTGTATTTTTTATATATTTTATATTCGAAGAGTTTTGATTTATGGAAATAGGGCAGTTGATTGATTTGTTTCATTCATGCATAACAGTATTTCTTTTTTTTTTTTTTTTTATCTTTTTTGATTGTTTTCGATGGTCTTTAACATGCTTAGCATGAGTCGTTCGTTAGTAATCTTTTAATTCACGATTAAGCGAGTAGATGCGTAAACTCCTCCTCTCCTTTTATTTTAATTAATATGTATTTACAGAGAAAGTACTGCATAGATTACCCACTACATGCAAGAGTTTCTAAGGCTGCTAGAATCATGAACGAATAATGCGAAGATGCATGCACTCAACGCTATTTCCATCAATTTCCTGTATATATAGAGGGGGAGGGGGAGGGAGAGAGAGAGGAAGACTTGCATTCACATTCGTTCATCCTTGTCCATCTGAAAGTCTTACATCTCTTGCTCCCAAAAAAGAAAGGCAGAACTAAGCCATGTCCATTCCAGTTTTCTTTATGTTCCTTCTTCCAGTGAACTTCATATCAACTTCCATGGCATCCCCCGTACCTCTTCAATCCAAACATCTGGGCCATGCCGATGAATGCGAGGCCCTGCTCCAGTTCAGTGATTCGCTCACGATCAACAACAGGATCGAGTCCAGAAGTGTTTGTATTAACGATAACCTTAATTACACTTCCCGACCAAGGACAGCCTCGTGGAAGAACGGCACTGATTGCTGCAAATGGGATGGGATCTCTTGTGACAATGCTACTGGTAGGGTGATTGCGGTTGACCTTGTGTGCAGCTATCTTGAAGGTGCCCTCCATTCCAACAGCACCCTCTTCTCGCTTCATGACATCAAAGTCCTCTACCTTGGAGGTAACAATCTCTCTGGAAATATACCGACTTCGATCTGCCAAAAGAGTTTGCTGCAAAATTTGGAATTGTCGGATAACAATCTTTACGGCACCATTCCGCCGTGTCTATGGAACCTAAGCAACCTCCAACAGTTGGACTTGAGTTTCAACCGAATCCAAGGACAGCTTCCGAAATCTCTAGCAAATTGTACACAATTGAAAGATCTAGACCTTACCGATAATGAAATAACCGATGCTTTTCCCTACTGGCTAAAAATTCTCCCCTTGAAATACCTGCAATTAGGGGGGAACAACTTCCATGGCTTCATCGAACCAAATCCCGTACTATTTCCCTTCCCGCGTCTTGAGTATTTTCTTATAGGCTCCAGCAATCTTTCCGGTCGCTTGCCCACAGATTATTTTCTACGGTCGAATCTTACATTCATTGATTTGAGCAATAACTCTTTTGATGGTAGCATGCCCATTCCACCTTCGACTGTGGAAATATACAACATCGGCTACAATAGGTTTGAAGGGCACATCCCATTGTCTATATGCAGTGTGACCAATCTTTTAGAGGTCGATTTGTCGAATAATAGTTTCACCGGCAGCATACCTCAGTGTCTGTTAAATGTGGGCGCTGGCCTAGTGTACCTTAACTTAGCGATGAATCAATTACGAGGAACTGTACCTGGAATTTATGCCCGAAACAGGTGCAGCCTGAAGGGCATTGTCTTGAGTCAAAATCATCTGACAGGCACACTTCCAAGGTCCCTGGCGAGGTGCAAAAGCTTGGAATTTCTAGATCTCAGTGATAATGAAATGGAGGACTATTTTCCTAATTGGCTTGAAGCTCTCCCCAACCTGTGCTTTCTCTCTTTAAGATCCAATAAGTTCCATGGTCTAATTAACAGAACCCGGGCAATCCATCCCTTTTCGAAGTTGCATGTTTTTGATATCTCCAGCAATTTTTTCTCCGGCGACATTCCAACCCAGTACATAGTCAATTTCAAAGATATGGGAGCTAGAGACATAGGACAAGGAAAGCGGTATTCCACCATTATGATCATGAAAGGGGCAAAGCGGCAGATCCCTCGCATCGGAAAGTGGTTCTTCTCAATCGACATATCATGTAACAGCTTTCAAGGGGAGATCCCGGAGGATATTGGAAAGTTAAGATCGCTCAAAGGACTCAACTTTTCTCACAACAAACTTACGGGGGCCATCCCATCTTCCCTCGGGAATTTGACTGATCTTGAATGGCTAGACCTGTCATCGAATGATCTCACTGGACAGATTCCAAGTGCTTTAGCGAACCTCACATTTCTGTCCACGTTAAATCTCTCCAGCAACCAGCTTACGGGACCTATTCCTCAAGGCAGGCAATTTAACACATTTATGAGCGATTCGTATGCTGGGAATCCTGGTCTGTGTGGATTGCTTTTGTCGAGAGCATGCGGAGTCAATTTAACGCCATCACTGACTCCGACTTTCCAGGAAGAACCGGAGAGTGGAAGTTGGATTGAATGGAAAGCGGTACCAATGGGCTATGGATGCGGGCTTATATTCGGGGTCTTTGCTGGATACATGGCTCTTCGGATTGGGAGGCCCCTCTGGCTCACGAGGATGATTGAAAACAAAACGCAGAGTCTTCAGACAAGGGCTCGTGGAAGGTAAGCAAATCCCTCGACAAAGTCCCTCCCTCCCTCCCTTGAAAACTTTAACGATTCCACTCATATATTATTTGCATTCATTTGATTCTCGGGATATTTCGGAACAATCCATACAAAGTGATCTTTATCATGATTTTATGCACCTTTTCATCTTAACATGCTACTTCTATTAGCATCTTATCCAATAGTGGAGTTTTTGGGAGGAAAACCGTTAAGTGTCATTTTGTATTATGTCAGATAGCTATTTTCTATCAGTAAAAGGAGGATAGTAATAGTGGCGACCCAGGCACCTCACCGCGACGTAATATTCGGGCTTCCATATTAATAATATTTCTTAATAAAGTAAACATGAGCAGTGCATTGCGCACATCCGAATGGGGATGCAAACATAACTTAAACTTCTGAAGGTTAATGTATAAGAACAATAAAAAGGGAAAACTTTTTTTTTTCTTATAGCTGCCAAAGAGCTCTCCTGTTCCTTTTTATGTACGTCTTTAATTATGTCATGTAGTTCAGTCCATTCTCTGACAAACTATTAAATGTTGATGACGTGATATCAACGTTATTTCCATGGAGGCTTTTTTGCTATAGTGGCAAGCACCTGCGATGCCCCTTACATGTATTGATGAGGTGGCATCAAATGTGCTTGCAATGCTACCAGACGAAGTTCACGTAGAAATGATGTTACTACCATGTTAACATTAGAAAACGGTACATCAGGGAACGAATTGAATTATAGATTTAACATTGTAGGACTTACTTAATCAATATAAAGCATATAGGACTAGGCGAAGATATAGGACTCTTATTTCTTTTTCTTCTCTTTTGGGTCTATAAGAAATCCTAACATTGTAGGACTTACTTAATCAATATAAAGCATATAGGACTAGGCCAAGATATAGGACTCTTATTTCTTTTTCTCCTCTTTTGGGTCTATAAGAAACCCTGTAAGTCATGATTAATTATGATTTGAATATCTACTCTATGATTGGTGGATTTATACGCTTTGTAGGTCGACCTACTCAAACTTGGAATTAATGAAAGTTGTCTTAAAAGTTGCTATTTAAAGGATGCTCCTGTTAGTGGCAATGCTCCGGAAACTTATGCTATAGGCTGCAGGGTTCAATCCATGCACATTGTGATGCTATTATTTCAAGAAATTCTAAGCACAATGTGTATCGACTTGCATGCACTCTTCAGTAACTTTTCCTTTTTCCTTTTCTTTCATGCAAAAAATGGCATTAGGAGGACTCGAGGTTGATGAATGGGGCAACAGAAAGTAAGGCTCAGCAGTAAGGTCGTGCTTTCGAGATCGCGAAGATCTTCTTCCTACAGGGATTGGGTGGATTTTCCTACTTGTTCGTTCGCGTGTTAAATCTCGTACTCCTGCACCATCTACTTTATGTCAGTGATCGTATGTTGTATGGTCTTCTTTTCCCTTTTTGTTTTTTTTGCTGGTTGATGTTACTCTGTGGTCTTCAAAAGTCTCACCAGTCATATTCTGTTAAATGTTCTCGTCAGTTTTATGTCTATATACAGATGAAATGAAGTTGTGGTCTGCAACGAATTCTCGGACTCACAGAACAAAAACCTTTTATTAACTTCTTCCGGCTAGAAAAGCATATAAGACTACATCATGAATCTTGCACGTGCTCATTTGAATTTTGGATACCGAGGATTCCATATTAGTGAAAAAAAAGTATATATAAACTGTAGATATTCGATTTCTTGTGGTAGTGCCAATTGTTGAAGAATCAACTCCATATCGGGCAAATAAAATATTGAAATATAGTTTATAAGAAAACCGATACCACCAACCTATTGATCAATTTAAGCTTTTGGATTGTGTGGGCTCAACATCAGGTGGATATTTTACGTGGTATTAGAGCAGGTTATTGTCCCCGTGAATTTGAAACATGATGGAATCCGTCGGTATAAATATGCGTGAAGACTCGTCAAAACTATGCGATGGATACGCTGTCGGTAGGCTCTATTGTACATTCTCCACAAATTTCTGATGGATAATCTGTTAGAAAATTCCTTGAATGAATTTCAGACAGATTACCGACGGATACATTGTCGGAAATATGTGTCCCATTTTCAGGCGACTTATTATCTATTGAAATTTTCTGTTGCCATTGCCGAGGGATTCTTGCCTACATTGTTGTTGTCGATAATATCCGACGGAATTTAGCAGTTTTCTCATAGCGGTAGGTGGATGGACTCGCTTCAGCCTGACCTTAGTTCAAGCAGGTTGTGACTCGATCCAAGCACAGGTCAGGTCAGGTTAAGATTTATCCCCGGACATGATCGATTTCAATGTATCCCAACTTGATCCATTACATAATATTATATAATTATATATTTTAAAATTATTTTGTATTCTGTTAGTGAGAACTATTGCTTAATAAATAACATGATACTTTTCATGTAGTAAATTTTAACCTTATTTAACTATGTAACATAATAATAAATCTGTATTGTATCTTAGACTATATTTAACATAGTTTTTAACAATTTTTAAAATCAGGTTGAAATGGGCTGGGTGGTTTGAGATGGCCCGTGATGGGCAACGAGTCAAGCTGGGTCGACGAGTCGAAGGGGACATGGTCGGTCCTAGTCTTTAAATATCCATCCCAAGCTGGCCCATTGCCATCCATAACCATAATGTAATTGTTTAACACCTTGTGTGATAATGTTATGGAGGATGAATCTTGGTAAAGACATAGACAGATTGCTCCCTGGATGCATTATGATGGATATGAATAATTCATTGAGAACTCTGGTTATCAATATACTTCATTCACTCTTGAATAATAGAAAACCTTGCCTAGCGACCACTTGTTGTTTTTCTTTTATTTTTATCAGTACCATTGTTGTCCAAAAATTTAATGAATCCCGATCAATTAAGTTTGATTTGAGTGGACCCATTAGGAATAGAACTCTTCCAGTTAAATTCTCTCCATTCACAAAATTATGAGGAACCGCTTCCCTTTCAGCATGGAAAAAAATGTGTCCGCTTGTCGGGCAAATCCTAGACCAAGTGGGGAAGCATCAAACTCCTTATGCACGTAAATATGTCAAAGCAAAAGGCCCCGCCGAGAGACAATGCAACTAGTAAAAGGTCTTTCGCGGTAAGAGCACTGAGACTTCAAAAAACTGACGTCAGTTCAAGAGATTTCACACTTGGTCCCCTTGAATAAAAGTCTCAGACTCAAGTGTTTGTGAATGGTGAAAGTTAGATTAGTTAGAAGCTCAGGTTTCCACATACTAGAGGAATTTAGAAAAAGTCCCAAATTTGAGCATTTACGAATGGTAAAAGTTAGATTAGTTGGAGACTTGGAATTCTGGATACTAGTGGAATAGTAGACAAAAAAATTCATGAATAAATTTTTTTATAATCCACAGTATAAATGTGCTGAATATTAATTAGTTTGATGATCATATAATACCTAAAATCCTTCATTCATGGTAAATATGAGTTACTAGAAAAACAGTCATTTTACAGTCATGATTTACCTTCACGATCTATTGAGTTTACCCGTCATTCAATCACTTGATCACCGGACTCCACGGTAATAAGTAAAAAAAGGACTTCTTGGTTAAATCAATTTTGTTTAGCAATAGTAGTAAATTTGAGTTCACTTGGTTAAATTCTCCTATTTCTCTGTTTGTGTGTAGAAAAATGACACATCAACAATATGTTACCATTTAGTGGAAAAATCTAATAGAGTTAGTTCTGTAACATTTTGTAAAAAAAGGAAAAAAAAAAAGAAGAAAGAAAAGCACGTGAAAATTTATCATATATTAAGGCTAATCCAGAAGCAACAAAATCTTTTGATTCATAAGCAAGTGAGTAGATTTATCAACTCCTCTTCCCCTCTTATTTTAACTAAATGTATCTATAGGGAAAGTATTGTATGTAACGGACAATAGCACTGACATAATATTATAAACTAATAGGATTATATGATTCTAGGTTTTTTTTTTATTTTTAAGATTTTAGTAAAATATCTTAAAATAACTTAATTTTATTAGTTTGCAGAACCATGTAAGTAATTAGGTGGGAGGGCAATGTATGCAAGACTATGATAAGTCGGACAGATGCAAGCAAACCGTGGTTTCAATATAATGCAGATATGGTCAATCCCTCATAACTCGTATGGATACTTTGCAAGCCCATGGGACATGTAAGTCTGGCAACATCGGCTATAAAGGTGACTCGAACTTTGTTCACGGTCTATCAAACTTGATTCTTTGCCAATGGAATCGGACTGTTTAACCGCCAGGAACTCTATTGGCTCGACCTGTGGTTTCATTCGCTTCAACAATTTGTAAACTTTCGAGCACTGCTCATTGGATTGCAGAAAAAAATGGTGGTGCTGTTCTCGGCTGCTTTCTGCTGTGGAGATGCATGGGACAATATGCGAAGGTATCGGTTGGTCTTGTGACTTTTGCTTTAAGGCGGGCCAGTGAGACATAGAGCTTAACAGTCATATACGAGACATTGGGAATTCGGGTTTCGGTCGAGATTTGGTATTTTGATGCAGAAGTTTATGGAAGCATATGCATATGTATGCAGTCATGAAGGCAAAAACAACTGTTTCTTGTATTGTATAGATTACATTCTTAGCATAGCATCTCCCATTTCTGAGTTATAATCCATTTGATGAGGTCCGGTTGGATGAGATGTCTTCATATGTATTGAAAGGGATGTTGGTGCTTAAAGTGTTTGATGCAATCTTCGGGTTTTAACCATATGCTAAAAACTCGAATTCGTCGGTCGTCTGCTGGAAGGAAAAGAAACACATTTTCATATGACAAGAAGGCATTTTAAGAAATCTAATCCAACTACTTAATTTATGAACAATCTCAAGAAATTTCCGAGAGTTCAAAATGTTATGTCACACTAGGAATGTGCCTTTAATCCTATGACAAATTTCCTTTTTTTTTTTAAATCAAAGTTGTCTCATGTTGGTATTTATTTTAGTCTTATCGGAGAGAGTGTATTGTGTGTGATTAATATATTCTGTCACAGTGCTGACGTGGTGTCACACACCAATAAGATTCAAACATTTTAAAATTTTTCTTTTAAAATCCTAAAAAAAAGCTCTAAAAATTAGTTAATTTTATTTGATCTAGATGTTCATGTCATCGTCTAAGCATCTGCTTCGGCAATAAAGGAGGCATATGAGACTAGTACAAGAATAAGAAATAAACATAAATAAGAAGTACATAGCTTCATGGTGAGAATATAACTCAAAATCTTTAAATTAAGAGAAAGAGTCTACCCACATTCTCGGTCCAAAGATTACTTTAGTTGACGCGTCTTGGATGACCGGAAAGTCCTCAAATTTGTCAGCTTCCAAAATCTTTATTTAGCGTAAGTTGCTAGAAAAATTATGACGTTTGACGAAATTTTTTATTTTATTATGACTTTTAAAGATACAAGAACTTGTCACTTGCTTTTTATCTTTTTTTTCTTCCGGAAATGTCATGGAGTGACCAAAATTAAAATTATTTATTTAATTGCTAAATCGATCAATAGTTTAATACAATGATTTAATAAAGAAAAGAATCTTACGCTTCATAATCATTTTTTTGGTCTGTACTACTGATATTTAAAAGTCTAAAAAACATTGACTAATCTAATTCGAGTCAAAATGGCACACTAAAGGATAAAACTCTCACAAGATAAATTTTCTCCATTCACAATATTCGAATCCGAGACATGCTTAAGGGGAAAAGTCGTACTACACCTCAACCTAATCCACCTTGGTAACAATTCATGATCATTTTCTCTACCTCTATAATGGTCCAATGACTAGATTTTAGATTTTCCTATCTCAGTATTCAGGTCCTACAAAGGTTCCGTGAAGGTTTAGAGTTAAGGGATCCCAATAAGCCTGACAACACGTGTCGTATTGTGTTTAAATGCTCGTTTAATAAATGGGTCATAAATTTGAAATACGAACATGATCTATTTAAAACCGAGTTAACATGACACAGTATGTTTAACCCGTATAACTGAATATGTATGATGTAATTGTAATTTTAACTTAATATGCTTAAATGAGTTAATGGGTTACATGACCTGTTCAGATATGAAACCCATTTATACTTAACTTGAATCTGCCTAATTCCGTGTTGTGTCGTGTTAGGTTATCATATTCTATCAAAAGTTGCCAGGCCCCCGGTTGAGGATTAAATATTTAGTGAGTTTTACCCATCAATTGTAAATGTGTAAAAGTCAACTAGAAATGATTCAAAATGGAAGGTCTCACTAAGTTCCTATATATCCAACTTTTTTTAAATCAATTTTGTTGGCCTCTTAGATGTTCGTAACTGATGAGTAGGTAGCAGTAGTGACGATCTAGCCACTCTTCACTATGTAATATTCGAGCTTACGTGTTCAACCGCTAATGTATTAGATAATCTGAACAACTAATACTAACATTGAGCCTCTTTTAGCAATATTGCTCAGGGTGAGACTTGAAATTGTGATCTTGACCTCGTCAAACCGTATGGAGCGAGTTTTATGCCATTATATTCAATTTACTCATTGACCGAGAAACTTATATATTCTCACACATGGCTGTATATGAAAGTAAATTTCATGGTGCGCATAGTATCCGTCGAAAATATATCCGGAACTCAATTTTCTAACGGATCCTTGACGGATTAAATCTGTTGTGAAAACTCCCGTCACAAATTTTCGCTAGTTGAAATTTTGTCAAGAATCCGTCATGCACTGACGAATAGTCCGTCAAGAACTCCATAGGAACTTCTAACAAATAGCTAGTGGATAATCCGTCGGAAAATTCCATAGGGAATTCCCGATGGATTATATAAGAATTATCCAATGGTAATCCATCATAAACTAATTAATATATCTATTTAAGTATATTAATTAAAATAATTTAATAAATTAATCAATTATTGATGAATTTAGTTTATATTTATCAAATAAATTGATTATTCTCAAGAAATAAGATGAACAGATTATTCATGATTACTACTATTTCGTTAATTAAAATATTTTCAATCCACAATGCATGTAATTAAACTTAAAAACAACATTATTTGGTCTCAAACATGGATGCAGAGACATCTCCCGTTTCATCGTCGCCGCCATTCATTGAAATACACGTAGGAGTGGGAATTCCTCCCCCACTCAGTGAGGCCTCTTTTTCATCTTTCGATGGCCACTCATCATCTCGCTGTAGTGAGCACCTCCCTTGAAAAATTGAAGGCGTCCCATAAGTGATCCTTATCGATGGAATTCCAATCCACAAGCATCTGCCAATTTACCAAATAAATATTTTAGTTAGCAAGTGAAAAGGATTAATAATAAAAAATCTAATTTGTAATTAACAATTTACCTTCAAAAATTAAAATATAATTTGTAATTAACAATTTACCTTCAGACAGATTACCAATAGATATGTCGTTTGCTGTGTCGTGTCCTATTTTCAGGTGACTTATTCGTTAGGATTTGCTGTCGCCATTGCCGATGGATTCTCACCTATAGCTTTGTTTTCGGTAATATCCGTCATGGTTTATCAGTTTTCTTGGAGTGGTAAGAGCATGGGCCCGCTTTAGCCTAACCTCAGTTCAAGCAGGTTATGACTCGACCGATGCATAGGTCATGTCAGGTTAAGATCATCCTATGACATGTTTGATTTCAATCTATCCCAACACGATCCATTACATAATATTATATAATTATATATCTTAAAATTATTTTTTATTTAGTTTGTGAGAAATATCGCTTAATAAATAACATGATATTTTTTATTTTATTAAAATTAGGTAAATTTTAACTTTATTTGACTATATAATATAATAATAAACCTATATGGTATCTTAGATTATATCTAACATAGTATTTGACTTTGGTAGAACTCTAGTTATCACGGTGGAGTCTAGTAGTCTCGAACTATTCTCAAAACCTATTATTATATTACTTGTTTGGCACGTGTTTTTGCATACTATTGATTTTATACTCTATCATGCGTAGAATTGATTCCGAAATTTTGAATTGCACAGTATCCTATTTAATGAGAGAACTGGACCTACCTTAATCTTATTATACCGTAGGTTTTGAATATGTTATTAGAACCTATTTATTTTTCCTTTTCATATATTATTAAACTTATGAATATAAAATTATTTCAACATCTTTTATAAGATTTATTAGTGTTAAGTAATTAAATATATTATAGGTTTTCATAAATTTTATTTAATTTTTAAAAACTTAGAATAATTTGATATACTAAAACTTAAAATTCGTTTTAGTTCATTTTAGATGAAGTTTTGTTTATGTGAAATTTGTCAAGTTTGAAAGACAGCTTCCATAAAATGAGAAGGATACATTAATATGAATTTTTTTTTTGCTTAGTAAAAATTAATAATATGAATAGGCATAGTATTAATATCATGAACTTTTTTTTTTGTGTATAAGGAAACACATAAGTCTAGAAATGGTGGAAGAAAGATAGGGTTAAAAGAGATATGGAAAATCCTATAGGTGAGATCGAATCCAGGACCTCTATGTCACAAAGCGAGAGCGGTATGAATTGTGTTAAGCTCTCTTTCCCTAATAGCATGAAGTTATGCCTCCGAGGAACATACTCGCCAGTAAGGTGACAATATGCAATAGATCAGTTCAGGGTTCGACTCTCTTAGGGGTTGGTATCTGGGGTTTGGTGGTGGGTCCTATACTGTATAATGCACTGACCGGTAGATTAGTCGGTTGTAACGGTATCTAATACCACCGATATAAAAAAAATAGCATGCAGTTATTGATCGATTTCAGTCATTGTCAGAAGAAGAAGCTACACTGCGCACCGATTGGTTCCTTGTAGACTACGCGCACTAAGTCATCGAAGACTTTGCCCGGGGACTACTTTTCTTTTTTGGTTTACTTTTATAGTTGATATTTAGAAATTTAACGAGTTCTCAATAATTAAGTTAGAGTTGAGTTGATCCACTAAAGGTAAAATTATTTTCATTCACGAGACTCGAATGAATGACTTCCCTCTTTGAATGGGAAGAAAAAAATTGTCGTCGAATGACGGGCAAATCCTTGACCAAGTGGGAAAGCATCAAACCCATTCCACACGTAAATGCGTCAAGATAAAAGTCTCCTGCTGGAAAGTTTGTGAATAGTGAAAATTCTATCCGAGAAAGTTTTATTCGTTAGACTTAGGTTAACTTGGCTCGAATTGAATTATTGAGAAGCTCATATAGATTCTGCATAACAGTGATGCAGGCAAAAAAAATTCTTGAATAAATTTTTTATGATGCATGTTATGAATATGTAGAATATTAATTAGTTTAATGATTATATAGTATCTCAACTACTTCATTCATTGGTAAATATTAAGTTACTGGACATTCTTCATCTTACGGTGATGATTTACTTTTACGATTTCTCGAGTTTACCCGTCATTCAATTACTTCATCACCGGACTTCACTGCAACAAGTAAAAAAGCAATCCACCCATTTTTCCTTACTCCTTACGAATAAATTCCAAGCGTTCAAACCCCACCACTAGTTACGTCACATCAAGCTCTTTAGTTTAGTCAGTCAACTAAAGTTTTCTCTCTGGGAACGTGGCTTTCGGTGGAAGACCTGAGTGCGCAGTTCTATCAATGACAATGTTTTTTTTTTTTAATATTGGGAAGTTTTATATAGTTCTGATTAATTCAATTTGAATCAGGTCGTTCCACTAATGTGTAAATCTTTTCTAACATAAACTTTCTCAAATTACAACAACTCGAATCCGAACTGTTTACTTGGGAGGATCAAGTGCCCAACTAGTGGATGTTCATGTCCATAAGCTGCTTTTTTGGGTGACAAAGGAGACTCATGAATCTAGTTACAAGGCTGTGAAACAAAGGTAAATAAGGACTATATAACTTTCACGGTAAGATCGAATTCAGAACTTTAGACGGTCAATCAGACTTTGGTATCATTGTATTAAGATGATATCCTTCCACAAGCTACTTCAGCTCACGCGTCTTGGATGACTGAAAAGTCCAATTTGTCAGCTTCCATTTATTTCCCTAAAAGCAAATTCCTACCAATGCACATTGTTCGCGGCTCAGTCTAATAGTGGCTATCGTGCGGAAAGCAGCCTATTACTAACAATCGGAGCAGCTGCTGTAAATTTTTACGGTTTTATTTATCATGTATTAAGGCTAATTTAGAAGCAACATAATCTTTTAATTCACGAGCGAGTGAGAAGATGTGTAAATTCTCCTTCCCCTTTTATTTTAATTAATATGTATTTACAAGCACTATATGTATTGCTTGTTACATGTAAGAGTTTCTCGGCGGCTAGAATCATGGACAAATAATGCGAAGATGCATGCACTCACCACTATTTCCAACAGTTTCCTGTATATATATAGAGAGAGAGAGAGGAAGACTTGCATTCACGTTCGTTCATCCTTGTACATCTGAAAATCTTATGTCTCTTGCTTCCATAAGAGAAAGACAGAGCTACATCATGTCCATCTCAGTTTTCTTTCTATTCCTTCTTCCACTGAACTTCATATCTCCTTCCATGGCATCCCCCGTGCCTCTTCCATCTAGACATCTGGGCCACGCCGATGAATGCGAGGCCCTGCTCCAGTTCAGTGATTCACTAACGATCAACACCAGGATCGAGTCCAGAAGTGTTTGTATTAAAGATAACTTTAATTACAGCTCCCAACCGAGGACGGTCTCGTGGAAGAACGGCACAGATTGCTGCAAATGGGATGGGATCTCTTGTGACAATGCTACTGGTGGGGTGATTGCGGTTGACCTTGTGTGCAGCTATCTTGAAGGTGCCCTCCATTCCAACAGCACCCTCTTCTCGCTTCGTGACATCGAAGTCCTCTACCTGGGAGGTAACAATCTCTCTGGAAATATACCTACTTCGATCTGCCAAAAGAGCTCGCTGGAAGATTTGGATTTATCGGATAACAATCTTTTCGGCACCATTCCGCCATGTCTAGGGAACCTAAGCAACCTCCGATACTTGTACTTGAGTTTCAACCGAATCCGAGGACCGCTTCCAAAATCTCTAGCAAATTGTACACAATTGGAAGATCTAGACCTTTCCGAGAATGAAATAACCGATACTTTTCCCCACTGGCTAAAAACACTCCCCTTGATAGGCCTGCAGTTAGGGGGGAATAACTTCCATGGCGTCATTGAACCCAATCCCATATCATTCCCATTCCCATATCTCGACCTGCTGATTTTAGGTCCTAACAGTCTTTCTGGTCGATTGCCCTCGGATTATTTTCTACATTCAAATATTACATTCATTTCTTTGACCGGTAACTCTTTTGATGGTAGCATGCCGATTCCGCCTCTGGCTGCTGAAATTTACAGCATCAGCTATAATAAGTTTGCAGGACACATCTCAACTTCTATATGCAACGCGACCAATCTTTCAGTGGTCGATTTGTCAAATAATAGCTTCAGTGGCAGCATACCTGGGTGCCTCTTAAATATGGGAGCCGGCCTAGAGGACCTTAACTTAGGAATGAATCAATTCCGAGGTCCTATACCGAGAATTTATTCCCGAAACAGCTGCAGCCTGAAGCGCATTGGCTTGAGCCAAAATCATTTCACAGGCACGCTTCCAAGGTCCCTGGCGAGGTGCAAAAAATTGGAATTTTTAGATATCAGTGACAATGAAATAGAGGATTATTTTCCTAATTGGCTTGAGGCTCTCCCCAACCTGTACGTTCTCTCTTTAAGGTCCAACAAGTTCCATGGTCCAATTACCAGAACCCGGGCAATCCATCCCTTTTCGAAGTTGCATATTTTTGACATCTCTAGGAATAGTTTCTCTGATGGCATCCCGACCTGGTACATCGTCAATTTCAGAGATATGGCAGGCAAAGACGAAGAACAAGGAAATCTGGAATATGTTGCCCAGTATTTGATAACTTGGTATTCCACGAATGTGATTATGAAAGGGGCAGAGTGGAAGCTTGACCGCATTCAAAAGTCGTTTGCATTAATCGACATATCAAGTAACAGCTTTCAAGGGGAGATCCCGGTGGACGTTGGAAATTTAATATCGCTCAGAGGACTTAACTTTTCTCACAACAAACTTATGGGGGGCATCCCGTCTTCCCTCGGGAATTTGACCGTTCTCGAATGGCTAGACCTTTCATCAAATGATCTCACCGGACAGATTCCAAGAGCTTTAGCGAACCTCCCATTTCTGTCCACGTTAAATCTCTCCAGCAACCAGCTTACGGGGCCTATTCCCCAAGGCAGGCAATTTAACACGTTTAGGAACGATTCATACGCTGGGAATCCTGGTCTGTGTGGATTGCCTTTGTCGAGAGCATGCGGAGTCAATCCAAAGCTATCTCCTACTCCGACTTTCCAGGAAGATGTAGAGCATGGAAGTTGGATTGAATGGAAAGCGGTACCGATAGGCTATGGATGCGGGCTTGTATTTGGGATCTTTGCCGGATACATGGCTCTTCGGATTGGGAGGCCCCTCTGGCTCATGAGGATGATTGAAAACAAAACGTACAGTCTTCAGACAAGGGCTAGAAGAAGGGCTCGTGGAAGGTAAGCAAATCCGTGCACAGAGTTCTTCTCCATCTTGAAAACTTTGATGAATTCCACTCATATATCATTTGCATTCGTTTGATTCTCAGGATATTTCGGAAGAATCCATATATAGTTTATCTGTAATATGCTCTTATGCATCTTTTGATCTTATTTTGCATCTAACTTCCCTGTGGAGCCTCTCCAAATGTGTAGTTTTTGGGAGGCAAGTCGATAAGTGTCCTGACAATGAGAAAGTCTTGTTTTTAATGGGTGCACCACATAAAAGTACTATAGTGCTGTCACAAACTAATAATATCCTCTTAATTTTAGCACTTTGATCTTACCGTTAATTTTTTTATCTAAAAAGTATAGTCTAACCGAAACAGAACATTTCATTCAAAAATTATATTTCAACAAAAAAATGTTTCTCAATAATAATGAAAAAAGAAAAGAAATAAATGAAAATGAAAAATATCGATAAAATTTTATTGGTTGTCACATTCCCCTCAAAATTGAGACCATTTCCTATTGAAATTCATTAATTGATATCATTATTATAAATTTGTCTTATTCTGAAAAAATGAGTCCTATTTTTAGAATGGATACTTGTTAGTAATCAATATTTCCTTAATTAAAGATAGATACGCTTAAAAATATTTTTGTTTAAAAATAACATTTAGAGATGAATTCTTTTTTGTATGAAATATGCTCTTTTGATGGAAAAAGTAATAGTAGGACTAAAGCATCAAAAACTCAAAAATATTTTTGTTGTAAAATAATTTTAGATGAAATATTCTTTTTTTGATAGAATGTACTTTTTTTTTGGAAAATCTAACGATATGATCAAAGATGTAAAAACGTAAAAGGTTAAAAATGTGAATGGTTAAAAATAAAAATTTGAAACGAGAATGATAAAAATATAAAAGATTAAGATTAAAAGTGCTTTTTTTCCCTAATTCTCTATGTTCATATGTTTTTAGACAATAAAGTCCTGTATATTTTAAATTGGTCACACCAACCAATCTTAAAATACTAATCATGTTATATTGTTTAGTTCATTCATTGACGAACCGTTCACCATAATATCATTTCCCCATGTGAACCTTTTTGCTATGGTGGCAAGCACATGCAATGTTACTTGTATATGGCCGATGAGGTAGCATTGCATGTCTGCCAGCTGCCATGTCACCAAATGAAGTCCACCTGGTAATGATGCTTACTGCCACGTTATCACTAGTTAACTGTACGTTAGAGGATAAACTGAACTATATAATGACATTAATGGTTTAAGACCGATTTGGCCAATTTGAAACATATTGGGCTTGATATCGAAAAAAAAAAAAAAAACAAATATAGAGTACTCCCGCTTCTTCTTCTCTTCTTTTAATGCATAAAGAACCTGGTAAGTTATGATTAATTCAAATTTGAGTATCTTATAAATGAAGAAATTCACAACTAGTAGATTTAACACACATTTAGTAGGCCAAACTGCTCGAACCTGAACTGGAAGTCGTCTTATAAGTTGCCATTTTCAGGATGCTCCCCTGTTTGTAGCAATGCTCAGAAAACTTATGTCATAGGTTAAAGGATACAGTCCTCGTTGTGATGATATTATTTCTAGCTAGAAATTCTATGCAATATATGTATCTATTTGCATGCACTATGTGCAATTGCCGTAATGCAAAAGGATTAACTATCAACTTTCCTTTCCCTATCAATCCAAAAATGGCATTTTAGGAGGACTCGAGTTCAATGAATGTGGAAACATTAACAGAGGCTTGGTGGGTTGCAAGTCGAAGGTCGTGATTTCGAGATGGTGAAGATCTTCTTCCTAGCAGGACCAAGTGGATTGTTCGGCTTGTTATATGTTAAACCTTGTACTCCTAGACTAGACCATATATTTTCTGTCATTGAATGAATGTATGTCCTATGGCCTTAGTCTTTCTGCTGGTAGATTTCACACTATGGTCTTTAAAGTCCTAGCATTGCCTCATGTGATTCGCCAGTCATACTGTATTATAAGTTCTCTCCAGTTTTATCTCTATAAATATATGGATGAAGTTGCGGTCTGCAACGAAAAGCTTCTCTCATTTTTTTCATGATAAAGGAGGTTCATGAGCCTAATATAAGTAATGAAGAGAAATAAATGAGCATATATATTTCACGGTAAAAATTGAACTAAAAAACATGGGCGTGTCGAATGTTCATTCCAACCATGGGGCCTCGCATGAGACCAAATTTTATTAGTTCAACCTTGTTAAATGTCGGTTCAATGCCATTAAATCACCCGCCCTCCTCCTCGACCATAAATAGGGCCTTTGTCCTAAAGTTTCAATGGACACTCGAAAATCCTTCTCTCTTTTGCATTCTAGCATAGTTTTCTGGTGGTTTCCTACTGCCGTTTGATTCGCTCTTGAGCTTCGAGTTCGGTGCTGCTTTAAGTTCTCAGCTGTAATTCTCTTTTGCTAGACTAACATGCACGCTTCCTCAGCACAACCGGGAGGAGAAGAATGCTCGAGTTCAGTCGAAGAGCATAGTGAGTCTAAGGTTACAGAAGCGTTCGCCAACTTTGATAGGTATAGCATTGCAAGCAAATTGAGCAGAGAGCTTGTTGTAGTCGGTCCTTGACGATCATTAAGTTTTATATCATTGTATACTTCCAATCTTGCCATTATTTTTTAGTATAATATTTTGTAATATGACTTTGTGTCATGAGAAATTATTTCTTCTTTTAATAATCATCTATTAATTGTGGCCATCACAGATTATTTTGCAATATTATTTTGTAACATATGAAGGGGGCAGTAATGCAGTGTAATATTCCATGTACATTACATAATGAGTTTGTCATGTGAAATTTTTTCAAATCTTGCCGCATGCAAATTCTTAAAATTTTTTATGATTCACTTTATACATGCCAAAAACTAAATGGAGATTTACAATGCGAACTCGTTGTGTTAAGGATAGGTAGTGTGTAATAAAGGGGAGAGAGCTATGAGCTCGATGCATTACCTGTTTACTTCTCCGACGAGTCGGGTCCTCACTTCTTCCCAAACCGAGCAACTGGTACAAGGAATTTTACCAAGACAACTACTTCTCTAGAGAAGAAATTCGAAGAAACAAGTTTATGCAGTGTGGGCGATTAGGAAGAAGAGAAATAGCAATTTTATTTCATCAAATGTCAGAGTAACATGTCAGCATGTATAGGTGTGTTCCTGACAGTGTTACGGAGTTTACCTCCAGAAATTTGATAATTGTAAAATATCCGTCTCCGTCTCATGTGATAATGTGGCTTACACTTACCAAGCTTAAACACCTGCCCATCAACAATTGACCTCGAGCTGAGCGTTTTCTTCCCTACTAAGGTGTGAGGAACAAGTTAGCCACAAGGCGAGATTTCTCTCCCGTCCCCGGGTTATACAACTCACCACGAACCAGACATTTGTTCTTTCAAACCCAGGGTTAATCCCATGAGTTCCACACTTAGGGTTTACTAACTAACCACGAACCAAGTAATTTTCTTCCAGTTCTTAGACTTATTGGCCACGAACTCCACACTCGGGCTAGCATATTGTGAACCCACATTGTAACCTGCTCTTCTACCACGTAAAGTGTCCCCTTTACAAAAGATTGAGTGAGTTTCCATCCAATTCTCTTATAAACTCAAGTTTGCTATTTAACTTAATCAATGTGGGATGCAATTCTCAACAGCAATCCATATTGGATGACGCAACTCAAACAGCGCATAGCCCAAGCAATCTAATATAAGTGAGACATATATTCAGCATGCCGATTCCCGTAATCCATAAGTCTAAGCATCTCACTTCCATTGATCATCACAGGTGAATCATAGGAATAAGCATAGTGTTAGTGGCATAAATTTGTGAATCAGGCTTGAGGAGTCCCAGCTCTCAGAAGAAAATCCAGTACACCAATGTGTTGCTTGTGGATAACATGAACTCAAATCATCGAAAACTTAACGTGGTCATCGGGTGGCAAATCCTGCTTACACATGTAATGATTTAACTATAGAGGGATCGCGGTGAGAACATTAAGTCTTTAAGAAAAATTTCATGTTGGTTCCTTAAATAAAAGTCTCAGGTTCGAGTATTTGTAAATAGTAAAAGTTAGATATGTTAGAGGCTCGGCTTCTTGGATACTAGTGATGAATAATTTTTTAAGGTCCGCAATATAAATATGTAGAATATTAATTACTGAAAAAATCTTGGTCTTATGGTGATGATTTACCTTCACGATTTCTTGAGGTCACCTATCACTCAATCACTTCATCACCGGACTTCACGGCAAAGAGTAGAAAAGGAACCTCTCCATTTTTCATTACTCACAAAAAAATCCCAAGCGGTCAAATCACACCCCTAGTTACCTTACATCAAGCTTTTTAGGTTAGTCGGTCAACTATACTTTGCTGCCCTTTGGGAAACAGGGGCAAGACTTGAGTGCAGTTTGCATCTACTCCAATTTTATTTTTCTTGTACACAACACTGGTATTGGGAAGTCTCATGAATCTCTAACTGATTTAGTTCGAACTTGGTCAGCCCATTAAGGCAAAGATCTCCCAACATAGGTTTTTTTCTCCATTCAGAATGACTCAAATCCGATCCCTTTACTTTGAAAAATTGTCAGGTAATCCCTTTATATTTAGAAGTTTTCAGATTCAGATATCCTACTTTATCACGTAGCATGAGAAAACATCTATCAAAAGATGACAAATGAGCAAATTAGTATTAATGACTCGAGTAGTTATTATAATTAATACTAATCAAAACAATTTGATTAGTTCTTCCTCCCTAAGTCGTTATGAGGTAAAATCATCCAAGATTTTTTTCCTTTACTTGAAGGATCAAATGCTCATTTTTTTGCCTTGTAACTCAGAAAACTTGATCTGGATGTTTCTGTCCTCAACTAAGCATTTGCTTACTCCTAACCCATGAACTACCTTTTTTATCTAGTGATAAATAAGAACAAAAAATAATGATAAATAAGAAGCACATAATTACACTGTAAGAATTAAACTCAAAATCTTTAAATTGTGAGACATAGTCTACCAACATCCTCAGTCAATAAACTACTTTAGTTTACGCATCTAGGAGGACCGGAGAGGCCTCAAATTTGTCAAGCTTCCAATTATTTCCGGATTCCTTCTAAGGAAATTTCTGTGCGAAGACTGTAACGAGAGAGCTTCTGCTGTAAATGCTGCTAATGAACCATGTTTTTGGCCAAAAAAAAAAATTCCCCTCGGAAAAGCAGATTCCAACAGCAGCTCTGCTGCAAATTTTTAAGGTTTTATTTAGGATATGAAAATTTCATACTTTATCACGACTTTAAAAAATACAAGAAATTGCAGCATGTTTTCTTTTTCTTTCCGTGAAATGTTACAGAGTTAACGTAGTTAAAATTCTTCATTTAATTGCTGACGTGATATTTTTACTATTACTGACTTGATATTTTTGCTATAGAGGGATAGAGAAATTATTGCAAATTAGACACTATATAGAATAAATAATAAAAATAATTCTAAAATATAACAAATATCGTCTCAACGATCCTTTCCGCACAATACCACACAATAAAGTGATGGCAAAGCGCGCATAATACAATAATAAATTTAGGCAGTTATATAAATATGGGTCCAATCTCTCACAGTCGACTAATAAATTTTACACAGTGTTATAATAGGTTTATACTCTCATTATGCAATAGCAATAATTTTGACCTCATTTGGTCAAATTATCATATTTTTATGTTTGTGGGTGAATAAAAATAACACGTCAACGATAAGGAATGGTAAGTCAGTAGTCAAGTTAGCTCCGTAACATTTCGTGGAAAAAATGGGAAAGCACATGACAATTTTTTATATTTTTAAAAGTCATGATAAAGTGACAAATTTTGTTGAATGACATAATTTAACATACCCTTTTATTTATCATGTATTAAGGCTAATCCAGAAGCAACAAAATCTTTTAGTTCATGAGTGAGCGACCAGATATATCAACCCCTCTTCGCCTTTTTTTTAAACGATCATGTATTTAGAGAGAGAGTATTGTACTAACATGTATTTTTTTCGCAGTGTATATAGTGTATATGTCTGATTGAACTGAATCAGTTCCCTTTAATTTCTTAGGCAAATTACATTAAGAAAAAGCATGAGATTTACTCATTCTTTTCACAAAATTAAATGCTTCAAATCTGAAAAATAAAATGATGTAATTTTACTTTATTCTTAAATTAAATCAAAATTTTAATTTTTTTTTAAAAAAATCATATGTTTCCTTTTTAATCCCAATTTAAGCCACGCTTTTCATATTTAAAAATTAAAATTACATTATTCTGTTTTTCCGTTAATTTAGACTAACTTGTTTAACTTGAAGTAAACACTTATGTGACTAATTCCTTATAATATTTTTCTTCAATACAAAATAAAAGTATATTAGAAACTTTCTTAAAATTTACACCGATTTCTTATAAATAAAATTCCTCTTGATATTTTCTTATAACTGTTAATCTTAATTGGGAGAAAAATATTAAATTATTTTAAATAAAATTATGCTAATTTGTTGATTCATATTTGCATGATAAGAAAAGATTAAATAAAATATATCGTGCCACCGTATAACTTTATATTTTGATATATTAGTCTAACATGTTAATAAATAAAATAATATTATTTTTATTTTATAAATTTGAAAAGTTTAACTTAATTTAGGAATAAAATAAAATTATATGATTTATTTTTTAAAATTTAAACTCTTTAACTTAATTTAGGAATAAAGTGAAAATATATTAGTTTATTTTTAACTTTCAAATATTTGACTTTTTATTTTTAAGAAAATGAATACACCGTGTGTTTTTGTGGGTGTAATTTACCCTAATTTCTTTGTATTTGTAATATGCTTACTTAGCCCCCCTCGCCACATGCCAGAATTTTCAAATGAAATTTGTCAGATTATATAGTGATAATTTCCGTAAAACTGGAAGGGTAGATCATATGAATAAGCACAGTAAATGTCAATTTAGACGTAGCATCACAAACTAATAAATTTTAGTTGTTTTAATACTTTTTTAAAATCAATACTCTAAAAAATGACACTAGAAATAATTTAATCTTATTAATTTAATCAAGTTTAAGTCTTGTTAAGAGAGAGAATTCATTTTAGAAGACTTTGTATACGTCGAAAAAAATATGCAGGAGTCAATTAGAATTGAATTATTTGGCATGGCTCTCAAACTGTTAGATCAATGCGAGATCCATCAATAATTGCAAATCCAACGGACCCAAAGTCACCTAAACCACATTTTCATCAATACTTAAATTTGACCTAACATCGTTAAATGATCAATCCCTTAGTTAAGCTGAAAACTTAATTCCTTAGGTATAGAACTTTATTGAATGACTTTTAAGGATAATACCATAACTTTAATGTCAGTCAAAATTTTCTTGCTAAAAACACAATTAAGTGCTTGTAAATTGATTGAAAACTAAGGACCGTATTGCGGATGCATAATAACTTTTCATCTTCTAAATTTCAACTAAAATGCTTCAAAATAGGTGCACACATAGATTAAATCTTTCTCAAATTCATGCAAAATTTATGACTAAAACTTTGTCGGTTTTATTGTGTGAATCCTTGTGCAAACAAACTTTATGGCTCTACATATACCTCGATCACAAGGTTTTTTTTGTAAAGAATGTGCTTTATTTTTTAGCTGATCAAGTCACTACCAGCAATCAAATTGAACTCTCACTATTCCTTCAATACATAAGTTCACCAATAGGTCTCACAAAACCTAAGTGGGAATTTTGTTTACGAAACTTATGTAATATTTATTGGAAATTTGTGTATGGTGACTATTCTTAAATGTAAAAAAATCTTTTATCTGGCTATTAGTTTTCTTGGTAAGTTTCACTTGCAAAATATCATTTTCACATCCAATACACATTAACCTTAACAAACCGAAATTTAGTGCACTGATATGCTGCTTGTAGACTATGAGCACTGATGTCATCGAAAATGTTGCCCAGTGACCACTTTTTTTTTCTTTTTCTATCCGTACTATTGGTATCCAGAAATTTAATAGATCCTAACCAATTTAATTCGATTCAGGTGGACCCATTGGAGAAGAATTCTCCCTAGCATGGGAAAAAAATGTGCCCGGTTGGCGGGCAAATTCTAGACCAATTGGGGAAGCATCAAATTCCTTACACATGTAAACATTTCAAAGCAAAGTGCCTGGCCGAGCCAAAATCCGACTAGTTAAAGGTCTTTCGCGGTGAGAATACTGATACTTAAGAAAAAACATTTAGCGTCGGTTTGAGAGATTTGACACTTGGTCCTCTTAAAAAAAAGTTTTGAATTCGAGTTTTTGTAAATGGTGAAAGTTAGATTAGTTGTACGCTCGAGTTTGTGGAGACTAATGGAATAATAGAAATAAAAATTCATGAATAAATTTTTTATGATCCGCAGTATAAATATGTAGAATATTAATTAGTTTAATGATCATATAATATCTCTAATACTTTATCCATGGTAAGATGAAGTTATTGAAAAATATCTTCATCTTACAGTGATGATCATATAAAAAGGACTTCTTCCCTTGCTTACGCCCGTAAAAGCTCTCCATCTTTCCTTAGTCGTTACGAATAAATGCTCAGCGTTCACACCACTATGAGGTCATGTCAAGCTCTTTAGTTTATTCAATCAACTATAGGTAGTTTCTCTCTTTGGGAAACAGGGCTGGCTTTTAATTGGTGCAGGACTTGAGTGCAGTTTGCATCCATTCCAATTTCGTTTCTCTTGTATGCAACATTGGTATAGGGAAGTCTCGTGAGTCTCCTATTGATTCAATTCGAATTTGGTTGGCCCACTAAGGAATAGATCCCCCAACATAAGTTTTCCTCATTCTCAAGAACTCGAGTCCAATCACTTGGGAGAATCAAGTGCCCAACCACTTATAAGTCAGTCAACTAACCGATAAATTACCTTTTTTCTCCGGTGACAAAAGAGACATATGAGCCTGGTACAAGAATATGAAACAAAAGTAAACAAGAAGCACATAATTTCATGGTAAGGATCGAACTCAGAATCTTTAAATTGTGAATCAAAGTCTACCCAAATCCCTAGCCCATAAGCTACTTTAGTTTACGCGTCTTGGATGACCGGACAGTCCTCAAATTTGTCAAGCTTCCAATTATTTCCCTCATCAGAAAAGCAGATTCCAGCCAGTGCACATTTGCTGCAAATTTTTATGGTTTTATTCACCTTAAGTTGCCTAAAAAATTATGGCGTTTGACAAAATTTTCTACTTTATCACGACTTTAAAAATACAAAAAATTCTAGAAGTAAGTTAATCCTATTGATTTGTGGTACTACGTTAAAACTATCATGTGATATATATGTTACCTCAAAGACTTTCTCCTAAATGGTATGGCCTGCTAGAATCACAAGCAAATAACGCGAACACTCAGCACTGTTTCCAATATTTCACATTCCTTCATCCTCATACATCTGAAAATCTTATGTCTCTTGCTTCCAAAAAAGAAGCACAGAACTACATCATGTCCATTCTAGTTTTCTTTCTGTTCCTTCTTCCACTGTACTTCATATCTCCTTCCATGGCATCTCCCGTGCCTCTTCCATCCAGACATGCTGGTCACGCCGATGAATGCGATGCCTTGCTCCAGTTCAGTAATTCGCTTACGATCAACACCAGGATCGAGTCTAGAGATCTTTGTATTCAAGATAAGTATAATATCAGTTCCCGACAAAGGATGATCTCGTGGAAGAACGGCACGGATTGTTGCAAATGGAATGGGATCTTTTGTGACAATGCTACTGGTAGGGTGATTGCGGTTTATCTTCGGTGCAGCTATCTTGAAGGTACGCTCCATTCCAACAGCACGCTCTTCTCACTTCGTCATGTCAAAGTCCTCCATCTTGGAGGTAACAATCTCTCCGGCCATATACCGACTTCAATCTGCCAAAAGGGTTTGCTGGAATATTTGATTTTGTCGGATAACAATCTTTTCGGCACCATTCCGCCGTGTCTAGGGAACCTAAGCAACCTCCGATATTTGGACTTGAGTTTCAATCGAATCGGAGGACAGCTTCCGAAATCTCTAGCAAATTGTACACAATTGGAAGATCTGGACGTCACCGAGAATGAAATAACCGATGCTTTTCCCTACTGGCTGAAAACGCTCCCCCTGAAAGCCCTGCAATTAGGTGGGAACGACTTCCATGGCTTCATTGAATCCAATCCCATATCATACCTATTCCCGTATCTTGACATATTGATTTTAAGTCGTAACAATCTTTCCGGTGGATTGCCCTCGGATTATTTTCTACATTCGAATCTTACATATATTGATTTGTCTGGTAACTATTTTGATGGGAGCATGCCCATTCCACCGCTGACTGTCAAAATTTACAACATCGGCTACAATGGGTTTGAAGGACACATCGCGTCCTCTATATGCAGTGCGACCAATCTTTCAGTGGTTGATTTGTCACATAATAGGTTCACCGGCAGCATACCTCGGTGTCTGTTAAATGTGGGCATTGGCCTAGAGGACCTTAACTTAGCAGCGAATCATTTCCAAGGCACTGTACCTGGAATTTATGCCCGAAACAGCTGCAGCCTGAAGCGCATTGCCTTGAGCCAAAATCACTTTACAGGCACACTTCCAAGGTCCCTGGCGAGGTGCAAAAGCTTGGAAGTTCTAGATCTCAGTGACAATGAAATGGTGGATTATTTTCCTAATTGGCTTGAAGGTCTCCCTAACCTGTACGTTCTCTCTTTAAGATCCAACGAGTTCCATGGTCCAATTAACAGAACTCGGGCAATCCATCCCTTTTCGAAGTTGCACTTTTTTGACATCTCCAGAAATAGTTTCTCCGGCGACATTCCGACCTGGTACATCGTCAATTTCAGAGATATGGGAGCTAGAGACAAAGGACAAGGATATCTGGAATATGTTGCCCGGTATTTCAAAAACTGGTATTCCACGATTGTGACCATGAAGGGGGCAGAGTGGCAGCTCGGCCACATTCAAAAGTCGTTCGTATCAATCGACATTTCATGTAATAGATTTCAAGGGGAGATCCCTGAGGATATTGGAAATTTAATATCGCTCGTAGGGCTCAACTTTTCTCACAACAAACTTACGGGGGCCATCCCGTCTTCCCTTGGGAATTTGACCAATCTCGAATGGCTAGACCTGTCATCAAACGATTTCACCGGACAGATTCCAAGTACTTTAGCGAGCCTCCCATTTCTATCCATGTTAAATCTCTCCAGCAACCAGCTTACGGGGCCTATTCCCCAGGGCAGGCAATTTAACACTTTTAGGAACGATTCATACGCTGGGAATCCTGGTCTGTGTGGACTGCCTCTGTCGAGAGCATGCGGATTCAATCTAATGCCATCACCTACTCCGACTTTCCAGGAAGATGTAGAGCATGGAAGTTGGATTGAATGGAAAGCGGTACCGATAGGCTATGGATGCGGGCTTGTATTTGGGATCTTTGCCGGATACATGGCTCTTCGGATTGGGAGGCCCCTCTGGCTCATGAGTTTGATTGAAAACAAAACGTACAGTCTTCAGACAAGGGCTAGAAGAAGGGCTCGTGGAAGGTAAGCAAATCCCTCCAAAAAGTCCCTCACTATCTTGAAAACTTTAATGGTTCCACTCATATATTTCTTGCATTCATTTGATTCTCGGGATGTTTCGGAAAAATCCATATCTATATAAGTTATCATTAATGTGATCTTATGCATCTTTTGATCTTATTATGCCTAACTTCTCCGTGGAGTCTCTCCAAGAGTGTAGTTTTTGGGTTGACAATGAGAAAGTCTTGCATGCAACGAGTATACTATGTAACAGTGTTATTGTGTGACACAAACTAATAAAATTCAGTTTTTTTAGGATTAATTTTTTATTTTTATAGTTTTATTAAAAAATTAAAATTACTTAATCTTATTAGTTTGTGACACTGAATCACTGCTGTCATGCAATGTATTGAATGGACGCAATAGTCTCCCACCTTGACAATAGTCTGTTAGAAATATTTCTTAATAAACTAAATCGGAGCCTGTGCATTATGCAGGTCATAACAAAAATAGCGGTCTTCTTAGCTTTTGCTTAGCTGCCAAAGAGTTCTCTTCTTTTTCGGGGAAAATTACAATAGCAATTACTACCAGAACATTTTTATAACAGTAATTTTATATGTATGCCTTTCTTGATATCAACTTCCACATATATTTTTTAAATTTGTTAAATCAGTCTTAAAATACTCATTCTATTATATAGCTCAGTACGTTCATTGACAAACCGTTAACTATTGATAATCTAGATAAAGACGACGAGAATCTTTTTTATATTTTATATTTTCTTATAAGTGAATCAGATATATTTCAGAGTGAAAAATTAAGTTGTACGTGTTACTTTCCATTACAATATCAAACCCACTCCGTGACTGCTGTTACTTCCAGGCTGACATGGCTCTGGCTTTGTAAGTTCAATTCCATGCGTCAATTTCTAAAGCCATTGTGGGCACTTTTTAATCTCAAGTGTGCAAAATGATTATAAAAATTATTTCTTTGTTTTCAAAAACAAAATTACACTTTTAACCAGTAATATTTATCAAAATTACTCTTTCAATACGTAGAATTAAAAAAAAAAATCCACATCAGTCTTAAAAATTGACAAATGGATTAATTTAACATCGTGAAATGCCATATTAGCCTCAAAGTAATGGCAATCACGTAAATGACTTGATGTTGTAACAACATGTAACATATAGGATTTGATTTTTCACTTTGACACAATCCACTTACAAGAAATGAAAAACATATAGGATTCATGCTGTCTTTATATCGTTGTTGATAATGTGACATTAACATTGTTTCCATGTAGACTTTTTTGCTATAGTGGCAAGCACATGCGATGCCCCTTGTATATAGGCCTGGCAAACTGTGTCATGTCGTGTTTAAACGTGTTGTGTCTAAACGTGTCCGGGTTAGAAACTCCAATGATCTGGATATGACACATTTATTTTTCGTGTTTAAACGGGTTCGTGTCTAAACGGTCGTGTCTAAACCGTGTCTAAACCGGGTTGACCCATTTAATGTAAAATATTGACAATATATAATTATACTCTAATAATATATGATGTAATTACTAAAATAATAATATTTATTAATAATTAGTATAATAAATAAGTAAGATTAATCAATTATTGATCATGTAATGCATGTAATATTTTATATATTATAAAATTTTCATATATAAATGTATTAAATTAGTCAATACATGTATAAAAATAGTTAATACATTTAATAAACGTGTTTAATCGTGTCGTGTCGTGTTATACAGGTTCAAACCCAGTTAAACACGTTTATTTATCGTGTCTGTACAGGTTCGTGTCTAAACGGGTTCGTGTCTAAATAGGCTTGACCCAAACCCGCCTAACTCCGTGTCGTGTCGTGTCGGGTTACCGTGTCGTGTCAATAATTGCCAGGCCTACTTGTATACGAGTGATGAGGTAGCATTGCATGTGTGCCTGCCATATCACCAAATGAAGTCCACGCGGCGTAATGATTTTACTGCCACGTTATCACCAGTTAACCGTACGTTAGAGAATAAACTAAACTATATAAAGGCATTAACATTTTAAGATGGACTTGGCCAATTTGAAACATATTGGATTGATTTTGAAAAAGAAAAATATAAAGTACACCTGCTTCTTCTCCTCCTCCTTTAATTCATAAAGAGCTAGGTAAGCTATGATTAACTCAAGTTCAAGTATCTTCTTCTTAAATAAGATATTGGATGCGAATTTGATAATTATAAATGGAGAAAATTCATAAATGTTTAGCAGCCCAATCTGCTCAAACCTGGACAGGAAGTCATCTTAGAAGTTGCCATTTTCAGGATGCCCTCCTGTTTGTAGCACTGCCCAGAAAACTTATGCTATAGGTTAAAGGATACAATCCTCGTTGTGATAATATTATTTCTAGAAATTCCATGTAATATATGCATCGGTTTGCATGCAATCTTTACAAATGTTGTAACGCAGAAGATTCATTATCAACTTTCCTTTCATTTTCCATCCAAAAAATGGCATTTTAGGAGGACTCGAGTTGGATGAATGGGGAAACAGTAACAAAGGCTTGGTGGGGTGCGAGTTGAAGGCAGTGATTTCGAGATGGTGAAGATCTTCTTCCCAGAGGGTCCAAGTGGATTGTTCGGCCTTTTACATGTTAAATCCTGTACTCCTAAACAATAATTTTTCTGTCAGTGAATTAATGTATGTCCTCTGGTCTTTTTCTTTCTGCTGGTAGATGACACTCTGTGGTCTCTAAAGTCCTTGCGGTGACTCATGCGATTCACCAGTAATACTGTATTGAAAGTTCTCTTCAGTTTTATCTCTATAAATATATGGATGAATAAGTTGTGGTCTGCAACGTCTCTCTTTTTTCTCATGATAAACGAGATACATGATCCTAGTACAAGTAATAAAGATAAATAAATAAATAAATATATATATATATATTTCTCACGGTGAAAAGAAACTTAGAATCACAGGCGCATAGAATGTTCATTTTGACCATGGGGCCTTACGAGAGGCTGAATTTTATCGATTCAACCCTGTTAAATGCCAGTTCGATGCTATTAAATCACCCACCAGCCCTCCTTCACTATAAATAAGACATTTATCCGAAGATTTCAACACACTCAAAAATACTTCTCTCTTTTGCATTCTAGCATAGTTTTATTGTGGTTTCTTTCTTCTGTTTGGTTCATTCTTGAGCTTTGACTTCGGTGTTGCTTCAAGCTCTCAATTGTCATTGTATTTCGGAAGACTAACGTCCAAACTTCCTCAACACAACTGAGAGGGAACAAATAAATTTTAAGAAAACTGTGACTACTATAAGTCTTGATAATTAGTAAATTTTACATCATTGTATACTTCCAATTCGGCCCCTTTTTTATTAAAATATTTTGTAGCATGACTTCGTGTCATGAAAATTATTTCTTCTTCTAATATTCATATATTAATTGTGGTCATCCCATATTATTTTATAATATTATTTTGTAACATATGAAGGGTGCAGTAACGCAATATAATATTACATGTGTATTATATAATGTGCTCGTTGTGTAAATTTCTTTCAAATTTTACTGTGTAAAATTCTTACAATTTTCGATGATTCACTTTACACGTATCAAAAACTAAATGATAATTTACACTGCGAACTCGTTATATGTCATGCATTGAATATTTACACGTTTATACATAGATGACTGATAATACCTGTATATGCCAGTGCATTTAGTGATGTCCAGGCTTTCAATGACTTGAATCGGAGGAATCAAAATAAATAAATTGATTGAGGTGATATGAAGCATTTTTATCGTAAATAAGATCTGGGGTTCAAGTCTCATGATTGGAGATAATTTACTTTGTAAAGTTTCACTCTCTAGTGAGCTTACCCGCTCGAACTGAATTATTCAGGACTTTTGGATATAAGTGGTGCAAACCGAAAAAAGTTGCACCGCATGAGAAAAATTCGAAGGAAGATAAACTCATTTTCTTGTCAAAACAAATCCGATATCATCTGACAACACATCCAGACGTTTGCTCCATTTCATCCCTATCAATAAGAAGTTTGAGCTAATTATCCTTCAAAGAATCATTTTGTACCTGATACGGAATTGAAATCTTCATAGATCCTCAGACGAACGTCTTCTTATAGTCTTTTTATGTTTCCATGCTCCAAGGACCTGCAAAGAGGGAAATTCAGGAGAGAATCCTGATTGGCCTATTCGGTGCTTAAATGAGAACAGTGCTTGAATGAATAGTTGTATAAACGTATTGGATGCGGAAAGCATAGGTGGTGTTACTGATTTAAAAAAAAAAAAAAGAAAAAAGGGAGCGCTAGGCTCGATGCATTTCCTGTTTACTTCTCTGACGAGTCGGGTCCTCGCTTCTTCCTGAACCGGACAACTGGTACATGAAATTTTACCGAGATGACTACTTCTCTAGAGAAGAAATTCGAAGAAAAAAGTTTATGCAGTGCAAGGCGAATAGGAGGAAGAGAAATATCAATTTCATTTTATCAAATATCAAAGAGTAACAGATCAGCATGCATAAACATGTTCCTGACAGCGTTATGAAATTTACCACCAGATATTTGATAATTGTAAAATATCCCTCCTTCGCATGTGACAGCGTGGCTTATATTTACCCCATGCTCTTAAAGACCTGCCTATCAACAACCACCTTAAGCTAGGCATTTTCTTCTGTATCGGGTGAGGCAACTTGACCATGAGACGGGATTTCTCTCCTGTCCTTGGGTAAACAACTCACCAGGAGCCGAAGACTTTGTCTTTCAAACCCGGGCTTAATGCCACGGATTCCACACTCGGGGTTAAACAACTAAGCACAAGCCGGGCAATTTTCTTCTAGTTCTTGGGCTTACTGGCTACGAGCTTTAAACTTGGACCTAGCTAGCGTGGTGTGAGCCCATGCGGTAATCTGCTTTGATACCATGCAAAATATGTATCTCCCTTAGAAGAGGTTGAACGCATTTCCACCCAGTTCTCTTATAAATTCAAGTTTACTCTTTAACTCAATTGATATAAGATGTAATCTTCAACAGTAATCTATATACAATGACGCGACTCAAACAGGGCAAAGCCCAAGCAATCTAATTAACTGAGACATTCAGCATGCCGATTTCTGTAGTCCATTGTGAATCAGGTTTCATGAGTCCCAGCTCTCAAAAAGAAAATCCTGTACACCAATGCCTTGCTTGTGGATCACACGAACTCGAGTCATCGAAAACTGGCAAATCCCTACAACAAAGGGACGCAAGAACCCTCCTTGCACATGTAATTATTTCACTATAGAGGGACCGTTTAGTCATAGTTGGACTAACGAGCTCCATCAAAGTGAGAGAACATTTACGCTTTACATTTCACGAGCTAATAAGAATCTGCCACATCAGCAGATTTCCTAAATGTTCTCACTTTGAAAGCAACTGAGATGTATAGATGAAAATGTACTCCTTGAATGTACTAGACTATCCATGATATGATAGACTAGAATGTCAACTACTATAATCTATGACGAATAAGGTTCACTACATGTTAATCTTCACAATTGCAGTGAAAATATTTTTTTTTCATGTTTATTCATGCTGAGCTAGTTGTTTATTTCGAGTTTGAGTGTTTGTTTAATTACTTTATGATCGTAGATGTTGCTGTTAGTGAAGAATTTTAAAACATAAGAAACAAAGAGAATAGAGAGATAGAGAAATGTGGTAGGTTATGGGTCGTAAACACATATTTTATTATATAGCGCTGTTAGAAATTTAAATCGAATAATATTTTCAGGATCTATGTGTTGAATTAATCATTGAAAGATTGAATTAATCGGAGGTGTACCTAAAATCAGATCAATGTGATTGGAGTTTTCTTGATACCTTACTTGATCAATCATGAACCCCGATGATTTATTGAAACCTGAAAGAGATGAACAAATAGATGAAACTAGGAGTATCTTCTAGTTCCTTACCTCTGCCGATAGGATACCAATATTGTGATTCAGGCCATTTATATATGTGAAATTAGGGACTTCTCAGAATAATATTACCGTATATATACTTCCATCAAAATAATATTATTTAACTACAAGATACGAAATATTTCACTCAAATACCAAATCAGATATTGCGACATGAGGTCACCTGACAGGGATATTTGTGTCCTTATTCACATATTGAAATATATCCAACATTCTCCCATATGGCTCCATGACACATGTATAAAACTTTATTTTAGCCGAACTATGGAATCCCCGAACTGTGGAATCTTCCCACTTATCCTTAAAATACTACACATGAACCATTGTGGCGATACCCAATTAGTTGGTTCTTCCTATTAATGTGTCATAATGCATAACACTCTTAAAATAAGCACTTTAAGAAAACTTTATGAATGATCTTTATGAGTCATCCGAGTTCAACTTTATCATTCGACAAACTAATCCTTAATACGGTAACTGATGGAAAGCTCATCATTTAGATAATACCAAGATTATCTTATTAGTGAAATGAAAAAATGAAGTTGACCTTTAATGAGTCAACAACCCTAAATGCTTCACATGATACCTTTACCATAGTGCTAGCAATTCTTTAATCATGTGATTAGTAAAATTGATTCATTTACCACTACATGCAACCTTAGCAGCACAAACTTTATATAGATACAAATTGTTGTAACCTTCACTTTTATTGTTCTTTCGTAAGAATATTAGTATAATATTGTCGAATTCTTTATTGGCCTACCATATTTTGACAACCGACAAACGCATGTGTAATTACTTCATAGCAAATTTATAACAGGTGAACAAAATAGCTTATGACCTAAACCTCATGTTCACCAATACTTAAATTTGATCTAACATCATTAAATGATCAATCCCTTAATTGACTAACCTTTCTAGAATAAGGTCATAACTTTAATATCAGTCAAAATTTTCCGGCTAAAAATACAATTAAGTGCTTGTAAATTGACTGAAAATCAAGAATCGTATTGTAGATGCATATATAATAACTTTTCATCGGAGCCGTCCTCGGAGCTGATTATCTAGACAATCCCCGTCGTCGGACAATCAAGGACAGTATTCGGGAGGGAAGCCGTGAACCTTGACGAGCTGACCACGAACTAGATGCATGGAAATTCATGCAACACAATCCTTGTTGCTTATTGATTGACCAAAAAATAAGAAAAACGAAGTTTCTGCCTCTTATGTAACAAAAGGCATGAACAGACTGTGCAGAATTGATCAAGAATAACCAAGCGTTGAAACGAAAATAGAACCAAATGACAATTCTTAAATCCTCAACGATTCAGCCCGCCTGCTCTGCTACCAACTGTTGGGATTGAAATTGAATAATCCCACAGAAATTCCAAAATCATACATGTCAAACTCGTCAAAAGATCGTGCCTAGATCAATAATAGAAGACAACATGATCGAGGAGGTTCGGTTCTCTTGGATCTTCATACAACCTAATGAGAGATGTGGGTTTCCTCTCAACCTTTTGCCCTCTTCGGCTAATGGGATGCCGGGGGCTCTTATATATAGCATGCAACCTAGGGACTATAACTATTTAATTGTATAATAGTGCCTTAAGTTTTGTTAATTTCTAATTCCGTCTATCATAGAATTAAAAATTACTTTTGGGTATCTGCACATTAGTCTATTCACTTTATGAGTTGTCATTATGATCCATTCTTTAAACTCAATTAGATCACTTAGTCGGGTCAACTAATCAGATAACATAGATACTCGGTCATTAATATATTGTTGGACCATATTTAGTTGGATTAAATCCAACATTGTTCTCATTCACAAGCCTGTTGGTCACGTTCTTTCATCGTTTCGTCGCTTCAGTGGTATGAACTCGTTATTGTTTATCATTCTTGCTCGTAGATTGACTGAGAACCCTTAATCCTAAAAACTCTCATTAGAATCTCCTTGGCATGCTGAAGTAGCACCTCGGATCCAATAGGCTCGGCATCTTCATTCGCTCTAATTCGAGTTCTTTTTACTGATGTTTTGTTGTTGGCCGTTGACGTCGCATGAATTTGCATGAGCTGCACGGGCCTTGGGTTTGATTAGCACGTTAAGGTTAACAGGCTTTGGGCCCATTTCTCAAAGAAAAAAGGACCTTGGCCCAATAACGTGTGCACCAACGTACATATAGATATTGACTTGCATGAAGTTCGTTTAATCTATTTGATGAGTCACGAGTGCATTCATGGGAATATCTGTCAGTATATTGGTTTCAACTACCCTATCCCTTCAAACATTAGGTGAATAAGTTGGGGAAATTATTGGAGATCGAATTTGAAAAATCGTGATGATGAGTCGTTTATATGAATAAACATTGTGTAGTTCTTGCAGCCCACCCGAACTCAAAGTCATCAAAAACTCTTATGAATTTGTGATACCACATCAGTACTGTTAAGTCATACACCCATTACATAGAAAACTTTCTCTATTGGATGGCAAATCTACACTATTAAAGGGAAGCACCAAGCTCCTTGCACACGTAAGTGTATATATACACACACACATGGACACATGTAAGAGTCACCAAAATGAATTAATTGAGGTGGAAGAGCGTATCTTTCCCTTAACTAAGGTATCAGGTTCGAGTTTTATTAATAGAGAAAATTCACCTTGAAAGCTTTATTTCCTAGTGGATCCACCGGCTCGAACTGGATTAGTCAATGTCGTTGGGTTCCTAGATACCAATGGAATAGTTTGAAAAACAATATGTAAGAATCAATTAGAATTGGATTATTCAGCATAGCTCTCAGACTATTGGATCAATGCGGATCCATCGATAATTGTTGATCCAACGGACTCAGACGCAAGGTAAAACTGAGCCATCGAAATTCTCTTCAGGTTGGACCACTTCATTCCATATTACATGGGCGGAATTCTAGAAAGAGCGGGGATTAGCATGCACCGTTGTTGCTTTAGAATCGAAGATGCGCATTCATCAGTTATAAAAGTTAATTAAGAGTATGCTAAAGATTACATGAAGTAAGTTCGAAGTGCACAACACAAAAAAGACCTCATAGTCCACTCAATAACATCAAGTTGGAGACACGAAACACACTAATAATAATGTGATGAAACTGCAGGCGAATAAATTCTCGAAGATTGTTTCTATGTTAGGTTCAAATGGGTGGAAACCGCGATCAATATCAATAAAGAAGTAAGAAACTTGATATTGAAAAAGTCACCACAGTTAACGATTGAAGGATTGATTTGTATGCCGGACGTGAACCTCTCGGAAGAGACTTCGATGCCACTATTATATGTAAGTATATAATTTTGGGCTTAAATCGAAGCTAAATAGTCTATGAGGTAGGCCACTCTTATGGAGAAAGTCTTCCATGTAACTGATACAATCTTGTCTGAAGAATATTAAATTAGTTTAATGATAGATTTATATCTCTAACACTACCATAACGATGAATATGGAATTACCACAAAATTTTTATCATACACTGATAATTCACGTCCACGATTATTTGATTTTAATACGTTGTTCTATCCCTTCATCTCCGGCACTTCATGACAATAACTAGTCAGTCAACTTGATTTGGATGTTCATGCATGTCCTCGTCTAAATATTTGCCTTCATACGCTGCTTTTGTTTAGTCGTCTTGGAAGGCCGAAAAGTCCTCATAATTTGTCTGCTTCTAATTATTTCCCTCGGAATTGCAACCTCCAAACACTGCAATGATACTACTTGACCTGAAATTAAGTGGTTGTAAAGTCAATTTTTGCCGATGCAACTAGCAGTACCCTTTTCTTCTCTTGTCATTCTAACCCCTTCTATATTTATATACCTCCTTTGTGTACTGATAATAATTGGGTCCTATACTGATAATTTAATATTGCTAAATATGCAAATCCTCTGCATGAACTTTAGCCCCTTTTTCCCAGGATAAGACGATGTGCACAGGCCAGCATGGGCCTATGAAAGTGGAAACAGATAAATAAAATAAAAGCGTAAGGAATTGTATCAACAGACGGGCCTAAAAAACCCAACAAAGGAGACGAAATTGAAGGAAAACTTAAATAATGAATTTTTGGGGGAGAAATAAGGTATTTTATTAAAAATATAGATAAAGTAAGTAAATTTTATACTTACTTTATTTCAATGAATTTTCTGAGTTCAGGAGCGATCGTCAAGAAAGTCTTGTGTGCAACGATGTCATCACGCGGCAGTGCCTACGTGGTAACACCAATTAATTAAATCAAGTCATTTTAGTGGTTGATTTTTTTTCCTTTTAGATTTTATAATAAATTTCTAAACATTTGATTTGATTTAATTGGTTTGTGATGCCTTCGTGGTGGACCGTGCTTATGTTGCGTACCCGTTACGTACAAGAGTCTCTCACGATCGTCCCTACGTGCCCCTAAATTCATCCCTAATCTATTGATAAGAATTGAAGAAGAAATCTTTTAAATCAAAAGCGAGAAAGCAGCTTTTAAGCTCCCGGCCCCTCCATTTTAATTTTAACTAATACGTATTTGCGAGGTTTGCCAACGTATAATGGTACGGCAGGTCGGAATCATGGATGCACCCCGCAATTTCCAGTCTTATAGTCACACAACTTAATTAGGATTGTTTCCTACATATAGAGAACCATCTGCATGCACATTCCTCCATCCAATTCCTCATCCAAACCTTAGAATCCAACTTATCGTCTCTCTTGCTTCCAAGCCAAAAAAAAAACACACACACACACACACGAGGTCGAGTTCGAATATGCTCTTCTTCCTGTTCCTTCTTCCCCTGCACTTTGTCTCTGCTTTCACGGCATCCCCTGACCCACCTCCATTCGGGCTCCCCGGCCACGCTGATGAGTGTGACGCCTTGCTCCAGTTCAGTAATTCCCTTACGATCAACACCAGGATCGAGTCTAGATTTCTCTGTAAAGAAAACAGAATCAATGACAGCTCCCGACCAAGGACGGTCTCGTGGAAGAACGGCAGCGATTGCTGCACATGGGATGGGATCACCTGCGACAGTTTTACTCGTAACGTGGTCGGAGTTAACCTTACGTGTAGCTATCTCCAAGGCACCCTCCACTCCAACAGCACCCTTTTCTCGCTCCGTTATATCGAACTCCTCCATCTTGGAGGTAACAATCTCTCTGGACAAATACCGACTTCGATCTGCCAAAAGAGATTGTTGGTAGATTTGTCTTTGTCAGATAACAAGCTCTCCGGCACCATTCCGCCATGTCTAGGGAACCTGAGCAATCTCGTGTATCTTGGCTTGAGTTTGAACCAGATTCAAGGTGAGCTCCCAAGATCTCTAGAAAACTGTACAGTGTTGGAACATTTCGCTGTCGCCGACAATGAAATAACCGATACCTTCCCCCTCTGGCTGAAATCACTCCCCCTGAAAACTCTGCAATTATCGGAAAACAACTTCCACGGTTCCATTGAACCCAATCCCACATCATTCCCCTTCACGTATCTCGTGCGTTTTCTTTTAGGTCCAAACAACCTTTCCGGTCGGCTGCCCCCAGATTATTTTCTAGGGTTATTAAATCTTAGTGCTATAGTTTTGTCTTTTAACTCCTTTGATGGTAATATGCCAATTCCACCTCCAACTGCCACCTTTTATGCAATTGGTAACAATAGGTTTACAGGACATATCCCATCCTTGATGTGTAATGCAATTAAGCTTTTCGGGATTGAAATGAACAACAATAGCTTGACTGGCAACATACCACAGTGCCTGCTAAATGTGTTGACCGACCTGGTGGACCTTGACCTAGCAATGAATAAATTTCGAGGCCCTATACCCGAAATTTATGCCCCAAACAACTGCAGCCTGAAGAACCTTGACTTGAGCAAAAATCAGCTGACGGGCACACTTCCAAGGTCCTTGGCAAGATGCAAGAGCTTGGGACTTCTGGATCTCAGTGGAAATGAAATAGAGGATTCTTTTCCAAATTGGCTTGAAACTCTACCTACCCTATACATTCTCACTTTAAGATCCAACAAGTTCCACGGTCCAATCAGTAGCCCCCTCACGATCCATCGTTTTCCAAAGTTGCACATTTTTGATGTCTCTGGAAATAGCTTCTCCGGTGCCTTTCCGACCCAGTATTTCATCAATTTCAGAGAGATGGCAGCGGGAGACAAGGGACGGGGTGATCTTCAATATGATTCCCAGTACGTGTACAAGTATTCCGTGGGTGTGATTTTGAAAGGAGCAGAGCGGCAGCTCCCCTTCATTCCAAGGTCATTCAGGTCAATCGACTTATCATGTAACAGCTTTCAAGGGGAGATCCCAGAGGACATTGGAAATTTAAGATCGCTCATGGGGCTCAACTTTTCTCACAACAAACTTACGGGGTCTATACCCTCTTCCCTCGGGAATTTGACCTATCTCGAATCACTAGACCTCTCATCGAATGACCTCACCGGACAGATTCCAAGAGCTTTAGCGGACCTTCTGTATGTAGAGATGTTAAATCTCTCAAACAACCAGCTCACAGGACCCATTCCTCAAGGCAGGCAATTTAACACGTTCGAGAGCGATTCGTTTTCTGGGAATCCCGGTTTGTGCGGACCACCTCTGACGAGGACATGTGAAGTCAATCCCACGCCATCATCGACTCCAGCTTTCCAGGAAGATGCAGGGCTCGGAAGTTGGATTGAATGGAAGGTGGTTCTGATGGGCTGTGTGTGCGGGCTTGCACTCGGGATTTCTGCAGGATATATGGCGCTTCAGACTGGGAGACCCCTCTGGCTCATGAGGTTGATAGAGAACATAATAGACAGCCTGCAGACAAGGGCTAGAAGGACCCGTGGAAGGTGAGTAGAACCCTTCCCTTTCTGTCATGTTAACTTTATAATTCCATGCATACATCTAATCTGCCTTTTGGCTAGAGAACTCACAGTATGAACTTTTCCTTCTCGTTCCCTGCAAACATGGCATTACAGAGAATGCCACCATCGTGCTCGTCCAAGGCCGTGACTTCGAGATCACGATGATCACCTCTCTCTTTCATGTATTTGTCATGTGGCCTTTTATTTCCGGTTGAAGATAGTCAGTGGTCTTTAAAATCTCCACAGTGCGTCTCACGTGATTCTCTAGTCGTACCCCATAGCAAGTTCTCTCAGGTTTTATAAATTTCTATGAATACTATGAAATGAAGTTATAATCTGTACCGCGTTCGGACTGACTGAACTGAAAGCCTTTCATTAACATCTTCCAGCCAGAAAAAAGCACAGAAGACTGCATCAGGAATTTATACGGTGATTCTGAATACACTGCGACGCACAGTCGAGAGAAAGAAAGAAAGTATATTCATGTTTTAGATATTCAATTTATTGTTGCCACGCGAGATCCCACGTCTGACAATCGTTGAATTGAAATCTTAATAAGAGAACTACCACAGCCTAATAGTTTTAGACTTTTGTTTGAAAACGGTTCAATCTAATTTTACATTGTGTAAGAGCTATTTATCCTGTGAGGCTCACACTATACCCGCTAAACTGGAAAAAAATGTCTGGCTCGTGTTTAGGCATCTAGTTGGAAGACGGAAGAAAAAACCCGTCTCTGAGTCAATTTCTCCCTTACCCGAGTTCAGAAGAAAAATACTCAACTCAACATTCAATTGATTGAAATCTAGTTTATGGGAAAACTAGTACCATCATGATACCACTTAAAAGTTTAGGTTTTTGGGTAACAATAAGTTCAGTCTCTTGTATCTATTAGTGAAAATTTTACTGAGCAATGCCAAGAAAACAGAGAAGTAAGAAAACTGTCAGAGTCTGAAAAGGAGAATGTTTTTCAACCTTCAGACAACAAAGTATATTGTTCCGCAATTTTGAGGTATCGAGGATGTATGAACATACGGACCGGTAACAAGACAAACCGAGTCTGATTGATTTCGATGGCATTTGGACGGTGAACTCTGCAATAGATTGCCACGATTTGAAAATTTGGCAGAATTTCCTCTAAAATTTGGATATTCCAAAATTAGAAAAATATAACCTATTATAAATCTTTGTAAAATCACCAACAAAATTCAAGTATATAGAAAATATCAACAGCAACATTTATAAAACTGTACCATAATTTTCAGGTCGCAACGATTGTTACAGAACTGCAATGATTCGACTAGATTATAAACTGATATACTTCTTAGTATCATATACTTCTGACTATCTAGCCTTCTGTAGATCCCAAAAACAAAATATCAATTCTAAACAGCTCGTCCTTCTTCTACTTAGCAGAAAAAAATGTAGGGATTGAGTTGGGGGCTCAATGAGTAAATTATTCTAAAATAAAATGACTTCTATATATTAAACATTTAAATAATTTAGTGACATAATTTGCACTAGGTTTCCATTCTTACCATCATATGATTTCTTATATTATTCTCCTATATATACGCATATATAGATATGCACCTATCTATATACCTCATATATCATATCTCAAACTCTTAGATATACATATACATATAAAAGAATACAATTTAAATAATAAGTAACCACAGGACCACATTAATCTCTCAGAGAGTTATGGCTAGGCCTGGCAATTACTGACAAGACACGATAACCCGACACGACACGACACGGAGTTAGGCGGGTTTGGGTCAAGCCTATTTAGACACGAACCCGTTTAGACACGAACCTGTACAGACACGATAAATAAACGTGTTTAACTGGGTTTGAACCTGTATAACACGACACGACACGATTAAACACGTTTATTAAATGTATTAACTATTTTTATACATATATTGACTCATTTAATACATTTATATATGAAAATTTTATAATATATAAAATATTACATGCATTACATGATCAATAATTGATTAATCTTACTTATTTATTGTACTAATTATCAATAATATTATTATTTTAGTAATTACATCATATATTATTAGAGTATAATTATATATTGTCGATATTTTACATTAAATGGGTCAACCCGGTTTAGACACGGTTTAGACACGACCGTTTAGACACGAACCCATTTAAACACGAAAAATAAATGTGTCATATCCAGATCATTGGAGTTTCTAACCCGGACACGTTTAGACACGACACGACACAGTTTGCCAGGCCTAGTTATGGCAATACCGTGATCAATAGTTGGTCGTCCGTTTTGCAACCCGCCAGATTAACGGTCGGCTGCCCGTTTTGTAACTTGTCGGATCAGGCGGTCGGTTGCCCAATTTGTAACCCACTGGATCAACGGTTGGTTGTCCGTTTTGTAACCCACCAAATCAACACCAAGCCTCCAAGACGTGAAAATTTTGCTCCCTCTATCCCTTCACCGATTTAAACCCTAAACCATCCATTAGTACTAAGAAAATAGTATAACACAATGAATCACCAATCATATAAATTAACAAGAATGTAACTTCTATCCACAAGCGGTTTGTATTGTAACTAAAATTATACATTTGAGAGTTTAAAGTAAGATGATTTCTCCCTAGCCAATATAACCTACCATTTCCTGGATTTAACATGTTAGTTAAAAACTTAAACCCAACTCCTCCAATAAGACTTAAAAGAATAATTTCTCAACAAAATTCTATAACTAATAATCATAGGAATAAATATAAATCAACTTAAAATGTTTAGCTCAAGTCAATTTAAATAGAATTAAGCCCAAATTTATACGAGAAATAATTAAAAAGCTTGACTTCACTACCAAAACTCAACTCTCATTTCTTCAAATAATATATAACAATCTCTACTAAGTTCACGAAAAATCATTTGAACCCAAGAACTATATTTTATATCATAGAAAACTTGAACAATTCATCTACCCAAAATAGAGTCTTAGTTCATCACATCTAAGCAAAGGAGATGCAATTAGACAAGAAAAATACGATGTAAAGAAGTAAAGTTATAAGGAAATGTTACTTATTACCTTTAATTTGGATTCTACAAGCTTGATTGATTCACCCACATGAACCCTAACCCTCCTCTTTTCTTTTCGTCTCCATTGGCACTCTGTCACCGTCTGTCTCTCCCTCTCTGTTCTCTTTTTTTGAAAACAGAGGGAATATATTGTGGGCTAATTCACTTGAAGGCTTAGGGGCTCATGGGCTTAGGGGCTCCAATGGGCTACATTGATTCTTTTTCCTCACAATCAAAACTTGCACAGACATTCTAAGATTTGAAAAAAAAATTTTAACGCTGTTTACACAGATAGCAAGGCAAACCCATTCCTGCAGTCCCGATGTTCTATCCGCTTCTCTTCAGGGTCCAAACAAATCCGATAATCCAAGCATTGCTCAGTTTCACCGTTATCATGTCAATGCGTGACGTGTTCGTCACACAGCCTTATCCGTGGAAACAATTAGCAGTAATACAAATAAGAACGGTTAACTTCCCGTTACCATGATGAGTCATGAGTCAGACACCCGACACCTCGAAAAGAAGGGGAAAAAAAGGGGGAGAGCGTGCTGGGAAGATATTGCTGCACTTCCTGTTCACTTATCCCACGAGTGGGGTCCTCGCTTCTTCCCGAACCCAGGAACCGTCGCTGAGAAATTTTTCTGAGGTGAAATACTTGCTTTTTCCTAGAGAAGAACTTAAAGAAAGCAAAGACACATGCGGTGAGAGGAGAGCAAGGGAGATCAGAATTACCAAAGTTCATTTCAAGTATCCCACTGCAGTAGTTCAGTGTGTACATCAATTTATGTCGCAGACAACCTTAAAAAAGTTGAATCCGGATTTGGTAGTCCTCACAGGCCGGTGCTACTCAAACTGCTCCAACCCCAAGGAGACCATAGAGACATTCCCAGCTCTAAGCATGCCAATCACACCAAATTTATTGGATAGCTACTGGTTCCGTGCACACACCCCCCAGGAATCAGCGTAATCGTGCTAAGATTAGCAAGTGTAATGCTTGTGCATTCAAGTGTAATGGGAGTAGCTTTTGCTTTTCTTTCTACAATTTATCACAATTTGGCTGTTAAAAATTGTGAAAATTTTATGATTGTCAAGCCCTAGGAGATACTTATACAACAAGCTCTTGTATATGTAGCATTGAATATTTACTCCATGAAGTGAGATTTTACCTAAGTCGAGCTGGTCATGTTATCAGCAAATTCAATTAAAGATTGTTCGACACATGAACAAAAAAATATCGTGTCACATTTTTATCCATTAACATATTCATGATTTCTACAACTTTTTACTGTTAAGTCAAACAATTGCCGATCAAATTTCTTACTTCATTCATAAGCTCAACCTACTTGAAAATTTTTTGTTTACAAAAGATCGTTCTCATTGGTCAAGTTATTACATTATCTCACATCATTCATGAACTCGAATCAATGCTGCTTCATGTACAAGTGGATGCATAAATTATTTTCTAAAAAAGGTGCAAGTTACTTTAAAATTCCATTTAGTAATTAAAAATTAGTAAGAAAACGATGCAAGGCTTTTGGCAGACATGCCAAACCATCAAATATTATGAGATATTACTCATTACATATCCAATCAAATTTTTCTTTCTTTCTTTTTTTTGAAGGTATGTAGCGTTACCGTGGAACCAATTTTTCTCTGAAATTATTATAATTTTATATTACTTATTTACAGCGATAGAAGATATTTACTTAATATACACGTGACGACTTAGACTTGCACATTATCTCTAGCTCGATGCATGGGATTTCTTCCACTAAACTCTGAACAACCATATTGAATTGCATGTTGTAAGCGGACCGTTAGTAAAACAGTCGACTGAGCCTGAAAGAGACTGTCAAGTTTGCGAGCTTACGTCAGCGATGGGACAGCCGGAGACGAGTCCGGGATTTGTCAGAGTTTGTCGTGGTCAGGCGTTCGTAATATTATATTATTGTTAGCGGGCCTTATAAGAGAACAAACCAATTTGTTTAAGGTTTGACCTTAGTATCAAATTAGGAAACATAATCAAGAAATATCAGAAAATATCCTATCGAGCAAAGACGATTATTCAACGATTCATCCACTGATCTTTTTCAAGAGCCCCATCTATTGCAGGAAGTCAGATGCTCAGAAAGCGCACGCATCCTATCAGTTTGAGGAAATTTTAATATTACAGTGATATTAATTTCTTTGTAAAATTTTTTTCAACAAATCATCATAAATTTCATTCAAAAGATGAGCCAACCCGATGTAAGACACCCCCAAAAAACACAACCCCTGATTGTCCTGATTTGAAGCCTACAGAGCAAAGTTCATGAGCTGCTAAGTTGGTATTCCTGCTGGAGAGCAAATTATTTACAACTTTCTCAGAATCCAACAAAATGGAAATGGTATCCCAAGGGGTTCGTTGCTGCATCTTGACTGACTGAACAATGTCCAAACTTGACCAGCTAGCATCAATGAAGACATGGACAACCTCAGGTTCATATTCTGTGTATTAATTCCTAGTTCAGCTTGAGTTGCATGCATCTCCATTGTTCGAGTCTCCATTTGCATTTCTTTGGTGGTGTATGCCTGGTCAAACTAAATCAATCCCCATTAAATTTCACTGTATTTGTCGTTTGCTTAATTACTCCCTCCACATCGCACGCCAAAATTTTCAAATGAAATTTGCCGGATTATAGTGATATAATTTATGTAAAACTAGAAGGGTAAATCATGAGGAAGCATAGTACGTGACAAAGACTTTGTGAATCAAGTCCGAGTCCCAGCTCTCGGAAAAAAAATCCAGTACACCAACATGTTGCTTGTGGATCACGCGACCTCAAGCCATTGAAAACTTAACGTTGTCATGGGGTGGCAAATCCTTCGTGAAAGGGACGCACTAACCAGCTCCTTACACGTGTTATTAGGAAGCTATCTCGACAAGAAGCTTGTGCAGCCCAATAACATCAACTGTTCAATAGTTTAATTTAATAATTTATTAAGGAAAAGAATCAATCAGTTCATGAACATTTTCTCCACCTACCTAAACGTTCAATGACTAGATTTTAGATTTTTCTATCTCAGTATTCAGGTCCTGCAAGATTCCATGAAGGGTCAGGGTTAAGGGATTACTCGTTAACTGTAAATAAGTAAAAGTCTATTAGAATTGATTCAAAATAGAAGGTCCCGCTAAATCCCTAGATATCCAACTTTTTTCAATCAATTTTGTCCGGCTCTTAGATGCTTAGAGATGATGCAGACACCTTATTTTGGTCTGGAAAGGGCACGAACCTCAATACTATATTAAGGAGTGAGTTTGTGTTGATGCACCAGTTAATTTAATTTTCAGGAGTAAAATTGAGGGCTCAATGAGAAGAGAAATGAGGCAAACACATACTCATCATGAAGAACATCGAGTCAGCCTTGATTGGATATATCACACACCCCGAGATTGAAGTCGAAGAGGAAGATATGATTTTTGAACGAAAATAGCCAGACCTGCTAAAATCATTTAATCTCAGCCAGTCTTAGTTAAAAAATCATAACTAATTATTGGTTGGGAAGTTTAAATCAAGCGAGACAAATTGCATTTGATTTGTAGCTCATGGGAAATTAAAGAACAACAATATTGAAGCACTAAGATTTAGCCCAAAAAAACTAAATTCTGAGCCTCAGTGTCTCATATGGATGGATGGCAGCCAGTTGAGTTCAAAAATTCATCACTCATAGATTCGAGAGTTTTTTTCCCGAGATTTTATTTTCTATAAACTCTTGATTAAACAAAGTCTTGTAAAAAAAATGGTGAACCATGAAAAGCAAAATAAATAAGGCTGCTACAAAGACCCTGGTGAGGGACAACGGCAGAAGCAAGCTGCCCATTTCCATTTTTGTGAAATTCCCGCTCAGCGTTTGACAGAGGCAGACCTCGCCTCTTTTCTTGCAAGAAACCCCACCTCCTTCCCCGTTGCGCTGCCAGCGTGTTTCTCGCCAGCACGCTCCCTATTCCTCAGACTTCTCCCATTGCTTCCTTTAAAATGGGGGGAGCCTTCTTCATTTTGCAAAGAGAACGAAGTTCCCAAAAGCATTGGCTGCTGCTTCTCAACCATCTTCCTCCGCTCGTCCCTGACCTGCATCCACAATTAATCCCGAACGATCATCTCCCTGGTCCAGTCATCTTGCCACCGAGACCTCTGTTTAGGCCGCGTCCACCTCCTCCATTGTTCTGTATTCCGAGCTTCATTCATCACTAGAACGAGTCCATCTCCAGACCAGGGGGCTCGAGTACAACTTCATTGAGCCTGCGATGCACCTAGCACCAGCCACAAACAGCATGAATCACGTCCGTTATCCTCTTGAGCACCAAAAACAGAGGGATCATGCCTCGTCTGCTCAAACGACTCTGCTCGAGAGCCACTCACTGCCACCATGATGATCCGCTCTCGCCTCCGACTATACTTCCGATCCGAGCTTCTCCTTCCCTTCCTTGAGTTCCATTTTTATCCCTCACCTCAACTCAGATTTGCTTCTGCCCCTGCTCACTGTTACCATCTTTAAGCTCGCTTCTCCCTGCTCCCGTTGCTGTCCAGCCACCGAGAAGTCGAGCCATGTCCTTGTACTATTTCAAAACTGCCTGTCATGCCTCTGCCTCAGGTAAGTAGACTTCCATTGACATTCCTGGGTTGTGACTCGTGCTCTCTACTGCCATGTGATAGTTTTCGGTGCCTTTTTTCTCATTCACAAGCCTGTTGGTCATGCTCTTTCATCGTTTCGTCACTTCAATGGTATGAACTCGTTATTGTCTGTCGTTCTTGCTCATAGATTGATTGAGGACACTTAAACCTATTAACTCTGATTATAATCTCCTTGGCATGCTGAGGTAGCACCTCGGATCCAATAGGCTCGACATCTGCATTCGCTCTAATTTGAGTTCTTTTTACTAATGTTTTGTTGTCAGCCGTTGACGTCGTATGGATTTGCATGAGCTGCATGGGCCATGGGTTTGATTACATGTTCAGGTTAGCGGGCTTTGAGCCCATTTCTCAAAGAAAAAGTACCTTGGCCCAATAACATGTGCACCAACGTATATACAGAGATTGACTTGCATGAAGTTCGTTTAATCCATTTTGATGAGTTCACGAGTGCATCCATGGGAATATGTGTCAGTGTTGTGGTTTCAACTACCCTATCCCTTCAAACATTCGGTGAATAAGTCGGGGAAACGGTTGGAGATCGAAATGGAAAAGTCGCAATGATGATCGGTCTCTAAAATTTGATTTTTGCAAACTCTTTATTTGGATACAAATTATTCAAAGAACATATTTATGGATTTTTGGTAAACAAGTTACGTGGGCTATGAATTTTGTGAAATTTACAAATTAATCTATCAGGTATGTGAAATTTACATAATCAAATCCTTAGTCATGAATTTTACAAAACTAATACCTTAATTTGTGAATTTTATAAATGAGCCTCCAGTTTTTTAATTTTGCTAATTAGTCACACTCTTAGATTTTCAAATAAGTCCTTGTGAATTTTTCGAATTAATCTTGGAAATATTTTAAGTCATTAAGTGGATCCATTATTTTCTCAAATTTTATTGAGTCCCTGAATGATTGAACTTGATTTCCACATTGTTCCCCAAGTTGAATAAATTGTCTACTCTTGAATTAATTGATATTTGTTGCGGTGTACATAGACAGGGTTGGTGATTTTTACTAGTCGATTATTTGCTAATCCGTTGATCCATACTTTGAATAGGGCAAGAATTGGACTCGATAAAATAAGGCAAGTTTAGAAACACTAGGGTACCAATTTAGGGCGTGTTGGCTAACTTGCGAGCCTTTCAAATGTAATATAACCCTCGAACCCAAACTTTGGTTCGAGAGCGACCAATAAAAATCTAAGTAGTTAGTGTCATGCCCCTTAGACGAACAATAGTATCTGATCGACTTTAGGACTAGTTTCCTAAATGATTAGTGGCGACTTCTTTTTCCCATAAAACATTTATGACCATAACGTCCACAATAGCTTATAGAAATTCTCGTTTTCAAAGTGTAACAAATGACGAACAATGCACGTTCTTTTTAATCAATAAAAGGAGGGAAGCAGTAGTGTAGTGGCAACCCAGTCGCCCTCCACTACGTAATGTTCGCGCTTATGTGTTCAACTGTAAACGATCAGACAAACTGAATAACCATTACTAACATTAACTCCATCAATGTAACACCACAAAAAACTTAATATAGTCTAAGAAGTAGGTGCCCACCAAGACATGAGCTCAAGAGACTCTCCTGTAATATTTTTTGGTGCAAGACTTGAACATATGATCTCGATCTCACTGAACTGTACGAAAGTGAGTTTTAGATCACTATATCTTTTTTTTCCTCATAGTTTTAGATCACTATATCACAGTATTTGGTGGTTTTTAGAAGTTTAATAAATTGTTATAGTGATAGAAGAAAACAAATTTAAATGATGTGCTTGTTTGAGGAGGGGAGAGCACATAGACTTTGTAGGTTCCACCAACACCGGACCATTTTATATGTTTTGATAAATTCGTCCGAAGGTACATTTTTGAGTTGCAGCGCTAAGTGAAAATGCTTTTAAAGCACTAGCACACAACCGTGCTCCGCACAAAAAGTATCATTGAGTATGAAAGTGAACAGGAAATTTATTGATCGGTGTAAATTGAAGGCAAATAATAGAGTATATCCAAAGGTAAATGGTAGATAGCAAGGAGAGAAGAAAATTGTCAAGTTTTCTAAAGATAGAAGATGGTGGGTAGAGGGGAAGGTGGAAGAAGCAGATGTTATGGCAATATAATCCTCTTTCTAAGTAAATAACTGAATGGGTAGATAAATAACTGAGTTGGAGAGAACGGCAGTTTTAGAATATAAAAAGTGAGACCAAAATCATTCTCCAACATAATAATACATACGCACGATCTGTATCCGTATGGTCAAACTCTTAATGTTACAGTAATATTAATTTCATTTTACTTGTAGCAATAGATTTCCCCCGATCTTCATGTGAATAAGCATTGTATTAGTAGCATAGAATTACGAACTCGTTTTCGGAAGAAAAGTCCAGTGGCTTCCAATGTGTTGTTGATCTTGTGGACCACGCGTACTCAAAGTCATCAAAAGCTTTATGTCCCTGTCTGGTGGAGAGAGTATTGTGTGTAATAGGTATATCACGTGGTAGTTATATAGTCCAAGTACGGAAGAAAAAGCCAATCTCATGTTAGTTCTCCCCATCAGCCAAAATTAAAAGAAAAATACCCGAGTTAAATCAGTTGTTCAGGGTAGGTATGCAAGGCATGTGACAAGCAAAAGTCATGTTGTCATATGTGGGTGAGTTGAGTGTTGAGCAATAATCCCATGTCGGAAAGTCAATGAATTGAAACCTAGTTTATAAGAGAAATGATATAGCTTTTCATGTGAAAACAGGCTCAGTCCCTTCTAGCCATTGATAAAAATTTTGCATGGCAATGCCAAGAAAGCATGATGAAGTAAATCAGAAAGCTGTCAATTCTGAAAAGGAGAACATTTTCGAGCTTCGGACAACACGGTCTATTGTTCCATAACTTTGTGATCTCGAGGATGAGCATAGGACATGTAACAAAACAAACCGAGTCTGATTGATGAAGTGGCATTAGACGGTGCAGTCTGCAGATAGATAGCAAGGCAAACCCATTTCTGCATTCCCTACGTTCTATCTGGTTCTCTTCAGAGTCGAAACAAATCTGGTAATATCTGTGGACAGCAAATCCAAACTTCCTATTAATAGTTATTCAGAAGCACATACACCTCTGACAAGAAGAAAAAGGAGAGAGTGTGCTATGAAGCTTGCTGCACTTCCATTTTAGTTCTCAGATGAGTTGGGTCCTCGCTTCTTCCAGAACCCAGCAACTGTAGCTGAGAAATTACCGAGACGAATGCTTTCTATTTCCTAGAGAAGAACTTCAAAGAAAGCAAATACATGCTGTGAGAGGTGAGTAAGGGGAACAGAGTTATCAAGTTCCACTTCAATCTCAAACAGCACACCATTACCAGCATCAACAGTGAGAGATTGCACTAGCTACTCCTCAGAACTGACTCCAATGCAGATTCTTGCAAAGTCAAGGTACACTTGTAAATTGGTCCCTCTATCCATCCATGTAAAGTGATTTGCCAATGCACTAGCAATGTGTTGGGAATCAGCCGATTAAATGAATGAGTACGGGAGTAGAGAGAAGAGAAGAGGGCACCGAGTATACGTGGTTTGAGACAGTGGGGTGCCGCCCGTACGTCTACGGACAAAGGAGGAGCTTCGATCTTCACTATGAGTAATGAACAATGGCAGAGTATAAGTTAATTAGAACCCTAACCTCACCATTGGAATAAAGAGCGCTTCTACTCTTAAAACCTTGAAAATCCATTGAATTCAGGTCGCACAAAAAATTTAATCGGGTTTGGATTTTATATCGGATTACACCACAAAATTCAAGACATGTCTAACAAATTTCTACCTTGACTTGAATTTCCAGAAACTCCTAAAGCAACATGCTCCTGATGTCCTCCTTTGTCAAATGGCCCCTGCTAGACCTAGCTCGATCTCTATAGAATACCAAACAAGCCCAAGCAATGATCAAACTTGGCAATGGGTAGGCTCCTTGTCATCATCTTTGCTGGATTCTCATGAGTGCTAAGCTTCTCAACTCGAACATCCCTTAAGTTAAACATCAAGAACAAGATGGTACCTCACATCAATATGCTTCGTTCTCTCATGATGCATCCGGTCTTTTGTGAGATATATGGCACTCTAACTATCGTAGTAGATGACAGTGGTGTCCTCCTTCATGATGAGCTCCCCAAGCAAACCTCTCAACCAAATAGCTTCCTTTATTGCTTTAGTGATAGCCATATACTTTGCCTCTGTAGTAGATAACACCACTGTTGCCTTTAAATTAACTTTCCAACTAACAGCACATTCACTAATGGAGAATAAAAAATATGTGAGAGATCTCCACCAGTCCAAATCTCCTGCAAAATCTAAATCAACATTCAGCTGATTAAACGAACGAGTACGGGAGTCGAGAAAGGAGAAGCCGACACCAAATATATGTGGTTCGAGACAGTAGGGTGCTGTCCGTATGTCCATGGACAAAGGAGGAGTGGCAATCTTCACTATGAGTAACGAACAACAACGGAGTACAAGTGAACCAAAACCATAACCTCACAATTACAATGAAGAGCCCTTCACTTCTGCCACAGATTTGTGAAAATATTCACAATTCGGGATTTATATCGGGTTGCACCACAAAATTAAAGACATATCTAACGCAATATAACTCAAACAAGTATTGTTATACAAATGCATCGGTATATTTAGTAGAAGGAACTGGAGTGGTACTTCTTTTGAAGTTGATCCTTCCTCCTGTTAGGTCCGGGTCCATTTTCGAATCAGGAGCAGTCTTTTTCCAATATACCATTGGGCCGGAATCAAGCACCCATTCCATGAATTTGCTATCTTCAAACTGAAATACAAAGAATTTGCCTTTTCTAAAGTTGCACATTTTTTGACTTGTCTCGCAATAGTTTTCACGGTGCCTCTCTGACCCATTATATCATCAATTTTGGAGACATCATAACCGGAGACAAGGGACGGGGAAACCTTCAATGTGCTGCCCGGAATTGGCGCGATATACACTGTCACGGGGCCAAGGGCACTACTCGAACACCACTCGAATACCTTGGCTACCGCTAGGCGTCAACAGCACCCTCTGTCGACCAGCCAACAAAATCCGCACAACCGAGGCTCACGAGCCTAGAGACGATCGAGACAACACAAGAAGTTAGGACAAAAAGTATCTTGTATTATCTCACAACAAGTTACAAAAACCCAACGTTACAACACTCTGATCGAGTATGTGCCTCACAGCACCGACTGCTTACACTCCCCACTCGATCCTCACAATAGGCTCAGCACCCACACTCTCCTCACAGTGTTTCTCTCGTGCTCTCTCTTGCCTGAATGTGAATTCTGAAGTGAATGACTCAAATGAGAGCCCACGCCTATTTATACATGAAGCCCCACAACCAAATAAGCCAGGTAATCTAGACTTTCCCTAATGACAAGTCTATACAAGGCAGTTGACCAATCTCTATCAAGACTTTCCATGTGTGCTGGGAATATTCTCCTCCTGAGATTCCTCTTGCCATGTTGGATCCCTCATCCTCGCAAGCTTCCCGATCTAGCACACCTGGCTTCCATAGATAGGGCTGATTCTCCTCCTAAGAATCTGCTTGCCCTGTTGGATCCCCTGATCCTTGGTCAACTTCCATATCTGGCTTGATTGACTTCCATAAGCGGCTTCTAGGCGTATCCATGATTGCCTCCCCCAATCATGGATTGATTGGATCCATGCCATAATTCCCGCTGCTCCGATTAAGGCAGGTTGTGATCCAGGGACTTGATTGATCCTTCCCCCGTGGCCCGCATCTGCTCCAAGGAACGCTACTCAAGCGCTCCATGGCATCCGTAGCGTGTATCTCGGGGATAGCCTCTGAGCTTCCTTGCTTCCCGGGTACTAGCCACCACAGGTATGATCGAGAACCCGTCTCATGCTCAAGCACCATCACAGTGCCTTGCTGGAACAGTCATGCGCATCGCAATCCAGTGCCCCGACACTTAGTCAATAACGTGCCCACCCAGCACGTTGCCCGCTACCACAGCCCGAGGCATGCTCGTGGTAGGCGGGTATCGGGATACCACTCTAGAGGTCTAACAAACCTCCCCCACCAGAAGAGGTCGACGCCCTCGTCGACTTGTCTGCGTGGTATGCCGTGATGAGGTCTTCGTATTGCCAGAGGATAGCATCCTTCTCCCAAGTGGCCTCAGACTCCGGCTGATTCTTCCACTTAACGAGATACTCCGTCCTCCGGTTCATCTTGCTAAAGCCGAGCGTTCTGTGATTCAGAATGCGCTCCGCTTCCTTGTCCAGCTCCTTCCCTACCGTCAATGGGGCCCGCTTCACCTTGGAGCGATCCGGATGCTCCTTGTCGTGGTGATAAGGCTTCAGGAAGCTAACATGGAAAGTCGGGTGTATCTTCATCCGCTCCGGCAGTGCAAGCCAATAGGCCACTGCTCCGACCTTCTTTATGACCTCGAAGGGACCGTCGTACCGCTGAAACAAGCCTTTGTGCCATCGCTTGTTCGTGATCTTCTTCCAGATCTGCGGGGTTAGTTTCAACCTCACCAAATCCCCAACCTGGAACTCCAGCGGTCTTCGACTCCGGTCAGCGTACTTCTTCATACGCTTGGCAGCTTTGTTGAGGCTGTCCCGAGCTTCCTCAACCATCTCCTGCCTGCTCCGAGCAAACCGGTATGCAGCGGGGCACGGTCCTTCCTTCCGCTGCTTGGCCACCTCATTTGGAGTGAGGGGCTGATAGCCCATTGCCAGCTCGAACGGGCTGAAACCTGTGGCAGAGGACCGGTGCAAGTTGTAGGACAACTGCGCCGTGTCCAGCAAGTCTAGCCAATTGCGTTGACTTGCAGTCACATAGTGCCGCAGGTACTCTTCTAGAAGAGCATTGATCCTCTCCGTCTGACCGTCAGTCTGAGGATGATTCGCTGTCGAGAACTTAAGTTCGGATCCCATCAACACAAACAAGCAAGTCCAGAAGTTCCCTGTAAACCGAGTGTCTCGGTCACTCACTATCTCGGTTGGAAGCCCGAACATCTTGACAACCGAGCGGTAGAAAGCGTCAGCGGCTGCTTCCGCGGTGCAGTTCTTGGCCACTGGAGTGAACACGGCATATTTGGAGAACCGGTCCACCACCACCATCACTGCTGCGTACCCTCTGACTTCAGGGAATCCAGCGACAAAGTCCATTGAAACCGACACCCACGGTTTCTCTGGCACACTCAGTGGTTGGAGAAGTCCCGCCTCAGCTCGCCTCTCCACCTTATCCTGCTGGCACATGAGGCAGGTCTTGACGTACCCCTCGACGTCGTCTGACATCCTAGGCCATGTATATGACCTTGAGAGCAGCGCCAGCATGCGCTCCCGCCCTGGATGCCCAGCCCACTGGCTGTCGTGGCACTCCTTCATCAGCTTGCAACGTAGTCCCCCTCCGCTAGGGACATAGAGGCAGCCACCCTTCCCATGGAGTAGCCCATCCTCAAGCCAGTAACGTCGCACAGTGCCATCCTTCACCTGCTCCACCAAGAGCTGGTAGTTCTTGTCCTGTTGCGCAACCGCTTGGATGTCCTTTAGGAAATCCGAAGTCAACTGGGAGATAGCAGCTACAGTCTCCACATTCTTCCGACTCAGAGCATCTGCCACGAGGTTATGCCTCCCTGGTCGGTGTTCCCACTCAAAGTCATATTGAGCGAGCTCCTCTTGCCACCTAGCCTGCTTCGGGGTCAGCTTTGGCTGTGTCTTGAAGAACGTATTCGCCACGTTGTCCGTCTTGACAACGAACGAAGTCCCTAGCAAGTACACTAGCCATACCCTTAGGCAGTGGACAACTGCCAACATCTCCTTCTCATGCGCTGAATAGCGCTGCTCCGCAGGCTTCAGCTTCCAACTCTCGAACGCAACAGGGTGCCCGTCCTGCATGAGCACACCTCCAACTGCACGATCAGAGGCATCGGTGTGCACTTCAAAAGGCTTCTCGAAGTCAGGAAGCCGGAGCACCGGCTCTGTCACAATGGCTTCCTTAACCTTGTGGAACGCAACGTCACACAAGTCGTCCCACTCCCAACTTCGGTCCTTCCTTAGTAGGTCCGTAAGGGGAGTGACCTTCTTCGAATACCCCTTGATGAACTTCCGGTAGTAATTTGCTAACCCCAGGAAGCTCCTCAATTCGCCCACCGTCTTTGGTGCTGGCCAATCCCGAATTGCCTGCATCTTCTTGGGGTCCATGCGCACGCATCCGTGACCCAAGATATGGCCTAAGAAGTGTATTTCTTCCATGCCAAACTCGCACTTCTCTCGCTTCCATAGAGAGAATGCTGCCTCAGTCGCTCGAACACAAACTGCAAGTGTTCGAGGTGCTCCTCCATATCCCTGCTGTAGACCACGATGTCGTCGAGGTAGACGACCACGAACTTATCCAGCACATCGTGGAATACGTCATTCATCAAGTTGCAAAACGTGGCAGGGGCGTTCGTTAATCCGAACGGCATGACTAGGAACTCGTAGGAGCCATAACGAGTAACCATCGTTGTCTTTGGTTCGTCACCCTCCGCAATGCGAACCTGCCAGTATCCCGAGCGTAGATCTAACTTCGAGAAAATGACCGCCTTGCTCAGACGATCAAACAGGTCAGCTATCAAAGGCACAGGGTACTTGTTCCTCACAGTCACCTTATTGAGTCCCCGGTAGTCAACGCATAGCCGTAGGGACCCGTCATGCTTCTCTTGGAACAACACTGGTGCTCCATAGGGTGCCGTGGAAGGTTGGATCTTCCCAGAGTCTAGCAGTTCACCCAACTGCTTCCGCAACTCCCCCAACACCTTGGGCGACATCCGGTAGGGTGCCTTCGCCGGTGGTCTTGTTCCCGGCAGTAGCTCGATCCTGTGGTCTACTGCCCTCCGTGGTGGTAAACCTGCTGGCAATTCTTCAGGCATCACATCCTGAAATTCATCAAGTACCTCAGAAATCTTCGAAGGTACTTCCGGCTCTGGATGGTTATCCTCCATCCCCACTTCAACTATCGCCGCCAAGTAGGTGGGGTAGCCCTTCTTCCACCCTCGTGCTACTTGCATCGCCGACACCGTTTCCGTCGAGATCTCCTTGCTTCGACTGAAACCCTTGTAACCCTTCACAAAGCATGGGTGTCGTGGATCCCCGATCATGAATCCACCGAGGTGCATCGAGACCGTAACCGAGGCCTCCACGAAGAAGTTGTTTCCGAGGACTAGATCATAGTCATCCAGCGGGACAACCATGATGTCAAGGCTTCCCTCCCATGAGTCAATCTTGATGGGAACGCCTTTAGCCATGCCACCAATAGGCTGGCTCTTAGAGTTAACTGCCTTCAGGTGGCAGTTGTGCCGCTCCACTCGCAGCCCAAGTGGTCGCACCATCCTATCCGACACGAATGTGTTGGAGGCTCCCGTGTCTACCAATGCCGACACCTTTCGGCCATTGAGTAGCACATCCACAAATAGCAACCCATAGGGAGCCTTTGAGCGATCGGAACGAATTGCGCTCAATGCCTGCAACGAAGATGCACGTAGCACTCCCTCTTCGTCGGAGTCCTGATCTGCCAAGGCCAAGAGCTTCTCTCTCTTCGGGCATTCCTTGGCTCTGTGGGGACCGTTGCATATGAAGCAACCAGGGTGCGTCCGGGGGTCCTTCTTCAAGGAACCACTCCCCACGTTCGCCTTCTGCTTCCCCTTGTCCTCACGAATGAGCTTCTTCTTGCCCTTGTCCTCCTTTCCCTTGGTTGTGGACTTGGACAACTTGTCCTTGTCCTTGCCTTGCGCTTTCTTCCCACTGTCCTCCACACGTGTGTAGCGCAAGTCAAGCAGCGTATCAGCCGCTGCGAGAGCCGTCGGGAGGTCCTTCACGCCTTGGCGTCTGAGCTCCAGCTGAGCCCATGGCTGCAAGCCCTTCAGAAACGTGTACAGCTTGTCCGTCTCTGACATATCGGTCACGTCAAGCATCAAGGAGCTGAATTGCTTGACGTAGTCATGTTGATATTGTGATTTGCATGATTTGTGCATCCATTCCCGACCTAGAATCGTATGTTGTCGGCCATTTCCCATACATTTAGAGGGCAATTGCATATCTTTTCTGTATTGGGATTGAATTATTGTAAATGATAGCTTTTAGAGCTCCACACATGAATTGGATACTGCTGGGAGTTGTTTGATGTGCAGGGAATGATGAAGACTGGGCTTGTTCGATGCAGCTCCTTTTGTAGAGAATTTCTCCTACTTCCTGTGTGAGAAATAGGGCACATAATATATCATCGGAAAGCTCGTTGAGTCAGGATTCCAACACATCAAACGGATCTCAATTCGGAGCTGAAACGAAGAAGTTATGGCCGAAAGAAGAAAACTGCGCGCGGAACAGGGGATAGACCGCGGTCCTAGACCGCGGTTTACTGAGGCATTTTTCCTAGACCGCGGTCTTAGACCGCGGTTTACTGAGAGGAATTCGGCCAGACCATTACATCCTATCCCACACCGACCAGACCAAGAATAGAGGAAGTATACCTCCTCTATATATAGTGGTGCACCCTTACATCAAGGGGGGATATAGATATAGATATATATAGACAAGATTTGAAGAGGAAACACAAAGCAACACTCAAGGAACACGAAGAAGGGATCACAACAACACATCGGCAAGTCGGGATCGGGAGATTCGACTTCATCATCTAGAGTTTTTTCTATCCCTTTTCTTCTTGTTTCTCAATGTTATTTTCTCTTCAAAGTCTTGTATTTCCTTCTACTATGTTGAACTAAACCCCTAGAATCCTAGGGGGATCAATGGACCCATTTCTATGTCTTAAGTAAAGCTATTTTCTTTCACATGTATGATTCTGTCGAGGTACGCCTCCTTGGTGTTATTTATGCAATTTCGTACTTAATGCTTTCTTGTGGAATGGCCACCCTCGAGAATGAACTTGCGACCGCGAGGAGCCTCGGAAGAGGGAATCGATGTCATGCTAGAAGTTGCATAATCTAGGTTAGCTTATGCCGGAAGGTGAAGTTATTCGTGTGAGCGCATCGGAAGATGGTGAGCACCCTAGATAGCCATTTAGGGTTGGTTTAGTTTGGCCTTTCAACACTAATCGCCTAGGAATAGAGTGGATTAGTGTCTTCCGCTTAGGTACATTCGTATGACATCGGAAGGTGCGTACGATGGAAGTGGGGAAACCCTAGAACCCTAGGTTAGTAACATGACAGAATTCATCGTGTGAAAGAGGATTCTTGCTTGAGACTAGAATTGGTGAAGTTGTGAACCTTAGGAGCTTTTTATCGACTGATTTCCAACTGTTTATTTTATGTTTGTTTCTTTTCTGTCATTCTAATTACATGCTCTCTCCTCAACTGATTGGATTGACTTGGCTTGGAACTAGTTGTGTTAATTTTAGTGCTTAGCAATAGAATCCTCGTGGGAACGATACTCTACTCACTCTGTATTACTTGTCTGCGATACGTATACTTGCGTGCAACATCTTCAAATACGCAACAAGTCACGCACCGAGCTGGTCTGCTTCAGCTTCCCGAGTGCGTCCCGAGCAACCCAGGCAGTGTTGCTCGGCAGGAACTGCTCCTTCAACTCCTGCCTCAGTTCTTCCCACGTCTCAATGCGTGGTCTCCCCGCACTGAGGGCATCTTGGACCCGCGTCCGCCACCATAGCTTAGCATCATTTGCTAAGTACATGGTGGTAACCATGACCTTGTCTGCTTCCGGGATTTTCGCAGCATCGAAGTAGGTCTCCATGTCCCAAAGGAAGTTCTCTAACTCCTTTGAACTCCGAGTACCCTCAAATGCCTTGGGCTCAGGGATCTTCACTTTCCCACGAGTCTCACTCCCGGATGCTACTCCTTGAGTAGCCAGTTGTCGCTTGATCAAGACCATGTCGTCTCGTAGAGCAGCGACATCAGAGACCAGGACCTTCACAAGGTCCGTCAGCGTCCCACCAAGGTCATCGCCCTCTCCGACATTGTCTTCGAGAGCAAGGATGCGCTCATGAACAACGTTCAGCAAAGGCGCACCTTCAGTCACTGCAGCAACCTGCCTCTCCAAGGCCACCATACGTTCCCGCAATGCCTCCATTGATCGAGTCGTCACGGTTGTGATGTTGTTGAGACCTTGCTCTGATACCAACTGTCACGGGGCCAAGGGCACTACTCGAACACCACTCGAATACCTTGGCTACCGCTAGGCGTCAACAGCACCCTCTGTCGACCAGCCAACAAAATCCGCACAACCGAGGCTCACGAGCCTAGAGACGATCGAGACAACACAAGAAGTTGGGACAAAAAGTATCTTGTATTATCTCACAAGTTACAAAAACCCAACGTTACAACACTCTGATCGAGTATGTGCCTCACAGCACCGACTGCTTACACTCCCCACTCGATCCTCACAATAGGCTCAGCACCCACACTCTCCTCACAGTGTTTCTCTCGTGCTCTCTCTTGCCTGAATGTGAATTCTGAAGTGAATGACTCAAATGAGAGCCCACGCCTATTTATACATGAAGCCCCACAACCAAATAAGCCAGGTAATCTAGACTTTCCCTAATGACAAGTCTATACAAGGCAGTTGACCAATCTCTATCAAGACTTTCCATGTGTGCTGGGAATATTCTCCTCCTGAGATTCCTCTTGCCATGTTGGATCCCTGATCCTCGCAAGCTTCCCGATCTGGCACACCTGGCTTCCATAGATAGGGCTGATTCTCCTCCTAAGAATCTGCTTGCCCTGTTGGATCCCCTGATCCTTGGTCAACTTCCATATCTGGCTTGATTGACTTCCATAAGCGGCTTCTAGGCGTATCCATGATTGCCTCCCCCAATCATGGATTGATTGGATCCATGCCATAATTCCCGCTGCTCCGATTAAGGCAGGTTGTGATCCAGGGACTTGATTGATCCTTCCCCCGTGGCCCGCATCTGCTCCAAGGAACGCTACTCAAGCGCTCCATGGCATCCGTAGCGTGTATCTCGGGGATAGCCTCTGAGCTTCCTTGCTTCCCGGGTACTAGCCACCACAGGTATGATCGAGAACCCGTCTCATGCTCAAGCACCATCACAGTGCCTTGCTGGAACAGTCATGCGCATTGCAATCCAGTGCCCCGACACTTAGTCAATAACGTGCCCACCCAGCACGTTGCCCGCTACCACAGCCCGAGGCATGCTCGTGGTAGGCGGGTATCGGGATACCACTCTAGAGGTCTAACAACATTCCACAAGGGCGATTGTGAAAGGATCAGAGTGGCAGCTCCATGGCATTCAAAAGTCATTCGCATCAATTGACATACCATGTAACAACTTCCAAGGGGAGTTTCCGGAGGACATTGGCCATTTAGGATCACTCGTAGGGCTCAACGTTTCTTATAACAAACTTACTGGGGCCATCCCCTCTTCCGTCGGGAATTTGACTATTCTCGAGTGGTTAGACCTATCATCGGATGATCTCACTGGACACATTCCAAGAGCTTTGGTGAAGCTCACGTTTATGGCCATCTTAAACCTCTCTGGCAACTAGCTTACAGGATCCATTCCTCGAGCCAAGCAATTTATCACGTTCAAGAGCGATTCATTTTCCGGGAATCCTGGATTGTGTTGACTGCCTTTGTCAAGGGCTTGTGTGGTCAATCCAAATCAAACATCAACTCCAACATTCCAGGAAGATGCAGAGCATGGAAGTTGGATTGAATGGAAAGCTGTACTAATGGGATCCAGATGCGGGCTTACACTGGGGATTTCTGCAGGATATATGGCTCTTCAGACTGGGCGACCCCTCTGGCTCATGAGGATGATGGAGAACTAAAAACACGGCCTGCAGATAAGGGCTAGAAGGACTCGTGGAATGTGAGTAAAACCCTCCCCTTCCTGTCATGTTAACTTTACAATTCCGTACATACATTTAATTTTCCATTTAGCTAGAGAACTCTCTGTGAACTCTCCTTCTCATTGCATTCATTACAGGAGTCGAGGTCGACGGTAAAAGCATGCCACCATTGTGCGTGTCGAAGGCTGTGACTATCAGAGAAAGGCTCGTGGAAAATATTTTCAAACTTATTCCGATGATATTTGTTCAATAAAAGATTGTCTTTGTTCTCATAACCTTTTCCAATATTAACATATGTTTTTTTCACAACCACTTGTGTTTAATCAAGTTCATATAATTAACAGCAGTACAACTTGAACAAATCTTAATGCTATAGTGATATTAATTTCTTTGTACCTTTTCTTTTATCAATAAATCATCATTCATTTCATTCAAAAGATGAGCCAACCTGACGTAGGCATCCCCTCCAAAAAAAACACAACCCCTGATTGTCCTGATTTGAAGCCTACAGAACACGGTTCATGAGCTTCTAAGCTGGCATTCCTGCCGATCCATAAACAATCCCAGGAGAGCAAATTATTTACAATTTTATGAGAATCCGACTAAATGGAAATGACATGTATCCCAAGGGGGTCTTTGTGGCCTCTTGACTAGCTGAACACTATCCAAACTTGACCAGGTAGCATCAGTGAAGACATGGACAACCTCATGCTCATTCTGTACATTAATTCCAAGTTCAGCCTGAGGCGCATGCGTTCCCATTGTTCGAGTCTCCGTTTGCATTTCTTTGGAAGTGTACGTCTAATCGAACTGAATCAATCCCCGTTAAATTTCATGTATTTGTAGTTTGCTAAATCAGTCCCCCCACACCACATGCCAAATTTTTCACATGAAATTTGTCGGATTATAGTAATAATTTCCACAAAACTAGAAGGGTAAATCATATGATTAATCATAGTATGTGGCAAAAACTTTGTGAATCATGTTCGAGTCCCAGCTCTCGGAAGAAAATCCAGTACACCAACATGTTGCTTGTGGATCACAAGACCTCAAGTCATCGAAAATTTAACGTGGTCGTCAGGTGGCAAATTCTACAAGAAAGGGACACGCAAACCAGCTCCTTACATTCTGGTAAAAAAAAAAAAAAACAGCTCCTTACACGTGTAATTAAGAAGCTATCTCAATAAGAAGCTTGTGCAGTCCAATATCATCAAACATTCAATAGTTTAATTCAATGATTTAATAAGGAAAAGGATCAAATAGTTCATGATCATTTCCTCTACCTACGTAATGGTCCATGTAGACACCTTATTTTGGTGTGGAAAGAGCTCGAACTATAATTTTGAGAAAATGGACAGACTCGTGTGAATAGATAATTATGATGATCGATGTTGAATTTAACTTCTCAAATGTGGTGAAATTAGACCAGATTCAATCTCATCATGAGAGACATTGAATCGTCTTTAATTTTTTGTATTTCAGACCTCAAAATTCAATCTAGAGTGCCACCCGATTTTAACCCGATCCATTTCATATTTTTCTACTTTATTTTCATCTGTTTGCAGTTTTATCCCAAAAAAAAGAATGAAAGAGGAAATATCTTTATCCAGATATAAGGGCACACCAAAAAGGAAATATATATATATATATATATATATATAGATATAGATATAAGAAAGAAAAAAAAATAAAATAAATAAAGAACAATAAAAATGATATGGAAATGAAAGGAAGGAAAAAGGGATGGCAGCTTTCTTCCTGGGCGTGCCTTCGGAGCGCTCGAGGGGAAGCTCTGGATCGTCCCCGAACTTTGGCTTACCGGAGACTCCACCAGTGGCCGACCATCACCACGCCGTCCATTTCCTCATCTCCATGCTCCTCAATCCCGACCCAAGATCGCCGAGCTAGGTGGCTGATCTCACCTACTCTGTTGTAGCCCGGTACCCGCGTCCCACTGATTTTCGAGCCACTCCCGCCACCAACCAAGCTTCTCTGGTCCCCTCCCACGCCACTGAGTTCTCCTCCATGACCGCGACTGGACGCCCTACCTCTGCTCCGAGCCTATCGCCTGAGCTGCTGCAAGCTCTCCCTCGGTAAAGCTGGTAATTTCCGGGACCCTTGCCTCTATTTCCCTGGATTTGGACGATTGGTCAATTGTTAGGCTGTTGATGTTGGAGCTTTTGGGAAGGGCTATTGATTAGTTGAATGTATGCGTTCGTATTGATATGCGGATGTCTGATATGTTATCTTTTTGCCTTAAATGAGTGGGCATTTTCCTTTGATGATGGTTGATGGGTGTGAACCCTTGCCGGTGCTGCTGATGTCTTTGGGTTTGTTGCTATGTTTATAACACTTGATTGGGGTTTCCTTTGGTTAGTAGTCTCTGTTCATGGGCTGCTGGAAGTGATTTGCTGCTGTTGTTGTCGCCCTGTAGTTATGCATGCCTATTCGAAATTCAGTTGTTTGCTATTGTAGTTCTGTTTTACCTGCTGATGCTTAAAAGGTCTAAAATGATGTTTACACTTATTTTTAATAATGTTTCAATAGGAAATGGGGGCTGTTAAGCCCAGCTGATATTTAGGTTCTCTTTGATGGGTGTTTACTTTCTTTTTTCAATGACTTTTTCGATGAAAATTGGGCGGCTTATTACTTGAAATTTTCTCTTTGTTTCAATGGCTCTTTGATATAAATGGGTGCCGCTTGTTATCCGCTGTCTCAACTGCTCCTTCCTTGAAGTTTCTGTTGGAATTTTATGGGTGCTCACGGGAAATTGGTGGTGTCACTTGGAGAATATGGAGGCAATACGATGTAAAAGGAGTTTTATATTACTAACATGAAAAATACATATACACACCACTCAAAGAAAATGCTTCTTTCAATCTCTCTTGCTCACACCTCTTTTGCACATACCCTCCATGCACATTTTGTTCACTCTCTCTAGCATGCATATTGCCTCATATATATATAGGCATGATTGACGGTGTAAATAGCTGCCTTACTTGCCGCCTCAACCTTATCTTATCTCTAACTTTTATCTCTAACATTATCTCTAAGCTAAGAGATAATTCTAGATTAACTTAATCAAGAAGGAATCTTCATCAAGAAGTAAGTAGGAAGAGTTCAATTCAAACTTCTCTTCTTGAGTGGGATGAATACTTCACCATAAAGTAAATTGCAAATTACTTTTTCAACAGTTTCCGCTTTGGTTATGTGTCATTTTCACCAAAGAGGGGCTGTGTAGTATCTATCATTGCTGCTGGTCATTACTTGAGGATTTCTCATGATTTTGATCCCCTTTTATCTGGGAATAGACTTCTTTGTTACCTATTGTTGCAGCCGCTCCTTGCTTATTGTTTTCCCTTGGTTTTGACAACAATTTCGATGGGAAAGAGGTCTGTTTAACATCTGGTATTGTAGCTGATTGTTTGTCAATGATTTCTTACGACTTTGATGTTATCTTCAATGATAATAGAGCCTTTACTTACCTGGTTTCACGGCTGCTCTTCGCTCAACTTTTTTCCTAAGTTTTCATGAAATTTTCAACAAAAGCGGGGTTGCTTAGTTGCAACAGCTCCTTGCTCAATGATCTCTCTCGTCTTTGATATTGTTTTGGACGAGATTAGAGCCCGCATTCGCTTGTCATTTGGTGCTGCATTTTTGGTATTTTAATGCTGGTTTTTAAGGTGTTGTGGTTCTAAGTCTTGAGTTTCATGGCTGTCCAAAGTTGCTGCAATTTGATAATTGGTTTGTGCTTGTTTGCTACCACTTTTAGCCTTCTAATTGAATTTTAGGCTTGCCATTCACTGCTGCATTTTTGGTGCTCTTGCAATGGTTTTTAAGGTGTTTTTAGCTTTAAGTTTTGTGTTTGATGGCAGTCAAAAGTTGTTATATTTTTCTATTGCTTGGTGCTTATCTATTGTCATGTTTAGATTCTTAGACTTGAGTTTTGAGCCCACAATCTGTTGTTGCATTTGCGACTATTCTATGCGGGCATTTAGGGTGTTTTAACACCTAAGCTTTGGGTTTAAGCTTATTAATTGTCATTGCATCTCGATGGTCATCTCACACCCGTTTCTGTCTGTCCTTCTATCTCTAATTTTGTGTCTTTGGCCTATTAATTGTTGACTTTGCTTGTGGATAAATTGTCCGGTGCTTTCTTGATCGATTGATGTGTGATTTAATTTCATATTATTTTATTTAGGAAGGGATCTGAAAAATTATTGTACTTAACTGCACAAATGTACAGGGCGAGTAGAGTGAGAAAGAGATGATGAATGCTTGTAATTTACATATAGTGGAACCTTTTACGTCTCTGCATTTAGGCTAGGATGGGTAGTATCATGCTTGGGTTTGCAATCTTGATTATTGATCTTGATTTTGGAATTACGATCCATGATTCGAATAGGGCGAGGCAAGTTTAGAAACATTAGGGTACCGATTTAGGGCACGTCGACTAACTTACGGGCCATTTGAACGTAACAGAACCCCCAAATCCAAACATTGGCTCAAGACCGACTAATAAAAACTTAGGAGATTAGTGTCATGCTTACTTAGGTAAATAATATGTTTCTGATCGACTTTAAGACAAGTTCCTTAAATGATTAGTGGTGACTCTTTTTTATTGATGACCATGACGTCCGAGATAGCCTGTAGAGATTTCTCGATTTTGGGGTGTGACAATCCAATGATGGGATTTTCGATTTTCCTGTCTCAGTATTTAGGTCCTGCAAAGGTTCCATGAAGGGTAAGGGCTAAGGGATCCCCGGTGGAGGATTAAACGTTTAGTGTCTATTACCCATTAGCTATAAATATGTAAAAGTCAATTAGAATTTATTCAAAATAGAAGGTCCCGATTTATCAAACTTTTTTCAACCACTATTTTTTGGCTCCTAGACGTTCATATATAATAGATGAATAACAAATTCTCTGTTTTTTTTTATACCAATAAATAGGAGGTAGCAGTAGTGGCATTCAACCGTCCTCCGCTACATTAGCAATCCAACTGCCCTCTGCTACGTTAGCAATCCAACCGCCTTCTGCTACATAACGTTCAGGCTTTCAGATGAACTGAACAACGAATAATAACACTGATTCCATCAACGCAGCATTACCTAAGACTTGGGATAATTTAAGAAGTAGGTGCCCATCAAGACACGAGTAAAGAGTCTCTTCTAATAACATTACTCAGAGTGAGACAGGACATGATATCTCGACTCACCAAACCACATGGGAGTGGATTTTAGACCCCTATACTACCGTCCTCGGTGGATGGATGAGTAATTCACGTTCGTGACCGTAGATTTTTAACAAATGTTTGCCAGAAATATAATAAATTGTTATAGTGATAGAAGCTAGAAAACAAATTTGAATGATGTGCTTATTTGAGGATGAGAGAGTCCATAGGCTTTTAGGTTCCATCAACACCCAGACAGTTTAAAAATTCAGACAAATTCGTGTGAAAGCATATTTTTGAATTGCCTCACCAAGTGAAGATGCTTATAAAGTATTAGTACACGATCCATGCTCTATAGAAAAAGTATCATCGGTATGGAAGTAAATAGGAAATTTATTAATCGGCGTAAATTGAAGGCAAAAGTAGAGTATAGAAAGTGTCATCGAGCATTGAAGGTGTTCTCACAACCAAAAGGCAAATCGAAGATGGTAAGGAGAGAAGAAAATTGACAAGTTTTCGGAAGATAGAAGATGGTGGGGACGGGGACGATGGAAGAAGCAGTGGTTATAGCAAAAGAGGCGGGGGCAGCGAGAACTTGAAGAAGTGGAAGAGTGAAGATGAAGGAGTAGGGAAAAAATGTGAAAGTACAATATAAATAACTGAATGAGTGGATAAATAATTGAATCGGAAAGGATGACAGTTTTGGACTATCAAAAGTGAGACTAAAATTGTCTCATTCTTTAATATAATAATAGATACACATGACCTATATCTGTATGATGAAGCTCTTAATGTTACAGCAATATTAATTTCATTTTACTTGTATTTGCTCAACTAATAATGGATTTCCACTTCCCCCAATCTTCATATGAATAAGCATTGTATTAGTAGCATAGAACTACGAACTCATTTCGGTCACTTTCGGAAGAAAAGTCCAGTGGCTCCCAACGTGTTGTTCTTGTGGACCACGTGAACTCAAAGTCATTGAAAGCTTAATGTCCCTATCGGGTGGAGAGAACATTGTATGTAACGGGTATACCACGTGACAATACAGATGTGACGCCACAAAATCTTGTTGATTTGTGATACCACATCAGTACTACCAAATGATACACCCATTATATAGAAGACTTTCTATATCGGTGGCAAATCCTACACTATTAAAGGGAAGCACCAAGCCTTCACGCACATGTAAGTGTGTGTGTGTATATATATACATACATGTCACTATAGACGAACCGATGAGCTATGATGGGACCATTAAGACTTCGCAATGAGAACAGTAAGTCGAATCTCAATATCCAGGTCATGGTCTAGGGACCCACTTGTGCACGGCATTAAACATCCCGTGTGTATTACTCATGTATATGAATATGGAAGAGTCATGAAAGTGAATTGATTGAACTGGTAGGGCACATTTTTCCCTTACGTAAGGTCTCGGGTTCGAGTCTTGTTCATCGAGAGGATTCACCTTGGGATAGAGCAATAATCCCCAGTGGCAGAGTCAATCAGAATTGAATTATTCGACACATCTCAGACTGTTGGATCAATGTGGATCCATTGATAGTTGTTGATCCAACGGACCCGAAGTCCTGCTAAAACTGAACCATCGAAATTCTCTTTCGGTTAGACCCCGTCATTCCGTATTACATGGGCGGAATCGATAGAATTGTTTATAATCCTTGACGAATTCAACTAATAGGAGTGAAGACCAGAATGCACCGCTGCCGTGTTAGGACCGCAGATGCGCATTCCTCGAAGTTAATTAAGAGTATGCTAAAGATTAGATGAAGTTGGTTTGAAGTGGACATCACAAAAATACCTCATAGTCCACTCAATAACACCAAGTAGGGGATACGAAACTCACTAATAATGTGACCAAACCTGAACCCGAATAAATTTTTGAAGATCATTTATATGTGAAACTAGAATAGGTGAAACCGTGGCCATTACTTATAAAAAGGTAAGAAACTTGGTACTGGGAAAGACACCGCAGTTAATGATGGAAAGATTGATCTTTAAGTAGGAGGTGAACGTCTCGGAAGACTTCGATGCCACTCTTTATAAGCACATAAGTCTGTGAGGTAGGTCACTGTTTTGGAGAAGGTCCTATATGTGACCGGTATAGTCTTGTCTAAAGAATATTAAATTAGTTTAGTGATCTATTAATATATCTAATACTACCATCACGATGAATATAGAGTGACCGTGAAATTTTCATTGTTCGGTGACAATTCATGTCCACGATTTTTTGAGTTTAATACGTTGTTCTATATGCCTTCATCACCGGGACTTCATGACAATTACTAGTCAGTCAACTTGATTTGGATGTTCATGCATGTCCTCGTCTAAATGTTTGCCTTCATCCGCTGCTTTAGTTTAGTCGTCTTGGAAGGCCGAGAAGTCCTCATAATTTGTCTTCTTCTAATTATTTTCCTCGGAATTGCAGCCTACAAACACTGTATACTACTCGACCTAAAATTAAGAGGTTATAAAGTCAACTTTTGTCGATGCAACTGACGGTGCCCTTTTATTCTCTCATCATTCTAACCATTCTATATTTATATATCTCCTTTGTGTACTGATAATAATTGGGTCCTATACTGATAATTTAGTATAGTTAAATATACAAATCCTCTATATGAACTTTAGCCCCTTTTTCCCAGGATAAGATGATGTACACAGACCAGTAATGCCTAATGGAAGAGCAAATAAATAAATAAATAAAAGCATTGGGAATTGTATCGAGGGATGGATCTAGAAAACCCAACTAAGGAGACGAAATTAAAGAAAGACTTAAATAATGAATTTTAGGGGGAGAAATAAGGTATTTTATTTAAAATATAGATAAAATAAGTAAATTTCGTATAGGACTTCATTGAATTTTCCGAGTTCAGGAGCGATCGTCAAGAAAGTCTTGTGTGCAATGATGTCACCACGTGGCAGTGCCTATACGTGTGCTAATGCTAATAAAGTATTAGCACATGGTCCGTGCTCCACACGAAATGTATTATCGAGTATGAAAGTGAATAGGAAATTTGTTGATTAGTGCAAATTGAAAGCAAATAATAGAGTATGGAAAGTATCATCGAGTATTGAAGGTGTCACTATAACCAAAGACAAATCAAAGATGGTAAGGAGAAAAGAAAATTGTCAGGTTTTCTGAAGATGGAAGATGGTGGGGAGAGGGGGAGATGGAAGAAGCAGCGGTTATAGGAAAATAAGTGAGGGTAGCGAGAACGTGAAGAAGTGGAAGAGTTAAGATGGAGGAGTAGGGAAAAATGTCAAAAGGACAATATAATTATATTTTCAAGTAACGGATGACAGTTTTGGAATATCAAAATCGTCTCCTTCTTCAATATCAAACTCTTAATGTTACAGTAATATTAATATCATTTTACTTGTATTTGCTTAACTAGTAATATATTTTCCCCGATCTTCATATGAATAAGCATTGTATTAGTAGCATAGAATTACGATCTCGTTTCAGTCACTTTCGGAAGAAAAGTCCCGTGGCTCCCAATTTGTTGTTTCTTGTGGACCACGCAAACTCAGAGACATCAAAAAAACTTAATGTCCTTGTTGGATGGAGATAGCATGATGTGTAACAGGTATATCACGTGAAAATACAGATGTGGCATCACAAACTCCTATTACTTTATGACGTTACATCAGTACTGTCAAGTTATATACCCGTTACATAAAAAAAATCTCTATCGGGAGGCAAATCCTACCCTATTAAAGGGAAGCACCAAGCTGCTTCCACACGTAAGTGTACATATATACGTATACACATATATACACACACCCACATGCACATATAAATACATATCACTATAGACGGACCGACTAGCTGTGATGGGACTACTGACTCCTTCGCAATGAGAACAGTATGTTGAATCTCAATATTCAGGTTTCTTAGAGGTTCCATGGAGGGTAAGGTGTAAGGACCCACGAGCACAGCATAAAATATTCCGTGTGAATCACTCATGTATATGATTATGTAAGAGTAACCAAAATGAATTGATGGAGGTAGTAAGACGCATCTTCCCCTTAACTAAGGCCTCGGGTTCAAGTTTTATTAATCCAATAACATTTACTGGCTCGAACTAGATTAGTAAATGTCATTGGATTTCCAAATACCATTGGTAAAATTTAAAAAAAATGTAAGAATCAATTAGAATTGAATTATTCAACATAGCTCTCAAGCTGTTGTATCAATGCGGATCCATCGATAATTGTTGATCCAACGGACTCAAAGACATGGTAAAACTGAACCATCGAAGTTCTCTTCGGGTTGGACCACGTCATTCCATATTACATGAGCGGAATCAATAGCAGAGTTTATAGTCCCTTAGGAATTCTAGAAAGAGTGGGGATCAGAATGCACCGTTGTTGTGTTAGAACTGCAGATGCACATTCATCAGTTGTAAAAGTTAATTAAGATTATGCTAAAGATTAGATGAAGCAAGCTCGAAGTGGACATCACAAGAAAGACCTCATAGCCCACTCAATAACATCAAGTTGGAGATACAAAACACACTAATAATAATGTGATGAAACCACAAGCGAATAAATTCTCCAAGATCATTTCTATGTCAGGTTCAAATGGATGGAAACCGCGATCAATACCAATAAAGAAATAAGAAATTTGGTATTGGAAAAGGCCCCACAGTTAGCAATGAAAGGGTTGATTTGTATGCTGGAGGTGAACGTCTCGGAAGAGACTTCGATGCCACTGTGATATATAAGCATATAATTCTGGGCTTAAACAGAAGCTAAATAGTCTTTGAGATGGAAAACGCGACTATTACCTATAAAGAGTTAACAAGCTTGATATTGGGAAAGACACTGTAGTTAACTGTGGAATGGTTGATTTGTGCGCCCGAGGTGGACTTCTCGGAGAGACTTAGATGTCACCGCTTATAAGCATATAATTCTGGGCTCAAATCAAATCTAATTAATCTAAGAGGCATGTCACTCTTTTGGAGAAAGTCTCGTATGTAATTGGTGTAGTACTAATGTAATGTCACAAATCAATAGGATTGATTTATTTCTAGGTTAAATTTTTTTATTTTTTGAATTTTATTAAAAATAACTTATTGATTTGCAATACTATACAAGTAATGTCACGTAATATAATTGTTGCGCGCAATATTCTGTCCACTTTTTCGAGGGTCAAACATGCTTACTTTTCTACGAACTCATAAGAATAGATGTCTTCCAACAAAATTGCACTGTGAGTTTAGCAAAAATGTCCAAGGAGGCTTGGAAATGCTTGCCGATATTCATGTGGAAAACTAAGCAGACCAGCGAGGCTTGGAAATGTTTGCCGACAATGTCATAAATTGATATACAGCGACATAAGACGGCAAATTTGAAATATGGGTTCTCTTGAAAAAATCCATACGATACAGTTGTTGAATTATTCAGCGGACTATTCAGGGCGACTAAGAGATTATGAGATTGTCACATGGTCGTCCACTAATAATTTTTATTCAAAGGACCCAAATTCCTAGGCGATTTGACAATTAAACCGTGGAAACTCTAAGGTGGGACGACTTCATTCCGTATTACATACGCTAATACGATGGAGCAGATTTTGATAGTGGTAAGATCTCACATTGACTAAATAAGAGAATAATAATGAATTTGTAATATAACTGAGTACCACCACCTATTAGCTTAAACTTTTGGGTGAAACGTGCTTAGGACTTTTGTCGGTCCATTATCAATAATATAATATACTACACGGTAATATCCGACGTAAATCTAAATCCGTTTCCGATAGTCTCCTAATGAAATAAGCCCGCAAACTGGCAGTCCTCTATCGGCCCTTGTCACTGACTCCGCCAACGGTCTGCTCACAATAGCATCACGGAATTCAACAGATAGTTTGACAAATATAATTCAGACTATCTCCCATATTAAATAAAAGCTTGGACCACAAAGACGCATCAAATATCAAATAAGCATTAATCAGTTAAATGTTCAAAAGGTTCATTTAAGAGTGTGCTAAAGATTAATTAAAGTAAATTTATGCACATAGAGAAGAAAGAGTATTGTGTGTAATAAGTATACCACGTCACACTACAGTGTTGATATCATGCCACATACTAATAAATTTCAACTATTTTAAGGCTTTTTTTAATGAAATACTAAAAATAAAAAATCTAAAAATAACTGAATTCTAGTGGTTTATGATATCATATCTGCCCTGCCAAGTTGCACGCTAATTACACACAAGAGTTCCTCCAGAGAAAGAGGATTTGGAACAGTCATCATGTTGATACGGAAGCAGGGTTTTGTTTCTCAATTATAACACTCATCATAACTCTTTAATCCACTTTTTCTCCTACCTGATTCTATTGCGTCTTTTAACTACCCTTCGTAATTAGAAGCCGTATGAACCAATAATAATCCAATTCAGATTGACCAACTAACAGGTAAAATTTTCTCATTATGAGTTTCCCTTTCTCTTTGCACTTGGGGCAATGACGCAGCTAGTGAGGTAATAACCTCATGCCCAATTTTAAGTCAATAGACATCCAACACGGAAGAAAAACGACAAACTGTAGAAAGTACGACTTGCTGGAGTTTGTAGTCACGGTCGAATAAGGCGAAGGTACCCTCAAATCAGTATCAGAGTTTTGTGTTTAATGAGTGGTGCACCATGTAACAGTGTTGATAAGGTATCACGAGCTAATAAAATTCAATTATTTTTAAGTTTTTAATAAAACATAAGAGAAAAAAATGATAAAAATGACTTGTTTTGATTAGTTCGTGATACCACATGAGCTCTACATCTTGGTATACCATTATATACAAGACTTTCTCTCCATTCTCACTCTCACTCATAATGACTTGTCATTCTTTCCTATATATATAGAGGACTGCCTGTGTGCATACTCTTGCATCCTCATACATACAAGAATCTCATGTTGCTTCCAAGGAAAAAAAGAGAGCCAACATGAGGGCAAGTCGGGTCGTTTTCCTGTTCCTTCTTCCATTAAACTTCATATCTCCTTCCATGGCATCCCCCGTGCCTCTTCCATTCAGACATCATCCTGGTCAAGCCGATGAATGCGATGCCTTGCTCCAGTTCAGTAATTCACTTATGATCAATACTAGGTATGAGTCTGTATTTCTTTGTGGCGAAGAATATGGCTTAAATATCACTTCCCGACCATGGACAGCCTCATGGAAAAATGGCACCGATTGCTGCACTTGGGATCGAATCTTTTGTGACGATGTTACTGGTAATGTCATTGCAGTGGCCCTTGACTGTAGCTACCTTCAAGGCGCCCTCCCTTCCAACAGCACCCTCTTCTCACTTCGTCATATTAAAGTCATTGACCTTGGAGGTAACAATCTCTCTGGACATATACCCACTTCAATCTGCCAAAAGAGCTCGCTGGAATATTTGTCTTTCTCAGATAACAAATTCTCTGGCACCATTCCACCATGTCTAGGGAACCTAAGCAACATCCAGCACTTGGACTTGAGTAACAACCAAATTCAAGGTCCACTTCCGAGGTCCCTAGCAAATTGTACAATGTTGGAAGATCTATATGTCTCCGGGAATGAAATAGCCGATACTTTCCCTCACTGGCTAAAAGTACTCCCCTTGAGAAAACTACAATTAGGGCAAAACAAGTTCCATGGCTTCATTGAACCCAATCCCATCCTATTTCCCTTCCCGCATCTCAATGTGTTGTTTATAAGTGATAACAATCTTTCCGGTCAGTTGCCCTCAGATTACTTTCTACATTCAAACCTTACAATGATTGATTTATTCGGTAACTCGTTTGATGGCAGTATGCCAATTCCGCCTCCAACTGCTGAAATTTACCAAATCACAAACAATAGGTTTACAGGACATATCCCACCCTTGATATGCAATGCAACTAATCTTTTAAGGGTTGAATTGTCCAATAATAGCTTGACCGGCAGCATACCTCGGTGCCTGTTAAATATGGGCGCAGACTTTGCAGATCTTAACCTAGCAATGAATAAATTTCAAAGCACTATACCTGAAATTTACGGCCCAAACAACTGCAGCCTGAAGAGCCTTGACCTGAGCCAGAATTATCTGATAGGCACACTTCCAAGGTCTTTGGCGAGATGTAAAAGCTTGGAAGTTCTAAATCTCAGTGGCAATGAAATAGACGACTCTTTTCCAGATTGGCTTGAAACTCTCCCTAGCCTGTACGTTCTCTCTTTAAGGTCCAACAAGTTCCACGGTCCAATCAATAGTCCCCTCGTGATCCATCCTTTTCCAAAGTTGCACATTTTTGACATCTCCCGCAATGGTTTTTGCGGCGACCTTCCGATCCAGTATATTATCAATTTCAGAGACATGACAGCTGGAGACAAAGGACGAGGAAACGTAGAATATGTTTCCCAGTATGTGCGCAATACACCATTCGTGAATGTGATCATGAAAGGAGCAGAGCGGCAGCTCCAAGGCATTCAAAAGTCATTCGTGTCAATCGACATATCATGTAACAGCTTTCAAGGAGAGATCCCTGCTGACATTGGAAATCTAAGATCGCTCATAGGGCTCAACTTTTCTTACAACAAACTTAAAGGTGGCATCCCATCTTCCCTTGGGAATTTGACAGATCTCGAATGGCTAGACCTCTCATCGAATGATCTCACCGGACAGATTCCGAGAGCTTTGGCAGACCTCTCATTTCTGGCCCTGTTAAACCTCTCTAACAACCAGTTCACAGGACCCATTCCTCAGGCCGGGCAATTTAACACGTTCGAGAGCGATTCATTTTCCGGGAATCCTGGTTTGTGCGGACCACCTTTGACGAGGACATGTGAAGTCAACCCAACACCATCATCCACTCCGACTTTCCAGGAAGATGCAGGGAATGGAAGTTGGATTGAATGGAAGGCGGTACCGATGGGCTATGCATGCGGGCTAGCACTCGGGATTTCTGCAGGATGTATGGCACTTAAGATTGGAAGACCCCTCTGGCTCATGAGGATGATGGAGGACAAAATATACAGCCTGCAGACAAGGGCTAGAAGGACTCGTGGAAGGTGAGTAAATCCATTCCCTTTCTGTAATCTTAACTTTATAATTCCATAAATACATCTAATTTGCCTTTTGGCTATAGAACTCACTATGAACTTTCCTTCTCGTTCCATGCAAACATGGCACTACAGGAGTCGAGGTCGACGGTAAAAGCATGCCACCATTGTGTCCGTCGAAGGCCGTAACTTCAAGATTATTGGAGATATTGTTTACGTTTAATAGGAAATAAAATTTTTAGGAATAAATTTATATCAGTCAAATATGTTAGTTGACAATTATTGTGATATTTTCAGTTTATATGTGTTAAAAATATAATTTGCAATTTGGATAATTACTTCACATGAAAGTAATTCTAGAATGTCTTAGATAATTCAAATTCATTGAATCCTAGAAGTAAGATCTAAATTGAGCTCTTTTTTACTTCTTGACGAAGTTTACTTCATTCTTATGACAATCTAGACTTATCTCCTTGATTAAGATAATGTTAAAGATAATAAGGAAGAAAAAACAGAGAGAGGCGGTGGATTAATTTTACCGCCATGCATCCTCTATAAATATGAGATAACGTGTGATTGACTTTCATGGGCGAGGGGCGGTGATTGCAAAGCTGCATGTAAGATATGTGGAGAGTGAGACAGAGTAGGTGCATGAGAGATTATCTTATTTGAGCGGTGTGCATATGTATTGTCTATGTTAGTAATATAAAATTCTTTTTACATTATATTATTTCCATATTCTACAAAATCACGCCACCTATTTCTCGTGAGCACTCATAAAATTTCAGAATATTTTTCCATAGTGAGTTGATTCCTTTTACTTATAAATAGGTGTTTACTTTCTATAATTTAATGAATTGCTCAATTTAATAAATCTCTTGATTTGGTCTATGATCACCATATTTATCATCCTTGATATCTCTATCATTTTCTTACATTATTTTAAATTTCTTCAGAGATCACTGCTCTCTATCCTGTATACGTTGTATACGGTCTTTTCTTTTTCCAGTGGATGGATAGTCTATGGTCTTTAAAGTCTTCAGAGAGTCTCGTGTGTTTCACTAGTTGTATCCTATAGCAAGTTCTCTCCAGTTTTAATTTCTATAAATATTATGAAATGAGGTTATAGTCTGCACCATGTTCGGATGGATGGAACTAAAAGGCTTTCATTAACTTCTCCCAGCAAGAAAAGCACACAAGACTATGAGAAATTCTTAGGTAATCCTATCTCGTCACGTGATGTGAAAAAATATTAATTAAAATATGTAGACGAGTAAATTAGTATTAATCATTGTGAGATAGTACTCCAAGTCTACATAAGGAATTCACGGGGTGATTCTGAATGCACAGTGGAAAGAAAGTGTATTCATAATTTAGATATTCAATTTATTTTTGCCGTGTGAGGCGGCATATATGACAACCAATGGATTGAAATCTGAACAAGAGAATTATCACCACTTAATAATTTAAATTTTTATTTGAAAATGTCTTAAACTTCTTGTAGGTATGGTAGAAGTTTTACAAGATTTCCAGTATCTATTGTATCGATAGAGACTTGTATTTTCCTTTGAAATATTGGAACAGTTTTGTAATATGGGAACAAAGTTAGATCTGATCACTACTTTTTATCCACATGCTGATGGACAATTAGAGTGAACCATTCCGATCTTGGAAGATATTTTGAGAGAATGTGCCATCGAATTTTTGGATAGCTAGAATGATCATAATAATAGTTATCAATCCAGCATTAATATGGCTTCATATGAATCTCTCTATGCAAGAGCTTGTAGAACCCCTGTATGTTAAAATGAAGTCGGAAAATGATCGTTTACTAGTCTTGAGATCATAGACTTGACTATAAGAAAGTAAAAGTCTTCAGAGACATGAAAGAAATGGAATTTCAAGTGGATCGATTATGGTTTCTTGAAGGTGTGTTAAGAGTTAAATCCAACATTGATTAAATTGAAGAAGAAACTTGGGTTTATAAGAGAAGTGGGTACCACCACCTATAAATTTAGGCTTTTAGGTCGAAACAGGCTCAAGACTCTTATAGACCCAAGTAGTAATTTAATATGGTATCAGAGCAGATCGATCCTGAACTCAAAGCACGCTAAGCTTGGGTGTGGAACTTACGACCTCGTTAAACCCGAGACTAGAAGAAAAATGTTGGCTCGTAGTCAGTTTATCAAATACAACGGAAACGTTGGAGCCGCATGTTAGCTTGAGGACGGAAGAGAAGGTCCACCTCACGGTAGCTTGTCCCTCTTGCAAGAGACCGAAAGATAAATGCCCAGCTCAATGTCAGTTATTAAGGACGTTTATTTAATGGCACGTATCAATTGTGAACATGTTGCCATGTGAGGGCGGATATTAAAAGTTAAATCCCACATTGATCAAATTGAAGAAAACACTTGAGTTTATAAGAGAATTTGGTACCACCACCTATAACCTTAGGCTTTTGGGTAGAAGGGTGCTATGAGATTTGGTAAGAAGGAGAACTTAGTCAAGGTATATTTGGCCATATGAATTCATCGAGCATATAGGAGATGTGTCATATAGATTGGCTTTATCTTGTAACTTGTAACTTGTAACTTGTCCCGTATACATAACGTGTTCCACATCTCGATGTCACGCAAATATGTGCCGGTCTCTTCTCACATTTTTGACTATCAACCAATGGAACTAAATGAGAACATAACATACATGGAGGAACCAATGGTAATATTTGATAGAGAGGAACAAGTACTTTGAATAAAGCGGATACCATTGGTAAAAGTTTTGTGGAAAAGTCGGTCAACGGAAGAAGTGACTTTGGAATATAGGGATGAATATTAAATACCCTTACATTTTTCCTAAGTCAGGTAAATAAATTTCGAAGGTGAAATTTTAATTAGTGGATAGGCAATTGTGAGCCCATAGACTAGTCTTAAGACCCATAAGCCCATTTAGATGATTTTAAGAAAAATCATGTGTTTCACATCCACACCCCAACCGGCAAAAACCCCCCACATATATATCTCTTCCTTTTCCATTTTTCTTCAAAAACATTCAGCCATTTCTATTATAGTCTAAAAATTTGGTAGAGTTTCTCCTTATTTTTATAACATCCTTCACAGATATAACCTGCTATGATATGATATATACTCCAACATCACATTCACAACCATATCCACCCTTCCACCATCCAAAATAATCTCAACTATAATTCAAGTCGTAATATTATATGCAAAACTATTATGCCCCTAACTTACATACTCTTAGGATATAATTACAAAAGGCTTCACGATGATCCCCAGAACAAAAATGGCTATTTCAAGCGGCTCATCTTTTTTCTACTTAGCTAGAAAAATATCGTGGGGGTGAACTGTGGGCTCAATGTGTATAAATTTCTAAAATAGAATAATATTATAAATTTCTAAAGTAGAATAATATTATAAATAGAATTTTTAGCAATAGATATATATATATATATATGTATATTCACACCACAACAAGAATATCAATTATTATGCTCAACAATAACATATATGCAATTTAAAGAATCAATCATATCAAATAATAGCCATGGGGTCACACTCCCTCTACAACAGAGTTATGACGGCATCGATACTCCACTTTTCGACAATACCGTGACCCTGCAACTCAATTAATATCAAGTTTTCCTCGCCAAATCTTCTGGTGCCATTCATCTACACACCACACTCCCTTGATGGCTATCCATTATTCTCCAACTCTAAGAGTATTTTCCATTTATCTTAGTTTTATATCGATCCCGTTGGAGACCAAAGGTAATTTAAAACTCTCCCCCTCCAGTTTTATTTATCTTTCCTTTTTTTAGTCTATTTTTAGTCTGCTAGTTTAGTGGTCATCATAGTCATTTACAAACACAATCAATAATACATAATTCAATATCACACATAATGGTTCACACATTCACATATAAATTACATATCAATACTATAACAATATACTCATTTATATATTTTTAGCTATATGTAATGAATAAAAATATTACTTTATAATATTACTTTTAGTATAATACTAAATGACTATATTTAAATTACTAAGTTTAAATAATTTGGATAATATAATCATATATGACATATTATTTTACAATAGAAAAGAGTACTCATAACACCTTTTAGTAGGTCTTTCACTAAGCTTGATCTCCAAGAGTTGTATTTTTTTTTTGAAATTTATAATTTCATTTACTCATGAAAGATCACAAAATTTGTAAAGGTCCTTTCTAACATCCCATACTAGATCATGCACTCTACTTTACAAAAGTAAGCTGCTAAGAGAGGAATTTCTCAAATTTCCTTCCAACTTGGGTAGTGATGCCACGCGTGTCTTCAAGTATCTTCGTATAGAGCAAAATAGTATGTCCAGCGGAGTCTTTGATTGCCGAAATATTTGACAATTTCGTTCCTTCCAGATGATGTATACATATACTGTGAAAGCGAGTTTATAGATAGTGGCTTGAAGATCCTTGCCTCTTCTATGATCCATAGCCCATGTAAGTTCAGAATTCCAATTTCCGACCGGTCGTACAATCTCCAGCATTAGTAGAACCTTTTCCCAGATTTTGCTTGCCATTGAGCAGGAGAAAAAGAGATAATCACGAGTTTCCACTTCTTCCTTGCAGAATTCACAAAGTAGAGAAGGCAGTGATGCCCATTTGCTCATTCTTGATTTAGTAGGAAGCTTGTCCAGGATTGTGAGCCAGCATATGAAGGACACCCGAGGTATGTGGCCTGAGAACCAAATAATCTTATGCCAGAGAATTCGTGGACTTTTAGTCCGTATGGCCTCCCAAGCTGAAGTTATCGAAAATTTGGGTTTGAGGCACCAGAGGAAAGTGTCAGCTGCTGCAAATTCCACCGAGTTTTGTAATGACTGTAGATCCAGAATCCTGTTGTTTCTTCTTGGCCAGCACCATAATGAATCCTTATAAACTGTGGAGAGTTTTGCATGTGGGCTAATTAATGGAATAGAAGCAAATCCATGCGGCAGAGCAGAATAAAGAGGACCCTTGGGAGACCATTTGTCAAACCAAAATGAAATGGAGTTGCCGTCTCCAACTTTACAAGATATGTGAGGGAAAGCTAATTCTCTGAGTTGGAGCAGTTTCTTCCAGTTCCAGGAACAAGCTGAAGAGACTGGGATTGTCCATATCGGCCTACATTTCAGTAAAAATTTGTTTGCCCAAGCTATCCACAATGAGCCAGACGTTGTGAGAAGCAGCCAGAGTTGTCTAATAATACATGCTTTGTTCCAAGTGGACAAGTCTTTTAGTCCTAAACCCCCTTCGCTTCGTGGAGTGCATACTACTGTCCATTTCACCCTAGCACCGTGAGCAGAGTCAACATGACCACGCCATAGAAAAGCTGAGCAAATTTTCTCAATACTCTTAATAACCTTTTTTGGTAGGATGAAGTGCATACACCAAAATTGGGTCATGCTATGTAATACTGAAGCTATAAGTTGTGCCCGACCTGCATAAGATAAAAACTGGGACTTCCAGCTAGATATTCGGCTTGTTACTCTATCCACAAGTGCTTGACAGTCCTGAGCTTTAAGTTTTGAAGTTATAAGAGGAATTCCAAGATACCTTACAGGAAGGTACCCTCTCTTGTAGCCAGATATAGCAGCTAGGCGACGGACATGATCTTCTGACACTCCAACTGCATAGAATTCTGATTTTTGCACATTGAGTTTAAGTCCCGACAACTTATAGAATTCCTCAAATACCTCACAGATGGTGTTGTAGGAGGTTAATGAGCAGTCAGTGAATATAAGAAGGTCGTCCGCAAAGCTAAGGTGAGTTATACCTAAGCTTTTGCATCTTGGATGATAAGATAAGGACCCTTCTATAGCTTTGGCATTGAGCATCTGTGTGAGAACCTCCATCACAAGGACAAATATGTAAGGTGATAGCGGGTCACCTTGTCTAATACCTTTTTGTCCTTTAAAGAATCCAGCCAGGGAGCCATTGATGGCAGCAGAAAACCATGTGGTTGTAATACAACCTTTTATCCAGTTGATGAAAGTTGGTGGTAAACCTGCAGCTTTCAACAGGTTAATGATAAAGTTCCAGTTAATCGAATCAAAAGCCTTGTGAAGATCAATTTTGATAGCACTTCGTGGGGAGATCGCAGCCCTGTGGTAATTGTGAACCAGTTCATGAGCTAGAAGTAGATTATCTGAAATCGACCTGCCTCTCACAAAAGCTGCTTGGTTTGAGCTAATGAGCAATGGAAGAACCTCCTTTAATCTATTTGCTAGAATTTTGGCAATGCATTTATAGATCGTGGAACAGCATGAGATTGGTCTATAATCATTCATAGAGGATGCATTACTGGTTTTAGGTATCAAGGAGATAATGGTTGCATTCACTTGTCGTTCCATCCATCCAGTTTGAAAGTAGGACTGTATAGCTTCAATTACAGAGGCACCCACAACTGACCATGTATCCTTGAAGAAATTTGCATTATAGCCATCCGGTCCGGGAGCTTTATTCCCATGGAGAGAAAATAAGGTCTGCTTAATTTCCTCAGGAGTTACTTCTGTAGATAATGAGTCCCCCACATTCGAAGGTAATGTACGTCGGAGGATGGCTGCGATCTTATGAAAATAAGAGTTGTATTTTGGATCTCCTCAATCCGTATCATATTCATAGTAAAAATTAACACATATAGCATATACATATATGTATTCAAATAAAAATGATTCTAAAAATATTTATGAGGCTTAAGCTACTTCACCATGATCAACCCTATCACTTTCAAATATCCTATTAACAATATTTCTCTATCCAAATCATACTAATTATAATATACTATCAAGTAATAAAATATACTAGATTTCAAATAAAAACAATTAGAATTAGGCTCGGTCAACTGGAATGTGTATTATCCATATAGGGGGGTCTTCCAAATCATTCCCACGGGAGATCCTGATCCATTTTTTTCTGATCCTTCGACCTGAGAATCTTACTTCATCCTACTTTCTTTCCTTACCTAAGACTCGTTTGAGCTCTCTGTGTTTGTTGTCCTTCTTCTTCAGCAGCTCTCTTCCGCCTCTCTCCTATTTCTCTTCGTCTCTACGTCGTTTGGGTGGGGAAATGAGCAATGTATGAGGAAAAGTTAAATGATTGATTGGATAAATACAGGGCGTGTCAGAGGAGAAAAATAAAAAATAAAAAAATTGACTAATGGGTTTAAGAAATACTTATGGGCTCTGAAGGCTAGCCCGTGAGCTCACAATTTTCTTCCCTCAAGAATCACTGAATAGAGATAGAGAGATGCAAGAAGAAGAAGAAGAAATAGAGGAGAAAGGGGACGGTACCGGGAGAGGTTTGGAAAAATAGGGCGTGGTTGAAACTTATTTCATCTCACATATGTTGTAATCACTGACAATATATTATAATTAGTAGAGTTTTGCTAGAAATAGTATGTTTAATAAGGTTGTACGATTGATTAAGGAGTAGATTACGTCTCATGAGAATTTTTAAGGTTACATGATACATGTTAATTTTTAATATGATTACTATGATAAGATTGAAGAGACTCAAAACAGATCTCTTGGAGATCAATATAAGTGAAATATCAATTAAAGGGGGTTGTAACTACTATTTTCCACTATAGGATAATATATTATATATGAATATATTATCCACCGCCTGACAGTATCTCGAATCCGGATTAGTTGGCCGGCCTTTGAGTAACGGACACCAGGTGGGAAACCCCAAAAAAGTGATACTTCTATTTTGTTACATATAGCTAAATATAAATGAACGAGTATATGCAAGATATTGTTATGATATTAGTATCTAATTTATATGTGAGTATGTGTACCATCTTGTATGACTTTGCATTATGCATTATCGATTGTGTTTGCAAATAGTCATGGCAACTGCGAAACTGGTAGACTAGAAATAGGCAAAAATGAGAAAAGAAAATATAAAAATATAAATAAAAATGGAAAGTAAGAGATTTAATTTGCCACTGGTTTTCAGCGAAATATAAAAATAAGATAATTTAAAAATATTTTTACTGTCAGAAGATAATGGACGGCTCCCGCGGACGTCTAATATGTAAATGAAGGGCACCGGAAGATTTGGATGAAGATTTATCTTTATTATTTGGCAGGGTCACGGTGTTATCGGAGAGCAGTCCATTAATACCGTCATAACTATTTCAAGAGATTGTGACCTTATGGCTATTGTTTATATTGATTGATTCTATGCATTGCATATACGGTATCCTTGGGTATAACGGTTGATATTCTTGTTGCAGTATGAATATATATTTATATATAAATTTCCAAGAATTATATTTGCAGTAATATTTTAATCTAGAAATTGTGGTGTTGAATGGAGATAATTTTAGTGGATATTATAACAGGTTTATGTTTGATATGAAATATCATAAAAACGAAAAAAAACTTTGCCAAATTTTTGTGTTGTGAAAGTGACAATGACACATTCTCCCGTCTTATTTAGAGTAATCGATCTTTTGTTAATTATTTACTCAACTCATTAAAAGTCTCATTTGATCTGAAATACTTTTCACATGTCTCGGAGAGTGTCAATAGAGAAAAATATAATTTAATAATGAGTTAATTTTCGGGTTTTCTTGAATAAAATCGAATGTTTCAACTTTAAAATAAGAAAGCAAACATTTCAATTCTTTTCCAAATCAAGCCAAACCATTCATTTAATTGTGAAATACTCGCGTGACGTATCTTATGTGACATGTTATGCTGCATGTCATCTCTTAACTGGCTGAACACTTTAAATATAAATTCTAAAAAAATTGAAATAAAAGAAAAATGAGAGAGATAGTTGTCGGTCGAGGGGACTGCGACCTTGCCACTCCTCTAGACCAGCCAACCACTCTCATTTCTTTTTTATTTTATTTTTAAAATTTAAAAGTTTGCAAATAGTTACGTGATTACATGTGATATAATATGTTATTTCGCACAAGTCATGTCAGTATTCAAAGGGGAGTTAATAATTTGGCTCCACTCAGGAAAAATTGTAACGATTTGCTTAATTTGAAAAAAAATTGAAATGTTGTACTTTTTTATTTTAAAATTGAAATATTTGACTTCTTTTTGAGAAAACTCACGGCTCTCACACTTTTTTTTAATGTAATTTACTCTTTAACAATTATTAATGTGACATGGCAATCTCATATTTAAGGTGCTTACGGGAATAGTCACCAAAGAAATTGTACATTGATATTTATATAAGAATTCACTAGACTTTACTTGAGTGAATCAGTTAGTGAATTAATTCTCTTATCTATTATTATATGACTTCATAGATCATTTTTATGGTTTTTCCTTTTTCAAAATTGTCCTCGTCTGAAATTATTTTAAGATCAATTAATTATATATTGAGTCATAATATCATAATTAATTATATACGATCTCAATATTTCCTCTTCCACTGCTTACCCCACTCTCCACCTTTGCTCAGTCCCGCATTTCTTCTCCATTTTGCATCCATATTTAGTTGTCAAAGTTTTCTTACTTTCATATTCATCAACTATCCCACGCAATTCTCTTTCATCTTACTTGAAAAATTAATTGTAGTTATTTTCTTAAATTATGTACTAGTCGAATAATCAATCAATTTCATTAAGATAACACGTACCATGTATAGTACATCTCAGCATCTAGTGAGTACCTATATTATCACATTAATGACTCATTATAAGTTAAAAAAAGATGTTAGTTACCCTTCACCATAGAGTAGATGTAATTAGTCTCACAAGGTCAATGATCTCCTATTATGTGTATGTACATACAACTAATAACGTTTCAGAGTAAGGTTTATAAGATCATAGATCCCAAAAGTATAATCTTATCATGACCCAAAATCAAAATCATGGTATGAGTTTCATTATAATTGATAAGATGGATCAGTACACTATGAATAACAATTTATTGCAAGAATAAAAATAACTAGTCTCATAGCCCGCACTACGTCGCGGGATGTGATACACCGAAAAGACAGAAAAAGTTTTCTATTTTGATCAAAGCAAATGTTAAAACATCATATGAGGTTATCAGCATAAGAACATTAGAATCTCAGCATGGCATAGGTTGTATGCGTGAAACATACTGACATCTACTTCAATTTTTAGCACAAAACGCAGATTGCAAATGACAGGAGAACCGTGCATGGGGAGAACGTGGAGTGAGGAGGCAGCATTTCGTGGAGGTTTCAGCCATTAGTACGGATGGCGGCTCTCTGCTTGGAGGGGTGGTGGCAGCCCCAGAACCCAGGTAGAGAGACTGTCGCGGCAATGATTGGATGGCTGAGGCAGTGGGGCAAAGAATCGGGGAATGGGCTATTGGGCGGATCGGGAATGGAGGATTGGCTTTGGGCTTAAGCCCAATAGAATTACTGGCCCCGGCAAAAACAGAAAAGTGCGAGTAGGAAAAAGATGTTCACTCGCTGCCTCCTTCAATTATGGGACCAGTTTTAATTAGAAAAAAAGATTTCAATTATTTCAAGTACAAATGAATTCAGACAATATCCAAACAAACATTTGTTGGAGACTTGCTATGGTATTCTTAAAGTTATCCAGGGCAGAGATACTTCCTTTTTTAAATATCGCAAAGTATTTGGTTTCGCCCTACTAATTCCCATGGTCATCTACGCATACCTACAATAGGACGGGTTAAATTCATAGGTGTAAGCTGATCCAAAAGAATTTGAACATCGAATGGAATGACATTTCACCTTCTTCTTATTAGGAGATCATCTATTGCGTTGGCACACATACATCATAGACTTTTGAGAATATGTTTGCCGACAATATAATAAATTGACAAGGCAATGGAAGATGGCAACTTTGAAAGATGCACTTCTTTGAGCCTCCTTGTTGGAAAACTTTTCCATACAGCTATTGAATTATTAGCATGGCTCTAAGACACTTGCATAACAAAGGTCCACGTGTAATTCCTTAGAACGAACGAAATTTCAAGATGATTGAACAACCGAACCATAGAATTCTGAGCACTAGTTCACTCCGTATTACATACGTTGATTTGATAGCAGACTTTTATAGATTGACAATTTCAAAGTCATCTCCCATATCATATAAGTTTTCCTATATAAAGGACCGCCCGCATGCACATTCCCTCACCCTCACACATCTCAAAATCTTACATTTCTTGCTTCTGAAAATCATATGTTTTTGGCTTCGAAGAGGAAAAAAGGAGAAAAACCTACATGAGTTCGAGTTTAGTCTTCTTCCTATTCCTTCTTAGACTGCACTTTGCACCTCCTTTCATGGCATCCCAGGTGCCTCTTCCATCTTCACGATCGGGTCATGCCGATGAGTGTGATGCTTTGCTCCAATTCAGTAATTCACTTAGATCAACACTAGGGTCAAGTCTAGAAGTGTTTGTAATCAAAATGGCTTCAACTATAGCTCCCGTCCAAAGACAATCTCGTGGAGGAACGACACTGATTGCTGCAAGTGGGATGGGATCACCTGTGACAATGTTACTGGTAATGTGATTGCAATTGAACTTATGTGCAGCTATCTTCAAGGCACTCTCCATTCTAATAGCACCCTCTTCTTCCTTCATGATATTGAACGCCTCAACCTTGGAGGCAACAATCTATCTGGGCATATACCGACTTCAATTTGCCAAAAGAGTTCGCTTGAAGTTTTGTACTTGTCAGATTACAAGCTCTCCGGCACCATTCCGCCATGTCTTGGCAACCTACGCAACCTCCGTTATTTGTACTTGAGTTTCAACCAAATCCAAGGACCGCTTCCGAAATCTCTCGCAAATTGTACGAAGTTGGAATTGTTAGCTGTTTCTCAGAATGAGATAACCGACACTTTCCCCCTCTGGCTAAAAACATTGCCATTGAAAAGTCTGCAATTAGGGGGAAACAACTTCCATGGCTTCATTGAATCCAATCCCCTACCATTTCCCTTCCCGCATCTTGAGTATCTTTTTATTGGTCCCAACAATCTTTCCGGTCGCTTGCCGACGGATTATTTTCTATGGTCGAATGTTAGATATATCACTCTGTCAGGAAACTGGTTCCATGGTGGTATGCCAATTCCACCACCAACTGCCGAAATTTATCAAATTGGAGATAATGCGTTTACAGGACATGTCCCGTCCATGATATGCAATGCAACCAATCTTACACTGGTAGATTTGTCAAGTAATCGCTTGACCGGCAGCATACCTCAGTGTCTGTTAAATGTGGGAACCGGTCTAGAGGTTCTTAACCTGGCAATGAATAAATTCCAAGGCACTGTACCTGAAATATATTCCACAAAAAACTGCAGCCTGAAGAGCATCGCCTTACGCCAAAATCAATTATCAGGCACACTGCCAAGGTCCTTGACAAGATGCAAAAGCTTGGAACTTCTAGATCTGAGTGACAATGAATTTGAGGATTCTTTTCCGAGTTGGCTTGAAACTCTCCCCACCTTGTATGTTCTCTCTTTAAGGTCCAACAATTTTCATGGCCCGATCAATAGTCCACTCGTGATTCATCCTTTCCCAAAGTTGCACATTTTTGACATCTCTGACAATAGCTTTCGTGGTGATATTCCGACCCAGTATATCATCAATTTTGAAGGCATAAGAACTGCAGATGAAGGAGGAGGAAATCTGGAATATGTTACCCAGTATTTGTACAGTATTTATTCCACGAGTGTGATCATGAAAGGAGTAGAGCAGCAGCTCGACGCCATTCAAAAGTCATTTACATCAATTGACATATCATGTAATAGGTTTCAAGGGGAGATCCCAGTGGACATGGGACAACTAAGATCCCTCATAGGGCTCAATTTTTCTCATAACGAACTTACAGGGCCAATCCCAGCTTCGCCTGGGAGTTTAACGGACCTTGAATGGCTGGACCTTTCGTCGAATGACCTCACCGGACTGATTCCAGAAGTTTTAGCAGAGCTGACGTATCTGGCCGTGCTGAATCTCTCTAACAACCAGCTCACAGGACCCATTCCTCAAGGCAGACAATTTGACACATTCAAGAGCGATTCATTTTCCAGGAATCCTGGATTATGCGGACCGCCTTTGTCGAGGGCATGCGGATTCAGTCCAGTGCCATCATCAACTCCGACTTTCCAGGAAGATGCAGGGCTTGGAAGCTGGATTAAATGGAAAGCTGTGCCAATGGGATACGGATGCGGGCTTGCACTCGGGATTTCTTTAGGATATATTGCACTTCAGACTGGGAGACCCCTCTGGCTCATGAGAATGATGGAGAACAAAATATACAGCCTGCAGAGATGGCCTAGAAGGACTCGTGGACGGTGAGTAGAACCTCCCTTCCTGTCATGTTAGCTTTATAGTGCCATGCATGCATCCATTTGCCTTTTAGCTAGAGAACTCACCATGAACCTTTCCTTCTCCGTCCATGTAAACATAGCATTACAGGAGTCAATGTTGATGGTAAAAGCATGCCACCATTGTGCGTGCCAAAGGCCGTGACTTCAAGATCGCGTTGATCTCTGCTCTCTATCATGTATTTGTCGTATGGTCTTTGCTTTTCTGGTAGAAGATAGTCCTTGGTCTTTAAAGTCGTCAGAGTGCCTCGTAATTCACTGGTTTCCTACAGGAAGTTCTCTTCAGTTTTAATTTCTATAAATATTATGAAACGAAGTTATAATGTGCACGGTGTTGAGACTGATTGAGCTAAAAGCCTTTCATCAACTTCTCCCTGCAAGAAAAGCACACAAGATCAATGCATCAGGAATTCATACGATGGTTGCCATGATTCTGAATACCCGATAATACACAGTCAAAAGAAAGAAAGTATATTCATAATATAGATATTCAATTTATTTTTGCCACGTGAGGTAGCATATCGACAGTCAATGGATTGAAATATGAATTGTAAGAGAGCTGAGTACTATAACTTAATGATAAACTTTTAAGTGAAAAATGGATCATCATAATCAATATAAAATAAGTCGTATATGATAAATAATAAATACTTCATTTATATTTAACCAATAAAGATAATTCAAATTACATTGTGTTACTGAAGAAAACAGAGCAATGGAGCTCGAAAACAGAGCATCAAAGGAAGAAGAAGAATCAAGTTCAGCTCTGCAAGAAATTGAGCTGAGAGAGAAAGACGAAGATATTTTTCTTATTTCTCATCATTGACTCAGTCTCTTTTACATGTATTTATAGAGTTTAGATTCACACACAGATTACGCTTTTCTCTCTTCCTCTTTTACATCTGTATATCTTATTCACGTGTGCTTCACGTGTTCTATCATCCTGTAAGACATTGCATGCGATTGAATTTAGGTTAATATTGGTAACACACCACAAACCAAAATTTTCAAATCAAAATTTTCAGATTATAGTAATAATTTCCATAAAACTAGAAGGATAAATCATATGAATAAGCATAGTTTGTGGCAAAAACTTGTGAATAAGTTTAAACCCCAGCTCTTGGAAGAAAATACAGTACATAAACGTGTTGCTTGTGGATCACACGACCCCAGGTCATCGAAAACTTAACGTCGTCGTCGAGTGGCAAGTCCTGCAAGAAAGGGACGCACTAACCAGCTCCTTGCACGTGTAATTAAGAAGCTATCTGGATAAGAAGTTTGTGTAGTCTAATAACCTAAACCGTTCAATAGTTTAATATAATGATTTAGTAAAGAAAAGAATCTAACAATTTAGATAAAACTCTTCTAAGGTGAATTCTCTCCATTCACAAGATTTGAACCTAAATCTTACTTAATGGGAAGAGACATCCTACCACCTTAATCAATTTTATTTGGCTCTTAGACATTCATAGCGGATGAATAACACACACATTCTTTTTTTTATCAATAAATGGAGGGCAGCAGTGGTGGCGACCCAGTCACTCTCCACTATGTAATGTTCGGGCTTATGTATTCAACCGCGAACACATCAGACGAACTGAACGACCAATACAAACACTGACTACGTTAGCATGGCACTGCCAAAGACCTAGCATAGTCTAAGAAACAGGTGTCCTCCAATGCACATGTTCAAGTTTCTCCTAACAATGTTGCTCAGAGTGAGATTTGAACGTGTGATCTCGATTTTACCAAACCGCACGGAAGTGAGTTTTCTACTACTGTATCACTGCCCGTGGCGGTCACCAGAAATATAATAATTTGTTATAGTGATAGTAGAAGAAAACAAATTTGAAAGATGTGCTTGTTTGAGGATGGGAGCACATAGACTTGTAGGTTCCTCCAATACCTGACCATTTTATAAATTCTGATATATTAGTGTTAAGGTACATTTTTGAGTTGTCTCGACAAGGGAATTAAAATGCTCATGAAGTGTACGCACTACCTATAACCGTATGATCAAACTCTTAATGTTATAGCATATTAATTTCATTTTACTTCTATTTGCTTAACCAATAACAGATTTCCTCCGGTCTTCAGATGAATAAGCGTAGCATTAGGAGCACAGAATTACGAACCAGTTTCAGTCACTTTCTGAAGAAAAGTCCAGTGGCTCCCAATGTGTTGTTGCTTGTGGACCACGCGAACCCAGAGTCATTGAAAGCTTAATATGATCGTCGGTGGAAGATAGTCTTTAATAGAGCAATCATTCCACGTAGGTAATGTTGATATAGTACATCTATCTAATCAGAATCTACTATTTATATACTTATCCAAATAGGATTTACTATCTATTATGATTTTGTTAATATTTTTGACGAAATTTTAGGAAGTGTCATGGTCTAGGGACCCACTCATGCATGACATTAAATATCACGTGTGTATTACTCATGCATATTAATATGTAAGAGTCACCAAAGTGTATTTATTGAGATAGTATGATGCATTTTCTCTGTTAATAATATCTCAGTTCAAGTCTTGTTAATGAGAAAAGTCACCTTAAAAGAGTTTGATTCACTAATGGTCCATCAACATGAACTGGATTAGTCAAGGTATGTTGAGCTTCTCGACACCCGTAGTACAGATCAAAAAAATATGTAACAGTCAATCAGAATTGATTATTCGACATACCTCTCGGACAGTTTGATCAATACAGATCCATCAATAGTTGCTGATCCAACGAACCCAAAAGTCCTGCTAAAACTGAACCATCGAAATTCCCTTTAGGTTGGACCACTCCATTCAGTATTACATGGGCAGAATCGATGGCAGAGTTTATAGTCCTTGACGAATTCAACCTATAAAGGAGTGGAGATCAGAATGCACTGTTATTGTGCTAGGACCGCGAAGCACATTAATCAGTTTTAAAAGTTAATTAAGAGTATGCTAAAGATTAGGTGAAGTAGGTGTGAAGTGGACATCACAAAAGGACCTCAAAGTCCACTCAATAACATCAAGTAGGAGATACGAAACTCGCTAATAATGTAATGAAACCCGCACACGAATAAATTCTCAAAGATCATTTCTGTGTCACGCTCAAATGGATGAAAATCGCGACCATTGCCCATAAAGAGGTATTAAACTTGGTATTGCGAAAGACACTCCAGTTAACGATAGAACGGTTGATTTGTATGCCGAAGGTGAAAGTCTCGAAAAACTTCGATGCCACTGTTTGTAAGCATATAATTCTGGGCTTAAATTGAAGCTAAGTCTGTGAGGTAGGTCACTTTCTCAAAGAGTCTTCTATGTAACTGATATAGTACTGACGTAGTGTCACAAACTAAACAGATTCAAATATTTTTAGGGCTTTTTTTATTTTTAGGATTTCATTAAAAAAATCTTAAAATGAATTAAACTTATTTATTTATAATAATATATTAGTATTGTCACGAGATATACCCATACACACTATATTCTCTCCAGTTTCGAGGGTTAAAAATGCTTACTTTTATACAGACTCATAAGAATAGATGTTTTCCAACAAAACGGCACTGCCACTTTAGCAAAAATGTCCAGGTCCGGAATATTACATCCACGATAAGGAATCATGACTGCAAAAATAACACTGCTCACTAGAAGTACAACTTGAAAAATAAAATATAGAATAAATAAAATAATATAATAAAATATACAGTACTAATTAAAGAAATAGAAGAAATATGATGAAAATGGATATTATAGAATATTTGAGCTTTCTGGCATATAGAAAATACTTGCACTCTATTCTTCACTATCTCTATTATTTTAGGCAAATCCAAAACAGTTTTAGTCTCATTTTCAAGTTTTAAAAATTCTCTTAATCAAATTTAATTTTCATTATTTTCATAATTTCAGTATTTTATCCATTATAGTAATCTATCATATGGTATTAATTATTTTCGCTATTTTCTCAATTGTTCAACACGATTCACTCAATCATTCAATCTCTTTTCGGTCTTTTAAAATTCTCTAACTCCTTACCATGTTATTCAATTTCCACAAAAAAAAAAATCTATTTTATTTGGAAACTTTCCTGATTCCCCAACTCTATTCATCTCTATTTGATTTTAACTACTCATTTTTTTACCTACTTTAATATTAAATTTTATTTCTTTAATCCCCTTATCAATATTATTTTATTATATGTAAATATTTGGGAAGTTTGGTATCTTTTTTATTTTTCATATTTGCCATTAATCTAATTTACATATTAAATTTATAGCATGCATTTGATTTCCATATTAAATGTAAAACAATAATTTCAATCATTTTACCTTCACTTCGTATTTGCAATCTTAATGATAAAAATCTTTCGCTAACTGCTCCGATTTCCTCATCTCACTCCATATCACTCTCTATAATTTTAACAATAAAAATCTGTCACGTGATTGTAAAATTAAAAAGTTAAAATTGGCATAATATACTAATAAAAATTTGGAACGATATGCTTACTACTATAAGTTAATGAATTTCAAATGAATTAAATTGTAATAAGTTATAAATAAAAGATCTAATTATACGGTCTCATCTCAATATTTCACATTTGCTTATTTTTATTTTCTTTTTGTGCATAGCACAGGTCCGTGTTTTATATTTTTATAATAGAACAAATAATTAATATTTCCGTACATAGCACGAGCTACACTCCAGTAAATGTAAGTACACATTGTTTTTCAAGCGAGATTTTTTCCAAAAGAGCCAAGTGTGAGTCCCATTGTTTCAATTTTGATTTTAACCTTCAAAATCATCCTCTGATTTTACTTGAAAGTGAGCCAACTTCATCTGGATATTCATGTGGAAAACTAAGCAGACTAAGGAGGCTTGGAAATGTTTGCCGACAATGTCATAAATTATTATAGCGACATAAGACGGCAAATTTGAAATATGGGTTCTCTTGGAAAATATTATACGATACAATTGTTGAATTATTCAACGCCACTAAGAGACTCTGAGATTGATGGTCGTCCATACAAAGCGATGTTTATCATGATTTTGTGCATCTTTTGACCTTAACATGCCACTTCTATTAGTATCCTATCCAGAAGTGGAGTTTTTGGGTGGAAAACCATTAAGTGCCATTACGTGTTCTAGTAGATAGCTATTTTTTCAATCAGTAAAAGGAAGGTAGCAGTAGCGGCAACCCACACCCTTGCCGCTACGTAATGTTTGAATTTCCATCTTAGTAACTGATAGTACCTTCGAGTGGTCTATCCGGTTGAGAGATCTTCAGGTGAAATCGGGGTTAACCTCGAGACGGAGAAGGCGGGCGGACCTCACCGGAGACCTGCAAAAAGCCAAGCCCGGGGTGGTTCCCCGGAATGGCCCTCCAATGCCTAAGTCAGAGAGTGATTTGATCAAGTGGAGGAGGGAGAAGAAGGAGAAGAGATGTTGAAGAGGGGAAGAGTCCATCTCCTCTACTTGCCTGTGATGGGGTTATATATAGATCCCGATGAGTACGGAAGACTGACGTGGTCATGTCTCCCACGTGTTGAGCACATGGGTAAGGGGCCGACTTGCGGATGTCCGACGTCCATGTGGGAGGAAGTCGAACTTAGTTGATGTCCGACTTTCATGTGAGAGGAAGTCGGACTTAGCGATGGAAGTCGGACTTAGTTGATGTCCGACTTCCATGTGAGAGGAAGTCGGACTTAGCGGTGGAAGTCGGACTTAGTTGATGTCCGACTTCCACGTGGGAGGAAGTCCGACTTAGCGATGGAAGTCGGACTTAGCGGTGGAAGTCGGACTTAGTGGGAGAGTCGGACTTGGTTGATATCCAACATCCCTGTGGGGGGAAGTCGGACTTAGTTGATGTCCGGCATCCATCGGATGTGAGTCGATATTTCTTGAGTTAGTCGAGTGACTCGGTTCTCAATAAATCGGGCATGTATGTTAGTCCATATCAGTAACATTTCTTAATAAAGTAAACATGAGCAGCGTACTGTGAAGATCAGAATGGGGACGCAAACATAACTTAAGCTTCTGAAGGTTAATGTATAAGAACAATAAAAGGAGAACTTTTTCTCATATAGCTGCCAAAGAGCTCTCTTTTTTTTTTTTTTTTGGTGGGGGAATTACAATAATAATTCTATATGTATGTCTTTTCTAAAATCAAGTTCTATATGTTTCAAATTGATTAAATCACTGTTGAAGTATGATTCTATCATATAGTTCAGTCCATTCTCTGACAAATTGTTGACTGTTAATGAGGTGATAACAACACTATTTCCATGGAGACTTGCTATATTGGTAAGCATGTGCGATGCCCCTTATATGCACTAATGAGGTGGCATCGAATGTGCTTGCAATGCCACCAGATGAAGTTCACGTAGAAATGACGTTACTGTCACGTTATCACTGGAAAACAATACATCAGGGAACGGACTGAATTACGAATTTAACATTGTAGGACTAACTTAATCAATATAAAGCATATAGGACTCTTGTTCCTTTTTCTCCTCTTTTGGGAGTATATAAAACCTGGCAAGTCATAATTAATTCTGATTTGAATATCTACTCCATGATTGGCGGATTTATACGTTTTATACGTTCAGTACGTGGATCTGCTCAAACCTGGAATTCATAAAATTTGTCTTAAAAGTTGCCATTTTAAGGATGCTCCTGTTAGTGGCAATGCTCCGGAAACTTATGCATCGGTAACCCTTTTTTTTGTTTTTTTGCTTTTCCTTCATGCAAAAAGTGGCATTAGGAGGACTCCAGGTTGACAGAAACGAAGGCTCGGTGGTAATAAGGTTGTGATTTCGAGATCGCGAAGATCTTCTTCCTACAGGGATCGGGTGTATTTTCCGGCTTGTTCATTCGCATGTTAAACCTCGTACTCCTACACCATATACTTTGTGTCAGTGATCGTATATGGTCATCTTTTCCTTTTTCTTTTTTCTGGTTGATGTTATGATCTTTAAGGTCTCACCACTCATATTCTGTTGAACGTTCTCTTCAGTTTTATGTCTATAAACATATGAAATGAAGTTGTAGTCTGCAAACAATTCTCGGACTCACGGAACAAAAATCTTTTAGTAACTTCTCCCAGCTTGAGAAGGATATAAGATGGCATTAGGAAACTAGCATATGCTTGTTTGGACTCTGGGTACCAAGGATTGCATATTAGTGAAGAAAAGACTATATATAAACCGTAGATGTTTGATCTCTTGTGGTAGTGCCAATTGTTAAAGAGTCAATCCCATGTAGAACAAATAGGAGATTAGAACCTAGTTTATAGGAGCCGATACCACTGACCTATCAGTCTAAGCTTTTTGGGTTGTATACGAGCTTCACCTCTTATGAGTTAGGTGAATATTTTACATGGTATGAGAGTAAGTTATCTCATGGGCTCACACCACACCAGGCTAAAGTGCAGAGCTCATGATCAGTATGCCCAAAACCATAAGAAAAATTCCCAACCTAAGGCCAGTTATTAGGCTGAAAGATATAGAACAAAAGAGACAGAAATGGTCTGACACTTTTGAGCGAAGGACACTAGCTAGATGTTCATGTCCCATAGGTGGATGACTGTCAGTACTTATGCAAGCATGTTTGTTATCATCCCCTTCTAAGTCTCCCGATGCATCACTTATACGTTCCTCTTCTCATCGAGACAAATACGTTATCAGTTGATGACAAAACCAGACACAGCTCAATGTCTTCTTGTAGTTTCCATGCTCAAAGAACCTGCAGAAAAAGGGGAGACCGAGAGGGACTCCTGAACTGTATTGGAACCGGAGAGGAAAGATAGTGTGTGAGGAACTGAACATTGGAATCAAATAAATGCGTTATGCAATCGCTACGCAGCAAAAACACCTCGAAAAAGAATAAAAAGGGAAGGAGAGGCTGCTGTGATGAACTGGCTGCATTCCTGGTCTACTTCTTCAATGAGTTGGGTCCTCGCATCTTCCCAACCTGGACAACTGTCACGAGAAATTTACCGAGATGAATGGACTACTTTGTCTAGAAAACAAGTTTTTTTTCTTAAAAAAAAGTTCATGTACAGAAATGGCAATCCACATATAGGATGATGCGACTCAAAACAGTTCAAAGCTCAAGCCATCTATTGAGAAGTTCATAGTTCTTCAAGATGTTTGATTTAGCATCCCACAATTAGTTCAAAACCGATCCGAATAATCGAGAAAACTCTATTAGAATATTTATTTTAAAGTAACATTCTATTTGGCCCACACGTCTCGGGTTTATTAACCGTTTATTAAGTCCATGTATATTTTATAAAAGGCAACACATTGATGGATATGTGTTGATTAAGGAAATTAAAACTAGGGAATTTTAATATTCAAGTTTTAAGATTTCCCATGTCCTCCCTATAATAGAATATATAGCTTTCTCTTAAAAGTAATCGACTAATATAAGATATTTTTGAAATCTGAAAGGGATCGGGATTCTAGAGTCATTTAAGAGCGCATATCGCTGAGTATAAAAGAGTTGAAGAAAAGTACAGACATTCTTTAGAAGATAGAGAGAGTTAAAAATTCATGAGAAAAGAGTGATAATTTTTTTAAAGGATTCAATCCATCATGAAATATTAAAGAGAAGGCAAGGAGGTGAGAATTATCCGACGACCTTCTTCCTGCTCTGCATAGTCTCGATATGAATCAAAGTAAGTATTTCGAAACCTGTCTCATGTGCCTGTGAATCATGCATGGTCAAATTCTAGATGTACAGATGATGTTTCAGATTTTATAACCGTAAATTAGACATCTACATTACAATGATTACCCAAGATAATAAATTTGCAATTTCAGCTATGGAAGATTTCAGCCGCATGATTCCGTACAGGTTTTCTGGGAAATTCACCATACAACCAGGACAGGCGAAACTCTTCATAGAACAGTGAGAACCAGCAAAGCAGTCAAAAACCGTTGAGCTAACTCGTCCTAGAGCAGCATGACAACTGATATTTTAGATATCTTTTGAAATAAGAAAATCTTCTACAAAAAGGGCATGTCATGGAATATATATATCACAAATTAATTGCTGTTTAGCATATCAGTGCAGGCTTTTCCAAGTCCATGACATGGTATGGTTTAACAATTCCTATTCTTAAAAAAATTTGAATCTCTATGTCAAGCAGCGTACCGACTCTCTCAACCAGAGTAAAAGTGGCTTTTTTTTTTCGTTATCTAGTAATCTAGATTCTAAACGAGTAAAACCTTTTTAATATAAATTTTTTTATTTATAAAATTCGAATTTATGATCTCACTTAAGGGGATCAAACTAATTTAGATTCGAGTCAATTTGACCTATTAAGAGAATAAAATTCTCTGAATATAAATTTTATTTAATTTGAATCAGAAATTTTATTTTAGAAATGGAGATTTTTATCTCACCATCTCAATCCACTGACGTTGGGCTGGGTGGGTGAGAATGGCCTTGCAATTCAAAGTTTTCTGTCATTTCTTTATGACTCGGTCATTTTGACGTGTTCACATTTTAGAAGACCGTCCAACTGTGCTAGACTGATCGACCAATGGTGGTGGGGTAGGGGGTCCACCGGGTGGGGAGATCATCTCTGTTGACTTTTTTTACGCTCTTTTGGGCCAAATACGCCGGTTGAATTGACTCCACTTATCTTATCAATTAGAGAAAGTCTTGTGGCAAATATTTCCGAGCAGATTCCCGATGATACTCATTCAACAAAAGAGTATCATTGTTCTCATGACCTTTTCCGATGTTAACTTTTTTTTCCAACAACCACTTTTGTTTAATTGGGTTCAAATAATTCACAGCAGTACAACTTTCCAACTCAATGCTTGGGACTTCATCTGGTGAACTCTAAACAAGCCTGCTGAATTGCGTATTATAAGCGGACAGTTGGCGAAGCAGTCAACTGGGCCTTAAGGAGACTGCCGGGTTTGTGAGCTTACGTCGACTATGGGACAACCAGAGATGCGTCCCGGTTTTCGTCAGAATTTATCTTAATCAGATGCTCATACATTATATTATCATTAGTGAGTATTGCAAGAGATCAGGTCAATTTTTTTAGGTTGGACCTGAGTGTCAAATCAGGAAACGTAATCAAGAAATACCAAAGAATATCCTATCGAGCAAAGAAGATCATTCACCGATTCCACCGTTGATATTTTTCCAGAGGCCCTATCTATTGCAGGAAGTCAAATGCCCAAAAATTACACATCATATCAACTAGGCTAAATTTTAATATTACAGCGATGTTAATTTCTTTGTAACTTTTTTCTTTCAATATATCATCATTCATTTCACTCAACAGATGAGCCAACCTGATGTAGGCCACCATCCGAAAAAGATAACCCCTGATTGTCCTTATTTGAAGCCTACAGAGCATGGTTCATGAGCTTCTAAGTTGGCATTCCTATACCGGTCCATACACAATCCCCGGGATCAAATTATTTACAATTTTATCAGAATCCGATAAAATGGGAATGGTATCCCAAGTGGGTCTTTGCTGCCTCTTGACTGACTGAACACTGTCCAAACTTGACCGGCTAGCAACAGTGAAGACATGGACAGCCTAGGCCTAGATTCTTACACGAGCTCAACTCGTCATGTCATCCGTAAACTCTACTAATAAATATTTAATATATAAGTATTAAGTATCGCATCATCTTTTTTTAATCATTAAAGCATGACTTGACATATTTACTTAGATGTTAAATATTCATTTGTTGAGTTTAGCACACCATCCATGAACTTGACTTTCGCTCATATGAACTTGACTTTTGCTCATATTATGTATATTAATTGCTAGTTTAGCTTGAGGTGCATCCCTATTGTTCTTGCCTCCATTTGCATTTCTTTGGCAGTGAATGATTTTATTGTATTTGTAATTTGCTTAATTAGTCCCCCATACCACACGCCAAAATTTTCAAATGAAATTTGTCATATTGATAATTTCTGTACAACTAAAAGGGTAAATCATATGAGTAAGCACAGTATGTGACAAAAACTTTGTGAATCAGGTTTTGAGTCCCAGCTCTCGGAAGAAAATCCATTGCACCTCAGGTCATCGAAAACTTAATGTCGTCGTTGGGTGGCATACAATTACGAACCTGTTTCAGTCACTTTCGGAAGAAAAGTCCAATGCCGTATGTATTACTCATGTATATGAATATGCAAGAGTCAGCAAGATAAATTGGTTACGGTGATAGAATGTATTTTTCTCTTAAATAAAGTCTCAATTTTGAGTATCATTAATAGAGAGAATTCATTATGTGAGAGTTTTACTTCTAATGGTATTGGTCAAAAAATATTTAAGAGTCCATTAGAGTTGAATTATTCGACATAGGTTGGATCAATGCAGATCCATCAATAGTTGTTGAACAAGTGAACCCAAAGTCCTGGTCAAACGTAAGCATTGAAATTCTCTCCGATGCCACTGTGAGATAGGTTACTCTTCTAGAGAAAGTCTTGTATGTAACTGGTACAGTCTTGTCTGAAGAATATCAATTAGTTTAATGATTGATTAACATCTCTTACACTACCGTCACGATGAATATGGGTTTGTCACAAAGTTTTTATCATACTGTGACGATTCAGATCCATGATTTTTTGAGTTTAATACGTTGTTCTATCGCTTGGGACTTCATGACAATAATTAGTCAGCCAACTTGAACTGGAAGGTTCATGTCATTGTCTTAGCATTTTCTAGGTGTCTTGGAAGACCGAAAACTCTTCATAATTTGCCTGCTTCCGATTATTTCCCTGAGAAAAGCAAATTCCAGCCTGTGGACACAGTAATGGTACCGTCCTCAACCTTAAGTTAAGAGGTTCTAAATTCGTTTTTTTTTTTTTTTTGCGTGACTCCCTACACTTTTTTATTCCCTCTTCATTCTAACTCCTTCTATATCTACATATTTCCTTGATATACCAATAAAATTTGGGTCCTATTCTTTTTTTTGGTCGCCAGCCACGGTATCCAAGCAGGCCCCACCAGCGGTGAGATGGCATCTTTCAGCCAACCATACTTGACTAATCCGTTGGTCGCCCCGGGTCGCACGCCTGGCAATGGCGGGTAAGGCTCCCAAGAGGGGTGTCTGCGTACGTGAGGTCTCGAACCCGAGACCTCCTTAAGCGGCACCGAGCTGCTTACCACTCGGCCCAACCCCTCTTGGTAATTTGGGTCCTATTCATAATTTAGAATAGTTAAATTACAAATTCTCTATATTAACTTTAGCCCCTTTAAAGCATAAGGAATTGTTTCGACAGATGATCCAGAAGATCCAATCAAGGAGATGAGATTGAATGAAGACTTAAATATTGAATTTTAGGGGTGGAATAAGGTATTTACTGAAAATATAGATAAAAGTAAATTTTGTAAGGACTTCATCAAATTTCATGAGCTCCGTGGGTGATCGTCGAGAAAGTCATGTATGTAAAGGTATCACCAGGTAGTGATATCAGCCAATTAAATCGAGTCATTTTTTTCTTTTAGATTTTATAATAAATTTCCAAACCTTTGGCTTAATTTAATTAGTTGATGATGCCACGTAGGCACTGTCACGTGATGTGTCCATACACAATACTCTCTTGTGATCGTCCCTGCGTACTCCTAAATCCATCCCCGATCGTATCGAACAGAATTGAAGAAGAAATCTTTTAATTCAAGAGCCCCGACCATTTTAATTTTAACTAATACGTATTTACGAGGTTTGCCAACGGATAATGGTACGGCAGGTCTGAATCAGGGATGCACCCCGCAATTTCCAGTCTTATAGTCACACAGCTTAATTAGGATTGTTTCCTATACATAGAGAACCATCTGCATGCACATTCTTGCATCCAATTCCTCATCCATCCACCTTAGAATCATATCGTCTCTCTCTTGCTTCCAACCCAAAAAAAAAAAAAAAAGGGGACACACATGAGGTCGAGTACGAGCCTGCTCTTCTTCCTGCTCCTTCCCCTGCACTTTGTATCTTCTATCATGGCATCCACCGCGCCACCTCCATCTGGGCTCCCCAGCCACGCCGATGAATGTGACGCCTTGCTCCAGTTCAGTAATTCCCTTACAGTCAACACCAGGATCGAGTCTACACTTCTTTGTAAGGAAAACGGCTTCAATTACAGCTCCCGACCGAGGACGGTCTCATGGAAGAACAGCACAGATTGCTGCACATGGGATGGGATCACCTGCAACGGTTTTACTCGTAATGTGGTCGAAATTAACCTTCCATGTAGCTATCTCCAAGGCACCCTCCACTCCAACAGCACCCTCTTCTCACTCCGTTACCTCAAACTCCTCGATCTAGGAGGTAACGGTCTCTCTGGACAAATACCAACTTCGATCTGCCAAAAGAGCTCGTTGGAAGCTTTGTATTTGATAGATAACAAGCTCTCTGGCACCATTCCGCCATGTCTAGGGAACCTCAGCAACCTCGTGAATCTAGACTTGGGTTTGAACCAGATTCAAGGTCAGCTCCCGAGATCTCTAGAAAACTGTACAGTGTTGGAACATTTCTCTGTCGTCGGCAATGAAATAGCCGATACTTTCCCCCTCTGGCTAAAAACACTCTCCCTGCGAAGTCTGCAGCTAGGGGGAAACAACTTCCATGGCTTCATTGAATCCAATCCCATATCATTCCCATTCCCATATCTCTACATGTTGATTTTAGGTCCCAACAATCTTTCCGGTCGGCTGCCCCAAGATTATTTTCTAGGATTAAATCTTACTTTTATAGATTTATTTGGTAACTCCTTTGATGGCAATATGCCAATTCCACCTCCAACTGCAACCTATTACACAATTAGGAACAACAAGTTTACAGGAAATATCCCATCCTTGATATGTAATGCAACCAAGCTTTTTGAGGTTGAATTGTCAAACAATAGCCTGACAGGCAACATACCTCCGTGCCTTTTAAACGTGTTGCCCGACCTGGAGATCCTTAACCTGGCAATCAATGAATTCCGAGGTACTATGCCTGAAATTCATGCCCCAAACAACTGCAGCCTGAAGAGCCTTGACTTGAGCCAAAATCATTTAATAGGCGCACTTCCAAGGTCCCTGGCGAGATGCAAAAGCTTGGAAGTTTTAAACCTCAGTGGTGATGAATTAGAGGATTCCTTTCCATCCTGGCTCGGAACTCTCCCTAGCCTGTACATTCTCTCTTTAAGATCCAACAACTTCCATGGTCCGATCAATAGAGGCCTTGAGATCCATCCCTTTCCAAAGTTGCACATATTTGACATATCTCACAATAATTTTTGCGGCAACATTCCGACCCACTATATCTTCAATTTCAGAGACATGATAGCTGGAGAAATAGGACCCGGAGTCCTATATTATTTTGTCCAGTATTTTCACAATCCGTATTCCACGAGTGTGATTATGAAAGGAGTAGAGTGGCAGATCCACGACATTCAAAAGTCATTCGTATTAATTGACATATCGTGTAACAGCTTTCAAGGGGAGATCCCAGAGGACATTGGAAATCTAAGGTCACTCATAGGGCTCAACTTTTCTCACAACAAACTTAAAGGTGTCATCCCATCTTCCCTTGGGAATTTGACGGATCTCGAATGGCTAGACCTCTCATCGAATGATCTCACCGGACAGATTCCAGAGCTTTGGCGGACCTCACATTTCTAGCCGTCTTAGATCTCTCTAACAACCAGCTCACAGGACCCATTCCTCAAGGCAGGCAATTTAACACGTTCAAGAGCAATTCGTTTTCCGGGAATCCTGGTTTGTGCGGACCACCTTTGACAAGGACATGTGAAGTGAATCCAACGCCATCATCAACTCCGACTTTCCAGGAAGATGCAGGGCTCGAAAGTTGGATTCAATGGAAGGCGGTACCTATGGGCTATGCGTGCGGGCTTGCACTCGGGATTTCTGCAGGATATATTGCGCTTCAGACTGGGAGACCCCTCTGGCTCATGAGGATGATGGAGAACATAAGATACAGCCTACAGACAAGGGCTAGAAGGACTCGTGGAAGGTGAGTAAATCCCTTCCCTTTCTGTCATGTTAACTTTATAATTCCATGCATACATCTAATTTGCCTTTTAGATAGAGAACTCACTATGAATTTTCCTTCTCGTTCTATTCAAGCATGGCATTGCAGGAGTTGAGGTCGACGGTAAAAGCATGTCACCGTTGTGCGTGTCAAAGGCCATGACATTGAGATCACGATGATCTCCGCTCTCTATCATGTATTCGTTGTGTATGGTCTTTTTTTTCTTTTTCCGGCAGAAGATAATAGTTACGGTTTTTAAAGTCTTCAGAGTGCGTCCTGTGATTCAGTAGTCATATCCTATGGCAAGTTCTCTTCAGTTTTAATTTCTATAAATATATGAAATGAAGTTATGGTCTGCACCTTGTCCGGAATGATCGAACTAAGACCTTTTATTTTCTCCCAGCTAGAAAAGCACACGAGAGTTGATCAGGAATTCATGCGGTGATTCTAAATACCCAGTGATGCACATACGAAAGAAAGAAAGTACATTCATAATTTAGATATTCAATTTATTGTTGCCACATGAGGTGGCACTTCTGACAATCAATGGATTGAAATTTGAATAAGACAACTAACACAATATAATACTAGTATTATAGGTATATGTGGAAATTTTATATGGTATGAGAGCTAGTTATCATGTAGGCACACATCACGCCAGTTCGAAGCTGGTAAAAAAAATGTCAGACTCATGGTCGGGTATCTAGCTCAAAGATGGAAGAGAAAGCCCACCTTGGAGTCAGTTTCTGGTTGACCCAAAAAATACATAACTCAACATTTAATGGAATGAAACCAGGTTTTAAAAAAATGGTACCATTACGATACCAGTTAATAGCTTAGGTTTTTGGGTGAGAACGGATTCAGTCTCCTATAAACATTGATGAAAATTTTACAGTGGCAATGCCAAGAAAACAGGATGTAGTAAGAAAACCGTCAAAGTCTGAAAAGGAGAACATTTTCAACCTTCGGCCAACACGGTTACTGTTCCGCAATTTTTGAGATCTCGAGGATGGATGAACATAGGACATGTGACGGTGAAGTCTGCAGCAGATAGCAAGGGAAACCCATTTCTGCATTCCCGATGTTCTACCCGCTTCTCTTCAGAGTCGAAACAAATTCTATATCAGTAAACAACAAATCCAGGCATTGCTCAGTTTCACCGTTATCATGTAAATGCATAACGTGTTCGCCACACAGCCTAATCCATGGAAACAATTAGCAGTACAGGTAAGAGCGGTTAACTTCCCATTACCATGACGAGTCATGATTTAGACACATGACACCTCGGAAAGAAGAAAAAAAGGGGAGAGGGTGCTGTGAAGATATCGCTGCACTTGCTGTTCACTTCTCAGATGAGTCGGGTCATTGCTTCTTCCTGAACCCAGCAACTGTCGCTGAGAAATTTTTCCGAGGTGAAATACTTCCTTTTTCCTAGAGAAGCACTTCAAGAAAGCAAATACATGCGGTGAGAGGCGAGTAAGGGGAACAGAATTACCAAGTTCATTTCAAGTATCCCACTGTAGCAGTTCAGTGTGGACATTTATCTCGCAGACAACCTTAAAAAGGTTGAATCCGGATTTGGTATTGCGCACAAAGTGATACAACTCAAACTACTCCAAGCCCAAGCGGACTGTCACAGGGTCAAGGGCGCTACCTGAATACCACTCGAGTACCTTGGTACCGTTAGGCGTCAACAGCTTGCTCTGTTGACCAGCCACAAAATTCCCACACAACTAGGCTCACAAGCCTAGAAACAATTGAAGCAACGTAGAAGAGGTTGGGAAAAATTAACTTGTATTATATCACAACAAGTACAAAAAAAAAAATCCAACTTCAGACTCTGGTCAGGTATATGCCTCGCAACCCCAACTGCTTGCACTCCTCACTTGACTCCTCACAATACAGACTCAGCACTCACACTCTCCTCTCAGTGTGTCCCTCGTGCTCTCAGTTGTCTGCTCTCCCTGTTGTGAGTGAATGTCTGGTTTTCCTCGAATGACTCTCTGAATGAATTACCCAAATGAGAGTTCACGCCTATTTATACACGAAGCCCTACAAGGAAATATGCTAAGTAATCTAAACTTTCCCTAACAACAAGTTTATATAAGGTCATTGACCAATTGCCAGCAAGACTTTTCATGTGTGCCGGGAATATTCTCCTCCTGATATTCCTCTTGCCAAGTTGGATCCCTGATCCTCCCAAGCTTCCCGATCTGGCACACCTGGCTTCCATAGATAGGGCTGATTCTTCTCCTAAGAATCCACTTGCCCTATTGGATCCCCCGATCCTTGGTCAACTTCCATATCTGGCATGCTTGACTTCCATAAGTGGCTTCTAAGCGTATCCATGATTGCCTCCCCCTTACCATGATTCCCGCTACTCCCAATAAGGCATGTCGTGATCCAGGGACTTGATTGATCCTTCCACTGTGGCCCACATCTGCTCCAAGGAACGCTGACCAAGCGCTCCGTAGCATTCGTAGCACGTATCCCAGGAGATAGCCTCTGGGCTCCAACGCTTCCCGTGTGCCTGCAACCACAGTCATGATTGAGAACCCGTCTCATGATGAAGTACCATCATGCTTGCCCTATTGGATCCCCCGATCCTTGGTCAACTTCCATATCTGGCGTGCTTGACTTCCATAAGTGGCTTCTAGGCGTATCCATGATTGCCTCCCCCTTACCATGATTCCCGCTACTCCCAATAAGGCATGTCGTGATCCAGGGACTTGATTGATCCTTCCACTGTGGCCCACATCTGCTCCAAGGAACGCTGACCAAGCGCTCCGTAGCATTCGTAGCACGTATCCCAGGAGATAGCCTCTGGGCTCCAACGCTTCCCGTGTGCCTGCAACCACAGTCATGATTGAGAACCCGTCTCATGATGAAGCACCATCATGCTTGCCCTATTGGATCCCCCGATCCTTGGTCAACATCCATATCTGGCGTGCTTGACTTCCATAAGTGGCTTCTAGGCGTATCATGATTGCCTCCCCCTTACCATGATTCCCGCTACTCCCAATAAGGCATGTCGTGATCCAGGGACTTGATTGATCCTTCCACTGTGGCCCACATCTGCTCCAAGGAACGCTGACCAAGCGCTCCGTAGCATTCGTAGCACGTATCCCAGGAGATAGCCTCTAGGCTCCAACGCTTCCCGTGTGCCTGCAACCACAGTCATGATCGAGAACCCGTCTCATGATGAAGCACCATCACAGTGCCTTACTTGAGCAGTCATGCGCATCGCGATCCAACACCTCTACACTTAGTCGATAACGTGCCCACCCAGCACGTTGCCCACTAACATGACCCCGAGGCACGCTCATGGTAGGCGGGTCTTAGGATACCACCTCAGGGGTCTAACACGGACCCTAGAGACATTCCTCGCACTAAGCATGCCAATCACACCTAATTTACTAGATAGGTTTCTACCAGTATCGAATCTACTCTATAACCGTGCACACCCCTAGGAGGAATCAATGTAACCGTGCTAAGATTAGCAAGTGTAATAATTGCATATTCACGTGTGATGATGGTGTGATGGTTGTGGCCTTTCACTTTGCTTTCTACAATTTATCACAATTTGATTGTAAAAAATTATGAAACTTTTACGATAATCAAGACCTAAGAGATACTTATACAACAAGCTCTTGTATATTACATTGAATATTTACTCCATGAAGAGAGATTCTGACCTAAGTCGAGCTAGTGATATTATCCGTAAATTCAATTAAAAATTGCTCGACACATGAAAGAAAAAAACATCGTGTCACATTTTTATCCATTAATATATTCATGATTTCAACAACTTTTACTGGTAAGTCAAACAATTGCGGATCAAATTTCTTACTTCATTCATGAGCTCAACCTACCCGAAAATTTTTTGTTTACAAAAGATCATTCTCAATGGTCAAATTATTACGTTATCTCACATCATTCATGAACTCGAATAAGTGCTGCTTCATGTACAAGTGGATGTGTAAATTATTTCCTAAAAAAATGTGTTAAGTTATTTCAAAATTTCCGTTTAGTAATTAAAAATTAGTAAGAAAATGATGCGAGGCTTTTGGCCCACATGCCAAACCATCAAATATTATGAGACATTACTCACTACATATCCAATCATTTTCCTTTTTTTTCCGAAGGTATGTAACGTTACCGCGGAGCCAATTTTTCTCTTAAATTATTATAATTTTATATTACTCATTTACAGCAGATAGAAGACATTTACTTATTATACACGTGACGACTTAGCTTCGCACATTATCTTTATTTAGGTCTCGACTTAATAAGAGCAGTCGAGAAAAGGATTTGTGAGTGAGTGCTTGGTTCGACTATTTAGATATGTGGGATGGAGCAAAAAAATAATCGACGAACACTGAGAAGAAAGAGAAGAGAGGTGGACAACTGTATACGTGGTTTGGCATAACAGTGTGCGTACTCCACCGACAAAGGAGGAGCGATGATATTCACTAGAGGGAAAACGACAGTGTATAAGCGAGCAAATCTGAAACCCAACCTAAGAATACAATGAAGAGCCCTCTGGCCTTCGCTTCTGCCCACACATTTGGCGAAATATCCACACTTCGGATCGTACCAAATTTTAATCGAGTTGGGCTTTACATCATGTCATATTAAAAAAATTTAAGATATTTCTAACAAGCTGAAAATGAGAGGTCTCTGATTCAATTTTTCAATTTCCCTTTAACTGGTATGTGTTGTTGGATTTTTTTAATCCGACTAATTTGGTTAACAATATATTATTGACCGAGTATCATGCTATCATAATAGTTGGGCCAATTAAGTGATATAATTTAGTTTAACAGTGGCCTTAATGACATCATGTAAAATGTAGGGACTAGTGCACATATACCAAAATATAATTTTTTATTCTATAATATGTGGAATTAGAAATTAATAAAATCTTCGGCACTAATGTGCAATTGAGGGAATTATGATCCCTGAATCACATACTATAATTCCAACTCATCTGATTTCTCATAAGTTAGTTGTCATAGCTCTCTCTCTCTCACCGCTATTCCTTCACCAATTTCTCGATTTTCCCTTCCCATTCCTCTTGAACTCTCAGTTAACACACACACACTCTCTCTCTCCCCGGTTTGATTTGTTTGGAAATGTGCCCAGAAAAGTCAAGAAGATAGATGTCAGAAGCGGTGGCAATAAACGGGCTATTAGGTTTCTAAAAGTTTTAATGGTTATGGAATTAATGGGTGGCTTATTGGGCTTAGTTTAATGGGTTATCTACATGTCTTATGCATAGGCCCAACTTACTAATATACACATAATTATGTACTATATATATATGGCGTAAATAGAATGAAAACTCACTATACTCATAGAAATTCAACGATATCTCGGGAGACTAGTGTAAATCCAGAAGATCTAAACCCAAATCCGACTTAATGATTATCATTATGGATTCAAGTACATTTATGTTTACATATGTTCTTGGAATTATTTGGTTTCTAAATCCTTACATATACTTATTTTAAAACCTTGAAAAAAAATGAGGGAGTGTCTTGTTCGAGTATTGATAGATTACGATAAACTTTAAAGAGTTTGAAACATAGCAAAATTTTCTTCAATTATACGTGGGCACATAAGATTGTCATGTTCGAAAAATATAAAATTCATTCTAAGTTTGACTAAACATGAGTTGAATCAAGTGGTAAACCACCTGTTCCCCATAAGTAAAGATCTCGGGTTTGAGTTTCTGGGAAAGTTTTATCCTTTAATAGGGAGAACTAGGACTTCTAGATGGTAGTGGTGCACATAAGATCATACTAATTACATTATGAAATTTTAATTCACATAATCTTATATAAAAGTAAATTTTACAATCAAATATGGCGATGGTAATTTATTATCTCTACCTCTATTACTTCAACAAATCCAAAGTAGTTTTTAGTCTCATTTTTAAATTTCAAAATTATCATTCATTCTAGTTTACATTGTATTATATTTATAAACTATTTATTGTCATTTCATGCATTTTATGGAGGTCACTTCTTTTTCTCACTCATTCCACACAAGGTGGTGTATAAATATAGCATAAAATAAAAGCGCGAGAAAATAAAAAAAATTAAGATCTCTTTATCGCAGATCGAGAATACTAACAGTAATAAGCTTCATTTCTTATCAATTTAGTAATTTAAAATTACGATAATCTTTGACCTAAGTACAAAGAGACCCGTGTGGTCCGGTCGGATTCTTAAACGTGGGCTGACATTTGACCAAAGGAATTCTGTGCTAAAGACGGCGGCGTTTGAATTGCAATAATTTCAGACACAGTAGATCTCCTGCCCAGGCAACTCATCTCTCTCGCCCTCTCTCCCGTCTGATTCAGCAATCTCCAGGTGGGTGACAACACGAGCCGCCTTTATCATTTCCTTTTTTTTTTTTCCCTCATGGCCGCCAATCTTCTCTCTGGGTACTTTCTTGTCTTAGCTTTCACTTCTGGATTAGATCTTGAGCTCAGCACTGTTTCATTTGTGTCGGATTCTGCTTTCCTTCCCTGAAGCTTGCTGGGTTGTTCCTGTAAACATCGGAAAGTTCGTCTCTTGTGCTTCGCTGTGCTCTTTTAGAGTTTTCCCTTGTTCGATTTCATCAAGTAATTTTGATTTTACTTCACGCTTCTCACTTAATAGCAGTCAAAATTAGGCCCGGAGTGAACTTAATCGCTTATGCTCTCCCCGTGATCAAGAAAGGTCTACCTCAAACCTGCGGAAGCTTATCTTTGATGTCACTGCTATGCTATTTTGTGTTAATTGATTTTATTATGGGGTTTGCTGAATCTGATGTGGTTACTACCATATTAGTCTCCTTTTTAAGACTAGAATTCATTCCAGCTGCTGGTTGCTGCGATCCATTATGTTCTTGAGCTTCCACCTTTTGATGTCTATAAAGTTTGGAAATAACCCGGTTAGTCTCTTTAATTGATTTATTAGGCTGCGGCAAGCCCTATCACTACACTGCATCGGCTAGTGATTATTCCTCGTCTTTAGTTTGAAGGCACATCAGTCAGGATTACCCTGTCAACCTCTGGTGATTGCCTGCTGAATTGAAGCTGGGGATCGCCTGGTGGTGTTACTCTGTCTACTTGTCCAGCTCTTGCTCACTCAGAGGATTTAACCAGTCATCCTTTATCGGAGACATAGCACCATAACAGGGAGAGGCCTTCTTTCGAATGACAAGAATGGCAATACCTGCTGCCGCTGCCATCGTGTTGCTTCTATTCCTGCAAGTGCCAAGGATACTTGCCTCTGAGATTATCGAGACCAAGGTCTGCGGGGCCGATCATTTAGCATTTTTTAGTTCTTCTGGTGACGAATCTCTTTATGTCAATGGATGTTTAGTGGAAAGAAGTTTCTTCTGTGATGCCCTCGTGTTCCACCATGAAAATGGTTGCTTTTTTGAGCACTACTGGTATGCCAACATTTGTGGCCTAGACCTTCCGGAAGGTACTCTTTCCGTTTTGATCTAGCTTTTCCAGATTTACTCAGAACATCTGCAATGTGAGTGGATTTACATATAAAATTGTTTACGTGTCTCCCTGATTTGGCAGTGAAGTTGCCCCATTCTGGCAGAAGAAAGCTCTTGCAGGCACACATGATGGAAGGGGCTGCAGTTGTTAAAATTAGTCATTTGAGTGAGAATAAGGACAAAGTCAGGACCTTGTTTACCAGTAAAACTGTAGATGCGGTTGTGCCTGGAACACTTGTTCTATGTTGTGTCATGCTATGTCCTTGCTTTTATAGGAAGAGGAAAAAAATGGATCACGCTGCGCTTGCCAAAGAACCCAGCTCAGGTAATACATAATTGTTTTTGGATATGTTACTTGAGAAATCAATCCACACCTTTTGGACATTGCTTTCTCTGTTAAAAGCTTGTATAATGCATGCTAAGAAATGGTGTTTGCAATGTGTTAAGAATTTTTACGGCGAGTCAGTGTTAGTTTCAGAGGTGATCTACACTAGGCAAACTATTATGTAGCTGATCTGGTTCATTATTTGAACTAGTGAAGGATGGGTCAATGACCTCTGGTGCACTGCCATAACATGATTTCTGTTTTCTTTGCTGACCAATTAAAAATAACTAATTCACAAGCCGAAAAGGGGAAAAAGAAAAAGGAAAGTATTAGAAAAAAAATACATAAAGGAATCCCCTTTTCATGTCGTATACAATATGTTGTTTTTATCTGTATGACTGTGGTGATTCAAACTTCTTGTCAATGTGATGCTAATCTGTTCATCTTTGTTCCTAATGAAACACAACAAATGTTCTTCTTGCAGTGAACTCTCTTGACATGCCCGAGTTAAGTCCTGCACCAGGAAATATTCCTCGCAGTCCACTTAGGGTGCCACCCAGTCCTGCTAGATTTTTAATGTCTCCCAAGCTCGGTGTGCTTGGATCCGCACATCTTGACCTGAATCAGATTGTAAAAGCAACCCACAATTTCTCACCCTCAATGGTAGTAGGAGAAGGAGGATTTGGAACTGTTTACAGAGCGCAGCTTGAAGATGGGCAGGTTGTTGCAGTCAAAAGAGCAAAGAAGGTACATAATTATATTTTTATATCTCCAGCACATCTCATATTACTTCAATTTTGCATTGATTTATGAGCACCAGCACATGTATAATCTCCAAGTTATTATGGCTGTTATCATTGGTAAATAAATGAGCAGAGGCCATGCTTGCATATATAGCCATCACATTTTCAAGTGTTTGTTTTTTTGTCCTTTTGTTATTATAACATTGTAATTTGCAGGAACATTTTGAGAGTCTGAGGACTGAATTTAGCAGTGAGGTCGAGCTCCTAGCCAAAATTGATCATCGGTGTCTGGTTAAGCTACTTGGTTATTTCGATAAAGGGAATGAGCGCCTTATTGTAACAGAATATGTACCGAATGGCACCCTAAGAGCGCATTTGGATGGTGAGATTACTGGCCTTGAAATTCTTTTATTTCTTCATTCTGACAATGAAGTACATGCTAGTCTTCTAAGTTCCATTTTTTTGTTGAGTTGCAGGTCTTGGTGGTAGAATCCTGGACTTCAACCAGCGGCTTGAAATTGCAATTGATGTTGCTCATGGCCTGACTTACCTGCATATGTACGCTGGTAAAGAATTCACGCTGCAATCTCCCTCTTATATTGCTATCAAAGATTTGGAATTAAATGTTAATCTCGTTCATTTCCATTGCTTGCCTCACATTTGGTGCTTGTCATTCTCTCATCTTGTATCTGCCAGTAATATCTTTCTGTCCTCATTGATCACTTACTTCAAGTCAACTGCTGCATTTCACCTTTTTCTAGTATATTTCAGTGGTTACTTCTGCATTTCACCTTTATCTAGTCTGTTTCACTTGTTGTCAAGTCTTAAATCAATGTGCAAACCTGTTAAGTCTCATGCTACGAGATAGTAGTGTGTTATTTTGGTAGATGAGATAGTAGTGTGTTGTAACCAACTAAACTATGTCACCACTATAACCAACTGCTTCATATCCTACTTCAGATACTTAAAATATGCCCAGTTCTGCCATACAGCGCATGATTTGGAATTATTATTATATCAATTGACTTCATCATTTATTTACTTGCAGAGAAGCCAATAATCCATCGAGATGTTAAGTCATCCAACATTCTTTTGACCGATAGCATGAGAGCCAAGGTTGCAGATTTTGGATTTGCAAGGCTTGGCACTGCTGCTGACTCCGATAAAACTCATATATCTACAAAAGTTAAAGGGACGATCGGTTACTTAGATCCCGAGTATATGAGGACCTACCAACTCACTGCCAAGAGTGATGTCTACTCTTTTGGGATTTTACTTCTAGAAATTATTACGGGTCGACGTCCTGTGGAACAAAATAGGCCTGTTGAAGAGCGGGTAACACTTAGATGGGTAAGATCTCTTTGTATATTTCCCCTTCTCCTAAATCTTGTCTGTTGATTTTGGAAGACGTAATCCTGTATCATATGCCACATCAGAAGATTAAACTGAAAATACAAGCAGATTGATGGCTGTGATGATGCAATTGGTTACCATGTAAATATTTGAACCGGTTGAGATCTATGCCATTAGCAGCTGATTTTGACAACCCACTTGGTGGAGCCACTCAGTGACCACATTAAACCTGAGTTTATATCTGTATGCAAAACTTAGCAGTTGGTAGTTGTTCATGGCCTGGATTCTTGAAGAGTCTTACACTGTGAGCTTGGCCAGAAGCTCGATAGGTGTAATTCTGTGAGATTTGTGCCCTCAGAGTAACCGTTTACGTTTATCATTATGTACAGGTTTTCAAGAAGTTCAATGAACGTAATGTAGTGGAGCTGGTGGACCAAAGGATGGGGGAAGTTGTCGATGCTGAGATACTCATCAGGATCATAAGTTTGGCAATTCAATGCGCCGCACCAATAAGGTTGGATCGGCCGGATATGAAAATAGTGGGAGAGCAGTTGTGGGGGATAAGGGTAGATTATCTTAATACTGTGAGGAGAAGGTAATGATGGTTAAGCTCTGGCATCAGCTACTCTCTTTGAATACTTGGCATTACATGAAGTGATAGCTTAAGGGCGTGGAATTGCTTGGATAGTGAAGATGCGACAGTTCTAGGGATTGCCGAGACTTGTGAATATTGGAGTTTCTTTTGTTAAGTTGTCAAATGTAATGAGTTGTAGAGATGGCAGGGCAATGCCAAAATAGAAGAGGGGCATGGGATTTAAACAGAAGGGCAACTTGAAAGGACAATGGAGAGCCAGATGTGAGGAGGTGTTTCTTTATGGTGATGTCAAATAATAGTCGAACAAAGATCGACAATGTGGTAGGTCCCGACTTCTATCAGCAATTAAAGTAGTTATGCTCACTAGTCGCTAGTGTCTCTTGTCACCCCTGCACGCTGCCAAAGAACATGACCATGAAGAGTATTGAAGTGGAGCTGATGGCATTAAGGAGTTACACATAAGACTGTTGGCGATTTCTACACTTTTGCTGAAATATCCTTGTGACCATGAACACGGCCAAGAATTACATGCCGTGACAGGCTCTGCTGTCCAATAGTCGAGATGGGATGCGCTGTAGTCAGTTTCTTCAGGTCTAGCGAATCAAATGGATGGGCATTCAATGCATGTGGCAGCCGGCGTCTCAATTGTTCGACTAAATTGAGAGCTCTGGAGAAATATCAGTATCTCCCTCTTTGCCCAGAATCTAAATTCCTGTTGTAGTGCTTTTCAGTGACAGCCTATCCTACATCCTCCATAGATACTCTTTATTGACATTTTTTCAATCTACTATGAAATTGTTTATCATAACAAACGTGCAAGTAGTGTCAGCATTTTCTTTCTTAGTTCTTAAGCCCTAACCTTGGAACATGAGATATCTACTTTAGCTGACAAGTATAAAGGCATGCACCACTTGAGGTAAACAGCAGAAGCAGCAGCATCTGAGATCAACTTAGCAGATTTCTTCTGCTGTGATAATTTCAGCAGTTGCATCCGAGAAGCTGCATACAGTGTCTCAAGAATGAGTTGGGTGTGGTGTGGAGGAGGAGTTGGTGTCCGTATTTTCTGCAAGAGTGTACTCAGGCTTCAGTTCAACTAAAGTAAGATGGCAGTCAGATTCAATGGTCTCTCTCTCTCTTCTGGTACGACAGTTGATACGTGCTCTAGCAGTTACAAGCATTAGGACTGCAGGAAGAGATACAAATACAGGATCGTCAACTGTAACCTTAGTTCAAAGGGTTGCAATTTTTCAAAGGGTTATAATCTCAACTTCAAGGGCTGTAATATCGACTAAAAAGGTTATAACTAATCATTTATAACTGTTTAAACTATAGTTACAACTAACTAATTGAACTAAGGTTATTACTCTTTGAACAGAGGGGACTTTTGGATCTATTATTGTCAGATTATAGGAAAAGTTTAGTGTGTAAGGTAAATTTGAATCACAGTAAAATTTTCCTGGAAAATATATTGGATTTTGATATTGTTGTGTTTAAACTAATATAAAGTTAGTTGTAAAATTTGGTAGCGTAAGTTATTGAATGTTTTGGATATAAAGTTTCTTTCCAGTCATGCTGTAAAATTTTAGCCAACGTATTCCGGTTAAGTTTATAATCAAATGTTGTAATCTGTGGTGTAAAGTGCAGTGTGATCTGAGATTATACCACACTTTATAACCAACTAAACAGCACTTGAGGTTACAAAATTTCCAAGGATTTTAAGCTAAAAAATTACGAGACATCGAAAAAGAGGATAGGGATATTTTGTGATTCATGGTATCGGACGCCTCTGTTGGCCGCCATGATAGTGGCGATCGTGCAAGACACGGACTGAGGGAGGCAACACCCTCGCTACCGAACCTCTGTCTCTGTTCAACTTTCTTTGGATTTAACAATCTGTGTTGTTCGTGCTACAGATCGGCTGGTCGCTGGCTTTCTCAAGACAACTTTTGAACAACCTGACACTATTCTAACATGTCATGTGAGTCAAGATTTGCTGTAGCATTCTTCATTTAATTTATTGATAGTAAATTGTGATAAACATGCTGTTAATGAAAAACCCAGTCCAGATACGAATACGAGCAAGTCCTCGGAGCTATTAGGCACCAACCAGGTGACATCTGGATCACCTTGCTGAATGAAAAGACTGCACATGTCTCGAGAATTAGTCGAGTGTTCTAAGATGTTTGATATTTAAAAAAAAATTAATTTACCAGGTATTGGGCCTCATTGTGCAGGGACCACATGGGCTTCAGTACTGTGGGCATTGAAGATGTGTGGCCCAATATTTTCTTCAATTCCGCCCAAGCACTGGATCTGCATCTGACATCTTCGGATGCTACTCCTCTCTCACGGATTCAGGTAGATGCTGAATCAGTGAGCCTGCGTCATGTAAAAAAGCCTGCTAATGCGGAAACCTTTTCCTCATCTAATCAAGTTTATGTGAAGAACAAATTCCTTGAATCTAGTATTTGCCATTTGTCTGCCGGTCCGCAAATAGGCCCCATAAATGATTGTAAATGGTGGGGCTTACAAGATCAGCTGTTACCGTGATTGATGGCAGTGCAACCAAATATCTCGGCACCTGGTCTGGGCAAGATTCTCTCATCAAAGAGGCAGTTGCTGTGTAGTGTTCCTTCATGAGACGGTCCAGTATATGTTAATGGGAAATTTGGTGGTTATCGATACTGAAGTTTAGACCTTTGCTGCTCATCTGTAGAACTACAGGATCCGGGGCTATTGCTTGCTTTGATACAAGAGACCTTCGTAGTCCAGAGGTAGCTTTGGGTTCCATTGGGTTTATTGCTCAGTTTGCTCCGGGAAATTTGATCCTATCCATCCACTTTGGTAAAGTGGAGTAGCAAAGAAATAATAAGAGAAGAACATGAATGCATGCTATGAAGCTGGAATAGCATTTCCTTTGTATGGTGCATGTACAACATCCCTGGGATCAAAACGCCCAAATTATTGTTTGAAGCCGAATCATGCTATCTTCTCAGGCTGATTCTCTTTAGGAAATTTCATGTCCGACTGGGGCACCGTGTGTCGGATCAATTTATTGTGTTGTGCTTCCACCACAAACACGGTTCACTGTCTCCCCTGTCTTTTAAAGTTATATTAGGCTGACTTTTCCCTTCCAGTTGAAGGGAAAAGAATGCAGAATCTTCTTGTTTGTGCATATCCATCTGTCTCTCCAAACAGATGAAATCCCATCCCATTCCTAAAACCTTTTGAAAAGCCATCTGAATTATGAGCTATGACTGGGACCAGACCAATTTTCTTGTCGTGGAAATTGCAATAATTAGAAAGTGGAACCATCCTTCTCTGTCATCCTTACTCGACATAGCATTGCTATCTTATTTTTAGGTAAGGAGTCCTCTTTCTACATATCTTCTTTTCCTTTTCTGCAGCGAAGTCATGGTGTGCCACATTCATCCAGTATCTGATGATATGTACACATTGCAGATCAGTGCATGCATATGTTTCACCAGCTGATTAGGAAAAAAAAAAGGGATTTGAAATGAGCAGGCTACAAGTGAGTTCCGCGGACAAGGTAATGTACCTAATACAGCAATGTATATGATTGACATAATAGGACAGGCGTAGGGATAGTAATCAACGAGAAACATGGATTATCAGCACGATGGCTAGGACATAAGAGTTCGAAAATGGGGCCGCAAGGATCAAGAGGGGGGGACTGAATGCTCTGGTTCATTGTTGAATAAGAAGCTTTGTGAAGTACCTGAAGCTTTCAAAAACGATCGCTTGTATCCGATAGCCAGCCAGACTGCAAATGGAATGATATGCTTTTGTCCGTTGCTCTGTAAATTGATACATGAGGGATCTAACAAGACAATGGCTTTAGAATAATCAATGATCAGATGCATGTGTTTTAATCTTAATCTTATTTATTTTTATATTTTCTGTGATCCTGTGGGGAAGAGAGTATGACGAAGCTACGGGCAGTGAACTTGGAAAATTCTTGTCAAAATTGCAAGCTAGTGTATACAGAATTTACTTTGTATCCAGCCAAGAGTTATAGTTGATCGTTGCAGGTGCCACATTGTCACAGTAACTGCTCTGGTTCTCATCATTTTGCCAGATTATCAAGGGGCCGGGATCCTCGCCTAGGAAAATACCATGACAAAAGAGTTGATGTAAAAATGGAGATGCCTAAGGAAAGATTGGTTGTGTTCGCGCATGTAGAGAGGTGCTAACCATGCTACTTTATGACCCATGTGAGGATGAATGATTAAACAGCCCTTCATTTGTTTCCACTCCCATTGATAAGGAAGGTGCTGGAGAAAGAGGCCTCATGAGCCACCTCAGCTATGGTGGGAAGCAGCATGATACCAAAGAAGACAGCCAAGGAAGCCCTGGGAAACAAGCCATATTAGGGAACCATCACCGGATAACATCAAAACAGAATTGATTTAGGTGAAAAACTGGTATAACTCATCCACAGTAGGTAAGCAATACTCACACAATATTTGATATGATCACTAGTAAGACTGATGAGAGAAATGTATCATTGTTCTTCAGTATTTACAAATCAATCACATGCATTATTGAGTTTTTTTGTCACTAAAGCAAATAAAAAAAAGGTAAGGAAAACCCACAGCATCCATAATTATCCCTATTGCATTTTGCTTTTTTTCTTATATTTTTTTGTGCTGTTGGGTGCTTCAGGATATTGGTGTAGGCTCATTAAAGTTGATAAAAGGTGCTTTCTTTAGCTTCTACCCACATGGAAGCTACCTTTTTGAGACAGAGATGTTTCTGGTCATCTCTGTGTGAGCAGGAGTAGGTTATACATGGAGGAGATTGATTAGAGATGAGCCATGGATATGGAAGGCTTCCATAATGCATTGAGTCTCTGCAGATTCTTTTGGCCAAGAAAATTAGGGCTCTTTCTTCTTGCAGTGCATGAAAAGACCTTCATATGTAGTTTGGTCATTGCTAAGATCACGCATTTAATTTGTCTTGACTGCTAGATCTCACATCAATTAAATCAAAAATAGTAATGGGTTGATATGAAAACTGTGTACCACCTTCTAATAGATTAGATTTTTTTAGTGGAAATAGACATATCTCTTATAAACCCACGTGAATATTTTACATGGTATCAGAGCAGGTTATCGCATGAGCTTAAATCACGCTAAGTCCGAGTGTGAAACTCGTGGCCAATTAAGCTCGAAACCAGAAGAAAAATACAGAGTTTGTGGCCAATTTATTGAGATCGAGAGAGAAAGTCTTACTCATATCAATTATTAATATGAGGACAGAAAAGAGAACCCTACTCGTGGTTATATGTTTAGTTCGAAATCAGTTATTGAGAGCGGGTGAGGGCAAGTGATTAAGGGTAAGAGAGAATGTTAGATCCAATTAAATTAAGAAATAGTAATTTGGGTTTGTAAGAGAACTGTATAACATCTCTCAATAACTTAGGATTTTAAGTGAAAACGAACTCAGTCTTCTTGTAAATCTAGGTGAATATTTTACATTTCTCTTGTAAGTCTAGATGGATATTTTACATTTATTATCACATAATCTATTTATGTTTCCCTTATGCACTCTGAGATCTATGTCTAATCTTTCATTTAGGTGAGGAGAAAATTGGCAGCTGTTATTTCTTTTTCATGGTTTGGCAAATGGGAGCTGGCAAGCTATTGCCCATTCCTTTTCCTCTCTGATCTCCATCCAAATGGCTTTCTTTTTCTTTCTTTTTTTTTTTTTTTATAATTATCCAAAGATTTATGAGCCTAAAATATATAGAATTGGTAAATAAAGGAATATGAGAATTTTCAATAACGAGAATCGAGTCGGATGAGCTTATTGGTTCGTGTTCCCATTCAATTAGATTATTTTAATTAGAGATGAAATCCAATTTATAAGAAACTTATCAAAATAAAAATAATGAGAATAATGGTAACTCGGTCCGGTCTAACTTTTTTTTTATATAAAATTCGACTTTTACACTATGATTACAGTATTTGATTGAAAATTTTACTGCAGTACAAGATTATGTAAGTTGAAAATTTACAGCCTTGATTAATAATGTCCTTATTAAAGCACATAATACCCTTGAATTATGACCAGTTCTATAGTCATTTTACCACTACATTTTTTTTGCCATTTTCCTAAATAATATGATATACTTGCTAAAAATAACAATTTCATAATTTATTTATATGATAAATTACATTAAAAACATGTAGTTTGCTTATATTCTCAAAAAAAAATCCAACTTTTTAAATTTAAAAATAAAATTATTTAGTTTCGTTTTGTATCCAAATTAAACCAAACGTTGCAAAATTTAAAGATAAAATCACATGATTTCTTTTTAATATCAATTCAAGCCAAAATTTCACATTTTTAAAATTAAAATAATATTATTTTATTTTACTATTAAATTAGGCTAACTTGTCTAACTCGAAAGTAAATGTTAGATTTTTCATAACACTTTTCTTCATTACATAATAAAAGTATATTAGAAATTTTCTTTAAATTTACATCAGATTCTTATATATAAAATTCTCTTCATATTTTTTCATAACTAATTTTAATATTAATTTGGGAGAAAGTTATCAAATTAATTTTAAATAAAATTACTCTAATTTCGCTGACTTGTAGATACATGCTAAGAAAAGACCAAGTAGAATATTCAAACATACAACTTCAGATTTTAATATATTATTCTAATTTAACATATGATTTTATTTTATAAGTATGAAAAGTTTGGCTTATTTTGAGAACAAAATAAAATTACACGATTTATTTTTTTAAATCTAACAGGTTTGATTTAATTTGATAATAAAATAAAATCATTTCACTTTATCATTCAAATTTTGAAATATTTGATTTTTTTTTTTAGAAATGAGCAAATTATAAGTTTTTATATGTAATTTACACTAATTTATAATCCAAAATTCCACCACGGTAGAAATTTCTCCAACGTAGGTGAAATAGTTGTTAAAAATGCAGGGGTTTATAGCCGTTCGATCATTTTCCTTTCTTTTCTTTTTTCTTCTCTCTCACTTACAGTTCAACCTGTAAGGGGTAAATGATACATTTAATTTTCAACATTTAGCTCTTTTACTATTTTAGTCCTAAATTTTTATTTTTTTATCGTTCACATTCTTAACATTTTGAATTTTACCGCTTTAGTCCTATTGTTACTTTTTCAATTCAAAAAAGCATATTCCATTCAAAAAAGAATATTTCATTTAAAAATTATTTTTTAACAAAAACCATTTTTTAAAATTTAAGCAAACAAAAGTAAAATTTATTTGTATAGTTTTAAGGTGAGCACATCCCCTTTAAAATTGGGATACATTCTTAATTAAAAATTGATCGACGACTATTATAATTACAAAATTATAATTTATTCTGAGAAAAATGAGTTCTTATTTTAGAATAAACATACGTTAGTAATCAACATTTTCTCAATTATGAATTGAATATATTTTTTTAAAAAAATATTTTTGTTGAAAAATAATTTTGGGATGTACTATTCCTTTTTAGATAGTATTTTTTTTTGGATGGAAAAGTAACAGTTGGATCAAAGTGTAAAAAACTCAAAAAGTTAAAGATGTAAATGATAAAAAACAAAAACTTAGAACTAAAATAATAAAAGCGTGAAAGATTAACGATTAAAACTATCTTCTTCTTTTTTCTGATCTGCAAGTTACTTGCGGGAATCTGTTTTGTACGGTGCAGGTTCCCATAGAAGATTTCATATAAATATTAGTACTACACTAGTAGTACTGGTAAGATTAAATTAGAATTAATCTTTTTTTAAAAAACTTTTAAGCATAAAAAATTAATTTTCCTCCAAAGGTTCAAAAGGACACTGTTTAGTAATAATTACACCAACATCCCTCAACAGAAACTAACCATTGCTTTCCTTGGTCTACTCCCTACCCTCTCAAAAGTTAACTGCAAAAGCTTTTCCCTTTCTCCATTTTTTTTAAATTTAAGTAATAATCGAATAAAAAAATTAATATAATTGATATTACTATCGATCTAAAATCAATAAGTCTTTGATTCAATTTTCACCAGTCACGTGGCCGTCTAAGCCCGTGAATCCTTTCTATAATTAAAAAAAGAAGTAATAATGAGTAGACCATAAACATAAGGAGTAAATGTTCAGTAACTAATGAGATTGTTGTGTAATTTTTTTTTTTTTACATTTTGACACTGTGATTTACCTCATTGGATATTAAATAATGGATATTTTCTCGAATTTAGGGTGTAAATCTTTCATTGCGTAATACGGATTTGAGTGAGTTCATCAACTAATGAAAAATCTCTCTAATTCATGAATCTGCTCCATTTATAAATTTCAATTTGAGACCTTACTCAAGAAAATCAGCTGACGAACCATAATGAGCCTTATTTAGAACTGGCAATCTATGCCATGTCATGTTTAGTACAAGTCATCACTAGACAAGTTGCCTGACCTAAATAGGACATGTTTAATGTAATGTGTTTAAATGGGTCATGTCTAAGTGTACTGTGACTAGACCGACCCGTCTAATTGGTTTAATTTAGTATATACTAGATACGGACCGTGCTACACATAAAAATAAAAAAAATATATAAAATATTAAGGTAAAACCATACAATTAGATCATTTATTCATAATTTGTTATAGTTTAACTCATTTAAAATTGGGTAGCTTACAGTAATAAATAGAACATTCTTAATTTTCGTCAGTATATTATGTCAATTTTTACTTTTCAATTTTACAAACATGATTGATTTTTATATTAAAACTGTAGATATTGAGTGTATGGAGTGAGATGAGGAAATCTAAGCAATTAATAAAAGTTTTTTTATCGTTAAACTCATAGATATGGAGAGTGAGAAAAATGACTGAAATTATTATTTTACCATTAATATGAAAATCAGATACACATCAATATATAAATTAGATTGAGGATAAATATGAAAAAGGAAAAAGATACCAAACTTTTCAAACGTTTACATATACTAATATAATAGTATAGATAAATGTTATTACACTCTTAAAATATACAATATAGTATCCAATAATGAAAGTGTTTATATGCGATAAAATGATTAAAAAAGGTTAATTATGTATAAAGTTATGCATGATCTTGAATAACAATAAAATAGGCAATATATTACATTTTATGGTGGGTAATTGTTGTTAATGGTTTTCAATGCGGTAAAATATTTATAAAAAAAAGTGAAATAGATTAATTTACGTATTTAATGGAATAAATATATAATTATTTGTTGGTTTAAATAATCTGAACTCTTTAAATACAAAGCGCGTTTAAATTCAACCAATACGCACTAAACCTTAATTCTTACCGTATCGTATTGTCATATGTCAGAAATGATGAGGCCAGCCTTACTGATAGAACAACGTTATTTAACACGTTAATCATTGTTAATTAAATTAATTTTAGTAAATCAGACATTCTCTCACGGCTGTTCCTCTCTCCCACTCTCATTTGTCTCGCAAGAAAAACATATACTAATACTCTTCCTCAGAGGCACCTTTTTCTCACCCTTTACCCTTTCCGGGTTTCCTTTGCTATATAGAGCCATGATTGCTGTTTCCCCCTCAGCTGATACTCTTCATTCATTCATCGTATCTCCAGGATCTCCATTGCCCACCATCGCCTGTCGACTGCCCACCTGTTTTTCCTTCTCGGTGAGAGCTTTAACGGGTCGTCGTCTTCATTGATTGGTACAGTTAGCAGATCACCTACTTAAATCATTGCTGTCTTCCAGGGTAGCAATCCCCTGTTCTTTTCCCGGGAAAACTGACCCTCCTCCCGCGTTTTCTTGGTTAGATGTGCCCTTTGTTGTCCTCAGCTCCACTTCGCGCTATTTTTTCTTAACCTTGTTCATTGCATCAAAAAGCTGCTCTTTTTAGGATTTCATCGGTTGCTGGATTTTCTGGGTTTCTGATGTTTCTTGGTACGGGTCATTAATTAAGGTATGCCCAACAAATGTTTGTGTAATGGCATCACTTAGTCGAAGTCCATGTGCCTCATCTCTTAATAAGATCTTGTGCTCAGTTTTCATTGCAACTGTCATTTCACCTGTCTTCAAGAATCAAAGACTGTTACTTTTTCTTGCAAACCGTGTATTCTTAAAGGAGACTCGACGTGCTTCTTCAGTTCTTACATTTACCTGAATATTCTGTGTCATGCAGGATCTCGAGTCTGCCTTCTCTGTTCTGCAACTGAGCAAACCGTTCAGGTCTCTGGTTTGATCTCTCTAGATAACAAGCAAGCCAGTCATCTTCGACTTCTCGATGGCTCCTACATACTTCCCTCTTCGATGGGAGAGCACAAGGGACCAGTGGTGGTATGCATCCCCGATCGACTGGGCCGCAGCAAACGGCCACTATGATCTGGTCCGAGAGCTCCTCAGGATAGACAACAACCACCTCTTCAAGCTCACCTCTCTACGTCGGATCCGCCGCCTTGAGACTGTCTGGGATGATGAGGCACAGTTCCACGATGTTGCCAAATTCCGATCTCAGGTCATGAATCAAGAATTCAATTTAGTTACATATTACTATCTTAGGTGAAGGTCCATTTGGTTATGCTCAAGTTTCCTAGATTTTCCACTTTCAATTACTATAAGTAGAACTGCACGATAGAATATGCGTTTTTTTATGAAAGATTCATTTCTTATTCTGTATTTTTCTGAAGAAAAAAGGTGACTATGTAAAAGTATTTTGCTTTGCATGCCGAAAACATTAAACTGCAGATGCTCTTAGTATCCAGATCAAAGTGCATATTTTATTCTGGCTACCTTGGGAGAACTCCATAGCACTTCCATTATGTTCCTTCATGAGAAACAACAAAATAAGAATTGCATTGCTTGGCAATTGCACAGACGCTTTTTTATTATATATAAGTCTCCTTCGAGCTGCTTTGGACACTTCCTCTTACCTTGTCCATTTGTCAAGAAAAGAAAAATGGTTGATTGCAAGATTGGGAATAGTTTGCTGAAACAAATTCTCTTGATTGAGATTTATGATTAATAACTTATGAATGCATTCTGATGTTAACAAGATGATTGATGCAGATGGCCGGTGGAATTGAATTTGACATTATTTCTGATCTTATATATTAACCTTATGTACACAGGTTGCACGAAAGCTCCTAATGGAATGTGAATCCAACAAAGGGAAGAACTCCCTCATTGGAGCAGGCTATGGTGGGTGGCTTATGTACACAGCCGCATCAGCAGGAGAGTTGGGTTTTGTCCAAGAACTGCTTGAGAGGGATCCACTGCTCGTCTTTGGGGAAGGAGAGTATGGGGTGACTGATATTTTTTATGCTGCAGCAAGGAGCAAGAGGTCTGAGGTCTTCAGGGTCCTTTATGACTTTGCAGTCTCTCCAAGGTTTAAGGCCGGGGAGCTGGAGGACGAGCAAGTGGAATTTCCTCCAACGTACAGGCGGGAGATGATGAGCAGGGCTATACATGCTGCTGCTAGGGGAGGGAACTTGGTGATTTTGAAGGAGCTTCTGGGCAAGTGTGATGATGTTTTGGGTTATAGGGATGTTGCTGGCTCAACGATCTTACATGCAGCTGCTGGGAAAGGGCAGGTTGAGGTGAGTGAGTTCAAAGTTTGCTTCTTTGGTCTTATTATCATTCTAGTGGGAAACTTGTTATTCTATTTTTCATGAAAGAGAATGCTGTTGAGGTACTTGATTAGCAGAGACCTAGTTTGAGAAGCAAACTTATGTTTCTCATTCGAAAGATTATATATAAATGAAGAAATGCAGTGAGTAGATCTAGTCATCCTTCAATTATTCATAGAAGATACCGACATGCATTGTTTGTGATGATTCGCATTTCTTCTACTTAAACAGTGTCTCGAGTTCGGTTCATGTGAATGGAAGAAATTCATGTTGGGAGAGTTTTACCTCTTAATATTATAGAAGTCTATATCGTTAGCTAATGTTGCTTTTGAAGTTGCAAAATCTAGAAACCCTTTTCTCGATGTGCAAAATCTTATCTAAATTATTAGTTGTAGTAAAAAAAATTGCCTGAATGTCTCTTAGAAAAGTAGTATCATATTTTATTATAAAACTCCATCTATGGTCTTGACTCTCTGCAGGTTGTGAAGTATCTTATGGAGTCCTACAATCTCATCGACTCCACGGACAACAATGGCAACACAGCCTTGCACCTTGCTGCCCACAAAGGGCAATTGCGCACGGTTGAAGTCCTGATTTCTGCTTCTCCATTGCTGGCCTCTCTCAAAAACAATGCAGGAGAAACGTTTTTCCACATGGCCATCTCAGGCTTCCACAGCCCCGCCTTTCGAAGACTTGATAGGCAGATGGAGCTTGTGAAGGAATTGACCAACAGAAAATTCTTCAGCATCGAGGATGTTATTAATGTGAGAAATAACGAAGGACAAACACCACTTCACGTGGCCATCATCGGGAACCTCCATTCCGAGCTGGTGGAGCTCCTCATGACCGTACGTTCGATTGATGTTAATGTCCGAGATAATGATGGTATGACCCCTCTTGATCTTCTTAAGCAGCGGCCACAATCTGCATCTTCAGATATTCTGATACGGCATCTGATTTCTGCTGGAGCGATGTTCGGGATCGAAAGTAATGATTTCTCTGCAAGAAAGGCCATTGCATCCCACTTAAAGATGCAAAGTTGTGGGGGGAGCAGCCCCGGAACGAGCTTCGGAGTCTCTGACAGTGAGATTCTCTTGTACACCGGAATCGAGAATCCTTTGCCGTTCGATGGGGGTGATCGAGGATCTTCGTTCGACTTAACAAATGATAACCCCTGCCCCAGCAAGAAACCGAGTTCTGTGATCAAGAAGGTCCTTCAGTGGCCCCGAGGAAAAGACAGGAGCTTGAAGAAGTCTGGCAGCAGCGAAGAGATTCCTACTCCGGTACCACTAAGGCAGAGATTCTCGAAGCCGTGTTCTCTTCCGAATAACAAAAGGACACTCTCGGTGAGGAGCAATATTTCAAGCCCGACCAACCGGAAGAAGTTGGCTACAGGGTTAAGGCAAGGTGTCATGGAGACCATGCCTCATCTGAACCTCCCGAGGCGGAGGACTCCTTCAAGCTCATTCTCGAGGTCTTCTGTCTCATCAACTCCAACATCAGTAGACAAGCAAAAGGGTTTGATTTTCTTCGATCCAGATTTTGGAGGCCCGTCGTGCTCTTACAGTGTCCCGGTCCATGACGATGATACTCCAAGGCTGGACCCGAAGCGTATATCAATCGGAAAGAGGCTGAGGGCTCAGTACTTCTGTTTCGGCGGACCGAGCCTGTCTGTCAAGAAGCCCGTGAGCAGGAACCACGAGAACCCGACTTACAAGTGCCCGGTTCCTTCCGTGGCATGACTAAGATAAGGAACCAAACCATCCAACGGCACTGAATCTGTGTAAGCTCTCTACTTCAGTTTCCTTAGGGTGACATAGCAACTACAAATCAACTGTCCGTTTCCTCTGTAAATTCCTGAGATCACTGAAGTGGAAATGGTCAGCTAGTGTATCTAAGCCTGGGTATTTATTAAAGTAAAGCTTGTCTGGGGTTGATTCAACGTGTCTGAGTACTCTCGACCGAGCTGTGGTATTATCTTTTTGGATGAGTGAGCTTTCATTCCATTACGGCCATGGGCGAGTTGCCCAGCAGCATTCACTGTCTGAACTGCATCCTCGGTCTCAGGATCGGCTGCATCTTCGGTCTCAGGATGCAAAAACTCCTGCCACAGAAACCACAGCACGAAAGAATTTGGGGGAAAAAAAGGGGGAACGGATAGTTCTTCTAATATGAAATTTAAATAATTGTTTTTGATATTATATATTTTCTAATTAAGATATTAATTTTTTGGCCCAATTTTTAGATTGTCACTTTCACTTCCATGATTTTAAATTTAATCATATACTTGTAATCTATATTTCTCCACTATTTTTTTTTTATCATTTTTATTTTCGCCACATTAAGGCTTTGGATTAATTTGTCGAAAATTCAGCAAGAGATGGAATAATAATTTATAAAAATGCAAAAAACGATTTACAGCAAAATTCCTTCCGACTTCCGCTAATTTAATTTACCCAACTTCCAGGCATCAGGCATGTGAGTGAGGCTAGAAAAAGTTAGTACCACCTCAGAATATATCGGTTAAGGTGGCAGGACGCATTTTTTTCTTAACCAAGATCTCAGGTTCGAGTCTTGTGAATGAAAAAAATTCATCTTCGAAGAGCTCTACCCGCTACCGGGGCTTCCCGGCTTGAACTTGATCAGTCAGAGCTCGTTGGACTTTTAGATACTAATAATTCAGGGAAAAAAAAGAAAATTTAGTACACTGGCCCTAATAATAGTGATAATATCAGTAAATAAGATATTTTTTAAAGATCTCCCCGACTTTGCTTAGCCTTTACTTGTCCTTTTTTCTATAAATTCTTTTGAAACTTATACCCAACTTGCTTCTACTCATTTATTTAATTTCCAAAATTCTTTTTAAATTGTTCTGCATCTGACAATGTCAATACTATGTGTGTGTATACACACTAGATACAAACATGAGTTACGAAGAGAAAATAAAAATAATAAATATAAAATATTGAAATAAATATATATAATTAGATCGTTTATTTATAATGTATTACAATTCAATTCCTTTAAAATTTGTTAACTTGTAGTAGTAGATAGTGCATCTCAGTTGTCGTGAGTATACCGTATCAGCTTTACCTTTTCAGCTTTATAATTTCAAATTATCTATAAAAAAAAAAGGTAAAAAATTTTCACTGTTAAAATCGTAGATATTGAGTGAAATGTTGAATCTAAGTGGTTAATGAAAGATTTTTACTGTTAATATCATAGATAGATATAGAGTGAAAGGAAAACAACTGAAATTATTGACTTGCAAAAGTGGATAATAAAAAAAAAAAACCAAACATGTTAAACCTTTGCATATAACAGTGTTGTGTGCTCGCCCGTGTATGTTTGTGTGTATATATATGTATGTATGTATGTCTGTCAACGACTTGCTTGCTGAGCATATTATGCAGACTCCGTCAACTGCAATCTGCATGTGTAAGTAGGACGTTCTTATCTATAGAGACTAATATATGTAAGGATATATACGATTTTCCGAGCCCGTCGTTTGCCGAATCTTCCTGGGATCACATCATCTAGCTGGAAAGACTATTCAACGGTCGATTTATATTGTTATTACTGATTTGAGTTTCTTCATGTTTGGTCAGAGAAATTTGGACATAAATATAATTAAAATATTTATGTTTTGGATAAGTTGCACGCAGATTACAAAATGTTTATTGAATAGAGGCTGGAGATGATGTCGGGTATACATAAGAGAGATGAAACATTAAGTTAGAAAACCTTATATATATATATGTATGTATATATACACATACATATATATAAACTACTGTCCATGACTTCCGGTCATAATAATTTCAGTTATTTTTCTCTTACTTCATACCTACGATCTTAATAATAAAAATCTTTCATTAACCACTCAGATTTTCTCATCTCACTTGATGCCACTCCCCATATTTACAATTTCAGGAAAAAAAATTTGTCACATTTTTTAATGAATTGTTCAAAATTGTAAATTTCAAAAATATAAAATTAATATAATATACAAATAATAGTGAGAATGACATGTTTGCTACTATAAGCTAGTGAAATTAATTAAATTATAGTACATTATAAATAAATATCTGATTATTTTATATTTATTTATTTTTATTTTGTTACCGTACGTAGTAATGTAGTACGGGTTCAAGCTACCGTCCAAGGCTTCCACCCACACTTGTGGGCCTCTCATTGCAAGCTCCATGAACGAACAGTCAAAAAGAAAGTTGGAATCGAGACGAGGGTTTGGTAGCGATCCGTCATCATCTACAATTAAAATGTTATGAATTCGAATTTTATTAGTAAAATTTATCATATCTCTTTTGGGTTTTTGAATCTGATGTGTCTCATCTGTAATTAGAACGGAGAGATCTGAATTGGGATAAAATCTTGTTATTGTAAAGTAGCATGTTGAGAGATAAAATCTTATATCGGATAAATAATTTAAAAAACTCGGATTATAGGAGAGTTGTATACTAACACTTGATAGTATAGACTTTTAAGTAGAGATAGGCTAAAAAGCCTGAACCAGGGTTAAGAATCCCATGAGCATAATTTTCTGTAACCTCCCTTGTTTCCTCTTTTCTTCCCACTTGGATCCACTGCGTCCTTCTGAGAACCCCGAAAAAGGAAATTGGAGTTGAATAGTAAAATTGAGATCTCCTAGTAAACAACTCCGGACAAGAACTTCTCCGGTGATCTTATCCTCGTTATGCAGCGTGAACAAGTGTCAGTTGTATCAGAGCGTATCGCATGTTTTGACAGCATCAGTTCGAGTAAGATTATTTAATTTTGAGATTCAAAGGGAGGTTTGGTGATCCTGAACGGAATTCACAGAGTACTGCCGACCGAAATTTGTAATAACCGATCGATCAAGTTGGACATAGAAGCATGAAGGAGAGTTTCAACGAAGGATTGATTCCCTTTGGCTACCGAACTAGCCAGCGCCGCCAAGATAGTGGGAGGGAGGAAATTCTTATATTCTATGCAATTAGGAAAATTCTTAGGTGATCCCATCTCACAGTGACGTGGTGAGAAAGAATCAATCAAATTACTTTAATTAGTATTAATTTCGGTAACTAGTTAGGTGATTAACACTAATTTGCTCGTTTGTTACATTCCGATTGGTGCTTCCTCATGCTACGTGACGAAGTAGGATCACCTAAGAATTTCTCGCAATTCCAAGTGAACACTATTTAGTTGTATTACAAGTTAATAATAATTAGGTATATCAGCGATTTATAATAGATATTTGAGATAAAAAAAGTATAAATTCAAATCTTTCTTTAAAAAATAATAAAATTCTAAAGACCTTAATAAAATCCTAGAAAATTAAAAAAAAACCTTAAAAAGCCCATATTGATTAGTCATTAGGGGAAATGATGTCGAACATTATAGAACATGAGCTTTTATATAATTTTTAAGGGTTTCTTGGGTTTTTAGTTCCTAAGAGTTTTTAGGTTTTAGAATTTTTATTTAAAATTTATATTCATATTTTTTCATTTAAATTCTCTCACAAGAGTTTGCAGTGTGGCTGGGAGATAGAGAAAAATAGAAGGATATAGAACTCCTACCGTAAAGATCGAATCTACAACATCTTAATTATGAATTGAAATCTCGCGGTACTACACAGATACCAGTTCCTCTTTCTTTCTTTTTTAATTTGAAGGCAATAACAGATACCGGTTCCTCTATTTTCGTTTAGTCTTAATAAATCTGGAATTCTTCCCGTGGCACTCTTCCATTCCTGCCCGCACATCGAATGATGAAAGATAAGGCAGAAAGTCATGTGCCTAATGGGGGTCGGGTCGCCTTCCGTTGACTGTACGTTTCCAATTGAAAAGTCCAAGTCGCCGGGCGCTGGCCCTCCATGTTCGTCTTATCCTCTTCAAACACACAAGCACTGCAATTTCGGAGATCCACAGGTTCGCGGATTAGATCATTGAGAGATCCTGATGCTTCTCTTTCTTCTTGTGCACGCTTTCTGATATCCAAAAACTCGATAGGTCTTGACAAATTCAAGTTCGAGTTATGCCGGTCCGCTAGAGATAAAACTTTCCCGACATGGATATTCTCTATTCAAGGTCCGAATTCGAGACCTTTCTTAAAGAGAAGAGATATCTCACCATCTCGACAAGCCGATGCTAGTATCGTACTCAAGTTCCGTCGCTCTCGGCTGCATACTGACCCGATCGTGTCTGACAGCCGTTAATCGATCGAAAAACCTTGATGGTGCATATCGTACAGCTGTTACAATCGTCGATTCCAGAGTTTACAGCACGATTTCCCAATCGAGTGGGAGGGAAAGAGATATCGTGTGACAACTAAGTCCGCAATCTGTCAATTGCGTGTAGTTTCGAGGAACCTTCCCGGTCCTGGTGGGGAAACGATTGCCCAGAAAGTCAACCCCGTTTGTCGACGTTGACCAGCCCAATCCTCGCAGTCATAGCCGGAGATAGAATGTTACGGAAAGGTGCTACTCCCCATTTTTCCAAGCAAGTGAGATATTCTCCTTTTTTTTTTTGTCCTTTTGTTTAGTGCTCTTAATCTTTGAGTGAGATTTGAAAAAGGAAAATGACATGATGAGGATTAACCCACAAGCAAAGGACATGACATTCCAACATCCGAGGTTGAGATATTTTATTTGGATATTAATTTAGGTATGGTTCAGCAGTCATCATCAGAGGTAAAATTTAATAGAAGGTTAATAAATGAATTTTATTAGCCGCTCCAAATCCGTTCTATGAATTTTGTAGAAGAATTGAGGAAACAAGATCGCATATATTCTTCTCGTCATTTCACTGCCATTATATGGGAAGCTCTTTTGAATCGACTTGAACTCTTTCGAAGGTCCAGAGACTGGGCAGCAGAGCTTCACGCTGCATTGAGCTATAAAAGACGGGCACTAGAATCAATTTTGTATATATTGATGTGGACGTCATATATTTATAAAATTTGGCTCGAGCGAAACAATAGAATTTTTCAGAATAAGAACTTAGATAAGAATCACTTAGCCAGCAAAGTCTATCATATAGTTAGATGTAGGGGAAGCACACTACCTAGGTTAGAACACCACCTCAATTCGAGTTCATTCATTTCTGCAATAAATTTAAGGGACCTTTTGTGAGTCCCATCAATGAAATACCTTAATTACCAAAAAATTGAATTATATATATAATTAGTAAAATTTATATAGAATTTCACAAAATCGTAATTGCAAGAGGTGTACCCCTGGACAAGGGAGAAGATCAAGATTTTAGATCCTACTTATTCATTTGACATAAAAAAAATGTTTGATAGGGATCATCGAGCCGAGATACGTGCATACACACAGCTACACACCCACGCGTGCTCATTGATGGAGGAAATTCATGATCGGAAAAAAACTACCCTTAAATGGACCGTTGTGATTCGAACTTGAATTAGTTAAAATTTATTGAATTTCTAGGTACCATGTAATGCGGTAAGAAAAAAGGAATGCGATTTCTCTTAAATAAAATATCGCGTTATGAAAAATCTATAACCGGAAGAATTTCATCCTTAATTCGCCAACCTAATTCACACTGTACATATTGAAAATGAAAAATCTAAAAAGCCCACTTCCTCAGTGAGAACTTTGTATAATGGTTGACCTCTGACCACTTCCATTACGGAAAGCACTTTGTCCTTATCAGATTGGCGCCCGCCCACCTCGTTCATCTGTGCTCCCCGGCTCTGATCGACGGTCCAGATGGGCCAGAGGTTAAAAACACCAAGTCAACGTTGCCGCCTTTTTCTTACTCTTGCCGAGGCGTCCGACTCGGAATTTGGAATTCTTCCGGTGCGAATGGAACCCAGACCCAGCGGCGACCGTCGGGCAGCCGGAAACTATAAACGTAAGACTAGAGATGTAACAGAGATTCGGAGGGGAGAGATTAGGAGGATAGTATAATTTATTATTTGGATAAATTATTAGAAAAGATTTTGAGGGATTCTGAAGGATTACAGTCTCTCCAAATTTCTTTGATCCTCACCTTTTTAATTCTTCTAAATTCTCCCAATTTGGAGGGATCGTAAATTTTTAGATAAAAATTTTAATCGTTACTTCTTAAAAGAAACTATAGGCACGTCATAATTCCGCATCATATAATTATATAAACCATACCTGTCTTTTCTTACTTGATCATCACCCAGCCACGATTAAAATACGCTTTCCCTTGCTCGACCACCACTATGTCACAACCATCGAGCCTCCCAAGATTATCACGAAGCCCCAACTTTGCTCGAGTTTCAAGATCATCATGAAACTACTGTGCTTGTCTTACGCTTTTCTCCCGTTCGATCGATCTTCCAAATTAAAATGGTAAAATGGTCAAATTAATTTTTTATCCCTCCAAATCCCTCATATAATAATATTCAAAAGAGTGATTTGAAAGAATAAGTTATCCTCTCAAATACCTCCCCTCCCCTCCCCTCCCCTCCAAATCCCTCAATCCAAATATAGTGTAAAAGGAAACCGGGATTTGGAGGCCAAAACAGGGTGTTTAAACTGTTTTGATCTTACTCTTGAAATTTCAAAATTATCACCATCCCCAATTCAATTATTTATCCATTCATTTAATTATTTACATGAAAAGAGGACTATATTGTACTTTCACTTTGTTTTCCTACTCCTGCATCTCTACTCTTTTGCTAATAAGCACTGCCCATTCCATCTTCCCCTTCTCCCCATCATCTACCATCTTCAAAAAGCCTAACAGTGCCTCCTATTACGCATATCAACAAATTTCCTATTCACTTCCATATTGTATGATACTTTTCATGCGGAGCACGGGTTGTGTGCTAGTGAATATTTAAAATTTCATCATAAATTGATGAATAATACATAAGTTTTCCCATCGTATCAAACTTACTAGATCGGGCGACTTCAACTACCTCGTGCGTGGCCCGCTCTAGCTCAGAAACTCGGTCGACATGACCTCTATCTATGGACCGACCCCATTGTGTACACCTCGTAGGAATAACTAGTTCATCACAAGGATGCCTTAGGCACAAACCAACAATTTTTTACATGACACGACATAATACGAAATTAGACGAGTTCGGGTTGAGTCTAAATGACTTTTGTGTCTAAACAAGTTTCGTGTCTAAATGAGTTGACTCATATAACCCATCTACATAAACGGGTAAAATCACGTTGAACCCATGTAATCCGACACGATATGATTGAACCAGTTTAACTATATTTTATGTATAAAAAACATTGATCCATTCAAATATATTAAGTTAAAATTATAATTACACCACACATGTTTAGTTATATGGGTTAAACGTGCCGTGTCGTGTCAACTCGGCTTTAAATGTGTCGTGTTCGTGTTTGAAGTTTTTGACCCGTTTTTAAGCGGGTCGTATACGAGTTAAGGTACTTTTGACACGAACTCATTCAAACACGACACGTTTCAATATGACACGACATGTATCGCCAGGCTTACTTAGTCATCTATTCAGCAAGTTGTCTGGAAAGTAATTTTCGAGGAAATTTCGTAAGTGAAGGTCCTATTCATGTACTGGCACTAAGTGGGTGCCATGATAATAACACATAATGTGAACACGATTTCTTAGAGAAAAAGACGAGTCCGGATCTCCTGTGCGAACGATTCAGAAGAGCCGAAACAAAAATACTGGCACTTACAAGCAGCAAGTTAGAAGATAAGGCCGATCAGTGTCGACGGGTACGATAAGACAATGTGCGACTATGGACAAGAAATCCAGGGATTTTCGAAATTGCTCCGTGCTGGGTTGTTAAATTCAATGTGTCCCTGTGGAAATGGATGTGGCCTGTCCTCGGCACGTACGTACTTCCAAAGGAATTCCTTAGCCGCATCGACCGAGAAATTTTACCATATTCATTGGAGTTTTCGATTAACAACGTAGCCGCATCAACCGAGACAATGTGACATTGTTTTATGTGCAATGCCGACAACAAGTTAAAATGTCTTCCACTACCGACACGCGATCGGGGGAACTGCCGAAATCGGTGACATAAGGGGTGATAATGTGAAGCATCGGGAACTTCACGGATGAAAATGTTAAAAATTTAGAGAAATCAGACCCCAAAAACAAAATTATTCAAATTAAATATAAGTATTGATAATTAAATCCCATTTTGAGTGGGTTAGATTGTGAATCTGAACCCATAAGATAATTGGAGGATACTTAAATGGTATTAGAGCAGGTTTTCATATGAGCTCACACTATATGCTAGGTTTGAGTGCGAAACTCGACTCCAGTGAGCCCTAACACGGAAGAAAAATGTCCAAACGAATGAAAACGAACCATGTCCCTTGTAAGTCTATGTGAGTATTTTAAAAAAGAATTATCAAAATTATTTTTCTCATTTAGTTAACTGCAGAATTTCCTAATTTATCTGGCTTGAATATAGGTCTGGCTTTTGAACGTGGGGGGTGAAGACCCCGATTAACATGATAGACAATGGGATTTCACGTAAACTTGAGGGTGTAAAATGACATAATTCCAAACTTTTGGGCTACACAACTAAATTTCTTGCACCATCTTCACGGGGAAAAAAAAATCTCCGGCCCCGGCGGAAAATGCAGATGGAGGAGACGCAGGTTCGTGGAACTTCCCAATTGGCGAGAAAACCTTAAATCTAATAGTCACTACTCCATGACAGTACTGAGTGGTGTTACAAATCAATTCTTTTAATAAAATTATTTAAAAAATACTATAAAAATAACTGAATCTTATTAATTTGTGATAATATATCAACACTGATACGTAGTATATCTATTATACACGGTAATCTCTCCTTGGTCAAAGAAGAGATTCTTCCTTGAGTGGAACTTGATAGATGATATAACAATAAAAAGAATTACGCTATCTTTTTATCTTCATCGATAACATTCACTTTTTAAATGCGATAGAATGCTCTTTACTGGTATGAAAAAATGACCGTTGTTTGTATTTGTCACATCATTTATGAAGTCAATTCTCAAAGTGAAATGGGGAGCAACCTTGATATGAACTCTTCCTTGCACAGGCTGTTTTTGATGAATTTCCTCGCAACAGTATCGTGGCCTCTTTTATTAGAAAAAAAAAAAGACTCTTTTTCGTGACTAATTAAGATAATTCGATATTTCTTTTCCGAAAATAAAATTCCAAGTTGGAGACTTGACGATGGAAAAAACTTATGATTAGTAGTGTCTTATTGACAGTAAATTGAGGTGAAAATTTTTTTAGCATCAATAAAAAATGAGTTTTATAAATAACGCCACTTTATACCACTTTTGAAAACTAACATTACTATATGAACAAAATTTCAATTTTTTTTCAAAAATTCCACAAATACCCCTCACATTTTTTTCTCATCATCTGTCCTAATTCCCAAATCCTCTTTTTTCTCCTCCATTGCTTCCGCCTCCAGCTCGGCACCCTCCCCTCCGGCGTCTCCCTTTGGCATCCTCCTCCCTCCGACGTCCTCCTCCCTCCGGTCGGGGCTTGTCCGGCCTCTTCCGCCTGGTCGCCCTGGTGGCCCCGATGACCCACGCCCCTGAAGCCTCGACACTCGACGACCGACGCTCCGATGCCCCCACGCATTGTCGATCGGCGCCCCGCGCGCCGTGGACTGTCGCGCCATCGATTGGCGCCCCAACATCAACTGCTCAATGCCCATCGCGCAGTTGCCTTGCCCGACGCCTGTCATGCTGTCACCTGAGCCATCGCTCACAGCACCGTCTCCCAACGCACGTCGCGCTGTCGCCCACTGCCGGCTACAGAAGGAAGAGGAAGAGGAGGCGAGAGAGAGAGGAGGGGGGGAGAGAGAGCTTAAGGGAATGGAGGGCAAAAATGACTTTCAACATAAAATAGTACTAGTTTTATAAATTTTTATAAATTGATGCTATTTTTACAAGTTTGATAGAGAGTTATGATATTCTCTATCATTAACACTAGTAAATTAACATAGTTCGAACTTGAATTATATATTATTATTTAAAAAAAAAAAAGGAAGACACTTTGGCTCGGCTGTTGTTTCTATGGAACTTTCGTTGTTTTCTTGAACCGCATATAATGGGGACCAGGCACTGTCGATATTCTCTCTATTTAAGTCGTTGGTCACACAGTGTTTAGCCCCAGAGTGGATTAATTCACCTGTCTCCCCGTCGTCCTCTCGGTCTAAGCCCCTTCTACCTACATCCCCTCCCCCATTTCACGGCGGTCGAAGAACAGAGACGGCCATGGGAACTCAAGTTGATGCCGCTGACCAGAAGTTCGACAATCATTACGCGGTCAGTCTCTGATTCTCTCCCTGAAAAAATTATCTTCGTTACAACATCGGTGTTTAGTTAGATCTTGTAATCGAATTAAAGGCCGGTTCAGGAGGACTGAAATCTCGTATCGTGAGAGAGAGAGAGAGAGAGAGAGAGAGAGAGGCAGAGGAGACGGAGCCGCCGATGCCGATGGCCCCGTGGCTGGTCGATGCTCGGTTCTGCTCCGCTCAGGGCCTTGAAAGGAATCTTCATTTCGGTAGGTGATGCAATTTTAGTACGCGTCATAGTACACTTGATTGAGGTCTCGATCCATCCGAGCCATTTGCAGTCTGTTCGATTAAACCGAGGTGGAGTTCGACGGGGTCTTGCCGGATCGAAGACTGTGATGATGATCCTCTGGCCGTCCCTTGACGGCTTCGAACTTCGATTGACCATTTGGTATGATTTTGGGTCCATTTCGTTCCATAAATAAAATAGAAGAAACTCTCCTCCTTTTTTTTTTTTTAATACAAAGAGACACATGCGTCAGTAACGGTACTAGGAAGATATGATAAAATATGTCTCATGAATGAGATAGAACACAATATCTCTATATCATAAATCAAGAGCAGTACTAACTGTACTAGATCCACATTATCAAAAATTATTATTTTCATTCTTAATATTTTATAATTTTATTATCAACATTATCCTCAATATTCAAAAATACTAATTCATTACTATTATTTTCGTTTTAAATATTTTACACAATTATTATCTTTATCTCATACGGATGGAGTAAATTATAAGAATTTTTTAAACATTAAAGGCTGAAGTAATGGGAAGTGATTAAATTGTTATATTTTTTAAATATTAGGATAAATGACAAAATTAAATTAATAATAAAAATGATGGTAGTATAAAATATTAAAAAAGTCCTTCAGTGTTTAGTAAAAAGGGGAAAAAAGGGACGAGTCTTTTTGCTCGGAAAGCTAGCGATCCGAGTTCCTCAACAACGGGAACTCTGCCCCCCACCTCAATATGCTTCCAATTATCCGAACCTTGGCTCCATCCAAAAAGCAGTGTCACCCCCTTTTTCTTCAACGGTTCACTTCTCCTTTTTATTTTTATTTTTTAATTTATGAAGAGATTTTTCGAGACAGTCAATCACAAGGTCAAGATACTTTTCTGATAATTTTATTCGGAACGAGATTCAAATACGTGATCTCGAACTTACCAAATCGTTTGGAAGTGAATTTTAAATTATTAAATTGCTTACTGACTTTGAATCGTAACGTATGTAAATGGGGGTGAGAGTGCAAAAACTCGAGATTTGTACGTTTTTAAAGGCTACGCTCCTGGCCCATTTATTAAATAAAATGAATTATTTGTTGATAAAAAGAATAGCTTTTTTTTATCATATCCGTTGAAATCTTCGATGCAATTTTAATCGTTGCTGAGGTGCGGTGGCCTGCCGGAGCTATATACAATTCGGTAATCGAGTCCCCGTTCAGGAAAAATTAGATAATTTAAAAAGAATCCTATGTCTTGATGAATTGACCTAATTTAAAATTAGATTAATTAAAAATTTATTAAACCCTTAGATAATTATTGCGTAGATCAGAACACTTGGGTGACTTAACTCGAGGAACTCTTGGGTGGAGCACGTTATCAGTTGATATAACCGTCCAATGAAATGCTGACACATCAGCGACACTATCATGTGTCAGCACTTTATTGGACGGGGCACCACGTGCAAACTGTCACTTGTTACTCACCCAAGACTTTCTCGACTCTACGAGGTGATTTACAGCACTTGCCCATCTGGTTTGGCTGTCAGTTATCGATATATTTTTTTTTTTTTTTGGTCGCCAGCCACGGTATCCAAGCAGGCCCCACCAGCGGTGAGATGGCATCTTTCAGCCAACCATACTTGACTAATCCGTTGGTCGCCCCGGGTCGCACGCCTGGCAATGGCGGGTGAGGCTCCCAAGAGGGGTGTCTGCGTACGTGAGGTCTCGAACTTGAGACCTCCTTAAGCGGCACCGAGCTGCTTACCACTCGGCCCAACCCCTCTTGGTAGTTATCGATATATTTATTATTTACTGTTTACCATTTAATTTTTGGAAGTTTGGAGGTGACGTCTCTCTTGTCCTCCGTACGTTAATTTCAACGTGCCCCATGTGAACAGATTGGCACGGTAACGTCTAGCGGGCCCCACCCTGCAAGTGAGCCGTCTGTCTGGTTGCTCTCACTGAAGTCAACGGTTTCAAGTTCCAGTCTATGCACGCAAGAATCAAACTCTCACTTTGTCCATGGGCACCGCACCTGTTTTAAAAACATATTTTCAAAGAATTTTAATTAATTAGTCTATTAAAAGATCAAATTTTTAAATTAGATTTTTTTCATAACAACAGTCGTGCCTGAAAAGGGTTGTTTGTCTAAAAAATACAAATTATTTAATAATATATCAATTTATTATGAACAATTTTTTTCTAGAAAATCATGAACTATTCAAGAATTTTCTAATTTATCGTTAATTTTTTTCTAGAAAATCACGAACTATGCTTCACTTTCCCTAATATACGACGCTGTTTAATTTTGACCGTTGATTGCTAATATGTATCATTAGTTTTGTTAATTGTGCAAATGGAGTCTGACGTAGTATCACACATGATGTCCATCTGGTCATGAAAATAAGGGAATATCTGTTTGCACATTTATCCTCATGATAAAATAGGTAATTTGACAAGTTCGTGATTTTTATGATCAGATGGATGTGACATGTGATGTAACGTCAGACTCTATTTGCACAATCAATAAAATTAATAGTATATATAAGAAATTAACGGACAAAATTAACGACGCGGCAGATTATGTAATTCTTGAATAGTTCGTGATTTTCTGGGCAAATAATTCTGTGCGAAATATGTAGAATTTTCAGTGTAATTTGAGATTACTGCAGATTATATGAAGGAACAATTGTGTTAATCCGTGGTTTAATTCGTCGAAAACACAGGTGGCGGAGAAAATCGCGAAGCAGAAGGACATCGACGACTGGCTCCCGATTACATCGTCGAGGAATGCGAAATGGTGGTACTCGGCCTTCCACAATGTCACGGCCATGGTCGGAGCCGGTGTGCTCAGCCTGCCGTACGCCATGTCCGAGCTCGGATGGTAAGTAACGCACTCCTGCTTGCTCCCACACTCACTTTATGGAACTTGGAATGGTAAAATAAGCTGACCGAACAGTTTCAAATGTAAGAGTTCATCGGGAAACTAATGTTTCCCAATCAAATGTTGCTGTCTAACATCAACATGTTTTATGGAAAGAATAGTTCAAGAAATTAAACCCGTGTTTCTGCGATTAAAAACTAAAAATCGATATTTTCTTTGTATCGATTCAGGGGTCCCGGTGTGGTCGTGCTGGTCCTGTCATGGATCATAACCCTGTACACGCTATGGCAAATGGTCGAGATGCACGAGATGGTCCCTGGGAAGAGGTTCGACAGGTACCACGAGCTCGGACAGTACGCGTTCGGGGAGAAGCTCGGGCTCTACATCGTGGTCCCACAGCAGCTCGTGGTCGAGGTCGGGGTCGACATCGTGTACATGGTGACGGGTGGGAAGTCGCTGAAGAAGTTCCACGACACTGTGTGCCCGGGCTGCAAGAACATCCGACTTACCTACTTCATCATGATCTTTGGCTCGGTCCACTTCGTCCTGTCCCACCTCCCCAACTTCAACTCCATCTCTGGTGTCTCGCTGGCCGCTGCGGTTATGTCTCTGAGGTGGGCTAGGGCTCGGTTCTACATGCTTACTTGGACACCAAGCAAACTAGCAGTTCACTGCTGTTTATTGCTTGGGCACCAAGCGAACTCGTAGTTACTGATGTTTGTTCGATATAGTTCGAGATTTTGAAGTATGTGATGGTAGTGCAGTTACTCGACGATTGCCTGGACGGCTTCGGTGAAGAAGGGAGTCCAGCCCGACGTGCAGTACGGGTACAAGGCCACTACTACAGCCGGGACGGTGTTCAACTTTTTCAGTGCCCTCGGCGACGTGGCGTTCGCCTATGCTGGGCACAACGTGGTGCTGGAGATCCAGGCTACCATCCCGTCCACCCCAGAGAAGCCGTCCAAGGGCCCAATGTGGCGGGGAGTGATCGTTGCGTACATCGTCGTGGCCTTGTGCTACTTCCCCGTGGCCCTTATTGGTTACTGGATGTTCGGGAACGCAGTGGAGGACAACATCCTGATCTCGCTGAAGAAACCAGCCTGGCTCATCGCCCTCGCCAATATGTTCGTCGTTATCCACGTGATCGGAAGCTATCAGGTAACATCGAAAATTCGTCGTATTTTACTGTCCAGTCGCCTGTGTCCGAACAAAAGCCATTTATTCTTACCGGCTGCACTGGTTTTACCCTTCTTCAGATATATGCAATGCCGGTTTTCGACATGATCGAGACTGTGTTGGTGAAGAAGCTACACTTCAAGCCAAGCTTTCTCCTCCGATTCGTTGCCCGAAATGTCTACGTCGGTGAGTAAAACCCGAGCTCTGTTTCCGCCATCTCCTTCCGAACTACCTAATATGCAGATAAAGTAACACCGGTATGCGATTCGCGTGACAGCATTTACGTTGTACGTTGGGATCACGTTCCCTTTCTTCGGCGGTCTCCTAGGCTTCTTCGGAGGGTTCGCCTTTGCCCCAACAACATACTTCGTAAGCAAACTTCGGCCCTCAAAACCTCGAACCTTGACTCCTATTGACTGTACTAAACAGTTACAGCGATTTCAAATTCATCTAAATTGCGAAATTTTCTCCGGACAAAAGCTGTTTCACCTCAGTGATCTCATTGACCTCGATCTTGCTGTCTCTTTTTAGCTTCCCTGCATAATGTGGCTCGCGATCTACAAGCCGAGGAAGTTCGGTTTATCTTGGTGGACTAACTGGGTAAGCTCAAGCCTCATCTCCACAGTCATGCTGACACTGAACTCCGTATGACGTTCGATCTCTTAACTCGGTTTCTTTCTGGTTCGTGTCGTTGCAGATCTGCATCGTACTCGGCCTGATCCTGATGGTGGTGTCGCCCATCGGAGGATTGAGGCAGATCATACTCCAGGCCAAGCACTACGACTTCTACTCTTAAACAGTTCAGGCTGAACAGTCGATGCAGCTCGAGACGATAACAGACGGATAATTAATCAGATACTCCAATTAAGCATGCCTTATTTATACGTCGGTCCGGTGAACGATTCCGGGGAACCATCGCCGGTGCCGCACCGGGTGTTCGGGAAGAAGATCGAGAAGGGTCCATGTCGTCGTTCCTTCCTAGCCACTTCGTTTTTCTGAGTTTCACGTGTGCATATGTCCCCTTTGTGTTTTCGCATATATGAAATGAAAAGAGACGGGGAGGAAATCTATGTCAAGCTTGTACTTTCTCATATATTGTCGTGGACCGTAACATCTAATGTTTAAATGATTTTCTCTTTGTATTTCCGACAATCCATACAGCATTGCATGTTTTCATTTTCCCCGTAAAACATTGCATGTTTTGTATGCATGTCAACGAGACAATATGTCACCAGCTTCTTCTTAGACCTTTACCGGTACCATGTTGACACGGCCAGTACTAGTGCCTGTCGTTCAATTTATTTGATATGTTCGCGATTGAATACGAAAGCTCAAGCATTACATAGTAGGAGTGACTGGGTTGTCACTACTGCTGTCCTCCTTTTATACTGATATAAAAAAGGACGAGACAATATATCTTTTCGGAGATGGATAGAAATGGAAGATTAATACGAGGAATCCAACTGAGACAAGGAGTGCAAGAGGTGACGAGATCTGTAAATAATCAAAAAAAAATTTCCGAAAATCTCCAAATGATACCATACATGGGTCGGTAAAACAGGTCCATACCATGGAGGCTCAACCCCGGCCCAAAACCCTAGCTATCACCACAGGCCGCTCAAAATTATTTTTCAACCACATAGGTCGCACCTCGAGCTTTTCGGGACCAAGTTAAACGGAATTCAAATCATCAAAACTGATATCTACCGTTGCCAGTGCGAGAGGCCGCACACATCTTATTCAAACATGGACAACGTCAAGCTGGGCGAGCCACAGGAGAATCCCTCTCTGTGGCCTTCTAGAGCGAGAAAATCTTCTCCATTTGTGAGAGTCCACCGTCCAGCTGACTTTCTTGCAAGTTATTCTCAGAGCTTGTGTAACCTGCTGCTGCTGGAAACCACCACACCTACCATCTCCATCGGCTCCGTCGTTTCCTTTTCATCATCTTCCATTCCAATCCTTTTATTCCTTCTGATCTTGACGATGCTGGTGTCTTGGGATGTCTCTGTTTGGGGGTAAGCGTTTCACGATTAGCGCCTTCCCTTCCCTGGTTTCTGTCTTCATTCTTGCCGCTGTTGCTGATTCAATTCAGAATCTTCGTATTACGTCCCCGTCAGTCGCCATTTCTCGCGTTGAATTCCTGCGATTAATTGGCATCAATGTGCTCAAGAGTGGCTGCTTGCTCTGGTCGCCGCTCCCTGAATTGAGCAATTGCAGCACTTGGGTTTTGTTGCTTTGTTCCACATTCTGTTTACAGCTGTCATTTCTCAAATCCCCGCGCTCTCCGCATAAGCAGTTCGTAGTGCCTGTCTGGGTTGTTTGCGCTGGCAGCACAGAGACCTTAAGGTGGAGCATCAACTTGTTTCTTGCGAGCTGAACAGGTACAAGGTAGATCCAGAACTGATAGAAACCTATTCAATATGGTAGGTTCTTGGTGGATCTCAATAAAGAATATGGTGGGTTCTGGATAATGAACGAAGAAACTACTCGGTTCCGGTTTTGGTTCTAGCACAGAAGGTACCCAGAACTATAACTGGCATCCGCTAATTTATTTGCACAGTTAATTTCAATCGTTTGTAATTTTCTTATTTGTACTCCAATTCATGAACCTTTATATTCCTAAGGTGATGAACTTTTACTTGAGGTAACATTGATAAATTTTTCATACCTAAAGTATTATTATAACTTAAAATTAGTAATAAATAGTACTTATTCGGCCAAAAAAAATAAATAGTACTTAAATATAATATAAATAGACATGAAATTATACATAATTTTATTATGATAAAAATTATGTGAAATAATAACAATCATGAAAAAATATTGAAGTAATGCATAATTTATATGTAAAAAAACAAATAATAAATGGGTTCCATCATAGTACTCAAAATATGTGATAGAAAAGTACTAGGTACCCAGACACGAACACCTTTAGTTTTCTTAAAAGTTGCATTGAAAGTTTCATGGGTGAGAACAAACTCAAGACTTTTAAGTTACAGAGTAAGAGCAATATGTGGCTTTTGACTCTAGGTGGTAATACTGTCTCCTAAGCGGGAATTTCGCTGATCAGACGGTAACACTCGGACTTACAATTTTTCTCCAACATAAGATTACTTTTCTGGGTTTCGATTACAGGGATGCTTTTCTCTTAAGGTGATTTAGATCCTGGGGCTGGATTGAGTTGAATTCGATTTTACGTGGTCTCGCAGCCTCGAGAATGCACCGATCTTCTCTCAGGAAACATGAGAAATTATTTCATGGAGATTTGATGCCCGCAAGCGGATTAATGCTCACCAGACACTGGATAAGATTGTCCACCCTTTTAGACCATAGAGGTTCACAGCAAAACGAACAATCACTTATGTTCGTCTTCCATTAGAGCGAGGTCCACTGGATCTTATTCAATTCCGTGTCGACCCTGATGAAGACAGCCTTACATCAGTCTCCCTCAAGGTGCATTCGGAAGCGATTCTCTCCAGATGTATAGCAGTATGGAAGAAGTGCCGTGTGACATGGGGTAATACTGGACAAGCAACTTTGGATCCTCCAAAAATGGAAAACACTATATATATATATATATATCTATAATAACCGCACTGAGCACCCAATCACAAAAATTCCAAGCTCATTCATCCTTTTCCCAGTTTTTCCTTTTTCAGTTTTTTGGATTTTCCATTTAGAGTAATTCTGGTCAGACACAGGAGATGCTGTTCTCGCTCAGGAATGTCTAATTTTTGTACACCAGTCTCCATAGGCAGCTGAGACGGGAAGATGAAGCCCCTTCCATGACACTGCTTAATCGATTTCTCCTTCCTCGGCATCGTTCCCCTGATTCGAGAATGTCGGAGGCTCGGGTTCCTCTTCTTCGATGTCGGGTTTCCTGAACAAGCCAAGCCGCTCCAATGGGTTACTGCCCCCAAAATTGAAGCTACCCAATCTGTCCAATGAGTTATTATCTGGGCTTGTTTCGTCCACCGAACTCGGTAATTGCTCACCCAGAACGGTGCTGAGCATTTCCAAGTCCTCTAGGAAGCGAGAATTCTCATTTATCTCCACTGTCTTTTCCATCTGCCCAAAAAACCAGAAAGGGTCACACTCTCATCTCATAGGGTTACGAAAACTGATCAGAAAAGAAATATAGCAGTTTCCTCTGAATCTTTGCTATCTGTATATTCCACTTGAATTCCCCATGCATCACGTAAAATCATTTTAGGACTAGAATGTAGAGAGCACTTACAAAAATGGCAAACTACGGGTGGGTAGAGAGAGAAAAGGGTTATGTGATTTGCTTACTTTCAACAATGCTTGTCGAGCAGCTTCTCTCTCGAGCTCCCTCTTTCGCTTAGCCTCAGCTTGAGCTTTAGCTTCTAATTGCCTCCGTGCATCTTCCGCAGCTTTGGCTTCTGCTTGTAAGCGTGCTTTCTCTGGCCGCATCAGAAAGATCATCTCATCAGAATAAACTTCATCAAATACATCTTGAAAGATGCAATAAAGGCTGAATCAAAGGAAAGATCAGGACCTTTACTCCGCTGCATCTCGAGTTCCTCCCTCTCTCGACGTAGTTTCTCGGGGTCCGCCTTGTCAACCTATTTCAACCATTCCAAAAATTATTCAGCTTGGTCTATCATTGAAACGGTCCCAGATGAAGATTACAGGAAAATTTCATCAACCTGAGAGAGCGTCTTTTCTCTCGCCTTCCAGATAGTATCAGCAAATCTGCTTAACAGAGCTGCTCGGTGTAGCTTCCCAGGAGACTGCTGCCTCTCATCGGAAGCACTTTCCCCTTCAATAGTTGATCAATTGTCAATAAGATCCTCACCTGGCAAAAATCGATCAATCTCTCACTGTTTTTGCTTACCATCTTGACAGTTACCAGATTCAAGAGAACTTGGTTTCTGCAGGGAGGCTTGGTCGAGCTGTTCCAACCCGCTAGTTGGTTCTGCAAGAAAGACAATAGATTATTGAAACATTACATGCACCTTAGAGGAGCGTCACAAATTTAACTTGCAAAAATATATGAGTACCAGCTGAGTTCAAGAATTCAAAAATTAAGGCAGCATCCCTTTTAAATAGGGGGTATGCTTTTTGATTCATGCCATAGTGATAGAGAGAAACTAACATATGTCCCTGGCTAGACTACTGCAAGAGGTTGAAAGTACTCACGGTTTACATCAAGAGGGCTGCCAGTACCTCGTTTTTCACCCATTTGAACTTCAGAATCTACAGTTTTCTGTGCATGGAAAAACTGAAGGTTAAAGGTCATTTCCGGAGTTAAATTTTGAATGCTAAGCGGTCTTAAGTAATTAGACCATACTCTCTGTGAATTTTTGGGACTTGAAGCTTTACCACAATCAAATTCCCTATCTGAAGAATTGCTCAAGTCATAATCTGCACCATGTATAAACAGGTATTACACCCACAACCCAAAGCACATATCAGAACACAGTTTTGCTCTACAGAACCCTAAAGACAGTAGGGCATTCTATTGGCAGCATGTCCTCTTTGGGATACATACACAGATTCTGACAGACACAAGTTCAAGTGGCTTCATTTTACATACATAACGACGTCACAGTCCAAATTCTGACAATGGATTGGAATACAAGCTCTTCATTGTAAAGTTTCTAATTACCACTGGACCCATCTTCACTAATGCCAATAGTTACTCGCTGACTTGCATCATTTTCTTTCTTGAACTGTGCATAGCTTGAGACAGGAGGTTCATTTCCTCCAATATCCACATCTTCATCACCATTTGCTGCAATTTAATGTATAATATATACATGTTTAGTAAAAAGTTCATGCCCTTGTGTTTTTTGTATTTTACAAAATTAAAAGAACTGGAAATCATCTTTACCTGGTTGCATGGATGAATTGCTAAAGCCTGACTCATTCAATATCTGCAATAAAAATAACCCTTGCATCAAGCCACATTATTAATTAAATAGTTAAACCAGAACTACCTTGAGGTAGAGATTCCTTTCATCACAGTATGGAAGGAAAATTTCACCTCAATTTCATGTTGCACATCCCTCGCTTGACTCTTTTGCTTTTCCAGTAAATGCTCATCTAAAAGCTTCCTCAGAGTGAAAAGAGTATCATTGCTAAGGTCATCAATATCAATCTCAATCTCCTCTTCTCCACATTCTTGTCCATTTGATCTATTTTCCCTCAAGAAGTCAATGATATTTTCAGGCATATCTTCCATCATACTTTCTAACTGTTGGCCTAGGTTATGCTTCTCCTCATTTGTCATTATTGGCTTTACGGGTTCTGGCACTACTTCATATTGAATGGAAGATATCTTCCTTTTCTTTGCAGGAGGCAGTGGCTTTGTTCCCCTCTCCTTTGAAGAGCCTGATTTTACTTCTAGAGATTTGGAATCAGTAACAGCTAGCTTCTTTTCTATTGTTTTCCATCTCACTTCAAAAAATTTCCTGAGTGCGTCAGCCATGACATGGACATCATTTCCAGGAGGATTATAGGTCATTGCATTGGTGAAAGTAAGCCTCACATCAGCAACGAACTCTAGCGGGCTCAAGTAAGCACCTGAGCTTATTTTAGTCCTTATCGTCCCCAAGTCCATAGGGTGCTTGATTACAGTGAAGTAATCAGGAATATTCAAAGCCTTCACATCAACAGGTTTGTTAAAGACCCACCCATACTGGTGGGACATCAACCGTTTCAAGAGGGCCTCACATTGATTCATCAAAATTGCATCAGCAGCCCTAGGCACAGCAGCCTCCTTGGTGGGATGAATCTTCCCTGATGAACTCTGCTTCCATGGCTGTCCCATGTGGCCAAGAGACTTAACCTTCTTCTGAGCAAAGGACGATGCACGTGACTTCCTTGTAGCATCAGGTTGCAACCGCCCATTACTAGAACTCGGAACAATATCACTAGATGATGATACTGGAACAGCATTGCTTCCCTGTAACTCAATTTTCTTCTGAACAATCCGTATCTGTTCAAGCTCTAGTTTTAACCTGTGTATCAGAGCTTTTCTCTCTGATGGCGTCATACTAGACAAGGGGAGTACTTCAGATGGGACAAAGAACATGGCTCCTCCGTTAGAATTCAAACTAATGCACTTCCTCATGAAACCACTTGAATCCTCAGAAGCACCAATCTCTGCATAAATTCGCCCAGAACTACCAGATCCTTCTGATTCATCAGCTGCATTGAATCTGTTACGGTAATACCCATCAACCAAATTTTCATTTCTGCTAACCATCTTGCCCAGCACTTAACAAGATGTCTTTTTCGTTCTTTCTATCCTCTCGGTGTCAAATAATGGTACCCTCCAAGAATCTGCAAATTATAAGTTACCCACATGAAAATGTTCAGCTCTGCCAAAATATCAAGCTTCTGCTCTCTAAGGAATGGTTTATCTCAACTGATTATATGGAGAGAAGTTCAATTTGTTAAACCAATTTGTTTGCAGTTGAGTGCATGGGAAGATGCCATGGATATGCCAAAAATGGAGCCAAGGCTACCAACTTCAAAGAAAATGATTCCAAGAAGAGAGTTTGAGGTCTATTATTGATTCCAAGAGGAGACGAAAGCAAACGACCCCAATTCGTCAGTAACCGTCAGAAGTCTCAGCTTGCATCCGACGATTCCAAATGAAAAGCACCACAAGGACGAAACTTCAAAATTCCTTTCCACCAGTCAAATCTCAGTAGAATTCAGCAGCCACATAGTTCGAATCTAAGGACCGTCGCGACGGCAGAAAACCCTAAATCACTCACCAGTAGCTCCGCCTCACGGCGAGCAGAAGACTTCAAAAAGTGTCGTCCCCACAGATATCAAGCAGCAAGCTTCAACTGAATGCAGGAGACTGATAATTTCGACAAATCATCCAATGGATAAACAAGAGCAACGGACCCAGATCTTGACAACAACCGCCGCCGAAGCACGAGAATCGAGAGGCCCAGAAGACCCAATTCTACGGCCACATCTAATCAGGCTTTGAGCTCAGAACCTGCGAACTGCAGTAGCTGAAGAAGATCACTAGCTTGGCTGATGGATGGGAGGCAGAGACGACTCTTCGCGAAGAAGAAAACTCGAACGGGGCTCTCAAATAAAATTCCAAGCCGTAACGAGAGAGAGAGGCGACGGACGGATCGCCCTCTGTGTAATTTAAGACCCTACTTGCTTCTCTTCAAACCGGTTCTTCTCCATCTGGACCGTGGATTCCCGTAGCTGGCTGATCCGACGGATGGCATGAGATTGCAGTCATAGCCGTTGGATTTAAAATGAACGGATAAGATTGCGGGTAGGCTTCAGGAACTAGAGGATCAGTGAGCTTTTCTTCAAGCCGGCCATCAGCTTTGTCCGGCTTTTATTATTGCTCGGATTGCAATGAGACTCCGGTTGGGCCCAGTTACTCTCCCGGTCCGTCCGGATTTTCGTTAAATCTATGTGAACCGGTCACTTTAAAATTGAATTGAAAAATAAAAAACTTCGAGGGAAACCCTAATCTGAAGCAGGAATCTTCCATCTTCTTCACTTCAATGCACTGCAGCTCGATTGATCTACTGCTACATTCTTCGATTTGATCTTCAGTTTCTTCTCCCGCACTGCACTTCGTTGACCAGCTTCTTTCGGGCGTATCTTCCTTCTCGGCTTGGCCATCGTCGCTTTCCTGGCGTGTCTTGGTTCCTTCTGGACGCGTCTTCCCTTTCTTGTTGTGTCTTCGATCTTCAGTCACAGGAATCGCCCCTTCCTGTGAGTCTTGCCCTGATTTTCAATTTTACAGTGTCATGCCCCTGAAAATTTCGGAATTTGGTGTCTAATTCCCCTGCCCGAGCTCCCTTATAGAAGTAGCATTGATTATTGAGTGTTTGTGGAACCATGGATTGGGATTGAGTTGATCTTGACAATCTGAATGGTCCCTAGGTTCGAGCATCATGGATCCTGGTTCCTTCTGAATATGGAACTTGAAGGGAATCCTCGAGTACTTTCGTCTCTGTGCTCTTTGTTTGGGAATCACTCAGCTGCTAGCTGTACGTTCTTTCACTCCCTTGTGCATCTCTAGCGTATCCCTCTTTCTTTCCCTCGTTCTTCTACTGAATCCTCTCAAATAAATATTTTCTTTTTGGAGCTAATGATGCTTGAAAAACTGGGTCTTTATGTAATTTATCTCTTTTCTCAAGATTCCTGCTTCTGGGTTTTGAAGGGACATGAGCATTGCCAGCAATTTCGCAGTTTCTAAGGCTTTGTAAGTAATACCTACCAATCCCCTTTCATGAGGTTTGTAACTAATCTGTTAGAAAAATCAGAGGGGGAAGGGACTTTATTAGCCATTTGCAGGTAGTTCTAAGATAGATTTATGAGGCTGTGCAGCAATTGTAACTTGATTGAGTAATTGAGGTGAGAAGTTGGAAAGAACTGAACTTGAGTACGGAAACTGTTTGTGGCACTAAGGATGTATGCATGTCTTCAGGCTACTTTAAGATGCAAATAATGTGCATGGGCCTTATGACGGCTCACCTGCATGCTGCTGACCTTATAAATTTGATAGCAGGCGAGCTTCAAGCTGTGACTTTTGTGTACTTCTCGAAGCGCATGTTGGTTTCTGCGACATGGACTTTAAATTAGTCATATGCTTGAGACTGTCTCATTGTTCATTTGTGTCCATGACAGCTATTGCTACAGTTAGGTAAATGTGACTCTTCTGAGTTCATTTTGTCAGGATTTTGGGTGCTGCAAGAGCAAAGAAGCCATTGAGATTGCCTTCCAACCAATTCTATTGCAAATATCACGTTAGGGAGATTACAATGAGCAAGTGTGAGAGTGATCACGTAAGCAGTGTTAACGGGAAGAGTAGAGGTGCTCTTATTGTTCTAGAAGGATTGGATCGTAGTGGAAAAACTTCGCAATCAAGCAGACTGGTCACTTACTTGAAGGGATTGGGGCATTCAGCTGAACTATGGAGATTTCCTGACAGAACGACGAGCGTCGGGCAAATGATATCTTCATATCTTTCAAATGAATCCCAATTGGACGATCACACTATACATCTCCTCTTCAGTGCAAATCGGTGGGAGAAGAAGTATGTTTTCCCCCCCTCAATCTTTATATCACACTCTATTTGCTACAAGATGCAGTTACAGAATTGCTCGAAACTGAGTTGGCATGAATTTGAGTATCTTGTGCGAAGTAACTTCAGTTCTGCTCGAAAAACATCATACAGATATAATATATATATATATGTATATATAAAAGAAAATGAAAAGGCTTGATTATCTGTGACTCCTTTGTATCATCTTGTCTATTCTAATAAACTGAGAACAAACTTCTAGTTTTTTGTTTCTCTTTGCTTTTATATCCGTTTAGATTTGTGTCGAAAACGGTAATAAAACATTTGTAGGTCACTGATGGAAGAAAAGCTGAAGTCTGGAATCTCTCTTATAGTTGACCGCTATTCATACTCTGGCATTGCTTTTTCATCAGCCAAAGGACTAGATATTGAATGGTGCAAGGTGAAGGCACATTACAATTTGTTTCACCATTTTAATTGATTTTCTTTTTGGCGCTCACTTTGAGTATGGATCTTGAAGGAGCCCGAGGGCGGGTTGCTGGCACCAGATCTTGTGCTCTATCTTGATATCCTTCCGGAGGCAAGTTCTCTATCCTCATCTCAAAGTTCATTTGACCCATAAAACATGAAGGCTTTTTAATTTACTGAAGTTATGGATTTCAAGGAGACAGCATGATATCTATATGTGTTTTTTCTTCAAACTAAGTGTGTGTTTGCAAAAATTCTCAGAAAGCTGCTGAGAGGGGAGGCTATGGAGGTGAGAGATATGAGAAGCTTGAATTTCAGAAGAAGGTTGCTGAATACTACCAGGTTCTTCATGATGCCTCCTGGAAGGTAAAACTTTAATCTTCCTCTGCCACATTTTTCAGTGCTTTGACAAAGTAGTTGACATAGAAATGCCTCTTGCAAACTTGTTTGTAAGGAGTTTTCTGACTCTGGATCATACCACTGCTCGATATTTCTCTCCTCTGGCTGCAAAATTTCGTAATCTTATTGAAGCTCATGCCTTGTAATCAATCTATCATCGCTCTGGTCTCTGTAAAATTGTCCTAGGGATAGTTTGTTTTGTCATCTGTAATAACATGATACCTATGATGTTCTGCTGATTCTGTTGGTGGATTTGTGCTTAGTTCTCTTTGATTAGATCAGAAGGGAATTTTGTTTTCATCCACTTCTCTTGGGTGTTCTTTTGCTCTTCTTGCAAGCTTCTCCTCCATCCACAGTTCGGGTTTTTCAATCAAGAGGGGGCTGAGAGTCTGCTTCCCCTTGCAGATAGTAGATGCGCTATTGCCGATTGAAGAGATCGAGAAACAGCTGCAGGTGGCTGTACTGGACTGCGTCAAGGCATGCCAAAAGGGAAAGGCCCTTTCACACCTCTGGTCATCTTGACTCCGGCCTAGATTGTTGGTATGAGCAGAACCAGGAAAACAGGTTATGACAAAATCACTAGTTCTTATTCTTAAGGTTGTGAGGGAATGTCCTGTACGATGTTTTTATTCATCAAGGCTTGCCTATGGATGTCACTTTTCAATTTCGTTTTTTCCCTCTTTGAATTGGCAAAGGAAAAAAGTCTGATATTATTGGAAGATGATGATGAAAGACAATATGCGGGAGTGTTTTTTCGTTATGAGCAACCATACTGAACAAGAAACTGGTGTCCTCTAAGAACGTACTTCTATCTAGTGAAAGTCTCGGTACGAAAGTGTCAAAAGGGAATTCAAATTCAGAATGTTGGACTCGCCTAATCCATATTAGAGTTAGTCTTTGGACTGCCAAATCACTTCAGTGTTTCGTCGCAATATCCTCGATCTAATGTGGTGTTTTGTTTTGTTTTGGGAATGGATATACCATTTTCGAATATATTACGGATGAAATTCTCTTTCCAAGTTTGGTTCTCATACGGACAGTATTCACTCACTCCCCATGAGGAATAGGTATTCTTGGACACGTCAGCATAATTGTCAGGGGGGCCCAATTGCTATCACGTTGGTGTTAGTGAAAAATTAACAGTCTATACTAAAATATTACATGTTTAAATGTGAATGATAAAAAGTTTTGGTACTAAAATATTATATTTACTAAAGGTTTTGTACCAACTACATAAATTTCCCATCAAACATGACAAAATTGTGAGCTCTAAATTTAATTTTTATTGGTGGGATTTTCATAGGGTTGTGCAAAAAAACTAAAATTGAACCAAACCGAACAAGAAATAACAGAATCGTTTAAACTAGTTTGCTAATGGTTCGGTTTTTTTATCGAGAAGAAGTTCGGTTAATTACGATTAATCAAACTGAACCATTTTCTAATTATTAATTAAATAAAATAAAAAAATAAAATTTAAATATATAATATTAAACTAAAATATATATTTTACTTAAATTTTTGTAGTTTGGTTCAGTTGATTTCGAACCGAACCTAATCTATTATATATAAAATTGGTTAACTGGTTAGCTGAATAGTTCTAACCGGTTTAAACATTTTAGTTTTTTTTTCTCAAATGGTTACGGTTCGGCTCTTATACTACTGGAACCAAACTGAATCAGAAATTTGATTCGGTTCGGTTCGGCTTCCGAACCGTGAAAGCCCCTAGATCGTCATATTGGTGTTCTCCAGAATTTCTCCTGAATTTAAAACGGCTGGACCGAATTGCTAACCGGATGACGGCTTGATTCCCCCTTCTTGGAACAACGTAGAACCTCAGCACGCCGAGAACGAAGATGGCGTAGCGAGCAATAGCAATGGCGGACTACCACTTCGTCTACAAGGACGTCGAAGGAGCCTCCACTCAGTGGGACGACATACAGCGGAAGCTCGGCAATCTCCCGCCCAAGCCTCCCGCCTTCAAGCCTCCTCCCTTCACCCCCGCCCCCGATCCCGACTCCTTGCCCAAGGACAAGTCCTGGATCGATGACAAGACGGAGGAGGAGCTCGAGAAGCTCGAGGACGATCACGACCTCGACGATGATCGGTTCCTCGAGGAGTACAGGTCGGTTGCGTAGATATATTCCTTGTTGCACGATCTAAATGTTTCGTTGCTTTTGTCTGATACGCTGGGTTTACATGTGGCTTGTTTGTTTGGACGGATTGGATACATCTTAGATTGAAAGTTCCACTTGACTAGACACCGAGATATTAATGTTCAGCTGTAGAATAGGATACACGTCTCTTTCATAGGCTTGTTGAAGATTGGAGGTTGTTATCGCTCATAAATTCGTTGATTGCTTTTGCCTGAAAATGATTGATCTGAAATTGAAATTTTCCAGTTGTTAGACACTTCTGTGGAATTGATATCAAAATCAGGAGACCTTTGGGTCGTGGGGATGTTTATGTTTCGTCCAATTGATAAATCAATTGGTTTCCATTCTGACTCGTGCGTTGATTTATTAGCTTTTGATGTTTCTTCAGCAGAGTTGATGAAGACATTGAATATTTAGCATTTAAATGATACTTGATAATTTCCTGCAAAAAAAAAAAATTTTTTTTGATACTTGAGAATTGTATAGTTCCAGCAGATTTTGTCATAGAATAGAGGTCGGTCTTCTTCAGTTGATCCTTTGATTGTTATCGACAATGCTTGCTGAATAGGTAAATTCCATCGACTTGATTTTGGATTTTGAAGATTCTGCTATATTGTCGTTCATAAGCTTTTCGTTCAGAGATACAATTATTCCCCATTTGTTTGTTCAAACGATGGGCTGATGACTGCAAATGCCGTGTTGCTTCCTTGCATTGACAGGAAGAAGAGGCTAGCAGAGATGAGGGAAGCTGTGAAAGTCCGGAAGTATGGATCAGTTCTTCCCATTTCAGGGTCAGATTTCGTAAGAGAGGTTTCTCAAGCTCCGCCTGAAGTTTGGGTTGTTGTGATTCTATACAAGGATGGGTATTTAACACACTCCTCATGCCTACTACACTCTGAAATATTAACTTGTTCAAGTTAGTCTCATAGTTTTCTTTTTGCCCAAATTTCTGTGGTAGAATCCAAGAATGCGGAGTGCTGATGCAATGTCTTGATGAGTTGGCTGCAAGATATCCTGCTACAAAATTCGTCAAGATTATTTCAACTGATTGCATTCCTAACTATCCTGACCGTAATTTACCCACTTTGTTAGTTTACAACAACGGTGCCGTGAAGGCAAATTATGTTGGGTTACACAGTTTCGGTCGGAGATGCACACCTGAAGGTACTTTATAGTTCAACCATCTTACTCCCTTTTCTGTTTGTACGGAAGTTGCTGCGAGTTTTAAAAAATTATTTCAGTATTGGATCCGTGGGAGATTTCTTATTTTCTTTTATTCCTGAGAGATTGCTTGCTTTCCAGTCGGCTTCTCACTTCTCTCTTTTTCATCCTGAAACTCACCGTACTTTTGACGATGAGCTGACCCAGCTGATTTTATTACATCCATATTGACCTCTTTATTGTGTCCTCGGTTAGGTGTAGTGTTGGTTCTTTGCCAGTCAGACCCCGTACTTAATGATGGGCAGGGAGGAGGTGACGGATCCAGAAGAGCCGTGATTGATGGAGTTCGTAAGAGGTTCATAGAAAAGGTTGTGACAGATCATGAAGATGATGATGATGGATCTTCGAGCGATTAGTCCTTCAACCAGGTTATTTTTCTTTTCATCTCCCTGAGTTTTGTTTGAGTTTGTTCTAATGTAAGGAGTGACTATCAGGAGCTTTGACCCCTCTTTTTCCTGCTGTCCTTGCTCCTTGATTCCATCTCTGTATTCATACTCTCTCAATCTTCAGCGGTTTCGGTCCACCTCATTTCCTTGTACTGTGAGCCGGGGTCCAACTGCAGAGCACGTATTTCCTTCTGAGTTGTATTTGCTTTCACATTTTATATAGAAAATGGGTTCCTTGTGGATCCATTTTCTATGCCCAATCTTTGTGAATCTGCTGCCCAGACCGACTGGCTGTTGCTGCCTAGCCTTCTTCTTGGCCTGAATTAGAAAACTGTTATCTGAAACCAATTGAGTTGGCCAACCACACAGAAGAAAGAAAACTTGCACAGAATCATGTAGATTCAATTCGGGTTAGTGAACCTTTTTCCACTCCACTAAATCATGACCACAATAATCCAAGTCCTGCCTTTCCTCCTCTTCACCATGGCCTTTTGCTTGTCCTATTAGCTACCACCCTAGGCTCTCTCATCTGCAACCCATATTCATTCATCATCATAAAAATGACAGTATCTATAGGCAACGGAATATGGTCCTGGCACCCTTTCACCCTCTCCACGGTAGTGTACATCTCGTTACTCGAGACCAACACAAGAAGCCCCACTGTTATCTTGTTTCCCGGTTCTTCTGTTTCTGGGAAACCTTATTGAGGTGCCTTTCTGCTGTCCTGCATCACAATCGCATAACCTTTGTTGCATGCAACAAATAGAACTTGATTCCTAGTCACTATAAAATCATCAGTGCCATGTCAAATAGTAGTTTTGCCCTGTCCTCTCTCTCATCTGAAAGCAGTGTAAAAAGAAATGGGCGTCTGATCAATGCAAAATCAATATCACGGAAACAAAAATATCAGATAAACTGAAAAATTACGGAACTAACATCCGGCTCACCCTTCCAACGAGAACAAATCCCAGAATGCACAAATGCAGTAGGCGAGTAACCAAAAGCCCCCAAAGCTCAAAAGTGAATGCGGGACTACTCATCAAAAGACAGTAGGGAGATACCTCGTTCATTGGTGTAATACTAAGGTCATGGTCATCATTTACGAATGGCTCTTTCTCCCAAGGTTTCCAGGCTGCATTTCATCCGAGAATCGCCTGAGAGTTGTTTTAGCTGGTACCCCAGCTTGCTCTGACGATCCATCTCCAGGTTGATGCTCCAGTACTATAGCCTTCTCAGGAGCTTCTACATCTTAACGGGGTGCTGAGGTTTTTTTCAATCCTTCCCACAGCCATTTCATGAAATACTAGACTTGAAACAGCCATTTTTATTAACGTGAAACACAGACATGTCATCAAGTTTTGGTAATTAACATACAAAATGAATGATTTCTTGTACATAATGATTTATCTGGAGGCACTTACTCGACTTGCATTGAGAGTGTTTCTTGTTACAGTCATAGCTCGCAATTTCAATTAATGCAAAATGAACAGCGAACTGCCTCAAAATGCATAATCATCATACTTTAGTTCCCTTCTTCACATCATAAAGTACAACACAGTTCAAGCAAGACATCCAGAGAGAATAAGTGATACAAGGAGAAATGGTTTTAGAAAATGGTTCTATACTAACTTTTCTTCCTGCAAAATGAACACTGTAGCTGTTCTGATCTACTCAAGAGGTCACCTCAAAAAGCTCTGCACAATTTGTTTATAATCAAAAGACGAACATCAAACATCAGTGAAATAGCTTCTCTTTTCAATATCTGCTGTCGAATCGTATTAATGATTGCTACATTTGAGAGCTTCAGCTTCATGGGGGAGGGATTTTCTCTTTTAACTTCTTCCTCAAAAGTTCCTCCAGATCTTGACCAGACAATGACAGGAGCTTGGGCAGAAGCAATGAGATCTGCAACTCCTTCACAAGCTTATACCTTGGCTTAATCCTTTCCTCCAAACTATACCCGAAATACTGAGGAAATTTCACCAGCTCTGACACCGAGTAGTTCTCCATTGTCTGGAAGAACTCCCACTTCGGGACCAAGTTCTTCATCAAACTAAGGGTGTACAGAGGCTCAAACCGAGATATCATCATCTTGACCTCCTCTATGCTGTACCCCTTCTCCAAGAAGAACTCCGTGATGGGCTTTAGGTTCATCTCAATGCTGAGTCCAAAAATCTTTGGGGACCTATAAAAAAGCACTGAGACATCGACCCCCAACGAGCGGAAATAATTAGCCGTTGGCTTCAGGTTGTCCTCCACATTGTAGGCAATAACGTGTGGGCACCAAGTCAGAATCTTACCTACACTGTCCAATGTCCAATGGAATGCCTGTCTCATAGAGGAAATCAATTATGGCTTCGAACTTTGACCGACTGTGGGTGAGGAGTGCTGGAAATCGGTGTATCACCTTTGCCCATTGCTCCTTGTCTATACCAAGCTTCTTGAGGTATGTCATGGTCGGTATTAAATTATCTGAGGGGCTGAGTCCACACAACTGAGGACGTTTATTGAGGATCACCGGGATATCGGACTTGGGAACCCCAAGGTTGAGGAGGAACTCCACCACAGGCTTGATCTTGCCCTCAACGCTACAGTAGACAAAGGCCGGGAATGTACGCACGATTCCAGTGATCTGGTCTAGGCTCATGCCAACTTCCTCCTTGAGATAGATGACATTGGGGCGTAGTTTCCTGCCAGGGCCTACCTCTGACAACCAAAGACACGGCCTTCTGCTGCTTCCTGTTTAGTGGTCTTGGGTGGGTTGGTGAAAGTGGGGCAGGTGGTAGAGGTTTATTTTTCAATGGCGGATCTGCGAAATTCTCCAAGACGTCTACTAGAATGTTCTTGTGCTCCGTGAGGAGAGATTCAAGGTAAGGGATTAAGGCCTCCCTAATCTCGAGTGCTGTGAGCTCTCTTCCTGCAATGCCAAAGTTACGGCTATGTTGATAAGACTGATGATCTGTGCGCAAAAAGAAGTTTTTTCAAAAAATTTCTAAAAGAAACAAAACATTGCACTGCAGGCATAATGAAGTCTTGTAACAGAGAGATAAGCAAGATGTTAGAGAGCAAGTCTGTTTGGCATGGCTCTGAAATTCGAGAAAGATTTTGTAGTTTTCTTGAAGAACATGGAAAAGTAAGGCTGAACCGCACTCTAGAAGACACGATTATACCATGCAATAACCAGTAAATTAAATTCTAAAGACATTCTTCATGTTGTTTGTTTAACAAAAAGGGAAAATGGGAAAGCAATTTGTCAAACAATTATCTATTATAACCAAAGGCACATACTATCAACTAGGTACCGAGATTTGCGAATCACATGGAGCCTCGAGACGAGGTGCTCAATGAGAAGATCGGACTTGTTAATGGTTCTGGCAGCAACTGCATTGCTAAGTCCTTGTTTATTCAGAACAATGTCAAAACGGCCTTAGCTTCTTCATTGTCAGCCGCTAATAAGGTTGGCGGTTGGTGAGACCACTTGTGAACCGAAAGATGCTTCTAACCCAGATTCAGCAGCTACAGCATTAGGTTGAGACACGAATGAGAAGAAAGTCAGTAAAAAAGCAAAAAGCTTCTGCAGAAAGGGCAAGAGAAAAGTGAATCTTTTCCTCACCATACTTTGCCTTGCAGACCGAAGGTTTTGTTGACAAGGAAGCCAGTGATTTTCTGAAGCACAACAGGATGGATGCTTCATGCTTTGAGTTGAACAAAAGTACATTCCGACAATGAATCCTGAAAATACAAAGTGACCGTATTTATAAACTGCTTTACCTTCATGCAAGCTTTGGGCTATCAAAAACTACTACAAGCCTCAAGACAGTTGAGAATCAGCCACCGTTACTGTTTGTTTGCCTTTTATAGTGCACTGTCCCCGTGAATTAATATATCCCACTAGTGATTTTACCTGAAATCAATAGGCTCTGGCAGATTCTTAAACATTGAGGGAAGAAACAACAATAACTCAACCCAGATCCATGAAAGACTAAATCCCACAGTTTGTCTAATCTGCATAAATTTAAATCTTCAGCTTTCTCTAGAAAGGGGCCGCTAGAAGGAGTAAGCAAATGTGCATCAATACAAAGAAATGCTGGTGACACCTAATCCATGTCCAAGTAATATGCTACACGACAAGAATCCAGATGCTTCCCAGACAAGCCAATCAACTCACCCTCTTATTCTACCAATTCAACCCATCAAATTCGAAAATCTTAAGCTGCTTATCAAGAAAGAGATTTCTTGAATTACAAGAGCGTGGAGCGTCACTCCAACAGTTAATACTGGCAAAACATCGGGTTACTCTCTACCTACCCACAGTGAATGCATTTAGCGAGGCATGGTGAATACTAGAGGCAAGCATCCAAATCATAGCAACACGAACATTTCAATGATATCCCGCCTAGTTTACAGTTACCCTGGCACCGGATAAATCTCCAAATCCAAAATACATTTGCAGCGTTCAAAAATCGCAGGAGGATTCGCATTCAATATTGCGTGCATGGGATCACTTCAGCTTGACCAGGAAAGCCATCACCTTTCCGCATTCACAAACAAAATTTGCGATGACAAAGAGCAGCCAGTATACGGTGAAGGAAAGAGAGAGAGAGATGGCATTGCAGTGAAAAGTTCGTACCTTGAGTTGAAAGCTGACCGGAGGTGGAAGGAGTAAGCTCTCATCATCCCGGGGCAGGGGAATTGTTGCTAATGCTTAGGAGTTCAGCAGTGGTCAGCGGTTAAGGGTTGCTGAGTTAACCCAATAGGAATTATAGGAGAGAGGAGTGAGGTAGGAGCGGAGAAGGGCTTTTGGGTTGTGGGCCGGATGGCTGTTAAGAAAAAACCCAAAAAATCGAACCAAACCGGAAAATCAAACCGAATCGAACCAAAAATAATCGAATCGTTCAATTCAGTTCACTAACAGTTTGGTTTTTTTCCAAGAAGAGGTTCGGTTAATTACTTGATATCATTAGTTCGATTAATTGCTGTTAACCGAACTGAACCGAACAGTTTTCTAATTAATAATTAAATAAAACAAAAATGAAATTGAAATATAAAATTTTAAACAAAAATATATATTTTACTTATTTTTTGCGATTCAATTCCATTAATTTTGAACCGAAACGATTTTATTTTATATAGTGAATATTATTTATTTATACAAAAAAAAGTTAACCAGTTAACCGAATTCTTCGAATCAGTTTTAAACAATTCGATTTTTTCTTTCAAATGGTTATGGTTTGGCACCTATACCTCCTGAACCGAACCAAACCGGAAATGTGGTTCAGTTAGATGGAACGGTTTTTCGAACCAAACTGAATCATGAACACCCCAGTGAGCCGGGGTAAAAATGGTTCGGATTAAATGTTTTTTTATATACAAATTATAGGGTCCGACAATTTCTAATTATTTTTAAGACTAAATTATACCGAAAAAATATTTTGATATATTAGATATAAATAATAATTACAAATTAATGATATCTATCTACCATATGTTATGATATGTGAGTCCATTATTGTATGTGAAAATAAAGGTAGTTTGTCTCACCTTTGAAGGAAAAATAATCTTAGATAGTCCTGCCTTCCAATGATGTGGTGAGGAAGAACTAATCAAATTACTTTGATCAGTTTTAATTATGGCAAGTGTTTAACTTATTAATACCAATCTGCTCGTTTGTCACATTTTGATTAGTGCTTCATTGCGCCACACAACGAGGTAGGATCACATAAGAATTTATTCTTTTTAAATATCAAAACTACTGTTAACAAATAAATTAATAAAAATTATTAATGGGTGAAATGGTAAAATTACTTTTAAAACTATAATTATGACTAACTGCTACGTAATTTTCTTTTTTTAATTATATATTTTATTTTTTATTCATAACAATTATAAAATATAAGAAAATATATAAAATAAAAGTGGAACTTACTAATCAACTATATATTTAAAATTCCGAGCGTAGTGCAGGCTCGTGTCTAGTTTTAATATATTAAAAAGCCAATTAAATAAATATAGATACAAATTTAAGTTAAAAACATAAAAATAATATTTTTACTTTCAAATCAAATAATAATATAAATTATTAAATAAAATAAGTTTTTTTTTTTATAGATGCGATCGATCTCAGACTCGGCCGGATTTTTCGGATCGGAATCCGAAATTGCCATGTGATTTTTCCAAACCTTAAAAATTATTAAATTTTATGTATGAATATTCAAATTTTATACATGAATACATAAAAAGTCCAATTATATTATATTGCTACACTGATGCAAAGACAAGAAGATGTACGAAGACTTGTGCACTGATGGTCGTGTGAAACTGGGAAAAATGAGGAGGGGTATAGAAGGAATGTTAAGTTGGATTCGTAAAAGTTTCGAGACAACTCTGATAACATATTAAAGATGCAAATTCATGCCCCATGAACAAAAACTATATGATTTGGTATGCTTACTCCTACAGCTTGTTTGGATGGAGAGATTAGGAGGGGAAGGGAGGGGATAGACTATTCCTCCAAATCCATTGTTTGGATGTTATTATGGAGTGATAACAAGTTAATATGCTAATTCTATACTTTTTAATATAAATAAGCACTTTTATTATGGAGTTTTTTTTTTTTTTTCAGTCTTAGATGCTCCAATCTCTCTGCATCCTCCTGACACTATGTTTGGACTGAAAGGATTAGGAGGGATTGTCAAACCCGTTGTTTGGCAAATTATTTCTATCCCTCCATAAGCTAAATTTTTCAATATTCCTTTTTGAGGGAATCAGGAGGGATAATGACGAAAACACCCTCTATATTCTAAAATACGAACAAGAAAATCATACTATTTTATCTTACATCCCTTCGAGTATTTGGCTACAGACACAAGATTTTACCCAGATTACTTCTCATAAAATGCTATAATGTGAAGGAACAAAAACAAATATTCATGAAATTCATGGCACACATGCTTTAAGATGTTAAGCCTGATGCAGAGCAAAAGCTGTTAACTCCCATACTAGGAAATTTTGTCGTCCGCAATGTCCACTGAAATTAAGGTTCGGCTCGGTAACAAGGGACTAGCTAATCTAATAAGCAAGAAAACAAGAGGCAAATGAAGAGCAAAATTGATATATGAACATACTAATATTCGACAGGTCACACATACCGGAGATTGTTTGCTCTTAATATCTCCCTCTACATCACAAGAAATGGCATTTCAATCTCATTAGAGAAACCAAGCCTCCACACTCCAAACAAAAATGAGATGCTCTCTACGATGGAAATGTCAAAAACTTGGTCTAACAAACTCATATCTATTTACTGTACCGGGTACTGCAAACCAAGAAGTAAGATGAGCCATAAAATGAATGCTGCTCAGGCAGTTAGCTTCTGGGAGGAGGAATCGATGATGTTCATGTGCTGAAGATGTAGTGCAGCCAAAAGTCCTTTCCAGGTTTCTCCTGGCCCACCTGTAACCTGAAAGTTGAGGAGCTTCCTCTGCTTACCATAATATTCTTCCAACAATTTGCTCTGCAGAAACAGAAAGATCTCTGATTAACAAAGCTTTCTTTCACTCGTCTCCAGTGCCAGAGTATTGAGCTGACAGCAAGAATTACATTCAAATATGCAGCAAAAGCTCAGATACCTTTAGTTCTAAGCCAAAAGAATTAAGAAGAAGAATTAGCAATGCTACCAAAGCTGAAATCAAACAAATATTTATATGCAATTGAGACCACATCAGCAAAATTTACTACCAAACATAAAATTGGCAATCATCAACTGAATAATAATTTGCAGATTAATTCTCTACTTTATATATATTGAGCTTGCTTTCAAATTTTTAATCCAAAGAAATTGCCGATTCCCACCTGTTCTGCATAAAAGGCAAACCTCTCCTTCCAGGCAAGATCAGCAGAAATCAGTTCTTCATCCTGCGGCTTTACTTTAGGACTGGGAGGAGACTTGTGCAAGCTTGTGCATTCTTCTGTGCACTTGAAATTCAGCACCAAATCAACATCAGCAATCTGGTCAAGGATTTCCTGCAAAAAAGGTCCAATAACACTGAATCAACTATTGGGCACTAAAATTCCACAAAATTCAGTAATTAGCTCCTACAATCCAGCTAATAACAGGGACACTCTTCATTACGAAGATTTCTCCGGATCGTTTCAATGTGTCTACTATCTTTTCTTTCTTTCCCTCTCATTCCCAACAAAATATAAAATGAAATCTATGATTTTATCAAAGAAACACATTCTGGGGGATGAATGCAGCTTAGCAAATTTTGTCCCTTTCCCTGTAGTATAGGAAGAGGAAAACAAGGATCCATATGTTCTGTGTTCAAGTGAAGATCTGTACAGCAGTAAAGAAACGTGAGTGACAAGTAGAGGGCATTTATACATACGGCTTGAATCCTTGTTCTTGGAAGTCCCTCAAGAATGAATCCCATTTCACCTCGGTCATATCCTTCCTCCAGCCTCCTTGTCAACAGCGCAAATATCACATGTTCAGGAACCAGTTTGCTCTCATTCAGTGCGTTCGCAATCTAAATCCATGAAAAATTCATCAGGAAAGATGGTCCATTGTATATACTTGAACGAGCTACAATTCCAAGAGCATGAAGTATCCAGTCATGCAGGACGTATACAGAATATCTCTCACCAATCAATATTGAGTTTTCTGTTCCCAATCAAAACCATGAAGATCATAACAGAAAAGTGAATTATCCAAACGAATATCGAAAGAGTTTCCACAAAGTTTTGAACGACGAAAAAACAAATTCTCCATGAATGATCAGGCCCAAAATTTCTCATTGATACCAGAGACCAGTAAAAAGCAAAATAATTCGTCACAAAGAAAACCTTAGACGAATAATTGAATTAAATAATAAGGAAGTAGGAATCCACGAAACCTGCTTGTAGAGAGAAGACCGCGGGTTCAGCTCCTGTCGAACGAGCGATCCCATGGAGATGTGCGGAACTTGGAGGAGCTTCGACAGCCTCTCCGCGTAAAGGTGCTTCTGAGCTCCCCTATCTCCCATGATCACCCACTGCACTCCCCTCTCCGGGACCAGCCGCTCTGTCTCCAGTCTCGGCTGCGAGACGCGCTCCTCGTTGTCCGAATAGCAGTTGTAGTAGTAATCGTCGCACAGTGCCACTGCGGCCGATCCGTAGGCTCTGCGAGTGAACAGGCCAGCTCGTCGAAGAGGCGATGCAGCGGCAGCGAGGTGGCGGCTCAGTCGGCGGGCCATGGTGGCGGCGAAGGTCCAGTTAAGGGTTTTAGAGAGTGTCGGGGGAGAGTGGAGTCTTTAGGTTTTGAGGAGGAAATGGTCTGCTTAAGTTTGCCGTTAGGCCACTCAAGTTTGTTACACAGGAAGACCCGACACGCTGCGCTTTCTTATTGGTTCTTGAGAAAAATATAAGGTGTATGTGAAACTATGGTATTCCAGTGGACCCGCCACTCCGTTCAACCAATCTTATGACTTTGACCTGTATCTTGAGGGGTACAATGGGCCGTCCGTAGGCGATTATTGCTCACGAAGGGGAGTTTTTGGCAGGAATTCCACGGGCCTTGGGGACTTGACCGTTGATACGATGACACGTGTGGAGAAGAGCTGCGAGGAATCAAAAGAGAAATTTGCAAGGGGATTCGAGAATGGTACATGCAATCTCGCATCTCCTATGACTTGAGTGGTTGGCCCACGATCTTTTTTCACCTGGTTTGCTTCGAGTGTCTTTGTTGGCTGATTTCGATCCAATGGGTTGCGGCTAGGGTTCATGCAAACATGCAACGTGGCCTATACCGTGAGATTGCAGTAAGAAGTTGGTCAGTCGAAAAATCGTTGTAGAAAATTTGGATTTGGCGAAATTCTTTTGCCTGTAACGTGAGATCATTCTGACGGAAATCTTACGGTGGGAGGTATCCCCGTATCGTTGGCTTACTCTTTCGGTAAACATCGTGAAATTTTCGTTTGACAGATTCAACGCAATACTGACGGCATATGTTCTTCAGCCGAAATTTCTCACGCAAATTTGAGGAAGATGCTGTCAGATTTGCCTCAGGCAATTCGGCCAAAAATCTTACGAAAAAGTTTTCCCAAGGATATTTCTGGCGCAAACCTATCGCAACTTCAACGAAGATTCGCCTCTTGACTTTTCAGCCGAAAGTCTTACAAAATCAGTTTCCGATCGAAGTTTCTTAAGCAAACAGAACCAAAATTGAACTGTTGTTGACTGGGGCCGTCCACGAAATACTGACGAAAATTCGACAAAAGCAGATACATTGAGCAAGAATTATTTTATTCTATTAATTGATCGTTTTAAATTTAAATTAATTTTTAAGTACTAAACAAATATACAAAAGCTCTTACAGATAATGTTACGAAAATTAATAAAAGTTTTTCCAATAATATTTTGCTTGTAATCTCCTTTACAAAAGGGTAATTTCCTGCAACAGCATGATAAGTTTCTGAAACAAAAGGAACAACAACAGGAAGTTATCTACCAAAAAGGAAATTACCACCAAACAAAAAGCAATCCAAAAGGAAATTATATATATATATATATATAAAGGAAAAGCACATATCTAACGTCTAAGGCTACATCTCATCATCAGACCCCGCAATAAAATTATCATCTTCATTACCGTTTTGGGCGGCTTGTCTCGAACGGGGATCATCTGTTCGAGACACATGAGGCTGTTGAAAATTGGAGTGCGGATTGCGGGGGGACAAATGACGGTGGCCGGGGTTGAGTGAGAGGTTGATTGTATCCATGTGTTGTCCCCATGGCTGCGGTGGTGCTAGTTGATCCATTCACTACAGAAGACTCATGTAGGTTTGAGCAATTAAAAACATCTGATCCTGCATTTGATCAAATTCGGGTTTTTTGACGGTGCCTTGCAATTGTTGATTCAACTGTGTAACTTGTTGCATCATCTCCCACATTTGTGATTCCCAGGTAGCAAAGGATCCAATATTTTCAGGAGGAGAAGTGATGAAATCTTCAGTAATTGCATCTAATTCATATATACGCCCCTTCTTCTTACTTCCTACAACCTTTTTCCATAGATCTAGTAATATTTTCTTGTTGTTAGGGTTGATCTATCCACCCTCCAATGCCCTTTCCACACCTATATCCCTTACAGTCTGTGTCAACTCTTCTTACATAAAACGAAACCCATAAAATTACAATAATAAATGAGTATAATCAAACTTCAAGAGAAAAGTAACGCACTAAATCCCATATAGAATAATATTTCAAAAGAACCAACATCAAATTTCTGAATCCAACAAGAAGAATCGTAAATCTCCAGTCGGGGGCAGTGCACGCTTGTGGATGCATTTCAGCAGGAACCCATCGAGCACAAATGGTAAATGATTATTATTATTATTATTATTATTTAGCATTGTATGTAATCTTCACAAGAAGTATATAATTATATTATGTTTTCTCTTACAAGCAAAAGAAATGGGAATGGAACCATCAACATACGAGATTTTCATTTGAATGCGCAAGAATAAAAGAATGGGACAATTCGCTCAAGGCACGCCAGAATGATTCGCTCAAGGCACGCCAGAATGATTCGCTCATCCATGGAGCTGGCTTCATCTTTTTCTTACAATTACCATACATATCACTTAACCGAGACGAAACCTTATGAATGATTGTCTTCCACATAAAGTCCCCATCATTCGGAGCCAATGTTACATATTTCTACAAAATATAAAAAGATAAATGTTATATACATTTGGGATAAGAATGGTAACATACTAATTGATTTGCAAAGTATGCACTATTATTTTGCACCTTTAATTCCTTACATAGATCACATCGTATTGGCTCGAAAATCGATTGAAACGTAGGGTGAAAACCAGGCATCATTTTTCTAATAATTTCTGTGATACGAGCTGTAGCGAGAAGATTATCATAGTACCTTAAAAAGAAAGGGTAGGATATTAGCCTTATTGCATTTGACATAATATAAACACACACATACACACATATATATTATAATTAAGGTGACATATTACCATGAGCTCTCTCTCGATGTAGGAATGCCTTGTTCGATAACTACAAAGTATGAAATATCCACCTGGCCCATAAGAGGTTGGGCCCATGCCCATCCCACATTGGAAAAATAATAAGTTAAAACCTGATTTATAAGAGAGCAGGTACCACAATTCTATAAACTTGAGTTTTTTGGATGGACATGGGTCCAATCTCTTGTGGACCGGGTGAAACATTTCACATGGTATCAGAGTCAACTACGTGTGCGCCAGCCTCTAGTGTCGAACTCGTGGTCCGTTAAGGCCGAGACAGGAAGAAAAAATGCTCGACTCGTGGTCAATTGTCTCATCTCACCTGAGTACGGAAGAATCCATCTGCACACAAACCTAACCTCACATTATGTGGTTCTGCTGCAAAATTTAGAATGCCTACGATCAAATTCTTTCCATGCATTCCCATAAGAAGGATGACACATTATACCATCAACTCTTTGTATTTCATGATGCCACTTCATATGAGTTGTTGAACTCCTAGAGGCATATAGTCATTTTAATTGTGGAAGGATTGGAAAATAATGCATCCTCTTCATAGGAATTGGCTTAGAATCGGGCCTTCCTTCTAGTTGTTGTACGTATCATGGTGTCACAGAAGTTACATTTATCTAAATCAATTGTATGCTTATAATACAATATACATCCATTAGAACAACAATCTATCTGCTTGGAGGTAAGCCCGAGTTTGGACACCAATTTCTTTGTTTCATAGTACGATTTGGGAACAATAGAATCTGTAGAGGTGCATTCAGTAATTAGGTGGAGAATTTCATCCATTGCATCTTGGGGAGCATTCTAGTCTAATTTAATACTCATCAATCGCACTGATAGAGACAAAGCTGAATGATTTGTGCACCCACTCCACAAAGGTTTCCTCAATTGTTCTAGCATGTCATAAAATTGTTGGCACTCCTCGTTTGGTTCTTCGTTATATGTTTTTGACCCAGTGACGGGGTTGCCCGCATGTTCACATGTTGGACTATCTTGATTATGAATAAAGTCATCATCACTTCCTCTAATAAATTGAGCGTAATCCTATGAAGCTACATCAATTGCTATGGGCCTATACTATTGTAATTGATCCAATAATCTAATTTGTGATGAGCTTGGTCCAACATCATTAATATTCTGCATATTATCATGTGCAGGTATAGGAACCTCTCTATGATGCGTCTAGTACCAAGAATTTGGGTTGAAGCCCCAACAGTACAAGTGACGTCTAATTTCATCTGGAAATAAAAGCCTTCCATATACGACATTTAATACATGGACATCATAGTCCCCTCCATTTGAAAGTGAGGCAAACTACTTGCATGTTCAATGAAGGTCTCCACACCATCCAAGAACTCTTTTGTAATTCCTTCACGATGGGATACAACCTATTGTTCATCCATAAATGTTGTCTGGGAATATCTATTTATTATAATGCGCATTCCTATCAAATTTAGTAACAATAATTACTACAAGAAATCAGCTTTTTTGTGTGATTACTTATATGTGACTATAATATAGTTGGTCACCAAAAAGCTTATATTTAGTGATAACATTATAAAATAGTCACTATGTAAATTTGATTAAAATATTTAGTGACAATTTTAATACACTCACTAATTTGAGATTTTCGGTGACCGAATATAGAGTTATCACATAAAAACTGTGGCTAAATCCCATTAGACATGGCACAACAGTTACACGACGCCATGTTCTTTGTTCTAGTGATAAAATTGTGATTGGCCACTAAATATGATGTAATTCTGTGACAATTTTCAGTTATAATCTCCTGCTAAAATAAGAAATTATTTCAACATTTTTAACCTATCTATGATAACTTCATTAAATATGGAAGATATTAATTAGGCTAACCATGATCGAGTTCCCTGTAACATACATATTATATATTATATTAACTGAAACTCTTCTTTATTACTTTAGCTGAATCTATTAAAATTTTTAATAATTTGTTGTTTGCATCATAAACAATTTTAATGTAACACAGTGGAAACGATCCGTATTTGTTGACTGAAACCCCGCTATCGGAATCAATTTTTTTTATTTGTTTTAACAGAAATTTTAAATAGAAAGACAAAATTCAAGTCTAATTTGTGAATGGATAATTATAAAGGGATATTTTAGGTAACTCACTCCTAAAATCAATTGATTCCCCTCAAATGAACATTTTGAAGATCAATTGCTAATTTGTAGGAGGAAAAAATAGCTCTCCACTTTTCACCGTATTCACTCACAATTGTTTTGGTCACTAATTCAATTACTATAACTCGTCATATATTATTTGGCCAAAAAATTCATAATAATTGTAAGCTTATAGTGACTGTTTTAAAAGGTTTAGCGACAGAGAGTTTGGCCACTAATTTAATTTATCTATTGTCAATCTGATTTTGTCACCAATGACTTGCTTTTTAGTTATACATCTACTAGTTGGTCACGAATACATTTAGCCAGGAAGCATTAGTGACGGTTAGTGACAAAATAAATCTTAGTCACATTATTAATTCCGTCCATCAAAAGCGGCAGCAATGTTCACGAAATGCAACCGTCCCACGCACGTCACGGAAAATTCTCACGCTAATACCGGCTTTTCGTGTAATGCCTGAGGGAGAGGATAACGAGAATGCAGGGAGGGGCGTGAGATTAATGATGAGTACAAAATTGTTAATTGTATAGTTCATTATAAAGAAAATCTTATATTATCTTTGTATGACAAGTGGTGTATTCTTTTCAAACTCATTGATATCTGATAGGTACCTCGAGCGATCTATCGGCTAGGACGGTCTTGGGTCGGGAAGAATCGGCGGCAAGCTTGCAATCTCCGCGTGGAACCTGCAAAAAGCCAAGTCCGGGGAGGTTTTCCGGCAAGGCCCTCCAATGCTTAAGTTAGAATCGGATAGGAGAGGGAGGGAAGGAGGAAGTGGTGTGTGTAGGGTTAGTGGTCTCCCTTTT